>JAVJAQ010001639.1:4172235-5431751 GCA_032362365.1 Zygogramma bicolorata | reverse complement strand
ATAGATATAATTTCTGAATGGATAGCCAATAAATTCCACGATGCATATGCTGACATAAACATAATGGAGTGAATGCCACCAATTAACACTTCAACACATCATCAATATGTTGCACGCTAACCTGAATCAAAATTTCACTATATTCAAGCACCTAATATAATGCATAATGCATATAGAGTGTCATTTTCATTGTCAATTAGCTCCGTTTCCCGACCTTAATGGCTGGACTGATATTTTCCTTTATGAGAAAATTGCATTTGAATTGGGTAGTTAGTTCTTCCAGGTTTCATTTTGTTACTTCAAATGTGCATTACATTATATTTGATCCACAGATAATGGAAAGTGGTTGAATTTCCAAAGTTAATCGGGAGTTATACGAGAAAAATGCACAATATACTCTTTAAAATCAGCAAAGAATGGATATTATCCTTTCGAAGGTGAACCCAGAATACAATTTTGTACCTCGTTTCATTATAATTGGAATAGATGTATTATACGAAAAAAAAACACTTCTAATTAACTGGTTGAAAGGATACTCATCATGCATTATGACTGCGCTGAAAATGAAAACGAAAGTAAAACAACACTGCGTTTTCATCATTTTGAAGTAGATTCAACTTCGATTCACCAAAAATTATGGATAAAAGAATTCTCTCACCGAAAGCTTATTTCTTGAAATGGCCTACATTGTAAGCAATTACGATAGTGTCAATCATCGGGGACGCAACTCCTATTTGAGAATGTCATCAACTTACCCAGTTCGACATGGGGATGTATTCAGTAAAAATCTGTAGTACGTGTACCACAATTCAAACATTCCAATTGCAACAATTCAAGAATGTCTCAGCGTCATATACACATTCTTGCTCCATCTAGCGAAAAACATTAGATTTCAAATTATTCACTAATTTTACTATGAATTAATCGGATTCCAAATCTGCAAGTCATAAAATTATCATGGTCCATGTACTATTTTCATCTTAATTTTTCATAGCCTGTTTGAAAACGACTAGTTCTATGTCGATATACCAACCCATATCAATCGCAATTCTGATGTCACATGAATCTTCCATACATTTCAACGTGTAACAATTTTGAAATGTTATTTTCAATTTCATATATAGTTTTTTTTGTCACTAAATTTTCTGGCGATATCCTGAATTTATTGAAGCCTCAGGAGGCACCCTACATTCCATTTTATGGAAAAGGTGACATATTCAGATCAAGATCTTCAGATGAAGTGGTGCTGCAAGTTTTTCTGGGTATTCCTGCTGCTGAAAAAGCAAATGTGCCACTGGGCTGAATCGAGTCGCCTCGTAGCGCAAATTAATTTTTGTTGTTGTTTCATAATTTGTATTACTTTCGTTTTATTGTTGACAAAAAAGAATGTAGTATATTTATCGTTTCATATTGATTAATAATAATAAAATGGATGAAGTTTTACTGGCTCCATACATATATTTTTAGCAGTCATATACAAGTATGATGGATAAACATAGGATTAGCTGCTTTTATTTTGATCTCACATTTGTAAGTTGATTCCCAAATATTGTTTTTCAATATTCATGAAATATTTTTTGTGATGTAGCGTTCCTGAAGACGAGCCAAATGAAGACTGGAAAGCTGGGAGAGAAATTAAGAGTTCACTTATTCGTCAGATTCCAAAACACGACATAATTCCAAATGCATTGCTCGTTAACTTGGACAAAAAAATATTTAAACTTTTCTTTGTCCCTCCCACCTTCTACCAATAAATATACCAAATTGAAAAGGTTATCCTGTAAAATAAAGTATTTTCCATTCAACAGTAACGATTATTAAATAAGTATCTTCCACTAAGGGTAAATCTATATATACAACATAAAAGATATAAATCCCATTTCAGTGGATTATTTCATCATTAATATCATACATCAAAGTTTCCACTTCAGCTTCAGAAAATTCAGCATTTCGAAAAAAAATGTTGCTTTGCCTATGCCCAATTAGTGGAAATCACATAACGAATCACGATAAATCTAATACCTTTGGAAAATACAACTCTTCGAAATAAAAAGTGTTATGCTTTTTCGCGTGCGCAAATTACAAAACTAATAAAAAGTATTTTCTGTTCCTTAGTATATCCTCCTTAGTATATAGTATATATATACAACTGACAATAGACAACATACTTTTTCTCAACCCCCACTTTTCCTCTATTCTCACTTGCTCCCATTTTTTATTTTTTGAAAATTAGACTTTTTTGTGGCATGATATAACAAAGCAGAGATTGCTCTACTGAGCAGATATAAATTTGTTTACGTTTACAACAAAAAGGGTACGAACCGTTCATAGGACGAACCCTGGGTTTGTAACTTGTAACATACAATACCTATGAAAACATTAGCAGTGTTATCGATCAGAACTAACATTGCCTATATAATTTAGTCTATTGAAACCTTTTGAGAGAGTTATGATATCGACAGAATTCCAACTGAAGCAACGAATTAAAAATTATGGAATCGAAATATTGTTGTCATCAGATATATGAATTTCAATATTCGAAAGCAATGAACAAAACGTAATCGAGAAGCAATAATAAGAATAAAAGCTTCTCTAGTTCTTTAACTGACTCGACTGGTCTGATATCAATGGTTCTAACAGATATTACCTCGAAGAAACACCAGGCATTTTATGAACTTAACTGAAACTGGTCGAAAAATATCACGTCAGACCTATATCGGTATATCCCTCCAAAAAGGTAGAAATGAATGGTTCCCAGAGATCTCGTATTTCTTATTCCGAATCTCACCACGAAGTCATTCTACAAAATCACTCATACAATGCCGGCACATCTCACAACACATATTTCATCTCAATGCCGGTCCTGGCTCAAAGTGGAGTGCTACTGAAATGTGATATTTTCATGTTGTGTCTATGACAGCGTCGACTTAGGGACGCCGAGAAATTGAAATCTTTTTTGGAGCATCCATCGTCATCTTCTCAGACAACCACATAACTTAGCGGAAGAAATTCACGTCATATCTGGGTTAGCCGACGATATATATAATGTTTGTTTCAGATGAGAAATCTATTTTTATTCCTGCAGAGCCCCCAGTGTTAGTCATGAGTATGAAGGATTCTCGAGAAATGAAACGAAGTTTTGAGATTCCTTCACAATTCTCATATTATTTTGAGCAAGCAGCTGCCTCCTCCTTCCAACGTTTGTCGATGTTTATTATCTATTCAGGGTTTCTCATACGACATGGCCCAAACTGATGGTGGTAATAGAAGGACGCCTATCCTGATAGGAAAGTTCACAAAAATGCCTTCATCGTCTCATCTTTAACTTTACTGTCCAGTATTTGAAATATTGTGATTATGGGTGCTGCAGTGGGTAGGATTTTTCGAAGAATACTCTGTTACATCGTCAAGCTTTCGAAGATATATTTTTTCTTCTTCAGGACAACTAAAACAATAATTTCATGATATATAAACGAATATGGTTATAACAGGACGGAATTACCGTGAGATGAGAAATTTTTCAGCATATTCAAAAGTCAGTTTGATGAGTTATTCTGATAACTGTCTATTTCATGGTTATGGAAAACCATGGCAACGATGTTTTTTTATTATAAAAGGAAATCTCTCACGTTTTTTACTAGGTGATTTAGTATTACCATTGGGATGAGAGAATGTAGCTATGAATAATTGTACTGAGGTTATTGATTTCAGTTCATCTGAACATACTGTTACATTATTTGTCGATATAAATCATTTATGAAAATTTTCATTCAAGTTCATTATTTTCGGTATACAAAATACTCGATTGATCATAATTCATTTTGTGATCAAATATATTAACATGCTGGGACAATATACATGAATTAATATTCCTTCTGGTATCGCTCTTGTGAGACGTTATTCATCCTTTCAGAAGTCTAGATGTTTGACCAACATATACTTTATTATAATCATAATATGGAATTTTATAAACTACGTTAAAATTTTGGTTTGTATCTAGGGGTGATTAAATTTTGGAATTGACTTATTTTCCAGAATCGAAGTTTTTAGAGGCAATTTTCACTTTGATTTCTTCATGATATATTAATTGATTTTGAAAAGAGTTCTTTGACATATGGAAGCGATTCGTATTTTGTCAAATAATTTCCATGTTTAGAAATTTGTTTTTCGTTGAATAATACCCTGTAAACAATATTGACTGAGTATGATTTCTCTATGAAAATATTTTTCAATTCTTCTTCTTTCTAATATTTCTCTTAGTAAGGAGTAGACGTCAATTGAGCACCTTCCTCTTGTTTCGATACATTGGGGTTGATCCCTATAGAATATTTTTATAGCTTCGGCCCTTGTTGGAAAAACGAATAGATATAAGAAGAAGAAAGTTCTGCATCAAACAAATTTGACCAAATTCTCAAAGCTTTCATAAAATATTCACCAATAGTAGGTATGGAAATTTATTGGGAATTATTGGCAGGAAGGCACAAAAGCAAAGTGAATGTTTTTCTTGCTGCAATTCACCCAGGAAGTATCGGTTACTTTTATTCTATAATCCTTCGAACAAGGATAGAGTTTTCGTCAAGTTCCTACTATTTGAACACTGTATCATCAAAAACTCAGTTTCAATTCAATTCTCAGCAAATGTAATTTGCCTTTTTTTTTGATAATAGTAATGAAATGTTTGTGTGTGAAGACAGACGAGTCTGTTAATTCCAATCGCTACATAAAGATTTTTTTTATATCTTCATCTATTTGTGCGATTATGAATATATGTTGATTGATTCTAACTGCTGGTCATGGCAAAGAATTGCTTTACTCTTTCAGTGCTTCATGTGCGGTTAAATATGAAGGTACAGTTTTCTTTTATAGATGCATAATCTTTGCATCAACATCGACAACCACATCCACCGAAAGCAGCGAGAAATTTCCGACATGTCCTTTCCAAACTGCGACTCTTATCAAAAGTTTGCATTTGTTTGCTCTAAATACTCTCTCTAAGGCCATGAGTTTACGCGGGATGCCAATCTTCCACCGGCTCCGAAATTGAATCACATAAATAGGGACTATTAGTTTCGAATGTCGAAGATAATAATTATGAGGTGAAATTGACTGAAAAATTTCATAAAAAAAATTGCCAATATTTTGTTCAAATTATTGTACCAGTAGAACCATATCGATTTATTATTCAATTTGCACAGAATATCGCTACATGGTCACATTTTTCATGACCAATATATTATTTACAATATTGAGCCAACGGATTCTTAATATTGAACTGATATTCGTACGAAATATGTTTGCCACTTAGAAATTGTGCCACCCCCAGAAATTTGTAATACTAGCTGCTCAAGCTTTGTTTCTAGTTATATTCATAAGAGTATTTGAAGAAGAATGTAAATACATATCCGATTACACATATGACTCTTTCGATAAAAAACAGGGCACATTTACGCTTTTTCAAAAAAAAAAGTGGTAGTTCAATAACAATCCTATTAATATTTCATTATTGTTGATGAGATGGATTTTTTTCCACGTCAATAGTATGAATTTTATCTCTGTGTTACGTCAGAAACCTTTATATCTTCTGAAATCACAACGGATTGTCGCTCGTCGAACCTTTTATAACACACCGGTATTTGTTGGAGTGGAAAAAGAAATGGGAAAAAATCGATTCTTGGCGAATATGGGTCAGTACTTTCCCGGAATCCGAATGAAAGTGTGGTATTAACCCTACAGGTTACGAGACTAGCATACGAAAAGACCGAAACCGCCTCATATACATCACGTATCTATGGATTCAGTAATAAAGTGTGTATCTGCAGTATGGGTCGATGTCCCGGATAATTCCACCTTGGACCGAATCCAATCGTAAAATGAAAGATATGAAGGGTGTGAGTGAAAAAAGCCATTCGGTTTATTTCGAGAGATCATGTGCAAGGAATTCGGTAGCACGTAAAATATTTCATCATGCAGGTAGTTCGGAACGATACAGTACATTCGACGTTTCTGAAAAATCAAAAGAAACTGAATATACCGGGTGACCACGAGATGAGGTACGCCCCCCAATTTTTCTATGGTTTCAAAGATACAGGTTTCAAAATTGGTACCTGACATTCTGTACAATTTTTTTCATTATAATGTTGGTCACAAACATCGAACTCAAGTCATCACAACTGACGAACGGCATCAGCATTTACGAAAGGAAGGTTCGAGGTAAGATACAGCTAAATATTGAGATTCTCATGTAATTGCAACAACCATGTTTTCCAACAATTATGAAAAATTTCCTCAAAACGGAGTAGTATCTATAGAGAAATGCTCACAACTGCCATTTCTCAAATGGTAACATACTTTTCTCAAATTGTATTGAAAAGTTATGAATTATCCAAATGATAGTTTTAAAGGTTACAGAGAATTCTGGAAGGAATCGAAGATAAGGGATGTTTTATTATGAGCATTCTGGACAATGAAATATTGTCAGTTGTCGAAAAACATTCTACCGCGATAGAGCGAACTTTTTTCCCATTACTCGTATGCTAGTCGTAATTGATGGTGGATTCATACAGCAGGTTGAAGATCGTCTTTGGAATGAATATTCCATTAAACGTCGATTTCTGGGGGCTAGATCCCAAAAGAATTGTGAGAACGATTTTGAATCCAAAATTAAGTTGTATCGTTATACTTCAATGGATGTGAATTCATGTTCAACAAAATATATTACAGTTTCGAGTACGATTCTCACTGGACAATCGGCGTCACGATTTTATAAACTCTTGATAAAAATAATAGATTACAAATGAAAGTTATGGTGGGACACAGCATACCTGTATATACCAAAAATTATTGCGTCTCATTACTGTGTAAACTACGGACGCTGAATTCTGTATTATCGACAAGTTGAGGGTATATGAATCGATAGATTTGAAATCAAACAATAATGAATATCAATCCCGCCACCAAAATAACAAGACATTTGTGCGAAAAACAGTTTTCTTCTGAATATGAGGCATTCCAAAAGAGTTCATTATTTTCAATATCCTATCTTGACCTTCGAGCGAAAGAAGTTCATTATGTAGGTCCCCTTTCAATTCGTGATACCGTGAATTCCCAAAATCAATATATTATTCCCACACACCATGTGTGCTGACGATTTGGTAACGAGAGAGATTTTCAGTTTGACTCCTGGACGAGTCTCAGTCGACTCAGGCAACTCAGTCGACAGTGAATTCGGAGGTATATATGAGGTGTTTAATTTTGAAAACACTGATTATTCATATGTTTTTATATGTTTCAGAGACAAATGTCAACAATTTGAGAAACTTTCGTGAGTCAAAACAGATGCAGATTTACAGGAGGCCCATGAAATATTAGAAAAACCCACCCAGCCCTCTGAAGAAAATGACGAATTTGACAGCATTGTTATTAACGTTGCAACAAAATTTCGTGAAATGTATAGAACGCAACGTATATATCGTGAGAACATAATAAATAATGCTATGCACGATGCGAGTTCAAAAAAGTTGAATGAACTCATCAAGCGTTCTTAATGCTCAGTCATTAACAACACGGCAGGTGTATGAAACAATGTCTGAAAATTACCCGCCGTATTCTCACCAACAAAACGATAATTATTATTCATTTAACCTTCTTTGCACTGTTCTTCGACTGTCACAACTAACCAACCACAAAAAACCTTTGTCACATTGCAACCTCTCTCTATTTCTAGTATCATCAATGTAAATTCACTTTCAACTAATTATTCTTCTGTATTAACCAATGATACAGAATCTACAATTTGATTTTAGCATACAGGCACCATGAAGTGAATAATAATCAACGTTTTGTTTCATCTGCTGAACCTGTTAACTTTGACTGTGGTGAGTGGTGTCGGTAGTTTAGTGGTAAGCCATCGAGCGGAAGGCCGGGGTTCGAATCTTCGCGGGGCCACCGTGCTGGGGAATCGCACGGTAAAAGGTAAGGCCTCGTTGATCCATCGCTCGCACAAGTTTCGACTGCTGAAGGTTGACGTTCGTCAGCTGATTAACGGAAATGAACAATTTTAGAACAATTTTTTTTAGAACAATTCAGATACCATAGTTGGTTATTTTTTTAGCGTTATTGTTGTTTCCAAGGAATTGATATTTATTTTTATATAAGTGTTTTGATATTTTAGTGATGGCTCATGTAATTAAAATATACGTACCTAGAAACCCAGATATTTTATTTAAAATACCTAAAGATAAGTACATTGTTAAAACATATTCGAATAGGGAACGTGACGATTGTTACACTGTTACCGATTGATGATGATATGTTGTATAACTTCCTCTGCATTGCTTTGCACCTTCGGTTTAATTTCTTGTATCATTCATCCGCAGAGAATCAAGATGATTACTGTCATTACGCCATTCTGCAGGTGTGAAAATATTGTCATTAACATTTTCGTGATCCAAGGAGCCAGCACCCACGTAATATTTTGATTGGTTCTTCAAGAAATTATGTGGAGTACATGCTACCATGATAAAGATGATCATGTTATCTGGCTGCAAATTTATGCATTTTCGACATCTCTCCTTGCTCTTGACAGCCGATAATTATTTGAAAATTCGTTTTGCCTCGATAGATTTTTTTGAGTGTAGGGTTTCAAAACATTTTGATGCGAAGCAAATGCATCGTCCGCGACAAAGACGAAGTTCAAATTTTCATTTTGAATGGTTGGCAACTTCAAATCGTTGTCAATAAGTTTTCTATAAAAAGATGTTAGCTCAATAAAGCCTCCATCCGAAACTCTGCCATCAACTCCAGAATAAACATAAATGAATTCATAATTAGCATTAACAATAGTCATCAAAACGATACTGAAGCCACTTGATAGTTTGGTTTGACGAATATGTTTCCCATCAAAAGAACCACCACAGTTGGGAAAATTCCAGCAAGTATTATATTCTTTTCCAATAATCAACCATTCTTACGTAGTGACTTGGAACTAAAAATTATACAGATTTTTCCCGTTGAAATGACCACATTCTTCCGTACTTACCTTCATGTATTCTTTATTAAGCACTTCAAAAATTTACCTAGCATGTTTCTGGGATTATATTGTTCAATACTTGAGGTAATATAATCGCCGAAAACTTCAAATTGAAGAAATGTTTTGAAAACGGAGGCAGATTCAGCTTTCGAAAAGACAACGACAAAGCTGAAAACTGTCTATAATAATCGATTCATTTATTTTGTGAAGCAAATTCAAATATAACTACTAGTTTTGAGGATAGATTCGATAGCAAGAATAACGCGATCAATAATGTTACTGAAATGAACGGACATTCTCTAGACAATTCATAAAACTAATTCAATCGTAAAATGTGAGTTTGAGGAGAATGTTGGTAAACATTTGATTTTTCGAAAAAATTATATTTATCGAATATTTTTATATAACCTATGATATGAATATCGGTTCACTGGAGTTTTTTTTTGTAATGGTGGGAGTGAGAACAAAGTTGCATTTTAAACCTTCTGTGTATCGAAACAACTCTCGGGTGATCTGGCTCTCTATCACCTTTAAGCATTTTGAGTTTGATTTCAAGGTAAATGAGCTGCGTTGAAAGGCTCACATTCACACGTATGGTTCGAATCAAACTCATGATAAAAGACAGAAAACCTCAAGACAACAATTCATCGAAGTTCCGAAGAGTAAATAAAGCCAACAACATTTATTCAATGCTCAGTGACTGAAAGAATGATTCCGTTGCAGAACATGATCAAGAAATGGAATCGTAGCATGCTTAGACTACATTTCTTTTTGTTTCGCATCGAAACGACTCGCGAAAAGAACTGCGGAACGTGAGCATCTCGGAGTTCAAAGAGTAGCTAAACGAGTTCTAGTTATTCCCATTCTTACACACGGAGTCTGCAGTGCAAAAAACGCCGCTTGCTTTGTACGAAACTATAATGACAGTGTTCAAAGGAAAGCGAAGGAAGAAACAAACACGGCCCGATTAACTACAGAAATATGGCTCGAGTTGATTGTTTACCCAAATTAATTAATTACTCTCGGCTTGCTGCGAAGACTACCATAATATATCAAGAGAGCGTGAATAGGATCCGGGGAGAAAAGGGAACGCATGAATGATACTAATATGTCTCGTGTGAGCTGAACTTTTTTCGAGCTCACGTAGGCATTGCGCTCGAGGAGTTGGATAATATTTGTGGAGCTCGTTCACCTGTAGTGAACTTTCGGAGCAATTTCAGCTGTCACAATTCATTATGTAAGCCATTTTGGTGGAAAACAAATTTCACTTATTAGTATGCTTCTCGAACTTTCGTCTATTTTGGACTTTCCCTACCGTATCTCAATTAATAGTTATAGTGATAAAATGAGATATTTGAAATGGATCAAAATATGGTGTTATCCCTGTAGATCATTATTATAAGTAAATATGTTGTAGTCTAGCTTGCAATTTTGAAAGCAGGATATATCTCGATAGAGGTCCCAAATATCTTGTCTAGGGCTCATTGAAATCGGAATAATCACCCGTGAATGAATTTGATGGTTTTTGACAAAATAGGGAATATTCAGGATTTAGTGTCACTACTTTTCTTCGGGTTTGAAGGCCGTCGTTTTTTGGAATTTCTTCCTGACGTTTCTCTGGTGCGAGTGGTGGCTCATACATCTCGGAGAAGTATCATTAGTATATATATATATAAAACGTCGTGATAATTATCCTTGAGAGGATCAAAAAACCAGAACACGGAAGGAAACCCGAGAAAACAGCTCGTATCCGACATCCTTATTTGAGGAACTTCTCAGCTGCGGTATGATTTCTGACTGAGGGAACGACAAGACATTCAGCTCCACATTAGGCAACCTACGATACAGTACTTATTAATATTTATTTTTTTTACTGAAAAATATTTTAACAAACACTTTACACAAAATAGAATTCAAGACTGACATGAAAACACACTGTACATTGAATTTCACTGACTAGACATGAGAACCTCGAGAACAAAACACAAATTCTGATAGATTTTTAATGACAAACACAATTTGAAAAATTACGAGACAATTGATAAAAGAGATGTATGAAAAATGGTAAAAAACTAATATTCCATTAGAAACCTTTTCTTAAAATCAGAATTCAATATATATCATGATCAATTGTACATAGGATTAAGTAAAAATAAAATGACAAGTAGTGGTTTGTGAAAAATTCCTTGATTGGAAAACGGGACCATAGCAACGGTGTGGAGAATCAACGAGAAGGTACGCGAGAAATCGTACGAGAAGCCGAAAAGATGTTGAGAAGATTCAGAAACAGAAAAACCTGAAAAAAAGCTGATGACATCCTAGCAAGTAATAAGAGCCGTAAAAGAAGAAAATAAAACTAGTACGTACTAGCTAATACATCTTCCAAGTTCCAGTAAGATAGCTGATATCCATGTTTCACATTTTTGGTTAGAGTAATTTGTTCGTTGTACGAATATTCTGTCATAACATGTTCGGAAACTGCACTGAGCAGAATCATTGTTCCAATTTTTCACTATATATGTTTTAAGTAAATTAAATCAGATAAGTTGGGTTTCTCCTAGATCAGGGATTTCATTGAATGAAAGGAATTTTCAAGATCAATCCATATTATATTTAACTTTCTGATTCTCAAGAAAAAAGAGTACTCAAAATGAAATAGAAATTGGTACTAGATTCGATTTTGAAGTTATAACAAGGCATTAATACAGGTAAAAATAATCTACTGGGCATATATTTTTTTTAAACTATAAAGATATTTTGAAAAACAATTTTACATTTCTATTCAAACTTATAACTTAAAAACTTCACTCAATTTCTTAATAATTGACAAATCAAACGAATTCTCAAAATATATAAATGAAAGAGAAATAAAAATATAAAACAAATTGGCAACACAAATATGACAAGATAAAACAGAAAAATAGCGAGTAAAACTATAAATATATATATAATATATATATTAATATATATATATATATATATATATATATATATATATATATATATATATATGTATATATATATAAATATATATATATATATATATATATATATATATATATATATATATATATATATATATATATATATATATATATATATATGTTAGCATGAAGATTCTCACGGACGAAGTATGATGAATTGTGTTTCCGAGTTTCATTCCGGGTTCTGTGGTGTTGATCCTCTGAAGGATAGGAAACGTTGTGACAATTATCCTTTAGAGGATCAACACCACAGAACACGGAATGAAACCCGAAAACACAATTCATCATATATATATATGTGCTCGGATAGGCTTCCGCGGTCGGATATGTGCTCTCTGGAACTTCCGGTGGAACCGCGTGTGGAGTGAGTGCTGGGGGTTAAGGAGACTTAGGCCTCGCCGTCAAGGTCTTGAGAATGGCTCCAAAGGGGGAAAGGAGAATCGATAGCATATATAAAAAAAAATATTATATATATATATATATATATATATATATATATACATATATATACATATATATATATATATATATACATATATATATATATATATACATATATATATCTTACCTGCAGACGAAGGTAACGCGACCGCAATAATGAATACGGTGAACTACCAAAAAATAGGGACACAGCCATCTACCTGGAGAAATTTACGAAAACCAGAATCCAATCCTTCAAATTACGACGACAAGAAGTTGAAACAATTATAATAAATATTTTTCTGTACGGAATACAAAAGTCATTTTTCGTCCAAAATATACAAAGGCAAACCACTGGTTGCTGAATTCTAACCAGACTATGTACCCTCAAGACCAACAGTGAGTGCCATTGCATCCCCCGGCTCAGACTAAAAAAAAATACCTGGCACAGATAATGCAACCTGCGACAGAACCAGCGGAGTCTTATGTCATGAAGTCAGAACACCTGGTGGAGATCATCATGTTCATCTGCAATAGGTGTATCTTTTTCATATTTTCTGTGATACTTGTATCAAAAAAGTTACAGATCCTCAACTGATACTTTTTCGTAACATTTTCCATTGTCAATTGAATTTAACAAAGATTTCCAATCAATTACCAACATTTCTATACATAATTTCGTAGAACACGTGTAACTCGCTGTTGAATCTCACGAACAACATTCCAATTGGATGTTTGTGTTTTCGAAAAGATTTTAGAGGATTATGTGGGACGGCAGTAGAAAAAGGGTTGAGTGTTATCCGATGTCCTTTTGAGTCGAACCGTTTCCCATAATTTTAAGTTGAGGGCAAAGCAAGGATCGGATATCCAACTCTTGATAGTATTCGAGATGGATCTGTATTCGATATAGTTTCGATATAAGTCAGTTGACGTCCAGATTGGAAATTTCACTTGAATGCAATTTAAACATCGATGGCACAAATGTAGAAATAAGGAGATGGTTTGCTTCAATGGTTCGGAATTACATTAATAATATTATTTTCCCCATTGAAACCTGTTGCTGAGAACGAAAGGGTAAAAATACAAATGAAGTGAGAAAATCAAATCCCAAGCGTAAGGGTGAAATATATTTTTTGGTCAATAATGAAATGAAGCATTGATTGTTTATGTTGTTCTGAAATTGTTCGTTTTCGTTAACCAGCTGACGAACGTCAAGCCTCAGAAATCGAAACTTCTGCGAACAATGGATTAACGAGCTCTTAGCTTTCAACGTACGATTACCTAGATTGATCAAAGAAATAATGTTGTTACAAAAAAATCGAGATATCGAAAATGGAATATTAGTCAAAAAAAAAATGTTAACAAAGAATTGAATGAAATAATATTGGGCCAAAGAAATTGAGGTATCGAATGCGAAATACTAGTCAAGAAATAAAAAATAATTAAAATATTATGAATAAATGTTCCGACTGCTGGGATTCGCAATCGTCTTCGGATGATGACTGACAATATTTCGAGATGTGGTTGGTTATAAAGCCCCGATTTTCCTGTGGTGGGAGAAGGGGTGGTACTAACAATGAGGCGAGCGGATGCCACTACTAGAAGTGTGCTGATCGATTCTCAGCGGGAAATGGATGTATTGGCGCGAGATTCTCCCACCTCGAGCCGAATTCGGTCCATGGCTTGGATAAGCGGCCCCCACACATTCCGGATCTCCACGCTGGGGTGACTGAATGCGTCGTTGTTGAGTATGAAGGCGTCTTCCTTCGAATTCCTCTTGAACCAGTGCTCCTCCTTGTGTATGACCTCGGCTTCAGACCATTCAATGCTGTGCTGGTTTGTCCAAACATGATGAATCCGGAATAGCGGTCTAGTTCGTGAAACATAATGCAGGCGTCTGTGCTCAAGTGAGATTTTGATAAAATCGGTAATGATTCAGGAAATATTCTATGGAAGTTATGTTCATTCACACAGTAAAAATTGGAATTCAATTCCGCAGTTAGTTTTTGCCCAAAAAATTAGTAAGTTTCAGATGTCAAATGCTCTACTTTTCCTGTCATTCCTTTTCATTCGTTATTTTCGGTAAATTGTGAAGATTGACTGAAAAAGTTGATCAGTTTTCAATTCCATACCTCCACAGCGGATTCCAACTATCTAGTGTCACTTGAAACTTTTTGAGTTTGTTTTTGATCTCATGAAAAATTCACTCCACCTATTTGAATGGAACATGATTCATAAAAATATTTTTCAAATGAGTACTATCAGACATAGGTTGATGGTTGCCTATGAATTTCAACATGTATTTCATATACCAGCTAAATTGTCAAAAATTTTCATGGCTATTTGAATTTCTAAAAACTCAAAGATGTTGAGTCGAATTCGCGTCAAAAATTTAAGATATATAATGAAATAGAAGGAATTCGATAAAATTGACGGCTGGATGCTCAATAACAAACAAGATTGGTAACAATTGACTGAAAACCATATTTTATTGACAGAACCATTTCATAGCTCTTTTGGAAGTCATAGTTGATCTATCTGTTGGATGGATGGTTTCCGAATTTCTATGATGGTGTGACGAAATGCATCGTTGTTCTCCCTTGAATTCTCTTTAGAATCAATCAGCAAATGTTCCTCTCAATACATGGCCCAGCGTCAGACCATTTGATTTTATCCGCTTGTCCAAACGTGCTCTGCTCTTCGAATTTCCAACGGTCTTATGATTTTTCCGATGTGAGATTGCCTGTACTCACATAGTGTCCAATGAATGCAATTCGTGGAGCTGCTGCTTTTGTTTAGTCTGACATTTTTTATCTAGTCCAATTCATGGCTCTTGAAGGATATATTTTGTAACAATGTTCTTTTGAGTAATTCTATCTGATACTGGCAAATATCTAATCTACTGATTTCTTCGAGTAGCTCCCTTTGAAGACTCATTCTTTTTGATTTCAACAAACTGCATGAACCTCACTTGGTTATTAGCAAATGAACATCATGATATACATCTTTATACTTTTTCTAACATATGTCCTTATGTTTCTTGGATTTCTCCTGGTGGAACCAACCATGTGATCAATCAGAAACTTCACGATTTCCCTTTTTGTAGATTGAAGGTAGTTAAATTGCCGATGAAGGTATTGACCGGAGTCTAGGATATATTCTAGATTATTTTCAACTCCATATCGAAAAACAGAATTTGCCTTTCGTTCTTTCAATACAATTTTCAATGATCTTTGAATTCATTCAATACGAATTTTTCAAGTTTCTGGTGAAATTAGCTGACACTTGATGAAAAACGTGATTAACTTCAATAACTTTTTTTCACTGGATATGGTAGAAACGAATATCACCACAGATTGTGATATTCGTTGGGACATTTCGGCATCTCTATAAATAATAAACAATTAGAAATATGGAATTATATTTCCTTCGATGGTGATAAATGAAATTCATTGTGGTTCATACCAAAAGCCACAGATTGCGAGCAAAATCCTGAGCAAGTTGTGGCATTGAGGTCGCGATACAGTTTTCTGAGAAAAGATCAAACAAACAAGCTGGGGACTTGAAGAATCCGCAAACGATAACATAAAATCAATATTATCTTCTATTCTTGAAACTTCACTGACATTTAGACTCCATTTCATGTGATGGTTAGAGAGAAATTACCTCATGCCATTTGTCTCAATATTATACAATGATTGATGGAGGAACTTTTCCCGCTATTACATATATTCATCGAGCTATAAACTCCCAAGAGAGATACAAAGTTAATATGTAGGTCTGTGTCCTAGATTCGGAGATTATCGTTCCCTACTGCTCTGAAATATTTCTGACAGAAGATTTATATTTGCACTCCATTGTCAGAGCTTCTAGGTGGGTATTTGGGTTATTCACTATCGCATCTCCCGAAATATTTCAGAAAGAGTATTTATGGAAAATTATCGATTGAATAATTTTCATTGTAAGGAAGGAAGCTTGTGAAAAATATCAACATTATCTCTTTGGATAAACGATGAGATTGGAATCTTTAGTGCAAAAGTTGCTAGCGATCAATTACCATAAAACAAAACTGATATGTTTGCACTAGACGCGCGTTCCGCTAACAAGGTTCCCATCTTCAGGAGAAAGAAAATTGACATCAATTTTCTTCTCCTCAAGATGGGAACCTTGTTAGGAAAAGTTTTACTGATTCTTTGGGGTGTTTTGTTTGGGAGGACATATTCTATTCATAAATCATTTCGCAATTGATATCAGAAATAATTTAGCAACTATTTCTCAAGTTGGAAATATTCACTTCGTGGGGTTTCTAACGTGGGGCCTCTAGTTCACTGAGTTTTTACTAGTCCATTTGATGAATGGAATCCCTTGTTATCAATACTTTTTTTCTATTCCAACTATTTTGAACCGTTCATCACGTATTTGACAACTGTTAGGTAATGGCTCATTTGGAATACATGCATATTCTAAATTAATGATGTCCGCTTCTGGAATTGTGATTTTCAAATGATGGGATATGTATCATTTGACCTGATGATTATGATCTGATGGCCACATTCAAATGCCCAAAAACCGATTTCAGAGAATTATCGTTTCGAATACTTTGTAAAGTTGAATTGAGAATTATATTCTGAGGAATTTTTAACAGTTTGTGGATTGATACTAGTTATATCAAGGAAGCAAGCAATTGTTTTACCTACTTGCTGTCATTCAGTGTCTCGTTGATCATTGAAAATGATGAGGGACGGCAAAGAAATGTGTCCTTCACTAAAAGAAATTACCGCACAAGCATGGTGGGAGTAGAAAAAGTATAGTAAGCAACTCGAGGATAAGGCTAGTTACGTACACTCGCGAATTACCGCAGTCGGCATGAGTCTAGCGATCGCAATTTTTGTTCTATTTCTATTCTATTATTTTTTATTCAACGTCGGCCTATTTCCGCTACCAAAGCCAATCACCGACGCCGGTGAGCACACTTCCCCCAACCGGAAATTTTGCCGAACCCTCTGGTATTCCAAGCAGAGGTAGGGATCTTTAACGAGCCCAACATCCATGGACTCGGGACCGACGGCTTTACGTCCCCTCCGAAGGACGGCATATCCTCAATATATCTTGTGCTCATTGATATATTGTCTGCGAGCTATGATATGCTATTTCGCTGCAGTTGTACGGGCTTTCGACACGGTATTTCCCTGCATGGTCACCCATCTCAGTACTAACCGCGCTCGGCGTTGCTTAACTTCAGATATCGAATGACTGTCAGTCAACCTGAAGAGCTGGGCCATGCCCCGCAATTTCTGTTCGTGCATAATAGGCTAAGTTTCGTAATATCCTGTTTCGGAATATAGGGGTAACTACTGATTTTTGATTACATTTATTTGATTTCATACTCTTCTCGCAGTAAAACTGTTATAAGTGAAATGCCATCAAGACTTCAAGGAAATAATAAAACATATTGAAAAACATACTGCCCAATGGAAAAATCAAACACATGTGTACAATTTTGTATTGAAAAAACATTCGGCCTAGTCAATGGAGATTCTTGAGGACTGACATTGAATCAAATCATCTTTCGAACAATTCGTTCAAGTCAGTCTTAAATCTACCTACACGGTAGGTTTTGGCTGGCACCTGCCAAAAAATGAAATGAAAAGAAAACCACTACTCCCCTGGCTTATACCACGATGGGTATTAAATTATATCCGACCGGAGCCAGTGCAGGTTTATTCACACAAGAAAATCCTTCATTTGCTTCTAGCGATACAAATGAAGAAACTGATTTTTAATCAAAGGGACGGGAACACTTACAGACCCGTTTCGGGCTATCTAGCCACTCGTCAGTACAAGGCAGTGCCAACATCAACATAAAGTCGATGGCTTTATTTGTATTGCCAAAAGCAAGTGCAGAAAATTCGTTCAAAACCTGTTGAATGTCCAAACGGTTCTCGTTCGTTTTGGTCATTTGCTAAAGCTGTCGCCAAAAATTTTACTTTCAGTTCATTTTCCCCAATAATCAAAGAAGATGGATCACAAGCCACAACTGCCCAACTAAAAGCCAATTCATTTGCAAATATGTTTGCTGGAATTTCTACTCTGGACTCAGCAGGAAAAGATCCCCCGAATATCACGCCTGTCGACAGTCATATGCCTGGGATAATTTTTCATTTCAACAAATTATAAGAAATATTTTAATGGACCTGAAGACGAATGAGGCTTGCGGATCTGATGGAATCCCAGCAATTGTTCTGAGAGTATGTGCCCCCGAATTGACACCTGTAATTTGCGAATTATCCAACCTCTCATATAACTTCGGGATTTTTCCTGAGACCTGGAGGACAGCAAAAGTTCAGCCAGTTCCCAAAAAAGAGATGAAAACTTTACCTTGTATTTATAGACCAATTGCACTGCTTTCTATCATTTCCAAAGGCATGGAAAAAGCAATCGATATGAAGCTCATCAAATATCTAGAGAAATCAGGAATAATTGATGATCGACAATACGGATTTCGTCATCAAAGATCAACCAGTGACATATTGGCTTGTTTCTTATATTTGGTAGCATTCAATCGATAAATTCAAAGAAACGATAGCTGTTGCACTCGATATTTCGAAAGCGTTTGATTGAGTTTGGCATCGGAGTCTCCTTTCTAAGCCGCCGTCTTATGGTTTGCATCCTCAGTTGTGTGCTTTGTTGAAGAGTTCCTTGCCTGATAGGTCTCTGTATGTGGTTGTTGATGGAGTATCATCTGATATTCTCCCAATAAATGCAGGTATTCCACAGGGTTCAGTTCTGGCGCCCACTTTGTTTCTGCTTATTATTAATGATTTGCTCGAGAAAACATCTTGTTCAATACATAGTTCTGCGGACGACAGTACCCTTCATACCAGTTTCTCTCCCAAACTCCCCATACCAGCTCGAGAAACAAAAATTAAAAGAAACATTCACGTCAATCCAATTCACGGCTTGGCAAAAATAATAGAATGGACTAACTTAGTGGAATTTAATGCTACGGAAACTTAGGTATGTCCCAGAAAATCCGATCTATTATCATCAAATATTCAGATGTCAGGAGTAACTATTCCTACAAAATCAAGTATCTCGATGCTGGGAATTACGATCAGTGATCTCACGGTAAAACCATGTGAGATAAATCGCTGGAAGTGCTTCCCAGAAACTTGGATTTCTATTTCGTGCGAAGAAACACTTCAGTTCTCGTCAGCTTCTAATAATCTACAAGGTTTGGATACGACCTGTCATTGAATACAGTTCTCATGTGTGGAGTTCGGCACCAAAACATTAATTGAGGCTTCTCGATTCTATTCAGAGAAAGGCAATTCGTCTTGTTAGTGATTCTTCGCTCACTGACTCGCTCACTTCATTGGAACATTGTAAAAGGGTATGAGACTTGTCTCTCTACTATAAATACTCTCACAGTCGATTCTCTTCCCAATTGTTATCAATCGTTTCCCCTTGGCAATATCTACACGGATGACTCGACGAGTACCCCACCCCTTTGTCGTGAATTTGGAAAGCTGTCGAACCTCTTGCTCAGGGATCTTTTTTCACTGGAACAGCTACGGTTTGGAACACCTTGCCAAAAGAGGATTTTTCTGAGCCTTACAAACTTCAGAAATTCATGATTCACGCGGTGTTCTTTGGACATTACAGGTTTTCCTTTTCATGTGAACTTGCATATAAAAAAAGGGATTTCTTCTGTGAAGAAACCTGCACTGGCACCGGTCGGATATAATTCGATGCCCTTCGTGGCATTAGCCAGGGAAGTAGTTGTTTTCTGACAGGTGCCAGCCAAAACTCACTATGTATGTAGATTTGAGACTGTCCTGTACGAATCTGAACGAATTGTTCGATAGATGATTCAATCATATATTGGTTCAAATGTATTCGGCCTCGAGCAGTTGAGAAAAGAACTCACTCTGATCTGTTCAAGAATGGAATATTTCCCAGTCGGAAGACGAAACTTGAGTGAATTGCGTTAAAGATTATAGCCATCGAATTGAGTATTTTTCAATACACAGTCATAATAGTATATTATTCAACGAGCGTATAATGATGGCTATTATTCACGGGGTGAAGTTCACCGAGAGAATAATAGCCATTATTCGCGAGTAGAATACTATACTTTGTCCACGACTCATGAATAATATTTTCAGAAATCATCACAATTTTTATCTCTATACTTGAGTAACCTGAAATTTGATTAATTAATCGACAACAAATTCAACTACCTATTTATTAATATTGATAGTAATATTTGTATTATTACAATGTACAAAATTTAGTGATGGCACTGAGTCTGAACTTATATTTATATTTTTGTTATTCAAAAAAGAGCTCGTCGATATGGTTTCATTTTGCTTGTATGTATTCTGTATCGTGTTGGAGATTTTCTCGGCTGTTTCCATTTTATTTCTTATGGAATCATCAATGTAGCCTTCTGCTACCGTCGTGGATTTCCATCCACCATGCCTTTTCAAAGCTGTTATATCCCCACCCGCATCCACAAGTATAGTCGCATATGATCTTCGGAAACTGTGACCAGAGTATTTTTCTGGATCGGGTAATTGCAAATATGTAGCTATTTGTTTTTCCATTTTCGTAAACTTGTTAATACCTACTCTTTGCAAAGTACATTTTCCATTTGGATGGTTCCAAAATAATACATCAGACTTAACATAAGGTGGACGAAGGCTGATATACTTTTTCCAAATTTGGTAAAATTCATCGGTGATTGTAAATTTGCGAGTAATTTTTGTTTTGGTATTTGAAACTTTCACTATAAACATTTCGTTTGCCCGACAGGCACCCATTACCCCCATTATCATTACCACCTTGAACAAATATTTATTATCAAATTACAAAATATATGAAGAATTGTTTTTCTTACCTTTTTTGCAAGATATTTATCGTCAGATGACTTTGTTAGGAAATCTTTTATATTTTCTGGAGGAAACGTATTGGCTTTTTTAGGCGAGAAGTTTTCAGATTTTCTCTTCAACAATGTTCGCAATTTGCTATAACTCTCAATGTTAATACCATGATTCAAGCTGATTGTGCTTCTCAGCATTGAGAAGGTTGTCCATAATGTTGATGGCTTGTACTTTGTGGATAACTCTGTGAAATATACCAACAAGACGGATTCTGAGAAAGACTCGATTTTCTTGGCAATTCTCCATTGTACAAAAGATTCATACGCAGATAAGTACATTTTTCTTGATCTTTCGGGTAATAAGTTTAACGATGCAATTTTTGCCGCTTCTTGTATTTCTGGAGGTGTACAAGACATTGCTTCATTTTCACTAACTGTGTCCATGTTATAACTTTGATACTTATAAACTATGCTGCTGAAACAAGTCAAACCAACAATTTGTTTGACGTTTTAAATTAAATTCGATCTGACTTGACGTTTCATAGCACGCTCTATTTTTATCGTGTTTGTCTGTACGTTATACACACAAAATTGAACTGCTAGTCCTATCACAATTGTCAAATTGATGGTAGTGAATAATGATTTCATAAATCACTAGTGATTTATGGATATCGTAATTCTTGAAGAAACACATGCATTATGAATATTTTATACAATAGTCGTGGACAAAAAAATCTATTTGTTTCAACACAGTTCCGAATACTTTCATCAAATCACCATCAAATTTTTCATGAGCAGTCTTTACGCAGGTTGTTTAAGCGAATTCTATTATCTACAGACGAAGCTCGTAATCCGTTACCCAATATGAAAGAACTGATTTTCGAAGGGGAAGTAATCTATTTTTCATGGAAACAGATTAAGTTATTCGACATTGATGATCATCCGAATCTGAAAGCAGATTCGTATCCTGAATGGAATATATTACTGCTCTCTGCCACAGAGTGATTAATCGGATAAGTGATTGCCCGTGGAAATTACTTCATCATCCCCATCAAGGCTGATTAAAAAGTTCAAGTGGGAGAAACTTCCCCCAGACCTTTTTCGCATTGTTTCCAGCGGAAAGACGTGTCATAAATGGAATTTGTTCCGACGTCAACGCTCTCGCGCTTTCTTTTTCTTGGCCAAAGGCTTTTGCGATATTTCGTGATTGCCGTTTCTCCATTCGGAGCTTCTTTGGAACGAGTCGGAAAATTGGGTCGAATGAAATATTAAATTCGTTAATGTACTGCTCTCGAATGGAGTCTGTTGGGTTGTGAATTGATTTAAATCAAGATGCTCCGAAGTGGCAAGTCTCACAGATGGATTATTCTGTCGAAAACATATCGGGAGAAAACAAGTACGGTACAATTTTGAAATTTTAGTAATCAAATTTGATAACTTAGTAGTTCTGGTTTTGTTGTTAACCTGAATACCTACCAAGACATTTTTTTTCACTCAGGACTAGTTCACCACAAGACTGTCAATGCAATCGAACTCCTAGGAATTTTGCTAATATTATTTGAATGACTCAATTTGATACTAGAGTTGAACAAACGCTCCGAACTTGTGAATTGAGTTCATGAATCAAGATTCATACGTGGATTTATGCGGAGATGATTAACATGAAAATTCGATGACAGAGTGAGAGCAATATTATGTTTCTGAATGATGTTAGAATAATGCTGAGTTTGTGTCAGAATTACGGACTGCTAGTTCGTGTTCATATGCTCTACACGAACTAATAGTCCGTAATTCTGACACAAACTCAGCATTATTCCAACATCATTTAGAAACAGGCCACAAAATAGATTTCAAAAACACCAAAACCGTTGCTACAGCCGGAACCCTCCAAACCAGAATTACCCGTGAAGCCATTGAAATCGAAAAACGTCCCAACTGTCTCAATAAACGCGACGATTCTCAAAGACTCTCCAATACCTGGAAACCACTCTTGGTCCGACATACTTCTATTTACTCCGACTTGGGAACTAATCCGTTCGAACCTCCCATCGACCGTCCGATACCTGATCCTGCCATAATTACTAATGAACCCTTAAATCCCACCAATCTTCAATCCTCGATCTCCAGTGCTGCTAGCCAGCTAGCAAGACAACTCAGACCTAGACGCAAGGTCACTCAGTCTTGAAAATGGCTCCGAAATGGGAGCCGAAACGTAGACAACTAAATTTTTCCAGACGCGGATCAACCGGAAGGTCCAGCCAGCACATTTCTAACCGCGGAAGCCTAGCCGATCAATATATATAATATATATATATATCTATATATATATATATATATATAATATATATATATATATATATATATATATATATATATATATATATATTGTATATGATGAATTGTGTTTTCGGGTTTCATTCCGTATATATATATATATATGCCATCTTCTAGGTGATGATTGAGTTTCGACCTCCGAACTCGACTCGAGTCGACAATTCATCATACTTTGTCCGTGAGAATCTTCATGCTAACCATTGGAACAACAATCTTGTCAGACAACACAGTGCTCATTGATTTCTTCAAGAAAAAACTGACAGACATGTGGTTCCATGAACTGTTCGAGTTATCGAGCTGACATTAGTGGTGTTCCACTGCATACTAAATTCTATTCCATAAAACTCTCCGTCTTTCTTTCTTCTTCTTTTTCAACCCAAGTTCCTGCTCTGCTCTGTTCAGCCCGCTAATTGTTAACATAAAATGTAGTCATGGAATTGACAGTGCTGTCAATTGATATTTTATGACATGAACTGTCGAGTTCATATCATAAAATATCAATTGACATGTCAGTTCCATTCAGAATGACAGTCCATCACGTTCAACGTGCTTTCCCTACAAAGAAACGACCCTTTTGGCTATGCTTTTCGGTCAGAAAAGAAAAATTAAATTTAAATATCGTAAAAATGAAATGAAATCCAGTTCTATTGTTATGAACTGATTAGCTTTAGAAAGAACCCATGGTAGTAATTACTCTTGACCACACTGAGAATTTTATCCTTACCAAGTTTTTTGTATATAATTTTTGGTAAAGTCCTGACGAAGGAAATATACATTTCCGAAAGCTTGACATAATACTAAAGAGTTTAATTTATATCCTATGGCATCTTCAGAATTGACTGCAACCTCATAAACAGAAATCACTTCTCTGATTTCTCACCTAGAAGATGGCAAATGAGACTTTGCCGAAACGTCGTGATAATTATCCTTCAGAGGATCGAAACCACAGAACACGGACTGAAACCCGAGAAAACAACTCAGTTGAGAATATATATATGAAGATTCTCATCTGAGTTGTTTTCTCGGGTTTCAGTCCGTATGAATGCAGTCGAAATAAATGCTGAGCTGTTCTCTAAAGAACACACTTTGCCATATGGTCAAGCTTTTGATAATGTTTTTTTCCTTGATCAAGACATTAACTTGAGATTATAGTAGGAGCCAAACGTTTCACCTCATTTGTACGTTTTGACTTTTACTTCAAACAAGTTGATGTCTTAATAAAGGGAATATACATTCTCGGAAGAACGACCGTATGACAGAGTAGGTATTTTTCAACAAACAACCCAATATCTTGACTGCATCCAATACGTGTTTCATTTCGGAGAAACCGTTTTCAATTAACGCAACAACTTTTTGGAGTAGATAAGGAATATGCTCTTTTAAACTTATATAGATTCACAACACAAAAAAAACTACGCAGAAAACGTTCATTTACCACAAAAAAGTATTCTCTCAATAATTCTGATATTTCTTATAGCAACAAATTGTTATTATTGAATATGGCTTGGTTGAGTGGAAGAGCAATTTCCATGGTGATTCGTCACTATTGAAATTGAACTCCGCCTTCAATTTTCTTCCAAATTTGAATATGTTATATATTTCATTTTCACTTAAATGGCTGTACCGTTGAAAGGGAAGAAAATAATAAAGACGATATTATTATTATTATTATTATTATTATATTGGATAAGTTCCAGGTTCCAAGGTTTTCCGAAACATTACTGCTTGTTTCGACGGTGATAATATTTTGCTTCCAAAAACATAACACTAATCTATTTGTTAGGTGAGTGGAATTCGACATGCGATTGTAAAACTGTTAGCAAAAAGTCGACAGTTGTTACTTTGAAGTTCACTTGATTGGAAATAGTGAGACCGGCCCTGAATCTAGTCATTTTACGTTAATTTTCATTGTTGATGTTTTTCTGATCAAGTTAGTTCAGCTTTTTTCAGTGGTTGGTATCACAAACAACTGGAGGAGAAACCACTGACGAAAGTTCTCTTCTTTGAAAATATTCACCCGAAAAATCTATATAAGTAGAAATGGTAGAACATCCCCTTTCAACATTCACGAATAGTAGTTTGTCTCCTCAAAGGACACAAATCCATCCATGAATCGAATTGTCTCTTCTGATGATTCATCTGTATGATCAGGTTCACAGTATCGAAAAAATGTTCAAAAATTCTGATAAATTAAATGAGGCCAATAATTTCTTCCCTACTCACAGCCCAATTTTTTTCCATCAGAAATCGTGGATGGAATAATGTTCGAGTTATACGAAAGAATGATAATAATATAACTTGGGTGATCATTTTTCCGCAAATCGTTCACCTCGCCTCCTTGCTTTCTGAAAAATACTTTGAGAAAAACATTTTTGACTTTTTTGCTACAAATCAACGCAAGAAATACAAAACTTCTATGAAAGAATTTACATTGATATTCAGCAAACATTCTCTGTAGATATGTATTACTCAATTATAGATAGTTAGATTCATTCAGAGAAAAGAAGAAAACTGCTGCTCCCCTGTCTGTATGATGCGACAGGCGCTGGAACATTCATTCATTATGAATACCAATCACTGGAAACTTGATTCAAATAAATATTATTCACATAATATTTCTACGTTAATAGGAAGTAGTTTGCAAAGAATCATTCATCGGGATAACATGTCATTCTCGAACAAGCTTGTTCCTTTCAAAGAAAAATATCTCTTGATCTCATCAGTGAGCACATGGATGAATTTTAGTTTCTCGTTGACTCAAAAGAAGGAAATAATCGCTTGAAAAGCCGTATTCCCAGACTCCGTGTTAGGTCCTTGGCTTGGCTTACATCCCGACAAGCATTATTTCCGGTCGATAACGAATGTTAGACTTTTCTAGTATATACAATCAACTAATTGTGTACTCGTAAGGAATTATTATTTCCATAAATTACATAAAAAAGCGAGGCAATGTAAAGTTGGGTGGAGGAGCAAGGAGTCAAGGTGAATCATTCGCGGAAATAGCCGTATTCTTGGACTCCATGTTGCAATGTTCACGGTCACCCAGGAATGTAAGTCCTTTCCTACTGAATATATATAATCTATTATATGAGTCAGTCACTTCATTTTGGCAGTGAATGTACGCTATTTGTCGTGACCTACCGAATTAGACACATTCACTTTATTATCCCCGTTATATATTGATATGAGGAAACCACAGCAACTCGGAATCATCACTGAATTGAAACATGTTTGAAGAGGATGCAGTATTCCGGAAGCGAAAATTACAATGGAATTGAGTATCTGTAGTATAACCAACAAACGAACGAATATATATCATGAATAATGTAGCTGAACGAACGCTGTATTTCCATATCCTATCCACTTATTCGCTTGTCGGGTAATAATGAGAAAATGATGAATCATTCACCTGAAATATGTTTCCGCACTAAAAACTACGAACAAAAATATTTCAATTTCTCACGATCAATTTTATCATAAACTGTTGAGCCAATAAAGGATATTGAAATTTTCGAAAAGTAGAAAAAAAACACGATTTTTTTTTGTCTCACTTTGTATTCAGGTAGTTTCGAATTGTCTGTAGGTATCTACTAATATTCATATCAAATTTTCAATTCAATATTTTTTTTCAAAGTAATAGGCTCTTTCTCAAAAAGTTTTAATAATATGGCACAGCCGCTGTTGAACTTGATAAATTGTAATCTTTCCACGGGTGTTCCTATCGCGCATTGGGAAAGTAACTTTCGAAAAATTGATATGCTTCATCATCAACAGATGGTATATTTTTCAGGAAGGTTATGGATTAAACCACATAGTGTTAAGTCGGAGTTGCGGATTGGATACCGGTGTATATGGTATATTTGATAATTGATCGGGATGGGTTTAATTGCCCTTTCTCGAACACGGGGATTATACTCAAAAAAAACTTCGATAATTGTGAACTGTATTTCTTTTAGATAGCTGGGTTTCAGAATAATTCAACGCTGAACCAATTCCATTAAACAAATATATTCAATATCATTAACAGCGACTGAATCATAGGACACAGGTAAGAATTAGGCTCTGGCAATTGCTTCTCATGCGATAGTCAATGGAAAATTTACTAACAGGATATTCATTCATCAAAGACACAAAATGCACAATGCCTTACTAGTTGTTACTGATTACGGAAAATTCACTATTTTTACTGATAAATTGGAGAAGTACAAACGTCGACAATTACGCGAACGTCGTGGATCTGACAGAAAAGTAAACAAACCAAGATATTGTCTATATATGAAAATATGTCAATTACAGCTTATCCAATCCATCTTGGCACAAACGCAGATACTTTTCCAGTAGCACACCGGTACTATAGACCATGACGAAAGAAAATACATCTACTAGGAATAAATTTCAACTAAGTGAACACATATAATAGGTGTTTTTTCATCTTACTATACTTCACAGAGATTGCTGGACGTATACGTTATTAATTTTGTGCCAAGATGGTTTGGATAAGCTGTACATCAACTGAGCGCGCTCAGGGACGGTTCAATATAATTTGAATTGGAAATAAATAATTAATAAAAAACATAATAAACTTGTTGGAAGCTGTGATTCCAACAATGATATCACAAGTAACCAAATGATTTCGTAACCGCTGCAGTATTTCTGGACCTTCGAAGATCTTTCGAAACCATCAATAGAAAGTGTTCTGCTCTCGACGCGCGTTTCGCTAACAAGGTTAGCATCTTCAGGAGAAGAAAATTGATACTAAATCTGAAGCCTAGTGTTAGCTGTTTACATACCTGAAGTTTTTCGGCCCAATATGGACTTTGTTCGTTACTGCTTATTATTCTTAATAATTCCTCGACAATAAACTAGTTTAGCCACTACCTGGAGAGTTTTTGGTCCGATATTTCTCAACAATAGATTAAAAAGCGGGCTGAAAGGGATAGGTCCTCTTTTAAAATTCCTGCTGTTTTTACATTTCGCTTTTTCTAGACTGTCATATGCATCGAGTGGTCTTTTGTCATGCACTTGCTTGATCAGTTTCAGATTGCTTTCACCAATTTTGTGGTCATCGACTTGAACGTGTTGAGTGACACTGGATTCTTCTACTCTTCCGTATTTAATGTGTGCAAAATTCTCCTTGAAACGGGTTCCAATAGCTCGTCGGCTCTGGCCGATGTATTTGTTGTTGCAATCTTGAGAACCGATTTCGTAAATTCCCGTCTTTTCTGTGTATTCTAATTTATCGTTTGAGTTACCAAGAACCTGTTGTGATTTGCAAGAAGTTTTATATGCAACTTTCATATTCACTTTAACGGTTCATAAGATATTTTTCAACGAGATAAGAAAGTGAATTTATGTGCTCCTCATCAGAGTCTTCAAAAATTCAGATAAAACTTTAATTATGATGATAGAAGACAAAATTATCAAATATTGAATCAAAATAGTATAACTACTTCTCTTCGGGCTTGAAGCCCGTCGTTCTTTGGAATTTCTTCCTGGCGTTTCGCTAGCGCGAGTTGCCAGCTTCTTCAGAGGCTTACTCATCTGGAGGTAGTCTGGAGTGTTGATTACTTCTGTCGGGTTCGGGGAATAATCATCATTATTAGTTGTCGCACTACCTGCTGTGATTTTATTAGTTATTCTTGATTTCCTCAGAATGGGATTCCAAATTCTGTTTATATTCAACGCTTCTTCCTTTCTGTTAAAATTGTCCGCATGTTTTTGGATCTCTATTGCCTTCCGTACCAGTCGGCTATGGTAACCCTGGTTGGGGGCAATCAGTTTTGCATTTTCGAACAGAATCCTGTGGTCACCCCCACTCAGTGCGTGTTCCGCCACCGTCGATTTGTCGGTTCGCCCCAGCCTGCAGTTCCTCTGATGCTCTTTGAGCCTTGTACCCATGGATCTTTTCGTGATACCGATGTAAACCTTCCCACAGGTGCACGGTATGCGATAAACTCCTGCCGCTGACAGTGGGTCTCCTTTGTCTTCAGCCGACCTGAGGCTTCGTTGGATTTTCTTGGTCGGCTTGAAAACCGTTTTTATGTTATATTTCCCCAAGAGTTTTCCAATTCTGTCAGTGACCCTCAGGATATATGCAGATATGCATTCGCAACTGCCTAAGAGACCTCCCCGTTATGAACCGTGAGACTCTTCGGTTTCATGGGGTTCACTGGGTTCAGTGGACTTCCCATCGCCACTCCATCCAGTTGCTCATAGAAGTTTCCCCTCCATTGAAAGTAACTTTCCGTGAGGCATGCTCTGGAAACTGAGCCCAGTGATAGCCAACTTCTTCATGGAACGTTTTGAAGAGAAGGCAATCGACGCCTTTGATTTGAAGCCGACCTTGTGGCTACGTTACGTGGATGACACCTTCGTCGTCTGGAAACATGGAAATCTGGATTGAACTCATATGAAAATTTTTCCATGAAAGAACTTTTTACGTATATTCGTGATGGAAGTCATTCAGATAGTGATAATAATTTGGTATTTATAATAATGACGAGGTGTCACCGAGGATTGTTGAATTGCAGGAGACCTAAATAAATATATTTAATTTCATTGTGGGGGGGGGGGAGTTTGTTATGGCAGATTGATTACCTTGATGGCAGAAGACAAAAAAGACTGAATATAGTAATATCTGGAGAAATCAGAATTGATCGAGATGAAGCGCAGGACTTGGACCTCTGTAATTCCCACTTTATATTGATGGTATAGTAATGAATGCTGAAAGACGTTCAATTCACGTATTTGCCGTTAATGCCCTCATAAATTTCCACGGTTGGACAGTGGCAGTGTGGTCGAGGCGATCAATAAGACACTAGAAAATGTATACGAATAGTATTCTCAATTTATGTTCATTTGAAATAAGTGAAGAGTGCAGAAGGTTTATGAAAGGCCCAAGTGAAAATCAGTAAAGAAACAGTTGAGTGGATAGAAAAATCATAATATGTAGGTGTTGACTATGCACACTATATCAACAAAAAAAAAGGAAAATGAGGATGTTTCACAGATGTTAAGGATATTCAATAAAATAGTCAAAAACTTTAATTAACAACAGTTTTATATTACATCATTTCTATTATTAGTGTTCTACATACTACACTCTCTCAACATGAGCTTCATAGTTTGCAAGAATTGCAAACTCATGCAAAAATAACTATCTCATCGTGTACAAAACTCACCCCAATAAGGATATGTTGAAGTCGGTTTTCTTTTGTACCAAGCCCTCTCGTTCAGTCACAGGATGAAAACTGGAAATCCACCACCCTATTCACAGAAAAAAATTACTCTTCAGTTTGAGTACCATCTAAGTATACCATAATGGAAAAATAAATAGAAAAATAGTTGGAAGTTTCAATGTTTAGTGGTGTTTTGTCAAATGGTAATTCTACAAAAAAATACTAGAATGCACGTGAGTATATTTACTTATTTTGTTAGATCACTTTACAATAAGATACTACAGTAATCTAATGGAGGCTTGAAGAAATTGTACTGAGGACACTGATAAACTTTTTATGAGTGAGAAATGATTGTAATCCGGTGGATGGAGAATGAGTTTGAAGAAATGATTTCACAAGGAATCTCAAAGGCAACGCTTTCTCCTATGGATCGGCTCACGAAATAACGAATTGTGAGCCAATCCTAATCAGGGGATTCAGTTATGAAAAAATATATTCTTATGTGAATATATCACCGAAATCACAAATCTGTTTTATGGGAAATCATGAAATTAAGGACTTTCAATGGAGATGTTCAAGAGAGCAAAACGTGAATAATTTCAGGCCTGTGTCCGGTCTCTTCTCCAAATTGCACCATTTATATTATCGATGTTCATCAAGCGTTGTGGGTAGTATATTATTCAGTTTCGAATCGTTGAGGATACTCCGTCAAATTCTCAGTAAAAAGGATATCAAATACAAGTCCAATGCGTACGAAAGTGGTCGATATAATAGCTTAACAATCACAGAATGGAGAGTTGAATTTCGTGTATCCTTAACGTGATCTCACAACCATAAAAATCCCAAATAAAAGAGAAGCCTAATACAACCACATTATCGATTTCTGAGACATCATCTTCACAGACTCACCACACCACAGACTCCTCCAGGGTACAAAGTTATTTTTGAGAACCAATCACGTTGTAATTGCTTAGGTAAAACATCTGGGAGTTCCAGGGTTGATCCATAAAATAGACATAATATAATTCCACTCAATCAGGAATGGCAACTGTTTAAACTAGTTGGAATAAATACAAATCCAAGAAAAATCTTATTGAATTCCTCAAGATTATAGCACCGCCAATATGTCTCCTCAAAATGAACAACTTGGCTTCTTGTCTCCTTCCCAACAAATCGGGAAATAAAATAAGCAACATCGAAAGAGTTTCCGTTCGAAAAATGAAATGACGTCCAAGAAAATATGAATATGAATGGACTAACGAAATTGAAAATGAAACATTTAAATGATTAAAAATTTCCGAAGATTAGAAACTTGGGTATTTTTTTCGGAGAGAATGAAGTTTGAGAATAATTTTTTGGCTTTTTGCCTTTCCCGAATAAAAAAATAGAAATCAAAACTTCTATAAAAGGAGTAAAATCAGGAAAAATTATCCCAAAGACTCTCTCTTGATATAGGTACGTGTATATCATTCAAAGACGTTTCATTCAGCTACAAAAAGGGAAAAAAAGTCCATCTAAAACAGCTACTCTTCTAATGATATACACGTACCTATCAACAGAGAATGTTTGTAAAATTTTTTTGATTTTACAAACAAATTTTATTTTTGAAGTTTTGATTCCTATTTTTTTATTCGGAGAAAAAAAAAGCTACAAATACGAATATTCAAATTTCCGAAGATATATCTCCAGAAAATTCGAAATTGAAAATTAATAACAAATTATAAAACAAAAAGATTGAATTCAAAAATTCGCATAATGGGTTAGGCAACTATATATACACACATATGTTATATGAGTGACCTACGTGAAGTGTACTTTCCACTGAATAGATTTGAAACAATTATAAAATAATAGTCGCCAAAAATTCAAACAATACAATAGAACCAGTAAAAAATCTCAATACTCTTCAAGGTCTCAAATACATATAAGAAGCCTTCAATTACATACTGTAATTGTCGCGGCAGTAAAGAGTCACCACTGGGTGACTAGGATTCCTTGATTTGATTTATTTATATATGCTGTTCTGTGCTTTCATTCACGAGAAATTTTCTTGATTTGTTTTTTTTTTCTGTGAAAAAATACAATCATTCTTTGGACTGAATGAACCGTAATCAGAATTGATGAATTGTCTCTATTTCCATCACACATTACACGTTACAAATAATTTCTTTAGGTTTTATTCGATCATTTTCTACTGATGTTGGGACTTGCTACAAATGTATTACATACGTGACGTAGTCAAATCAATTCTCTCTCTCTCTCTATGTCACTTTGTTATCGAATATTATATATCGTATTCATAATTATTATTATCAGAACTATCTTATAGAAGTAGAAGGAAATTGGAGATTCCGGAAAACAAACAGCAGAATAATGAAAACGTAAAAACTCCAAACAGATTGCAGAGTAAGTGTAATTAACTTCATTGGAAAAGGAACCCCCATCGAAGGAGGGTTGTTACTCCGAATAAAGCACAATAAATCTAACATCTAACATGCCCGTTAGATGTCGCCCGAATTCTATAGAGATTGTAAAAAGAGTGTGAGAGAACTTGCTGGATCAACAAGGTGAACAATTGTCCGAAAATACGAAATACTGATTCCTATCAAATGATTGAGTTCATAGAAAATACTCCCTACGGGAATTGAGTAATCTGTGTGAGAGATGTATGAGTTAGACGTTTCTGCTGGAGTCATTACCAACACAGTTTTCTGATTATTCAAACTCCCCACGAATCGACCGAACTGCAATACCCAGCTAGCAATTTCATATTCAATAATAGTTGCTAAAACGTTTCGGGGAAACAAATTATAAAACTGCATTATTCTAAGAAATGTTGTCAATGTGTTTATAAAGCAAGTAGGAAATTGGCACCGTTTTATGAAACATTATAGTCTTTATTAATATTCTGTAAGGCCTCTTACAAACACTACAAAACAGTTTTATGAACATTTCGGCAATTGCCATAAAATTCTTCTAACGCTCTTACAAAGTAGTTTTATGAAGACTCCCCTTACTGCACTATTGCAACATACCCAAGCGATACTTATGAACTATTGAAAACACAAAAAAGCGTTAAAAACGTTTTCTTGAAGGCGCAAGAAGTAATTTGGTATTGGACATCAGGAACATATAATAGATATGTCACCAACTATCTTTAAACACTAACAAATAAAAGGGGCCATTTTAATAATTTTACTATTGTACTTATGAAACTGTTGAAGACATCACTTGTGCTTCGGAAATTTGAATTTTTACTGCGAATGAAATTTTATTTACAAATATATAGTATTTTATTAGCAAAATTTGAGCGCACCACTCATTCATTAATGTTTTTGGAAAAAAATATTGATTATAGGAAAATTCACTGTATCAACTCATTAATTTACTAGTTTCAAACTTAACTCAGTTTCTTCTGAATGATATAATCTTATGATATCTACGCACTTTTCAGCTGTGAATATCACTATAGGTGCGTTATTTCATATTTTCAACTCATCTAAAGTCAGTATTCCGGATTGATTACATTTCAAAATAACATCGTTCTATAAAATAATTTGGTATCACTAGCAAGCGATTCAACATATCCAGCTACTATATTATCCCTATACAGCTCTTAAGAAACACTACTATCTATCGGAATGTTTTGGCTAAGACCCTTCTTCCATCGATTATAAAGGATTAATTTCGAAAACGTTTCGAACTAGTGGTTTCAGGCTATATATTTTTCTGTTTTTGAAGAAAAATGGAAGTACCAGGTCACGTGAGAAAATTCGAAGTATTTTCTTTTTCCCAATGACCGATATTACACGACATTATTGGGGATATAGTTATTGGAACGTTAGTTAAATAAAACGGACAAATTAAACTATTACACGACCTCTAAAAATCAATGTCAGCTGGTTTCTTTTTAATGATGCATTTTATTTTTGGAGAGAGCAAATATATATTCGCGGAATCAATTTGATTTTTTTGAGAGAAACAACGAAAAGTGGGAAACAAAGAGACAAGGCGAAAAAGGTCCGAATCCAAAAACAGAAGAGAGTAGCGAGTTTGACAGAGGTGTGGAGTTCATAAGTTGGTTGTAAAAACGTTTCTGTGATAATTTAATAACTCTTTTAGAATGGTTTTTTAATTCCATCTCATAAACGTTTCTATAACAGATTAATAAAAAACTTTCATTCCCTACAACTGTATTGTGTTAACGATTCCCAAGTGACACCGATCTGTTCAAAATCTCTCGTAAGTGGCGAGGCGTACGTTTTATTTTATGAACAAGAAAACATTTATGAACAGGAGGAAACGAAATTTTCCACTTGACACTATTTTATATTTTATTCTATTTCTTTATTTCCATTTTTATTCATTAACCCTTTTCATTTCTTGTTATTATTTCTATTTTCACTAGAAATTTTCTATTATATTGTGTTAACAGTACTTCGAATATAATCAATTAGTATTTTTGAAGTAATTATAAAATACCAACAAAATGAAACTGTTGCAGCACCATGAAATCATAACACAATTTTGCTGCTTGGGTAAAGACTTCGATTGCCTGTTCCGCGTTTGAGTTACTGGTATATGGAGACCTCTATCACAATTATTCGAGTCCGACTGTTGACAAAATTCGCTACTGTTTCATTGGCCAGACTCAGATTGTAGGAAAAGTATAGGCTTCCACGACCGGTTCGCGGCCTTCAGGTTTGTTAGCCGTGGGTTGCAGATTTATTTGCGGGCGAGAGAAATATTTTTTATTCCAGTAGCTCGAACTCAGCACAGGCAGTTGAAGTCAGTATATCAGATTTTCAATCAGTTCCTGAGAGCATGAGAGTCGCAACGTGAAACAATAGATCATCTCGCGCACAGATCAATTCTCGAAAAGACTATAATTCACAGTCCGTAAAATCAATCGTGATATATTCATCCATATATTTATTAATTTATTTATTCATCTTCATTAGGTCATTTATTCAGTTATTCAGCAATAACATACATTTTGTATAAATCAATATTGAACACTAGATATAACATTATTGCTGATTGAAATACATTTGAAAATTTGAACACAAGTTCAGGGGGGGCAGGCAAGGGGGAAGCCCGGGAAGGGGGGGGAGTGGGGGGCTATTCTACTGGCTTTGGTTTCCCGAGAGGACGCCGCACCGCAGGACGGAAAGCAGGGGGGGGGGGGGAAGGGGGGTGGTCCCGAGAGAGAGTGTCCCCCCTCGATCCCAGAGCACAGAATGATGAAAGAAATATACCCACTGAGGATAAAACCTGTGGGTGGGAGGAACACAAATCAAAAATATGAATTACGTGCAAATTCGCAATGAAAATTTAGCACAATGAGTGATGCGTTACAAAATGCAATACCTAAAAATTCAGGAGGGACTCAATTGAATATAATAATATATAATAATATATAGGTAAATATTGCTAAAACCTGCAAGTTTCGATTAATTTTTGTAGAACTTCAACAATTTCAGTTCAAAGTCTGTGAGATAACGGACGAAGTTGTGTTCTCTATGAATTTTCCTCAATATTTTGATGAAAAGATTCTCAGTTTTGAGATAGCATATATTTTACCTTCAAGTTTTTCCTCATTCAAAGGCAGACGTGGAAAATTGGTCCAAATTTGTGATTTGATCACAACAGACCTAAATTTGAGTGATTTTTCACTTATTTACTGCAGACCTCCTAGTTTTGTCAGAGCGCACCGTCCACACTGTGTCGACAACTTGTCGAAAACTATGCAGACAAAACAGAGACCCTTTGATCTTAACTGACTAGAGACAAAACATACAAAAGTTCTCGAATTGAGGAACAAAACACAAATAAGACAAAAATATTGCAGAAATGTATCGGATTTGCCGCCACTTTGTCGTGAAACACGAATGTCTTTGTCTTGTCGTTGTTTCGTCTGCTTGATCTGGACCCGGCATTTTATCTGAATAAGACGGAAAAATCGAGATTGCAATTATCGTTATCATTCATATCTGCGATTAATTTTTGCTTCTTCTGAAGATAATTCGTTAATTCACTGATTTTTGAAAAAGTCGTCTTGAAAAATTTTTGTAATCAGGTAGATAGAGCAGCATTGTAACATGTCCACAAGGTTGTCCCTGGTAACCAAGTATTTGTTCTCTATGATTGGTGGAAATCATATCCTACCTTGTATGGATATGAAATCATATCCATACAGTTGACTGGAATCGCCAACTTATCCGTTCAGTGAACTATAAAGAAATCAGCATATTCACAGGTTGGAGAAGAAAATAGTATATTACTTTATGAGGCGGAGAAGCATGACTTTTCTCGACGCGCCCGATATTACGCGCCGAACGAAGTGAGGCGCGTAATAGAGGGCAAGTCAAGAAAAGTTAGATAAGTTAGATAAGTAATGTCATCATTATTGTGGACGTTTGAAGAAAAAAATGTTTATTGGCGATCTAAGCGATTCCTTAGCTTTCGACCACTATAGTTTATTCACCTTCAGTAAAACCAGACGGATTCAATATCTACAAATAATCAAAGGCATGTTCAATATAGGTTTCTTCCATCAGTTATTTCAATGAACGGCAATTTTTTGAAAATGAGCCTTTTTGGAAAGTTCAGCTAAGTATTCAGAACTCTCTAGCTTCATTTCTACAAGTAAGAAGCATGTATTTATCTTGCAATGTATGTATATTCGGTTGGTAACTTGCGAATCAATTTCGAAACATATCCGATCCAGCGGAATATCATATACACGTTCAGTTTGGATGACAATGCATTGTTTGTATAACGTCATTCTGAACATGATATGGCGAAACATCCAAGATGGCGGACTAGTTTTTTTCGATGCATATCTACAATATGGGAATCGAATTGAAGGACATGCAGAGAAAAACTCGAAAAATTAAGTGAGGTCACTCTAAATCTAATAATATGACGGTCTTAAGATGACGGACTCAGTTTTTTATGCTTTCATATTACATAATAATGATAATATAATATTAATAATAACTTTATTCAGATGAAGTGAGTTTACAAACTGTATACAAATGCGAATAAAGTTGGTGCGGCGATAAGTGCTGTTGCACCAACTTCATTCGCATTTGTATACAGTTTGAAAACTGTATACAAATATGAGAATACGAATGTTATTTGAAATCTATTGCTAATACCCGTCTGAATTTTCAGCAGAGGAGGGCTTGAAAGTCCTCGATTATCATATTGAGGTCGAATTGTTCGAGTCTGTGGCCATCGGTTGATTGAGTTTGACTTGTGCAATTTGGCGAAATAGCATTGAGTGTATGATTTTGTGAACGTACCATCTCAGGGCACCAGAGCAAACCTGCGTAGTAATCACTGTCAACGTGTCAACCATGCCGTTGTGTACTTAGGCTCTAAGCTCTTCGCTGCTGGTCGAGCATACGTAGCCTCAAGTAGGGGAAAATAATAAGGTCTTCCCATTGAAGAGCCAGACTGTTCGAAATAAACCGACAAACGACTTCGCAACAATGATGTATCGAATGGGCGAACAGACTCAGAAGCCTGTCCAGCAATAATCAAAAAGTTAAACATAAATGGATAGCAAAAAAATAGTCACTATCATCTGTTTTCAAGTTTGAGGTCCTTAAAAATTTAATTGCAATCTGAATACTTCGTCAAAACAGTTGAAAGACGACATACTAGCTTGAATGTTACTGATGTTGTTGTTCGAATTCTCAGTTAAATGAAATTGATGAATTTTTCGAATTTCAGATTTAACCAAAAAAAAATTCCTTCGCATCTTCTACCATGAACATACATAATATTATTACACAATTTACATGATTTGAAAACTTGTCGTGAAAATCACTTGTGTAGATTAACAAATAAATTGTATAAGTTGGTTTGATTGATCATATGTTTTTTGAAATTTTCAAAACAAATAAGAGTAACTGAATCTTGCGACAAGCTTTTATATCGTTGAAATTGTGTAATAACGTTTTATGCTGATACTGAAAGTTTGGAGGAAAAAGTCTATTTCATTCTGTTCCGCTTTACCTTTAAAACATTCGACATAGTCGATGGGCATTCTTGAAGACTGGCGTTAAATCAAATCATCTTTCGAACAATCTGTTCCTGAAGAAGAAACCTGCACTGGCACCGGTCGAATATAATTCAATGCCCTTCGTGGTATTACCCAGGGAAGTAGTTGTTTTCTGACAGGTGCCAGCCGAAACCTACTGTGTAGGTAATTTGAGACTGGCCTGAACAGATTGTTCGAAAGATGATTTGATTTAACGCCAGTCTTCAAGTATGCCCACAAATGTTTTTACATTTTCCTCGCAGGAGGAATGGGCGAATTCGGTTTGCTTCGTTGTTCGCATCAGCTTTGGTATGGGCTTGATCCTCCGAAGGAGTTTGATTTTTAATTATGGGAAGTCATCGACTCTAATGTTGATGATGGCACTGCCTTGCACTGACGAGTGGCCAAATATCCCGAAACCGGTCTGCAAGTGTGTCCGTCCCTATAATTGAAAATCAATTCCTTCATTTGTATCGACGAAAGCAAATGTAGGATTTACTTCTGTGAAGAAACCTGCACTGGCACCGGTCGGATATATTTCAATACCCTTCGTGGTATTAGCCAGGGGAGTAGTTGTTTTCTGACAGGTGCCAGCCGAAACCTACTGCGTAGGTAATTTGAGACTGGCCTGAACAGATTGTTTGAAAGATGATTTGATTTAACGCCAGTCTTCAAGTATGCCCACTGACTATGTCAAATGAATTCGTTTAGGCCAGTCTCGAATCCACCTACACAGTAGATTTTGGCTGGCACCTGTCAGAAAACAACCACTCCCCTGGCTATACCACAAAGGGCATTGAATTACATCCGACCGATGCCAGTGCAGGATTATTCACAGAAAAAAAAATCATGCATTTGCTTTCGGCGATACTGTGTAGGTAGATTTGAGACTGGCTTCACTTTCATTTATTTTTGGTTGAACCTGAAAATTGAAAAAATCATCCATCTCATTCATTCGAGAATATTTTAATGACTTCAAAGAATTACATTTGAACATCGAGGGCCCATTTATAAATCTCTGTTTAAGTCGTGAATTCCTGATTGGCAGTTAGTTATACACTCCATTCCAAGGAATTGTTTTATTGATCATATACTGCTTGAGTAACATTTTTAAAATTGAAGTGGAGACAGAAACAGTCTCACAGCCGATTGCACCGTCTTTTTTCAATGAGGCCATTAACAAAGAGACTGTTCAAGATAGTTGAGGGTTCATTAATGGGTGTTCAATAATTTTTCAAACTGTGGTGCAATTGCTGCAGTACTTTCAATGACCTTTAATGGGCCATTAGCTCAATACCCCCATGAGGAAAAGTCGGTGCAATCGGCTGTTAGTTCTTCAAAATGCTACTGAAGAGACGTCTAGAATCAACTGGGTTTCCATATGAAATAAGGACTAAAATTGAGACAAAGATAAATTGGCTGTCAAATTTAAAAAACCCTATTCCACGTCTTTTAACTGATTTCACGAAGCATTTATATTGCAATAAAATCTCTAAGGATTCCAACTTCAGTGAATTGTGCCGGTGAAAACAACATAAAAAGTGTCTTCCAGCCGTCTCAAACAGATTGAACCATAAAAGTCGTTGAAACTGATTTCCTTCATATAAAAAACGTTCGACGGCCACACCACAATCTGGAATGATTTATGATGCGGTGCGCGGTGGAATTGTTGGTATATCAACGTCTAGATATTTCTGTCATTTCCGTTGTATCTCAAATCTTGCAACTGTTCATTGAGGTGTCCAATCCTGGGATGTCTGAATGATTCATGAGTGACTTGAAATTTCAAAAATCAATATTCTTCAGTTGTAATGTTTTCAATTCGCCTGAATATGGTATCAGAGGACTATTTCGAAGACAAATACAAAACGTGTTAAATGAAACCGATAACTTTCATTACGATGTCGAATAAATCAAAGAATATTATTATGAGTGATAAAATCCCCTGGTTTCGATTGAGGCCCGTCAATATGTGGAGGCACGTCAATATTATTGACACGTGTTAAGGTACTTTGTTATGTTGTACAAATATACGTCAGTCATTCTCGAGACGCGCTGTACTTTTTTTTTTTTTTTTTTTTTTTTTTTTTTTTTTTTTTTTTTTTTTTTTTTTTTTTTTTTTTTTTTTTTTTTTTTTTTTTTTTTTTTTTTTTTTTTTTTTTTTTTTTTTTTTTTTTTTTTTTTTTTTTTTTTTTTTTTTTTTTTTTTTTTTTTTTTTTGGAATACCTCGTCCATTGGTAGATGGCGCAATAACTTCGTTGTTCGCATCAGCTTTGGTCGGGGCTTGATCCTCCGAAGGAGTTTGATTTTTAATTATGGGAAGTCATCGACTTTAATGTTGATGATGGCACTGCCTTGCACTGACGAGTGGCCAAATAGCCCGAAACCGGTCTGCAAGTGTGTCCGTCCCTATAATTGAAAGTCAATTCCTTCATTTGTATCGACGAAAGCAAATGCAGGATTTACTTCTGTGAAGAAACCTGCACTGGCACCGGTCGGATATATTTCAATACCCTTCGTGGTATTAGCCAGGGGAGTAGTTGTTTTCTGACAGGTGCCAGCCGAAACCTACTGCGTAGGTAATTTGAGACTGGCCTGAACAGATTGTTCGAAAGATGATTTGATTTAACGCCAGTCTTCAAGTATGCCCACTGACTATGTCAAATGAATTCGTTTAGGCCAGTCTCGAATCCACCTACACAGTAGATTTTGGCTGGCACCTGTCAGAAAACAACCACTCCCCTGGCTATACCACAAAGGGCATTGAATCACATCCGACCGATGCCAGTGCAGGATTATTCACAGAAAAAAAAATCATGCATTTGCTTTCGGCGATACTGTGTAGGTAGATTTGAGACTGGCTTCACTTTCATTTATTTTTGGTTGAACCTGAAAATTGAAAAAATCATCCATCTCATTCATTCGAGAATATTTTAATGACTTCAAAGAATTACATTTGAACATCGAGGGCCCATTTATAAATCTCTGTTTAAGTCGTGAATTCCTGATTGGCAGTTAGTTATACACTCCATTCCAAGGAATTGTTTTATTGATCATATACTGCTTGAGCGACATTTTTAAAATTGAAGTGGAGACAGAAACAGTCTCACAGCCGATTGCACCGTCTTTTTTCAATGAGGCCATTAACAAAGAGACTGTTCAAGATAGTTGAGGGTTCATTAATGGGTGTTCAATAATTTTTCAAACTGTGGTGCAATTGCTGCAGTACTTTCAATGAACTTTAATGGGCCATTAGCTCAATACCCCCATGAGGAAAAGTCGGTGCAATCGGCTGTCAGTTCTTCAAAATGCTACTGAAGAGACGTCTAAAATCAACTGGGTTTCCATATGAAATAAGGACTAAAATTGAGACAAAGATAAATCGGCTGTCAAATTTGAAAAACCCTATTTCACGTCTTTTAACTGATTTCGCGAAGCATTTATATTGCAATAAAATCTCTAAGGATTCCAACTTCAGTGAATTGTGCCGGTGAAAACAACATAAAAAGTGTCTTCCAGCCGTCTCAAACTGATTGAACCATAAAAGTCGTTGAAACTGATTTCCTTCATATAAAAAACATTTGACGGCCACACCGCAATCTGGAATGATATATGATGTGGTGCGCGGTGATATTGTTGGTATATCAACGTCTAGATATTTGTGTCATTTCCTGTTGTACCTCAAATCTTGCAACTGTTCATTGAGGTGTCCAATCCTGCAATGTCTGAATGATTCATGAGTGAATTGAAATTTCAAAAACTACCATTTTTCAATTGTAATGATTTCATTTTAGCTTTGTGAATGTGGTGTCAGGGGACTATTTAGAGGACGAATACAAAACATTTGTTAGATGAAACCGAGTAACTTCCATTACAGATGTCGATTGAATCAAAGAAAAATATTATGAGTAATAAAATCCGCATGATTTTCATTGAAGGCCCGTCAATATGTGGAGACAACGTCAATATTATTGACACGTGTTAGAGGTACATTGTTATGTGGAACGAATATACGTCAGTCATACTCGAGACGCGCTGTACTTGTCTTTTTTTCTCGCCTAATACTAGTGTTTGTTCAAGTTGTTTGTTCACATTGAACCGTGTTCTTTGTTTTTTTGTTTTGATGACCAAGGCATCGCAGATGAACACAATTAATACAATATTATTATCATTCATATCCAAGGAGAAACATATTCAGTGTTAAGTGCAAAAAAGGTTAAATACTTGGGTATATTCTTCGACTGTAATATGAAATGGAACGAACATATAATTTATACTATCAAAAAACTTCAGAGTCTTCTTTATAAATTTAAATATTCGGAAGGAAAACTTACCTTATAAGCATTTCAAAACTTTATATCATTCACTAGTTGAGAGTTACTTGCGTTATGGTATACTCGCTTGGGAAAGCACCCTCAGAACATATATTTCACTTCTTGAAGTGCTACAACGAAGATTCCTCAAACTAATTCTCGATAAAACTTGGAGGCACGCCTCTGATGAACTATATTCAGAGAGTGGAATACTAGACATGAGGCAATTATATTACCCAAATATCAATTTAAAATTTCATTCTGAACGCAATTTGTTCTACCTCCATCTCATAACTATCCAACTCGTCAAAGAAATGATCATATCGTACCCCACATGACAAAATCTCTTTGTCAGCGATCATTTGCCTACTTAGCACCGAAAGCTAACAATAGCCTACCTGGAGAAATAAAGCAGACCGATTCTCAATCATTGTTCAAGAGAAAGTTGAAAAAATTTCATTCGTGATTCTTCAATATCATTTGTTCATAATATCATCGAGGGGGGGGGTTTGAATAATTGTATCAAAGATATATTGGTGATTTATTCATTTTTGAAAGTGATTCACTCTAGTTACTGATATTAATATTTCAATACTTATATATTTATTTAATTTAAGTTTATACCTACTTTGTTATATATTATATATTTGTTATATTTCAAAACAAGTGTTAGCTCACTTATCGAGTACCATCATTTATATTTCCTGACAGTTACCTTGTAAAATAGTGTATAGTATTTTCTGTATACTGAACTTTACATATCATGGAGGAGAAATAAATGCATATCATTATTATAATTATTATTCTCATTGGCGGTACCCTCCTTTGAGGAGGGGATATGAAATTTGATCCACTTCGATGACAAATAAACAAGTTGAATTAGTTGTGAAAACGATTGTTCGATTACTTTTTTCCAAACCAAAACTTATATTCCTGGCACACCTCGGATAATCCATAATACAAGTGGATTCATACAGATTGTACATCTGCACATCGAGTATTTGAAAACAAAAAAATGTGATTCTGGAGATATGAAAGTGTTCATCTTAACATACCCACACAGAAACATAAAAACATTCTATTTCAAACATTCTGTTTCACGTGGATATCTGATAAACAAGGATATGTAAGTCTTCATATCGGTTTACAGATATTGGATTACATCGGAAAATACTGGTATGATTTAATATCCACATGGAATGATTCGCCAGAGGCTCTGCTTTCATGTGTTTATGACGTTGGAAATACATTCTCCCTAGCCCTTTTCGTTGATGAAACTTTCTCCACCGACAACGTAATTTGGATCCGATTTCTGAGTTACAGAAACCGATTTTCTCGTATAATTTATACTGTATGCCTGGGACGACTTATGCAAGCAAGATTTATTGTCTACCAGAATCATAGCGGATCGGTGTTCATAACAATTACTCATATTTCTGTGTCTCGCATGCAAGATAAATCTGTGCGAGGGTATGAGCTTCCGTGGAGTTCAGCATATTATGTATGCTCCATTACATCTCGCAAGTAAAATAATGAAGGAATATTCCTTTTTCAATAATGCTATTTTTCTTCTTCCTTTTGGGTTTGCCTTGATTGATAGTTATAGATGCGATAGGGGCTTGAATAGTGGAGGCCCTAAGGCCATGAACGTTGTCATTATATCCTTGGTACATGCATAACTGATGTTACCTCCTTCAGGTTGTGGTAATGTATTTGAAATGCTACTGTTAACTCATCCGAATCCTTCTTCAACCGAGAGAAATGATGTTCTGATATCTTTAGATACCTCAAAGAATTCGAGAAGATGATTCACGAGGTGATTTTTGACTGTTAATTCCCCAAGTGAATGCAGAAAGAATACAAAACTTCTATGTAAGAAGTGATATCAAATAATATGCAATCTCTGTTGATATGTAAATATCATTCATAGACGTTTGATTCGTTGACGAAAAAGTATGGAAGTGTCTATCTAAAACAGCTACTCTCCAGCGCCGTGATATATTTACAAGTTTTGCTTTCCTTATTTGTTGTAATTCATTTTTGTTTTTTATGTTACTTTAAAAATTAACGGAAATGTTCAAACTCCCTACTCTTCATTTTTAGTTATGACGTTAATTATATTTCCTCACATGCTTAAGTAAAGTGAAACAAAAGTGTCCACACTATAAATAAAATCCGACGTGAAATCTTCCCTAGATTGAATCGAACTGGCCAATACAGAAAGGATATAATATGATGAAAATCCACATCATCAAAAAAGTTCACAGTTGTCTGTAAGATTCTCACTGACAATGAGCTTTCAAAACCGCGACACGTGTTTCGCTATACGCAAGCAGCTTGAGGAAGCTACCGTATAGCGAAACGCGTGTCTGGTTTTATGCAGCCATTGCTGGTGATAATCGTACAAAAATCTGTGAAAATAAAATACATTTACGTGTAAAAATATGTTACTAGATAAAATGTTTTATTAGAAAAACGTTCTTAGAAACTACATATTACATCCCAAATCAAGCAGCCTCTGAAAGAGACTCTGATGCAGAAGTAAAGAAATCGATTTCCGTTTTATTTGCTGCTCTTATAGTTCGTGGTCAAAAAGAAAGAAAGTACTGATCTGTTCTACAGTGTGGTTGAGAAAATGTTGTTGTATTTCTAATAAATTTGAAAGTCCGATCTTGGATAGCAATGAGAGACAATGAACAATTCCATTAATGAATTGAAGAAATATTTTCAAGTCTTTAGTATCCCTTCTCTGTTTCAATTTATATGTTTCTACCTCAATAATATCTTGATGTGAGGATATATATCAGCTTTTCTGAAAGCACCCACTAGGTACTAACCAGTCTACGGGCAGATGGTGCAGCAACGGCTATTTTGCTAGTTGTTTGTATCAGCCTAGGTCTAGGGAAGATACTCTGCTCGAGTATGATTTTCAATTATGGGAAGTCATCGACTTATGTTGATGATGGCACTGCCTTGCACTGATGAGGGGCCGAATAGCCCGAAACCGGTCTGCAAGTGTGTCCCGTCCCAGTAATTGAAAATCAATTCTGGTAGTTGTATCGCCACGAGCATATGTGGAATTTCTTCTGTGAAGAATTCCGCACTGACACCTGTTGGATGTAATTCAATGCCCTTCGTGGTATTAGCCAGGGGAGTAGTTGTTTTCTAATAGGTGTTAGTCCGTCAACCTACAGTGTAGGTGAGATGAGGCTGGCCTGAACAACTTGTTCATTTTTTGAATATTTAATTTGCTATTGTTTCTGCATTGTCACTTGCTTATCATCTATCGAAACAACTTCAAAAATTGTTTTTTTCTAGTAGATATTACATTTCTAATCCCAAAATGTGTTTATCACTCTGTACATTCAATATAATTTTCATTCAAAGATGTCAAATTGTTACGAAAATCATTCAAGTCTTCAATTCCTCAATGACAACTACTATGGAAGTCTTCAGTTGAATTCATTTTCATTTCATCTGTGGAGTCTGTAATTTCGTTTCACATAGCATTGAAAATCTCCGTTCAAGTACCTTTCAGATAGACAAGCATAGCTTATTCTCATCTCATTGTACAGCTTCCATAAGCGTACCTCTATATAGAATCTTGTAGAATGATATTTTTTTTTCATTCAATTTATTTTGTTATGAACAGAAAAAATCGAATAACACATTACAATTATACACTTATCAGCAGCAGGGGTTTATCGCATACCGTGCACCTGTGGGAAGGTATACATCGATACCACCAAAAGATCTATGCTATGGCATGAAAGATACTGCAGACTAGGGCGAACTGACGAGTCAGATGTGGCGGGATATGCACTCAGCGAGGGAAGCCACAGAATTATGTTTGAAAACGCTAAACTCATTGCCCCGAACCACGGATCCCGTAGTCGACTGATACGGGAGGCAATAGGGATCCACAAACACGGATAATTTCACCAGAAAAAAAGAAGCTGTGATCCTCAACAATAACAAATATCATGACGGCAGGTAGTGTGGCAATTGATACTAATGACATAGTATTTTTCACAGTAAATGGTATTGGCTTATTAACTGCAATAAACTACCCGATTTAATTCCATTGCGTAGAAAATCATCTGGTAAAAGATGCAAATGTGCTACAGGGTCGAACTCAAGAAATTTTAATTTTGCATAATGTAGGAGATATACAAGTAATTTATTTAAATGTTACAACTCTATTCTATATTTAGTTCAGTGTCGCTATCGCTATCCTCATCTTAATTAATTATAATTGGCGCAATTGATTATACAGAAAGGTACGAGTTTTCAACATTTATAACATGACTAACAGAACTTTTCCAACTCACGGTATTCTTCCGCGCACGCTCGATTTAAGTTGGTGCCACATAAGCTCTATGGGATTGAACACGCAGTAGTAGGGAGGTAGTCGTAACACTGTATGTCCCAATTCTTCTGCAATTGTATCAAAAACATAAGTTTTTTTTAAAGAAAATAACTGCAGCACTTGTAAAAGTTCTTTTTTTGTATAATTTTCCTCAAAATATATGTCATTTGCAGCCATGAAGTTTTGAATCTCCAATTTCGTATTCTTTGAGCCAGTAATTTTTTGCAATTGTCGACTATGATAGCTTGCGTTGTCCATTACTATAACGCTGTATGGCGGAATGTTGGGTAACAGACAATTTTTAAACCAATCTTCAAAAATCTCTGCTATCGTATCTTCGTGATAATCAACACAAGAGTCCTTAATATTTTTGGCAGAAAGCCACATAGCGTTTGGGATCCAACCATTTTCTGATCCTGCGTGTAATATTGTGATTCTCTTCCCTTTATTTGATGGTGCTTTTGTTTTACACTCATCAGAGGTATCAGACCATCCTTTGGAAGGGGTGTCAAACCACGTCTCGTCGAGGTAGAGTATTGGCCGTTTGTCAGACCGGTATTTTCTTATTGACGTTATATATTCAGAACGCCAGTTTATTAAACGTGTGGATTCCATTATAACTTGTCTCTTGTCAATTTTGCGATATTCAAAGCCCATTGCAGACAGAGCTCGCCAAAGAGTAGTGAGGCCACAGTTAATGTGAGTTCCGTCATTGATGAGCTGCTGTTTCAGACTTTTGATTGTAGGGACACGCTGCTCATCGTACATAGTGTAGATTTTTCGCCTTATCAAATCTTTTTCCCAGTAGTCTAGACTTTCTGTGACACCGGAATCTTTACGCTTTTCTCTTGATTCCATGGAATTTTCAACAATTTGTCTAACTGAAGTAAGAGGCACCTTCGTCAAATTACTGGTTACTTTTGCTGCAGCACCCGCGTTATATCCTTGCTGAAGTAAGGAACTATACACATTTTTCATAATGATTTTCGCGTCACAAGATAAGTGATTCTTCTTTAACGAACGAAAAAGCACTAATACTTCTTATCCACGGACGCCACATACTGCCTATTCTCTACGTTGGGGTATGAAATCTTTGCAATTAATGTCTGTAATAACAAATGAATGTTATAAAATTATTGCACGCCGTAACACAAGTGAACACTTCCAATGAAATACAAAGACTAAAATGAACAAGAAGTGTAAGCTGTAATCCTCTAAAATCCCTCTCTGAGAAACAAAATTACCTGAATCCGGTCCTTTCACATTTATGAAGTGCATCTCGGATTTTACAACTTAAGGGTCTAATTGGTTTCATTATAATCCTTCAGTCAATACCATTTATTGTGAAAACTACTATACTTCTCCGAATCCAGAGAAAATAATTAGTGTTCCAAACTAACTGAATTGATATTAATTTGCTTTACGAAGTCGTAACACCTAGTCATCGGAGTCAAACTCAAGATGTAAGGGCCCCTGAAGAAGCTAACCACTCCCGCCAGCGAAACGTTAGGGAGAAATTCTGAAAAACGTCGGCCCTCAAACCCGATCATTAATGCCGATGATACTCCTTCGACTCCAGTAATAACGGCAATTAATATTAATGAAAATTCTCGGAATGCAGGATACCTGAATCCACATAAATACGCTTTACGAAGTCGTAATACTCAGTCATCGGAGTCTAACTCAAAAAACTCAGGCTAGCTGAACGTCAGGAAGGAATTCCGAAAGACGACGACCTTCAAACCCTAACCAAAGTCGTGAAACTGACCTCGGCCGCAAGAGCCTTAATCATTTTGTCAAATCAAAGTAATTTCTCGATACCATTCAGTCTCTGAGAGTGTGATGGAATTTCTGGAAATCAGCTTTCCTGTGATTCTATCGAAATTAGAGCGATTGAATCAACATGCAAAATGATGAACAAATCAAATTCTTGGAGGAATTTGTAAAGTAGTTGTAGATTTTATCATACAAAAATAAAAAAATATGATCTATCAAATTTAGAAAAAAACTTTTATATAACACGATACAAAATATCGTACGTTGAATGAATTTTTTTTCTGACTAGCATCAATAGCTCCCTTTTTCCTGAACGCAGTCAGAAACGAAACAGTGAATTTGTTCCCTTCATTTGCACTATACTCTCTGTATAATGCCAATTCAGCTCATGATGCAAATGCTAACAAGCAATTCAGTGTTATTTGATTCATTCCAATTTGTCAGCAAATGAATATTAAATTCTGTAATATCAGTCTGAAAACTCAGTTGTTCATCAACAATTTACTTTAATTCATGTCACATTTCTGATGGCGATCCGATGTAATGCGTTTAGCCAAACTCGTGTTATTCGTAATGAAATAATTCAACTCGATGGGGTAGTTACACTGTTATTTACTCAGTAATGTTTTGAATGTGCTCGTAAAATAACAGCTTTGGTCCTAATAACTCTCTTTGTTGAAAAATGGTGAATTGACCAGCTGCAGAAATTTATGGAAGGATTTGAAAAACAATATGGAATATTTATTCTGGAATTGTTATTTCGTAATGAGTGGACCTGCCAAATATTTATGGATCCGTAGTGCACATAAAGATGAAAGGAGTACCCCTCTCCCCATAATAATTTGTTAAAATATTTAAATTGTTCCTTCAGAGATAGTACACACAATTTCGAACTGCAATTGGGAAGAATTTCGACCGGTGAGGGCACTAGTGTGTTCAACAGAAAATGTCGGCTTCAATCGATTAACAGCTGATTTTTAATGAATGATTGATCGATCGCAGGCTTTGTTTCACCTTTTGTATTCCGTTCAAGGTTGGCCGATAGGACTTTCTTATTACTGAAACTTCGAAATCAAGAACAAATTGCCATTGATGACATCATATTGAATTTTTGAAAATTGAATAGGTTTGTCTATAAAGCTGAATGAAGTCTTGAAAATGTTTTCGAGAGTCATCTTGATTTCTTTAATAATACATGCAATACATTTAAAATATATTTGTATTTTCCAGTGTATATAAATGGGTTTGGATATGGTGTTGACTCCGACGGCAAAACGCCATCTGTTGAATAACCAGAGACTCAAACTCGTTGTATACCAAATACCGGAGATCTCAACTAGGGTTAATTCGTACGTCAAAGCCTAAGAGCGGGGATTCAGCAGTGCTGCTGAAATTTCCGATAGATGTCCATACTGTGAACATATCGTAATAAAAATTCAGAGATCGAAAAGACATCGTAGAAGTCAACCTAGCCAGTAATTCTCGCTTTCTCGCTACTTGCTAGTCACATCAGGTTTCAACAGGTGTCGCTCGAAAGAAGACAAATCTACATTATTCCATAACGCGAGATTTCTTCCACTATGTTCGTAAACTGCATATTAGTATAAAGTACAGGGTCGGCCTGGGTGCGGACTGTGTCCCGAAATGTCTGCATAGGGAAAACTGAATATGTAAACCGAATATGTTTTGGAGCTTCGCATTGAATTTTGTTACGAGAAATTTTGATATTTTGTAATCAATTCTATTGAATATTTGATTTAAAACACTTACATTGTTTTATGATTTTTGTGATTATCAATTACTGAATAGAGCCTGATAAAACATTTTATTTTCTTCATTCAATTTGAATATGTGATTTGATTTATCTACGAAGAGTAAGCAAGGTAGAGAATACATGCAGGGAAGAATTGTTGAGATCGCAAATATTGAAATTTTTTTCCTGTTATTACCAACTGAGTTTCGCAATGAAGTTCCACTGCAATAATCACCGTATATCTAAATTAAATCGATATCTTATTTCATTTATAACAAACGAACATGCCATGCCCAGGGGGTTTTCGGGATAGGAAAGAAACTTTTATTTTCAAATTTGTGTTCTTCAGATTTCCTCCTTGTATATTCTTTTTTTTTCTTTACTTCTTTAGACTGAATGTATTCAATTTCATCTGACGTATCAAAATTTGAAAGAGACTTTATAAAGGTGTATTCAATACAGAGCATGCGCTATAGAAATTGCAACTCCCGGCCAAAGGGTCGTGGGCCGGCTTTGATGTCGAAAACACCGAAACCTCACTAAGCATTTGCGCATCGTTGCCAAAGCTGCATTTTTACATAGGTACTTACTGTGATTTCATATATAATTCATTTATAATTTTTATTCTATCTAGTCAATACAGTATTTGATTGAATTCATAGTATTTTATAATGAAATTGAACCTAGATTGCATGGAAACAGATGATGCATTGCAATAACGTGTTTTTTTACTTTTTCTCATATGATACAAAGTTTCTCCGAACCTTACTTTTCCGTATTCGGTATTTTTTTATTTCACTTGCAACAAATTTTATTTTGTGGATCCAAAAACCCCCTTTGGCCAGTGAATCGCCTGCGCACAGTGCCCGAAATTATCGTAAACCGGCACTGACACTTAGTGTATATGAGATGACTTGTAGTCGTCACAATTACAGTTATTGCAGTCAACTGTGGTTTGTCCTTGTCATCTTCTAGCCACCATTCAAATTGCTACCTACTGAGTCGCCATCTTCAAACCAAAGGCTGAACTAATATCATGCCAGATTTTGATACATTCATCGTTGACGCTGAGGAGATTCAGTAGAATCATGCATTTTTTCACATTCTTCCGGGTTTCTTCCGAATGGTTACATTTTGATATTCAGACAGGGTATAGTCCAATATAGTAGGAAGGACATTTTAAAATATTTTCACAATCTGTGACAAAAAAATTTCATTGTTTACATTTTTTGATCGTCAACAGTTTTCTTCAACAAACGAATTTCAAATCCAAAATGGTGTTAGTACCTCAATTCAACTTCGTCTTTACGAAAATATGATAGTTTTTGCTATCGTTCGGCAGGAACCCGTTCAGCAATAGAGGTATGTTTACGGCATTTTGTGAATTCCCCCTCTTAACGAACAACCTGCCGTGAAGGAGAATAATTTCCGGTCTACTTGGAGAGAAAAGGACGGTCTCTGAGAAGGGACGCTCTAAACCTTATTCTAGACCACTTGAACGCTCTATTCCACAGCATCAAGTTCACCATGAAGACTGAACAGTACCAGCGGATAGCATTCCTAGATTTACTGATCGAACGATGTGGTGCTAGAATAACCCACAGAGTGTACCGAAAACCAAGGAGAAACAACAAAGCCCCAAACAGACAAAACAGACCGACTGTCAGCAGCAGGGGTTTATCGCTCAGCGTGCACCTGTGGGAAGGTATACATCGGTACCACCGAAAGATCTATGGAAACTAGGCCAAAAGAGCATGAAAGAAACTGCAGACTAGTGTAAACTGACTAGTCAGCAGTGGCGGAACACGCACTCAGTAGGGAAAACCACAGGATTATAATTGAAAACGCGAAACTCACTGATATGTGAGGCAATGAAGATCCACAAACATACGAATAATTTCAACAGAGAAGAAGAAGCTGGCAACCTCAATCAAATATGGAATCCCAATTCGTAGAGATCAAAAATAACAAATATCATGACAGCAGGTAGTGAGGAAATTAATACCAATGATACTTCTCCGAGTCCAGAGAAAATTATAAGTACTCCAAACTCTCGTAAGTGTAGTGGTTAGCATATCTGCCTATCAAGCGGAAGGCCGGGGTTCGAATCCTCGCCGGGCCACCGTGCTGGGTAATCGCACGTAAAAAGGTAAGGCCTCGTTGATCCATTGCTCGAACAAATTTCGACTTTTGAGGGTTGACTTTCGTCAGCTGGTTAACGAAAACGAACAATTCTAGAACAACAACAACAACTGAATCAATATAAATACAATTTGAGAAGTCGTAACACCCAATCATCGGAGTCAAACTCTTGATGTATGAGCCTCTGAAGAAGCTAACCACTCCCGCCAACGAAACGTCAGGAATAAATTCCAAAAAACCACGGCCATCAAACCCGAACCAAAGTAGTAGTAGTTTTTTGCACTTCAGTAAAATACAATACTTGTTAGAAGTTTTGTTAATCACTTCCATGATCTATATAGCAAATAATACTGAAAATATGTTTGAGTAGAAGGTAAGAGTAAACAAACACGGGACATGTCCTGTGATGCTTCCAAACCGTGCGCTACAGGGTACTGTTTGAAAGGCTCGAATATATTCAGTAACTTACATTTCACTTAAAACAATAACTCGAATGAATTGTTAGGTGCTTCCGGGCTTCTGAGCCGTGGGCAACAGGTTTTAAGGCCTGACGTTTCGTCTGCATCTGCGGCAGATATTTTCAAAGGCGATGCGGCAATGGTCGAAGTATCCTTCTCTGCTGCGAGGCTTTGATCTGATGTGGTTCAGATGATGAGTCACCCTTTATCGAATCTGGATTCGATGAAGGGTGACTCATCATCTGAACCACATCAGATCAAAGCCTCGCAGCAGAGAAGGATACTTCGACCATTGCCGCATCGCCTTTGAAAATGTCTGCCGCAGATGCAGACGAAACGTCAGGCCTTAAAACCTGTTGCCCACGGCTCAGAAGCCCGGAAGCACCTAACAATTCATTAGTTGCCGGCCGTGAAAGTCTTCAATCTTTGAATAACTCGAATATTTTCATGGCCGTTCATATTTTTCCACGTTATAAAAATTCAAATGATCTATTTAAGGCAACAAAATCCATGCATATTCCCTACTGGTTATAACTTTCGAAGTTCTTGCGAGGGTACCTTATGTTTTCCAAAATTCATCTTCATGCTACCGAAACGAATATGAGACGGTATCGTAGCCACCTCGAACACTATCCGACCAAAATCTAAGTCCAATTTCCAAAGCTCTCAGGTGTTCATTCATCAGTTTTAGTAGGATCGAACACAACTTGACCTGTCACTCCATAACATCGAACACCAACAATACTGAACTGTGAATATTCTTGTTACAAGGCCATTATGTTCTCCGTGTACTGGATAATTATGTAACAGGAAACTCCAGTTTGAGTTGTTGAAAATGATATCAGGTTCCATCGTTAAAACGATTGTATAAACAGTGGAGTTAAATGAATTCATGAACTTCGGGGATTAAAAGTACGCTTTTCATTTCTGATTTCTGGGACTGAAGTGGAGCTCTCAATCTCTAGGGAATATAATTCATTTTCAATCCCTATGGATTGAAAATTAACTTTTTGCTCTGGTGCTTCAGTAACTTGTCACGGTGAGAAAGAGCCGGCCACAGTTGTTGCAGGTGAGATGCTTGCAAATCTGATAGGAAATGATTTATTTTTTATATAATGATTTTGCGTATCATTTATTTTGTTGATTGCTGCAGCGACGCAAGTTGTAATTAGAGCGCTCTGATTATTTTTCAAAATACGTACTTTTTTTCTTACATCCCTTCTTCTGGGTTTGAGGCCCCTTCCTATCCATCGACGAACTAACTTTTCGCCTCGGGATAGATTGGACATTGGACATTGAATTGCTTTTCCTTATATCCAACAGACTATACTCATTCATGTACCAGTACGATTTTCATAAGTAATATATAATGGGAGGAATAATTCTTGCTCTTGTATACCCACACAAATGACGCGGTTAAAAGCCTCTTTAATGAGGTTGGTCAGAATTTTTGAATTGTGCAGCGAGCCCTTTGGTATATCGTAGTTTTCTAGGCAGGTATTTGATCAGATAATAGAAGTTATTGAGCGTCCATGAAGTTCCCAACTACCTTTACTTTTCACAATTTCGTCGGATCTAGGTCTTCCAGTGTTTATGTTTCGTACACCCAAAAACAGCTTCAAGTACATTTCCCCTGTTGCTATCTCCACAATTGAATTGTTCAAGATTCACGAAAAACGTTGTAATGTACGTCGGTTATTTTGCAAGACAAACCATATATAATTCAAGAATAGCGCCAATTCACACAAACATCAGTTTTAAAACTGATTATCAACATACAGACGGAGAGTCTTGTAAGTAAAATCGGACTCCTCGTGTATGGACAACTTTTTCGTATCTGATTTGGAGGCTGACATTAACTGATCAAACATGCCTACTAGTTTTCACGTCAGTCGCAAAAGAAACCTGTCAGATAGATTTTTCATTATACTGAATAGAACGGATGAACGAACAAAAATGGAACGTCACTTCCATTACGGATATCATCTAGCATCAAATGTCCAGTCAAAACGATTGTTCAAAACATGTGTAACATTTTTTGTTGACGAGATTTCTCTTTTCGTCTTTCGGATTTTCATGCTTCCATGTCATACAATTTCATCTCAACGAACGGGTTTTTCTACATATATGATGGTAGATATAGATCTGAGCTTATCGAGCCTGATATTCATGATTGAAGGACGACATAATGGGATTCTCCACTTTACATGAATTTCTTTAGAGTTATTTTTGTTCTCAGATGAGATATAGAATGAGGAGATATTTGTGTATCTGAAAATGCAAATGATTGGGATTCATGAATACTGAATAGTCTCCAGAGTAATATTGATTTTTTTCCCCATGGAATATTCGATATAGAAATGGGACACCAGCATAGTGAAATATTTTTTCTGATAGAGATGAAGTCTCATTGATTTGATTTCCATAATGAGAAATAAATCCCCACTATCCTCTTTTTCCCTGCCACTTCCTACTGGTTGATCAATTTTCAAAAAACACTTTGGCATAGGTAATTTATGCTTGATCGATACTTAAAATAATGGAGGCCAATTCTTAAAGTAGGACTATCTCTAGAAATATCGAATGAATTTTTTCTTGGTCCAATTTTTTGACAACTTGCAAAATTTGCGCCACATAATATCATTTCCACTTTTCAATATCAAAAGTAATCCATGTTTATGTTTGTACTTTTCATTATAATAAGGAAATTTGAGCAAACTTTGTATCTGATGTGACCAAATTGTGTTAGCCCTATTTATATTTCGTGGATGATCATACATTCAATATAAAGCATTGCCAAAACTAAGAAGTATAATGACGGTTGCATATCATTTTGCAACAGTGTTGCAATTCACCAAAAAAAATCAAAATCATATAATCAGAATATGGTGATTCGGAAAACGTTCTCCTTCACCTTCTTTTTCTATTTTGAGATTTCCTTTTTGGATTGTGTTTGTCCAGAAAATAAGATTTGACAGATAATACGAATTACTCACTGATATTGATCATTATATATGAAAATAATGAACAAGGTGGAAATAGCATAAAAATTTACAAATCTTTACCTCACATACAAGAATTAACCCCAAAATTGATAAATATTTTCCAAAAAGACGATATTAAAATAGCAAAGAAAAATATAGTAACAATTTCCAAATTACATACATACTCCAATTCCGATTAAAAATAGATCAAATGTCATTTATAAGATTCCTTGTATGGATTGTCCTGAATCATACATTGGCCAAACATCTAGAACACTCAACAGTCGTATCATCTCTCATAAAAGTGACTGTAGAAGAAATGTAAATTCTTGTGCTTTATCAGAACATGTCAATAACAGAGATCACCGTATGAATTACGGACAAGCTGAAATTTTGGATAGTGAAATAAATCTTTCTAAGCGTGTATTTTTAGAAATGATACATATAAATAATAATGACCATTCCATGAACAAGAAAACAGATTTAAATGGTCTTAGCAAAATTCACACCTTTTTGATTAAGTATGAGAAGGATAAGAAAAAATCACCCTCTATTTCGACTTTTCCGCCGTAATCTAGAAGTGAAATTATATCATATGTTTTCTTTGTGATATAGCCCAACACAACTGACTGCAACCCCAAAAAATTAATTACATATATATATATATATATATATATATATATATATATATATATATATATATATATATATATATATATATATCTGGACAAACAAAATCTAAAAATGAAATCTCAGAGAACGTTTTTTGAATTACCATATTCTGATTATATGATTTTTTTTTTTTTTTGGTGAATATATATATATATGCTGTCTGGAACTTATCTATAAAAGAATGGCGATTGTCATCGTACAAAGAAAAAAATCGAGTTTTTGTTATACTTTTTCGTGCCCTCATAGATATCTCGTTATTTTTTATCAGCTAAAAGCACATCTTCTCCGGAGACTAAAGTGCCAGGAAACTTCATAATATCATAACGTTTGTCCAAATCGAATTCCTAGTTTCGGAAAATACTAACACAGCGCTTTTTATTATTTTCGTGATATTTATTTAAAGATGTTAAACAAGCAATTCTAGGGAGTATGCCTAGAGAATAAATACTCCCTATCACTGTTATTTGATTCGATTTTGAAAAACTTTGAAAATTGTGAATTCCACAACTATGAAAATACGATATGAACAACCCCATTACCCTTTATAAGCATCCATAACATTTCTCCAATAAATCTTGAGGTTATGAGATGAAAATAAATACTGCGATATCACTTGTAATATATCTTGAATGAATAAACGTTAAGAAAATGGATGTAGATATTTATATGGACGGCAAACTTCTAGTAGAAAAAGCACTATTAATAAATCTTGGTTTATTTTGAGCGAGAATCTGGAGAATAGCGAACACATAAAACTCTCGAGGGCCTGTATTCATCTGTTTGTGAGTTTTATACGGTTTCAGAATTTTGGCGGAGTTCAATAATGTCAATTTGGAATATGGATCTCACTTCTGGATGAATTACTAGAGGGTAATTAAAAGAAATGAAAAATTTACTGTTGTTACTGAATGCACAGTATATGATCCAGTATATCACAAACCTACTAACGAGTTTTCAGTCCAGTGAAATTTAATTTCAAAAGCATAGCCTATTATGTGAGTAGTTATATATATATATATATATATATATATATATATATATATATATATATATATATATATATATATATATATATGTATATATATATATATATATATATACAGGGTGTACAGATTGACGAATTCAGTTTTGTTAGTCGTTCTTGCAACATCATTTTCAAGATGAAAAAAATCACTTTACATTTCTTTAAAGAGTATTGGTTGAATACATCCAAGAATAATAATAATAGATTATGAAATATAATGCATCAGCTACCCATTCAGCTATCGATATTAGCCAAGCATGATTCTGTTTGAAATTTATAATGAATGGACTGAATTTTTTTCGGTATTTGCCGTCCAGCCTCGCCCAAGTTCTTGAACGAGCTAATGAGGTGTTTCCTAGAAACCAGGGATATTCGTAAAAATTAATTTCAAGAAAAAAAAATACAGAAGAATCAACCGGGAATTTCCTGCAACCCTCAAATTTTCAATGGGTCGAGTTTTACCCCGTTTTGAAATGAAAAAAAATCACCTTTCTAAAGATACACTACATATTGAATTCCATTTCTAAGTTGGCATTGAGAGCAGTCGATTTCCATAGGGTTGGAAAAGCAAATGCACTACCGAATATCAGTAAGACGCTATAATAGCACTCAAGAGCAGTATCCTCTCTTGTTCGTACTAGGCTCTGTTTTCTGACAGAGCTGACAGGTGTCAGATCATTTATCTGGTCACATTATGTGAATTTCATTTCAATGTCAAATAAGGTTGGATATAAAGTATGAGGAATCAATTTTTGGGTTTCTTTTTCTCCGAATCGAAAACTATGAATCAGAACTTCTATGGAATAAGAAATCTAAAAAATAATTCACCAGACTTAATTATCTCTACAAAAATAGCCAAGTTCCTTATTGGGTACTGATGATTACTATAAAGTGCTGAAAATGACGATACACATTTTTGAAATCAAATTGAAGAAACGATATAACATAAAAGTATTGAAAAGATGAATAATACAAAGTGGTACGGTTTAGGTTATCTATTCCACGTCCATACACGATATTCGTAGATGGTCCGTTTGTATACAACAAATAATCATGCATTGTGGCCTATATGAATTTTTCAAAAGATGAGTTGAGAATGTATTTCGTTTTTTTCAGTTTATGAAACCAGAAATTTCTCGTAAGCCTTTGACGAATTCTGAGACGTGGTTTTTATTTTTATTTATTTTATTTATTTATTAATTTACTTGATACAGTTTCATTTCAGAGCAAGTTCTGGTATTAAAGTCATCAGTATAGAAATTATGTATACAACTGAATATGAAATAAATACCGAAATAATTGAAGTAGTCAATAAATTATTAATATTGATGTCAAAATCAATCAAGGATCATCGAAAACTAAAAATCATTTGGGGAAATTATAGAAATGATGGTGACGAGAAAGTGGCTATCAAGTGCAAGAAGAAAATAATGCCATCTATTTTTTTTTCATAATATACGCTCAATACTTTTCAGAGAATAATTTGGAATTTTTAATTTTTTGAAGCTCACTTGGTAAACTATTGAATATTTCAAATGACTTGAAGATGGGATTGTTCTTGTAGAATGATTATGAATAGATGAAATTTCAGGAAAATTTTGATTGATATGCTGTAAATTTTAACATGATTTGAATGCAAATTTTTCATTTTCAAATTGAACTATTCAAAAAATGGTTAGACGAATTTTTGAAGTGTAAAGGGAGGTAGGAGAAGTGTGCCTTTTTTGTTATAAATACTCTTGAAAGCCTTGTTTATCGTTCTGTAAATGAACAATTCCAGTCTCTGACTACAATTAGACCATATTGAAATTAAATATATTATATGTGATGAAACATGTGCATTATAGATCAATTTTTGAATCGGTGTGTCTACAAATCCTATTCTTTTGGAGGTCCCAATAAAGGTTGACACCTTTTTTACATGCTTCACATGTTCACTAAAATTCAATTCGTCATCTGTAGTAGTCCTAAATATCTTTTACAAATTGATCGTTTCATTGTCTGATTTCAAATTGAAAAACAAACTTGATAGTCGGGTTTATTTTTTTGTTTGAATATGATATATTCAGTTTTTTCTATATTGATATTCAACTGAATTTGATTTAACGAATTTTCCAAAATTTTGGTATTAGATTTCAGTTGAAATTATAATCTGATTGGAATTTTTCAACATAAACCAAGGCTGTATCACAAGCAAATGAAAAATGATTGGCTTTCAGAGGAAAATTTATGAACCATATCAATACGATTATTGTCTCTGGCATGAGATCAACTTATTTTGAACTGCTGTGAAGCTGCTTCAATGACGAATGGGATATAGCAATTTCGAATGAATATCAGTTTTTTTCATTCATTTTGTAATATATTTTTCGAATCGCATCTAATTCAATCCCGCCTCTGAAAATCCCAAGTGTAAAGTCATTATTCTTCACCACACCTAAATTCCAGGATGCAATTTGTCTTTGCATCTCCAGAAAATTGTAAATATTCATTTTCTAGTTCCATTAATCTCTTTCGATGCGATAAGTTGCTTCAACTTAGCCATTTCAGTGGTGAATTTGTTGCCGAAAATTACACCTTCAGTATCTCCATTGGTGAATTTGGTACAATTAAAATTTGAAAATGAATCGAAACATATTAATTGTGATAATGTAGGCGTTTATCTTGATAACATTCGGTGCTTTATCGTAATATTGATGACATTTCTCGTAGCGACAAGTTGCCGCGACGAACTGTATCCGTAAATTGCATCATGGTATTTGGGTGTACTCATATTAGTATATTATGCAGCGATCATGTGATAATGGTTATTAATACATGAGCATCAACCGGGATACGAAACGAGCCGAAGGTGAGTTTCGTATGGTTGATGCGAGTGTATTAATAACCATTACATAAGTGTTGCATACGCTATTTTATATACATCCGAAAAATAGTGAAGGACTATAAATATTATATTTACATTTTTATTGCACACAATAATTGTTATTACTCGTATTTATTCGAAAAATTCTACAGAATTGAAAATTATGGTATTAACTCGGAAAATTCAACAATGAGAAATTAAAAGAAGAAAAAAGAAAAGAAAAAAAGGGGAATACCCCAGGCTGGATTCGAACTCATGTCACCTCCAACGCGCCTGTTCAATTATGGCGCCTTAAACAGCACGGCCGCGAAGACGCAATAAACTTGGTAGAAAATAAAGGGATAGATATATTATGCAATTGTCAAATGAAAAATAAAATAGTTTTTTTTGCTGACTCCAGCATGTGTAGAAGAGCCGAAGGTGAACCTTCTATATCGCTGGTATTGGACATTTTGATATGATTATCGAAGTTTGGTTATAAATTTAATACCTATGCTTTTTGATTTGACAAAAGTCAAATGCAAAGCATGCAAATCATGCTTGATTGAAAAATAATGGATTTCTATCGGTTGAAAATCTGTATCGTAATGAAAAATCTGTATGGTAATGGATTTCATTATGAAACGGGCATATAAGTGTATTATTAGAGTACGGGTGTAGATAAATGTATTTTTTCGTCGACCTCTACGAAAAGTTACATTTTACGTACTGATTTCCGGACGAAAAATCGACTATTATTGGAGGCAAGTACTTTTCGTCCGCAAACACTTTTCGTCCGCAAACACTTTTCGTCCGCTGCGGTTGCTATGGTACGGCACTGTTCGAGAGCGGCGATTGAATAATTTTCGTTTGATAAAAACATAGGCGCCTGTGACAATTACTGTCATTTGCTGTTGTCAAATGAAGTTATTACGAAATTCGCTAGATTTTACGTGTGAATAAGACCGCGGTGTGTGTTCAAAGTAATCAAAAATGAATAGTGATAGCGATGTGGATGTAAGTAATACTCCTCCGGAGCTACGGGAATTGGCAAATACGGCCACGTTGGATTTACTCCCACAGAAATCACGAATTTTATACGAAAAACAATTCAACAAATTCAAGAACTGGCGTCAGGAACATAAGGTCGAGAATCTCTTAGATAATGTTCTTCTGGCCTATTTTTCTAGTAAAGCTGATGAGAATAATTATAAGTCCTCGACGCTATGGTCAATATACTCTATGCTAAAGTCTACACTAGCCATCAAGGAAAACGTTAACATATCCAAATTTCCGAAACTTATTGCATTTTTGAAAAAACAAAGCGTTGGGTACAAAGCGAAAAAATCTAGAGTATTCAGTCGAGATGAAATAAACAGATTTCTTGGTGATGCCCCTGATGACACTTATCTTTTGCACAAGGTAAAATGTTTTTATTTATTTTGCTGATGCATTTGTTATATTATATTTCAGCTCTGTTTGATTATTGGAATTGCTGGGGCTTGTCGAAGAGACGAACTACGTAAAATAACGACCAAGGATATTGTTTATCAAAGCAACATGCTTGTAATAACCATTCCAGACTCAAAAAATGGTAAAAGGCGTGTTTTTACAGTTACAGACAAACTTTGCGACGGAGTGAATCCTTTAGAAATATTTCGACAATACGCCAACTTGAGACCGAAGCATTGTAATCATAATATATTTTTTGTCAATTATAAATCAGGAAATTGTACAGTACAAGTGGTTGGTGTGCATACATTTGCAAAGATACCTAGCTTAATCGCAAAATACTTAAAATTGCCGAACGAACTAGAGTACACCGGGCATTGTTATCGGCGCACATCACACTTTTAGTCAATGCCGGCGCAGATATGCTGTCACTAAAACAGCACGGAGGATGGAAATCCTCAACAGTCGCCGAGGGTTACATTGAGGATTCCATTCCCAATAAAATAAATGTATCAAAAAGTATTTTAACTGGTCAAGCACTCCGAGAGGGAAGTTTTAGAAATAGTGATGCCGGAGCATCTGCATCTGAAGTTGCATCAACAAGTACCCAAAATCAAAACTTGTCTCTGGCATCTTCTTCGACAGCAGAAATTAATATTAATAATTGCACAAACTGTTCTTTCAATATCCATCTTCGAGATTGATAATTTTGTAGTAATATGATTTAAATAGAGACTTGTTACACTTCAAATCAGAATACATTTTTTATAATTTTATTTGAATTATGATCGAGTCTGCAGTTGGGAGAGTGGGACGTAGCCGGGGGTAGCAAATAGGTGAGTTCTTACTTTCATAAAAGCGTAGGGGACGACGAAAAAATGTAATATGCACCTCGGCGAAAACTGTCTATTGTCTCGCCTGCTTGCTAGCCTCGGCTGCGCCTCAGCTAGCAATTTGCATGCTCGACTATAATAGACAGTTTTTCGTCCTTGGTACATAAATAACTATTATCTACACCCGTACTCCAATGATACACTTATATGCCCAAAACCCGTTTTATAATGAAATCCATTACAATACAGATTTTCAACCAAGAGAAACCCATTATTCTTCAATCAAGCATGATGTGCATCTTCTGCATTTGACGTTTATCAAGTCAAAATAGGTATAGGTATTGAATTTTTGAAAAATATAGCCAAATTTCGATAATCATAACAAAATGTCTGATACCAGCGATATGGGAGAATCACCTTCGACATCTTCACCGGCAAAAATACAGTTAGAATGGTTATATTTTTCATTTGACAAATGCATGATTTATTTCTTTTCAATTAAATTCATTGAGCTCTCCGTAGCGAGCGGTCTAAGGGATGAGAATATTCTAGCTAGTTCAACTAGTTGGAAGAGACGTGGGTTCGATTCCGGCCTCGAGTAATTTTTTTTTTTATTTTTGATCTTCTCTTCATTTCTCATCGTTTCATTTCTGGAAGTGATACTATTAATTACAATTCTGTAGAATTTTTCAAAGTAATGCGTTCAATCAGTATTATTGTGTGCAATAGAAATGTAAATATAATATTTGTAGTTCTTCACTATTTATCGAGTGTAGATAAAATAGCGTATGCAACTCTCATGTAATGGTTATTACGTGATCGTATGGTATGGTAGTTTTGATGTTTCATTTTGATTCAAGAAAAAGTATTGATCATTAATGAATTCTCCTAAAAGAACAAATTCAACCATCCAACAATTTACCACAGGAAATGAATCGTTGAAACTCCCTACAGTTCCAGATTTATGTGAAATCCATTTGTTTTCGTCGCATTCAGCCGACGGATATCGATTTATTACTTTCCAGATTTCTCACTCTTTCCGATTCGAGGCATAAATAGAAAAACCATCCTGATTATCTAGATCTACAAAAACACTTCGAGCTTGTTCATCGTTAAAACTTCAGAAACTTTTACCATTCTGCTTTATATCATAAGCAGTCATCCCCTAAGAAAACTTCTGAGAGTAATACAGCGAACGTAAACTTGGAGATACAAAATAGGGAATTTTCACTTCGCTGTGTGCTCAATCGATACATTGATGAAATTATGTTCTCGTGTTCTTTCAATAAGATCGAAGAAACTTTCCGAGGTGGTTTACTGGAAATTGGAACATTGTCATAATATTGGTACTAGCCTTTTCCGAATAAACGCATTTTTGGCCATCCAGTTAAGAACAGAATATTCTGATTCGCGAAGAAAAACGAACACCTGAAATGATTTGATCACATTCAATACAATTTATAAAGAATGTTCGTTCAATTGAACTGTAGAAATGATAACATTTTCAAAGTAAGATATTGATTTCGCTCATTTTATTATCGTTCATTGTCGTTGGCAAAACAGAGTGGCATAATACATTTCAATATAATTTCACAAACCCTTATAGATTGTCGTATTTTTGGGTCATAATTGAATATATTCTGAACTACGATCAAGACGGACATTACAGGAAAACTCTCGTACTCAATACTCTCTCCATCAACTAAGTTGGCATAATTGGGAGAATAAATTACTAGCGCAAAATGTCGTAACAGTTCTCAAATATTCACGTTCGAATAACAGATGGATTGGTTGCTCTCTCTCTCACTTCACTGCATTTCCAAAAGTGCCTGATGAATTCGTACTGAAAGACGTCAATGATGATTGACCACCATCTGTACCTGTGAATTTCTGAATAATGCGAGCGATTTTTTTCTTGTGAATATGTATTTCTTTGGGCCTTCAGTGACCAATCAAACAGAATTATTAACAACGAGCGGAAAGATATTATCAGATTCAGTGAAATTCATACAGAATGTTCATTAAGATGAAACTGATAAATCTTCACAATTCAATGGTAAATCATCCCAACGAAGGTAAAACAAGAAGAACATAAAAAATAACATTATAGTTATTCGACCCTCTCTAACTGTTAGGGAAAAATTTATCAGATTGAAAAAATGGTCAGTGATAAGGAAAAGAACAATTTGAAATCATTTCCATAAGTGGTCTTCCATCTACAAAATGAAAAATATTACAAAACTGACAATTCTCAAAATTTCCAGGCGTTCTGGGCCCATCTCTCATTCTTCATTTTTTTCCTCGACAAATGAATGAAAATACCAAGTTGATTTGTTTATGCAGCTGACAGTATTTCAAGTAATAATTCTTACGAATACCACTGAGCCTAAAGATTTTTCAGATAAATTTAGTATCCAATTCAATTGTTCATAGAATCAAAAGCATCCGAACATTCAGCGTATCAGCAAAATGAATCAGAAATTTTTGAGATCCGCTTATATTCCTGTCAATAATCCAGGTCAGTGGCTCCAACAACTATCCGTCTCAAACTAAAATTTATACACAAAGATGAGTCTATTGAATCGTGTATTACCACAAATCATACTAGTAGTCACATGATTAGACAAATTCAATACTTTGTTTCTACGACTTGAGTGCAGCGAGACCTTTTAAGGGACAAAAATATGAAATTTCATCGCAAGTGATGTTCATTTATTTGATTAATTCACGGAACTAGCTCAATTCACAATTAAGTTATAACAAGAATATTTTGAAAATACAGTTTCATACATTTGACATGAAACAGACCAAGCACAATAATTTTATATAACATAAACATCGTTCACATCTACATGCGAGAAGGAAAATAATGAAACAAAAATTGAAATTACCTTATTTTCAAAGGCTTATATCATCCAAGATCCTCCTGATCATAGATGCACTTAAACAGAAAGGATCAAGCGTTTGAGGAAACGTATTACCGGCAATGGTCATTCTGTTGAGTGGGGAAAGACTACAGTATTTGCTCGAATGAAAAGGAAATATTTCAGTACTGCGGTGATTTTATGTAGCAGTTCTCATATGGGAAAGTATTTTGATGTTCAGTGTTTTTTCCATGACCTCATATTCATAATGTTCCTTAACTACAAAACTTGAAAGTACTACATCTCGAAAAAAATTATTGGATACTATCAATTTGTCAAACACAACAATCATAATTTGTAATTTTTTAACTATTTTCAACTATTTTCAGGGTTTCACAGCTGAATTCTTCGGATAATCTGAAAGTAAAACCCAATCTTTTCAAAGCTTTTGCAATAATTTCATTTGTTCGTTGGGCAAAATTCAGTTTCGCAAAGGACACCCAGATATTTAAATTCATAACTAATCGTGTATGAGAAGTTGATACGTTTTTTACGCGTCTGAAAGTTATGATAAAGAACTTTTTCACATTCAAATATATCGTAAAGAAAAAACGCTGTTCGCTATTACATCCTGGCTTTACGATCTGTCCATTATCAGATATTTATTTATTTATTTATCTATTTATTTATTTATTTATTTATTTATAATTGGGATACAACAGGCAACACACAGTATCAGCACAGTATCCACTTAACATGACATACATACTTTCAGACTTATTTGAAGTGTTACATATGGTTGACAGATGAGTACAATACAAGTGCGTTGGGTATAATATAATGGTATAAGATTCTAATTTTCAATCTCACTACTTGAGTCTAACAAAAGGTAGTATATCTTATGATCACAATAGACTAAACACAAAAGCTATAGACTTCCCGGGATGTTGTTCAATAATAATCGTTTGATACATTTTTCAAACAAAAGGAAGGATGTATTGAATATATCATACTCATTGAAAAGAGTCTTAAAATTTCTAACCATTCTATTAAGGGGTGAATTACAGCATGAATTTGTATTTTTGAGAGGGACATGAAATAAATTAGAATTCCTTAGTGGTCTGGATTGCGCATTAATATCTATTCTTTTTATTTATTTATTGGAGAGATATATTCAAGACTTGGTGTGTATGATGGAGATCAAGCCTTTGGTCATTCTGCTTTAGAATAATGTTACACAACAATCTAAGAAATTCGGACGGTAAGTCCTACGCCGTCCTCGGTCACCGACGCAGTCAGAAAACAACTATTCCCCTGGCTAATACTAATATACAAAGTGTTTCGAGATATATCCGACAAGTTCCGGTGCAGGGTTCTTTACAAGATGAATTTTTGAATATGTACTTGGTGTAACAACTGCCGTAAATAATTTTCAATTACTGGTGTGGACATTTGCAGAGTGGTTTAGAGCTTCTTGTATTTGGTGTAACAACTGCCGTAATTAATTTTCAATTACTGGTGTGGACATTCGCAGAGTGGTTTAGAGCATCTTGGCTCATCATCAGTGCATCTAGTATATTCTTTCCGTTACCGAATGGATAATTTATGGAAGTGCATCAAAAAACACATCACCTACCGACGGAAACAAATCGATAAATGCGGCTGTGACCTAAATGTGCCGATTCCGCAATAACGATATCTCATATTTTCAAACTGCAGAGTGACATAAAATATATTCGTTTCACCGCTGTTCCGAAAGTTTTTACGGATACAACGTGCTACGAGAAATGTTGACTCCGAAACAACACGGGTGTGGACATAGGACATCAATATCACGGCCCCAGGCGAGCGATATCCAGACCGAGTAATTTCGATTTCTTCTCGGATTGTGGACGGGGAATAAACCGACATTTGTCGTCTGCAATGATGGATAGCGTGGTTTCTGAAAGACCCATTTATATATCAATGAAAATAAAAATAACCTCCATTTTCTTCTTTACGTTATAATGTTTGTTGGGGAATAATTCATAAAGCCTCGCTCACTATATAATGATATTTTTTTGCGTGCTACTGCTGTAAGAGCCGAATGCACCGACTTTTTCTTATGAGGCCCTTGATGAAGGAACTATTTAAGATAGGTGAGGGTTCATACATGGGCGTTTATTAATCTCCCAAACTATGGTGCAATCGCTGCAGTGCCTTAAATGACCTTTAATGACGCATTAGCTCAATGTTCTCATTAGAAAAAGTTGGTGCAATCGGCTGTTAACCGTTCAAACATATGGTTGTACTTCCCCCTCTCTAACAAACGTTTGTAACCTCCCATAACCTTTCATAATACATTGTTGTGTTATAAATTATGTTGAAAAAACTAGGCGGAGACAAACTTCCTATTAAGTTTCTTGAAACGGTAGCTCGCCTAAGAAGTAAGTATCGAAAATTGTGAAATCTCAAGTGTAAAATGGTTTATTATGCATCAACATTACAATGAAAAAAACATATTTTTCCTTGTGTCCCATAATCAATTTTCAGTCGATCGTTGTATTCTCAAATTGAACCATTTTTATCCGAATATGGGATGGGATACTGCATTTGTCAATACAATGATGAACAAAAAAAATCTGATATTGGTATTGATGCACTTATTCAGAAGGTTCATGAGAGTCAAATTGGATTTTTATAACTTTCATATACTTCTGTGGAACAAGCTCTTGGAGGTATTGGTTCCAGAACCAAATGTGTCGTAGAGGAGAGCTGATTGTGATATTCTGAATACTTGGCTGATGAGTGAAGTCAACACATATTTCTATAATTTATTGAAACTTTTCCTAGAGATCAATTACCCTAACACCAAACTGATATTTTTTGGACTCGACGCGCGTTTCTCTAACAAGGTTGGCATCTTCAGGAGAAAAAAAATTATACTGAATCCAAAGCTGGGATTAGTTGTTTATATACCTAAAGTTTTTTGGTCCGATATAGACTTTGTTTAAAAACTGTCAATTATTCTATTCAATTTCTCGATAATGAACTAGTGCAGTGACTACCTGCCAAATTTATTGGTCCGTCACCTGTTATTATTGATTATTCTGATTACTTGTCACTATTCATGCTGTTTTTACATTTTGCTATTTCTAGACTGTCCCATGCATCGAGTAGTCTTGTGTCATGCACATGCTTGGTCAGTTTAAGATTGCTTCCACCAATTTTGTGGTCAATGTCTAGAGCGTGTTGGGCGACACTGAGTTTTTCTACTCTTCCGTATTTTATGTGTGCAAAATTCTCTTTGAAACGGGTTTTGATAGCTCGTCGGCTCTGGCCAATGTATTTGTTGTTGCAATCTTGGCAACGGATTTCGTGAATTCCCGATTTCTCTGAGTTTTCTAATTATTCTTCTGGGTTACCAAGAAGCAAATGTGATTCGTGAGATGTTTTATTTGCAACTTTCATATTCACTTTATCAAATACATATCCATTTGATATACGATTGGATGCTGAGGATCCAGCTGACAGACAAGTTTCTCAACAGTAAATTGGGGCGGCTTATAAAACGTCAAAGTACCTTCAATAAAACAGCCTTGAAACTGTATCAGTCATCATTTCTTTTAAGATCAATAAAACAATCGACTCTTTTTATTTTCTTTGCCCCGTTCGAGTGTTTCGCTCAATGTCAATATTGAGATGGGAAATTTCTATAATTTGAAGAGATCTGAAACATTGTTTTCAATAATTATTTCGAAAGATTCTATGTGATCTATTCCAAAGTGGTCTGTGCTCCACTTTTAAGTATTTTTTGATGATCAACACAATTCTGGAGCATCCTGTATATCAGAAATAATAAAGAGGGCAAGCCCGGAAAAATTCAAGATAGTGTTTCCCACTTCAAAACTAACAGTAATTTGCCAAATTCAGTAGAAATCTGAAAGATCTGTAATTGAATCACCAGCAAAATATGTCAAGCTGAAAGTTCGACCTGAAAATTATGAAAATCAATCAAAAACACCTTTTCATTTTTTGAGTCTTAGTTCAATTTGAAGCCCCGAACAAGAGAAAGGCTTTGCAGCTTTCATAAACTAAGCTATGAAAGAAAGAGAATGCGATAAAGGGGTATTTCCTGTGATAAATTGGATTAGGTAGAACCGGTTGAACTTCGACTACAAATATTCGAAAATTATGCGAATTGCTTATTGCTTGATTTTGTCTGGCAACTCATTTCAACTCGTTATGGAAGTCCGAACCAGTACCATTCAGCGAGGAACATCGTCAACCACTTTCAAGCAAACGTCGCTCTAATTTGTAGATAATATTTCTCGTAGCATGGTCTAAGGTCTAATTTGAGAAAGATATCTTTGCGATGCTTCAAAAATGAACTACGAGTTCGACTTTTCAGAATTCACACGAAAACTGGTGATAAAATAAGATCAAGCTACAGGACTTTTTGTTTGTGATTCTATGACAAATTTTTCCGATCTCAAGTGAATTTGGCATATTCCTGATATTTTCGGAGATATGGCACGAAAAGTAAAAAAATTCACCTTCTTGCAATAATATAGTTGCCAGGGTGCCCACAAATTAGGATTCGTGGAATTCATATCACAATAAACAATCAACTCATAACTTATATCGTTATTCAATTCAAAAAAGGGTATATATTTCTAAAGACTCATTTCTATGAGAACTGACCTATATTAGCATTTCGTTTTTTTTCCAGGTTTCGTGGATACGAAAACGGGATCTCCATATCTTGACAGCCGGCATACTCACATACACATCGGATCAAAGATTTCAAGTGATCCGGCCGGACAACTCTGAAAACTGGACGTTGCAAATCAAGTTCCCCCAACTCCGAGATTCGGGAATATACGAGTGCCAAGTGAACACGGAACCAAAAATGTCGCTACCATTCAGGCTGAATGTTATAGGTGAGTTCGGTTTATTACCCTGTCTGGATTCCGGATATTTCATTCCATTTATTCCGAAACACATAAAACTTCAGCGAAATATTCCACATTAAAATTTTATTTCCGGAATTTAAGTACTTCCATAAAAAATTTCTTTTCCAGGGTAGACGCGTTGAAATTAATGAAAATCGCGGAGCATGTTTCAACTGAATTATGAAATACAAGTTCCTGGACTTTTCTACGTTATTCGTTAGTGTATCTAGTTAGTTTTATGTTCAGATGGCGTCCAAAAATAACATATTCTCTCTACATTCCTTTGCACTTTCTCAGTGATAAAATGCATTTTATGCTTTTTGATAAAATTGGTTTGATACGAATACGTACGTAGATCGCAACTTGCATTTTTCGAAGGAACAGTCTGTTTCAAGTTGTATACCATAGGTTTGGTCAATGTACCCAGATTGGATTAGATATGGCCTAGATGAATACATGTGTCATCAGAATTAATACCACAAAAAATAACCTCAAAATGCATCTAGAAACTTGACTATTCTTATGGAGAGAATGAAGATTGGAAAAAACATCTTTTGAACAATAAAAATCTGCTTGAACCTAAAAAAAGCTTATTCAACAATGTATGGTGCCATGAGAAAGTTTTATCAATCCAGTGATGATGCTCGCATCATAGTTTTCTCTGAGGAGAAACACGCTTGTTTGGGTTCAAAGGGGTGACTGGTTCATCTGGAATGGATGAGGTTTGGATCAAAAGAGACGTGTATTTGAATTGTGGTGGTTCGAACCTCCATTTTCCAATATATTCTACTCGGTCACAATGTTCTTTTGAGAAGATGTTGAAAATATTTTTTTCTGACGAGTTTTCTGTCTGAGGAGTAGAAACTTCTGCTGACAATAGATTAACTCGGCCTCACCTTCAAACATGAAAAATATCAACGATTTTCGAAACCCTCCTTTGAAAAGATTCATTTCATTTTGAAGTTACAAATTTGAAATGTTCGTGGGCGATGTTAACAGTGTGAATGGAAGAATCTGACTGACTTCTTGGAAGAATGAATCAAACAGGTAAATTCTGCAGAGTCGGTAAATACTGCTGAGTTCGTTTCTTCTCCAGTGGCGGTATGATGTAGTTCCTCCTTTCGCACATCAACTTCGGAGGATTAGCGAGGAAGTTGAACATCGTAGAGTTCCAAAGGTTTCTACGTGGTTTCTTTGGGATTCGATGTAGTCTGTTTCAATCTCCTGTAGACAAGGTATGACAGGAGGAGCGCCAAGATCCCGTAGAACCATTTTGTTTGGATTTGGGGTTGAATTTTGATTATTCTCGTTCGGATGTCGTGAAGATCATCTAGTCGACTCTAACTGAAGACTAAGGTTCAACTTAGTTCTATTAAGTAACTGAACATCCATTTCAGGACACAAAATGGACTTGCTCTGTGTTCTCGAAGAGCTCATACTCGATGATTTCTTCTTGTTGATGACATTTGACTCTGATTGTTTCTTCGGAAGGTAGGAGGCCAATCCATAAGTTGGATTTCACATTGAGGACATATCAATCAGTATCAATCAATTTCTCGAGTAAAAGAATATTCTCTAAACTTATTAAAATGGGAAATTGATCTCTTTTGAATTTCGACTGGAGAAATTATAATTCATTCTTTAATTCACTTGTTCTCATTAAGCTCAAGTAGATGAATCCAACTCTTGCAAAATATATCGTAATTTCAACATCTTGAAAAATCGTAGTGATTATTCAATTCTATTCATTGTGTCTTTAATGAGATTGGCATTTTCTCTGTAAGCATGATTTTGAAATATTGTCGAAATCTGTCTAATCTTTTTTTCCAATAATTCCTCATTGTGATGTATTTGCTGAACGGTTTCATTGAATCTATCGATCAATGAGACATCTAAGGAGTTTTGTGTGTGAATAGAATTGGATAATTCATTTTGATTTTGCTGCAATTGTTGAATTAACTTATCGTAATGTTCACCGTCAATCGAGTCCAAGTTGCCGCTAATAGCTTTGAAAATCGATCCTAAACCATTAATCAAGCCTCTCTTACTTCTCTGAGGATGTGGTTATATTTCAGTAACTTTCTTTTTAGCATTTTCCTCAACAAATTTCATTAATTTCAAAAAATTCTATGAATCTTTGGTGTACTTTTCCTCAATTTTTGCAATTTGGTGTTGAATATTGTATGATTGTATCTTCAATTTGTTAATTTCAATAATCAATTGGTTCAATTCATAATACTGGATGATCGAGTGAAAGAACTCCCGAACTTCTGCTGATCCATTATTAACAAGAATCAAGCCGGGTTATTTCCAAGGTTTAGAAGTGTTACTGTCCCCAAAAAGCGAGAAATCCGGGTAATCTGAAAAGATAAAAAACACATGTTTAGCTGCCGAAATAGTAAATTCTTCTTAATTGGCGTTTGACGTTGTCCATGTGAATCTTTGCTTGTTTCGCAGTTGATATAACTTCTCTATCTCACATAACGGTTTTAATTTTGCTCGGTTTTGCGAACTTGTTAGCGTTTTTTTTGCGTATTTGACTTTTTACGGGAACGTTTTGTTTGCGTTTGAAAATTTCTGGAGAATCTTTGTTTTCACTCCGCTCAAAAATTGTTTCCTTTTTTTTTGCGATAAGTTCTGAGTTAATCTTGGAATACAATAATCCAGAACGTTGTTTAGGTTGAAAAACATAATCATTTAATATATGCCCGTTGATGACGTCAATTGGTTTCGATTTCATTGCAAGGTAAATAGAATGGTTATAGGCGAGAATTGCATGAATAAATTTCCTTATAGTGTTTTTGAGAACCCTTTAATATTCAGCAGGCAAAGGTTTTCAGATATACTCGAATGTAATCTTCCATCGATTCCGTTTGATTGTGGATGGTTTCGCGATAAAAAAATGAATTTTAATTTCGTGCAGAGCTAAAAGTTCTGTAACTACTGATTCCTGAAATTCACTTCCATTATCTAGGATATTTTTTTTGGAGATACGGTGATGTGAAAAAGAATTGATCAGGTTTTTGGCGACTTCAGTACCTGCCACGGCTTCGAGAAAGTGAGCCTGAGCATATTTAGAAAAACTGTCAACTATCGTTGAAAATTTGAAAGTTTCGGGAGTAAAAACGTCTGTGTGTATCATTTCAAAGGGACAGCTGTTGGTGTACATTATTTTGCATCTCAACTGGGTTTCTTTCATAATCGCATTGTTGACACAACTCACATTCATTGATGAAAGTTTGAATAGAGTTTTTCATATATAGCCAGTAATATGTTTCTTTTATTCTCTGAAGAATTTCGTCAATCCCTATATGATTAGATTTACCTTCGTGATAATTTCTGATGGTATCTTCAATATCTGATTCATTTGTCACATCTGAAATTTTTTTATTGCATTTTCTCGATCTCAGCAAAGCAGTTCTGGAATAACCATGCAATACTAATGACAGAGATTCATTGATGCCAGGGACTTCGAAAAATGAAATTGAACACCTGGGTAAACAAATTCTTGGACAAAATCTATAAAATTTTTTAGAAATTATTTTTCGAAAATCGGACAGTGATTCTTCTCTTCTTCTCGAATAGTTTTCGAGATTTGGGTCTGGCTGGTGAATGTAAAACGGAAGATTTAATGATCTGATTTTATCCATAGTTGGTATTTACTCTAAGAATATCGACAATCGGATGTTCCTGAATATTTGAATGGACGGTATGATCATCGGATGGTTCTTGGGTGTTTTCTGGACTTTCTTGGCGGTTTTTCCGTTTTTCATCATTTGTCTCGATGTTCGCTTGATTCAGCGTTTCCGTTTTCGTTAGTATGAATCGCACAAGTACTAGGTTGTTCACTGTTTGGTCTGGTTGCGTCGGTCGCGTCGACATTGACTATCATTGAAATAACGTCTATGCCTCTTGTTATTTCGCCGATAGGTAGAATGTTTTCAGATGGTTGGTAGTTCGGGTTGTCAAGGCAAGTGCTCATCTAATCTGGATAACCAGAGGTAAGAGATGGGCCAATCCCAAAATTTTGTCTCTTCAGTGTGTACCTCAATGCAAGACAAAGCGTCCGCGTTTGTATTTACTTTCCCTTTTCTATACATTATACAGAATTGGTATTTTTTCAATTTGATTCTCCAACGTAGCAATTTGAGGTTGGGGGTCTTTCAGCCAGAATAACCATTGAAGTGGCTAAGGGTCAGTTATTTCGCAAAACCTACGGCCTTATAAGTAGGGCCTAGAGTACTTTGTGGCCCAAACGATGACCAAAAGCTTTTTTCTATTGCAGAATACCTCTTCTCCGATTCGTCAAGGATTTTGGATGCATAGGCTAGAGGTAGGTCTTTACCTATGAGCCCCTGTGACAATACGGCGCTCTAGTCAAATTGAATGTTTTAGAAAAATCAGGGTACTGGTTCGTTCATTTGGAGATTTTCCGAAGCGAGAAATAAATTCCTTGTTATGTTAAGTTTTTGCACCCCTCTTCAGACATTCAGTGAAGAGTTTGCTGATTTTTGTATAGTTTTTGATGAAACGACGATAATAGCTCAACAAACCAAGGAAGCCTTTGAAATGCTTCGTGGTTTTGGGAAGGGGAAAGTTTTTGATTGCCTTGATTTCATCTGGATTCGGCTTTACACCATCCGGAGTTATGATGTGGTCGGAGTAGGCAATCTCCTTCCTCAAAAACTTCTAGTTATCGAAGTTGGATCTCAAAATTCGCATCTGGGAGCTTCTGGAACACAAAACTCAGTCATTCTAGATGCTCTTGGAACGATCTTGAGAAAACGATTATGTCGTATAGATAGAGGAGACATTTTTCGTTTTGGATTCCACGTAAAATATTATCAATCACGCCTTTAAAAGTTGTATTGAACGCCGTTTTTTCAATTTCTTTTTCTTCCATCTCAATCTAATGGAAGTCACTAGCTAGGTCCAAAGGGTTGTCCAAGAGATCATAGATATTTGGAAGTGGGTATTTATCATCAATTGTTTTCTCATTGAGATTTCGATAATAATCGATAACTACGTATAGGAGACGACCAAGTCGAATTACTTGGTCTGATTATTTTCGAGTCTAACATCTTTTTGGTTCACTTGTAAATTTCTTGTTTCTGAACGGAAGGATATCGATACGATCTGGAGTAGATAGGTACTTCGTCTGTCGTTAAAATTCGATGGTTAATTTTGTTTGTGGAAGTCGAAGGTGTTTCGTCTTCGTAGAAAATATCAGAGAATTTTCGATTTTTTCTTCTTCGTTCATGTGATTCGAATCAACTTGTTGACTTTCATTCCTATCAAAGTTTCCTACCAGAAGAGCCTTCGAAAAATCGAATGTTGCTGGTCGAACAATGTTATTCAAAATAGTTGTTGATGCACAACCGTCTTTGGCTATACTCAGGGTTTCCGTATTTCGCAATTGTGAATTTTTGATGAAGTATCATTATGTAGTTTCATTATTGTAAAAGGTGCCAGCTTTTTAAATTTTTAAGTTTTCCAACCCAATAGGGCCGTAACATTTGTTATGAAATTCGAATAAAATGAACTTCAACTACACCTTTTCCAACTATAATTCAGAAGATATCAGTTGTAATTCAGAATAGTCTACTGTAATTCAGAATAGTCAGTTGTAATTCAGAATAGTCAGTTGTAATTCAGAATAGTCAACTGTAATTCAGAAAATATCAATTGTAATTCAGATCTTGTCAATTGTAATTCAGAATTTGTTAATTGTAATTCAGAAAATATCAAATGTAATTCAGATTATATATTCAATGGAGACAATCAGACCGTTAGATATCGACAGATTTTGGTGCTCCATTTTCGCATACAAGCCACGAATAGGGTTGAAAAGGACATCGATTTTAAGTATAATGAAGAAAGATTTACTCGTGGCTCCTGGGGAGAACATATGGAAAAAATCAATTTTCCAAAACAGAAATGAAATGAGTTCGGCGCCCATTTTCCCGCATGTTCACTGGGATACAGTTACTGTGTTCTTGCTTGGGGCAGCCGCAGTGTATCAGTTATTTTATTCACATATATGTTCATTATAAATGTGAATTTTATATCTTCTGAATTACAATTGATATTTTCTGAATTACAGTTGACTATTCTGAATTACAATGTGTATCTTCCGAATTACATTTGACTAATCTGAAATACAATTGATATTTTCTGAATAACATCTTATATTATCTGAATTACAATTGAAAAAGGTGTAGAGTGATTTTGGCAAGTTGAATTTTTTTGAAGAGAAAATTTCAGCACTGTATCTATGCGCTGATGCGGTGATGACTGTCATCACCCGAAGACGATTGCGGATGCCAGCGGTCGAAGCGTCGTGAGTGCACTCAACTTGGAGCTTGGTTTTAACAATTTTTCATGATATTTCATTCAATTTCTTTATTTGCATTTTTTTGACTAGTGTTTCATGTTCGATGGCTCAATTTTCTTGTCACAGTGTTGTTTCATTTGTTTCGTTGTTTGGAATTCTTTTCGACCCATATTTCATGTTCGAGGTCTCGGTTTTTTTGTGGCAGCAGTGTTTTCTTTGATCAGTCAATCCCTGATTTCATTGTTGGCCGGGGATTTGACTTTTGATTTGGTTTTTTCACTTGATTTGCATTTTGGTGCTTCCGCTCTTAGCAACAGGTTTCAGTGGAGTTGGAAATGTGGACAATGGAAGTCCGAACCATTACCATTCAGCAATTTCGAAAGATTTTGAAAGAAATAGTATTCAAACCTTGGCAAAAGATGAAATTCCTCTTTCGGGAAATAGCTCAACACGACTTTCATACTCAGTGAGCTATATTTTCCTCTCGAGAAAAATTATCCACTTTCCTCCTGTATGTAATAAATTGTAATTTGTATAGCAATCGCACCAATCAATGAGGTAACATTCATGAAGTATTTCAATACAGCATGAATGGAAATGAGGTGCTGTTTATGTTGAAGCGTTCCTTACTCAGATGTTGGCCATCAACTTTTTTTTATGTTTCGATGAATAATACTATCGGGGTACTTTCATTCAAATATTTCAATTTTCATTGATAACATGTTCAGCTCATTTTTGTAGAGTTGTTTTCGCAATCAGAAGTATATCTGGCAGAGTTGCATCAAGGGAAAGCAATCACCTGAATTCAATTCTTAACATAAAACTTTGAATGCCATAATCAAGTCGTGAGTTTGACCAAGAATTTCCACACAATCTCTTGAGTTAATCTGAGAATGCGGACATCTAGATTGAATATAAATTTTTCTTGGCGCATTTGATGAAAATGCGTGATAACTCCTTGAATAAAGGTTGAGTCCGGGATTCAGAATTACCCTCATTCAACAGTAACCGTACGTTACCGATAAGAATAATTAACTTACATTAAGGGAATTAATAGATCCCTTGAGAACTGCAAACATGACCGGGGCTGGGGCATATATGTCCCTAAAGAGGGAAAGGATTGATGACAGTATTATTACTAGGTGCAGTTCTGATTTGTTCCATATCTTCACATTAAACTGTCCGAAATGGTTCCGGATAAATAGGAATGCTCACACCCTTTCAGCATTTTGAGAATTACAAAAAACTGTATTGTCAAAATACATCGTTTTACAGACATAGTAAACAAAATTTGATACATAAAATTTAAATTGAATGAGTTCTTTTGAAAATTCGAATTGTCATCAAAACTCAATTCGACATATCATATACTACACATCACACCTATAAGTTTTAAAATGGATAAAAAATTAATATAGTTTCCTGGTAAGATTTCATCAGAGATATTTACAAAACAACAATAAGTATTTCGTTATACATATGACAACTTCCGCAGTGAAAATGAATATTTGTGTCTTATGAAGATTTTTTGAGGTAAAAGACGTTTCCAGGTGAGAATTCTACAGAAAACTGTAATAATATTCTCAATATAGTTTTTCATCAAATATAAACCACTTTCATCAGAATTCTGTTGACAACATATTAAAAACAATAATTCACAAACAATAATGAAGCAGACATAAAATATCACTGCATAATGGATTACACATCGAGGAGGAGAAAGAATTATTTCTATTTTATATTTCAGGAGAAGAATATTGTTTACTGAGGCCTTAGCCCGAGATAATGTTGATTTTTTGATGTTTGTGTTTCAAGAAGGCATCAAATAAATGAACTGTATCAAGCTCTTAACAAATGCCATTATTATTTTTTGTATATGTCGGTCGCCTACGTTGAGGGTGTAACATTCCTGTTTAGTTTGATTTTAATGAATGCGTATTATATAACACCCATATATCATAAATTTCAGTTATGCTTACAAGGATTGCTGAGAGTAAGCAACGTTGGGATTACTCAATCAATTTTAGCTGAATTTTCGACAATTTAAATGAATGGAGAAAAGCTAGGTGCATCACATTTTTGTTGGACTACTCTGTTTGATAGCTTTGTCGCATCTCGTATAATGGTAATTGGATTGAATTTTCTTAGATTGATAAGTAAATGATTAATTCTAATGTCCCAAAATCTTTGAAAAGTGGCATCCAGTTACTGTGAATGGATTGAATTGGGACTACTTCGTTCATGTTTCTTACTCGCTCAGACGAAACCAGAGCCAGTCCGATGAATCTTGCTCACTCATAAATTGATCGGAAGAAGTAGCTTCAATTTGATAATGATCAAGTGAAGTCACTTTTTCTTGAAAAATCAACGTAATTTCCAGAATATTGTTATGGTCTTACAGTGGGTTCGAAAAAAAGTGACAATTTGTACGACAAAATCGAAATCGAACTTATATATATATATATATATATATATATATATATATATATATATATATATATATTCAATGGAAATTTCATATGCATAAATCAATAGGACCTACACACCTAAAATATTTTAGACGATGCGGCGTTGTCGCCAAATGGAACACCCCGTATATAATATCATAGTATGATTCATTATCACTTTGTCAACAAATTCATATACTATTTCCCAATACTTATCTATTACCGTTTAGAAGATATAAATTAATTTCGATATTGTTTTTACCAAACATGAACTTTTATAAATGCTGATAATCTTGAACTCTCTTGCACTAAAACGATCTAATTCAAAATGGAGTAAAGTGATACTATGAGGATCTTCACTCCGAGTCATATTTTCATTTGCCTCGTACAGGGTCTTCATAAAATGCAGATACTTTGATTCAATTTTTTCAAATGGAACAACCTGTTTATTTCAACATTTTTGAGCTCTACATTCAATTTTAGATTGACTTTGTTCAGATAAAACTATTTAGATTTCGAACCGTTTTCGAGATAAACTGTTTCAAACGGAAATTGACATGGTTTCCTTGTTCATCACTCATTTTTGTAAAACAGATTTCGTTTGATGTTTCTCAATTAGTCACAGATAATGAATGGATAATTATTAAAATGCTTTCCAACCATCAAATGAAACTTCTCTTCAAACAATAGTTCTATTAATGCTGAAACACGAACTGAAAATAATAAACCCATAAATTAATAAGTTAATTTAATCGTCAGTGTATTTCAGGATATGTTCAAACACATCTCCACCTCTACTTAAACAAACATGTATTCTCTTCAAAAGATTGTCATGTGTATGTGATTTTATATATTCCATTGTTGTTATTGGAGTAGAGTAAACCATATTTTTAATGAAACCCCACACGGAATAATCTAATGGATTGCCATCTGGTGTTCTAGCAGGCCAACAAAAAGGTCCATTATTACCAATCCATCTGTCTTGAAAGATTTCAGTTAGAGCTACGCTGACTGAATGAGAATTATGAGGTGGAGCACCATCCATCTGGTACCATACACGTTCTCTTCCTGGCCCATCATTCAAAATCATTTGAGTTCCATTCCTCAGTAAATCTTCATATTATGATTCATTGAAATTATCATCATAAACCTCGGTATAAAAAGTTGACCCATTCTTTATGGCACAAAATACATCGAATTGAAATCTTTCTTGAAAACCCCTTTCGCGGACAACATGGGGATTTTCTGGTGCCCAATAATGACTGTTGTGTCTATTGAAAACTCCATTTTTTGTTAACTTGGCCTCATCTGTCCATATGATATTGACAAGGAAATGTTCATCCTCTTGAGTCTTGACAAGTAACCATTCACAGAATTCCACTCTACGAGGTAAATCAGTCTCTTTCAAATGTTGGACACCGTAGAATTCATGCTTATTAGGAATTTGACGTAGGTATCTCCCTTCCAGCCTCGTGCAGAGAAACATTTGGAAATGCATGAAAGTATCCACTTTAGTCTTCTTACGAATGCACTCACCATCAATTATCAAATAAATTCAAGAAATCTTCATTACTGTAACCTAATCTTGACATTATACCATTATAATTGGTAGCTATCACAATCAGACAAAACCACCAACGAAATTCTGACATTGAATAATTGGTTTATTAGTTTTTCTTCTTTGTTGTTTTCGATATAAGAGTCGATCATTGATTTCCACTATGAACGTTCTTTAGTTCTTATCATAATTCGTTGTAACTGCATTAGTAGATTTCTTTCAGGACTTGACTATACAGCTCTTTGAACAATAAAGTGTCTACTAAATCACTAATATAACCATTGTTAATAGCAATTTGTTTTATAATACTCAGTTCTTTTTCGAAATTTGCATCTCATGAGGAAATATTTACCAGGCTGTGAATCATACTGTAGAATGCTGCCGCTTTATGTTGGTGAGGATGGGTAGATGAATTGTGAATTACAGTATCTGTATGTGAAGGTTTTCTAAAAATTGAAAAATCGTGTATATCCTTCATTTTCGCTATAGTCAGTCAAATCCAGAAAATTGATTTCATTATTTTCTTCCATTCTCATGGTGAACTTGATGGAAGGGTGAATGGAATTGATGAAATCAAAGAACGTATCTAGTTGCCTCTTGAATTATTTTCAATACTACGGCACGTTTTATTCATCCTGTAAAGGTCTGATAATGACAAACCCGCTGAGTCCCACTATTGGCAGAAATTTTCATGGATGATTCAGAACAGAAAATCCATAGCCCACTGGTCGGTAATTTCGTGTATTGGTATAGGTTCGTGGACGACATTTCAGCATGTTTCACGGGAACGAATAGGCAATTTCTTCCTGACGTTTCGCTAGCGCGACTGGCTAGCTTCTTCAGAGGCTCATACATCTTGGGTTAGACTCCAATGACTTCGTGAAGCTTATTTATGTTGACTCAGGTAGCCTGGAGTGATAATTACTTCTACTGGATTCGGAGGAGTATCATCAGCATTAATTTCCGCCCTACCTGCCGTGATGATATTTTGATCTTCTTAATATGGGATTCCATATTCGGTTGTGGTTCACAGCTTTTTCTTTTCTGTTGAAATTATTCGTGTGTTTGTGGATCTCTCTCGCCTCCCGTATCAGTCGACTATGGTATCCCTGATGGGGGCAATGAGTTTCGCAATTTTCAAACAGAATCCTGTGGTTTCCCTCACTGAGTGCGTCAGTTCGCCCTAGTATGCAGTTTTTTTATGCTCTCTTAGCCTAGCTCCCACAGATCTTCTGGTTGTACCGATGTACACCTTCCCACAGTTGCACGGTATACGGAAAACCCCTGCTGCTAACAGTGGGTATCTTTTGTCTTCAGCCAACCTGAGGCTTTGTTGTATCTTCCTGATGGGTTTGAAAATGGTTTTCATGTTTTCCCAAGAGTTTTTCAATCCGGTCTGTAACCTTCGGAATATATGATAAGCATGTGCAAGTATCTGAGTGTCCTCCCAGTTTTCGACCGCGGAACTCTTCAGTTTCTAAATATTGCTCTAGGGACATCTGTACTTCATTTGATTCAGATAGGCAAAGGAAAATGTTTGCTTCTAATTTATAATCCGTTTGTTCCCATAACTTTCGATATAAATGCTCTGGCTGAATGTCTTCGGGTACTCAAAAACAATTTTCACTAGACCAAGCCATCCTGACATGGAGCAGTCAAAAGTTTTATGGATTTCATAGATGGTTATTATTATTGTTATCGTTCTTGATGAATAAGATGTCCTAAATGGGATTATGTCGGTGTATGCCAAAAACTCTGATCTATGAGGATCTCTCTCCTGTTTCTTTGATGAAGATGCCAACCTGATTGGCAAAGCTCCCATCCAACTCCAGTGTTTTCAGGTTGCAGTTCGGAGAATTCTGAAAACTGTTTTTTTCCCGGCAACAATAATTTGTTATCTTTTGAAATTTTTTCAATATTTAAACTATTGATTTGTGAATTGAAACGGGTTTCTCGTTAACCATCTTTCCAGCCTGTGATTCCTATCACGAACTGATTCGTCCTCGAAAGAGGTCCTGCAGTCATCCATATGTGGTTTAACTGATGACCATCTATCTACTTACTATTACCGCTTGACACCAAATATTTGCACCCACAATATATTTTGGTGAATGAGCTATTTCAACTTTTGGCGAATGTACATCACGCCAAGCTGTGGTGGATTCAGAGGATTCGTCTATCATATTCGCTGAATAATACAGATATTCCTACCTACCCTTAATCATTTGAATCGGAGTCTGCTCCATATTTTTATGAATAAAAGGTGTTTTCATGGGTAATAAAATGCAAGGCGATAGAAATTGTTGTTAAACTCAACGATCGCAAATTCTGGGTTTTACCTCCACTCAGATCGTAAATGTTTCTGCAGATTTCGATTCGTTTGAGCTTCGAGTATACTCTCTTCCGAAGATAGACTATGGAAAATGTGTCACTATAAAAACAATTTTCTTGAAAACTAATATCAGAAGTATCAACATCTATATCGCAGCATTTTGACGGCATTCCAAATCATTCGTGTACTGTTTGTGAGAATATTTCAGTAATACACATACGTCTATTCATTTCGACATTCATAGCTAGTGAATTGACGATGTTGGAAAATAAATGCACCCATCAAGATCCTATTTCCTCTTTGTATCGATACGCGTTTCTCAGCAAATGTGACAATTTGCGAATCCATTACAAGTGAAAGGCAGAAACCTTATCGATCATGTGACGAATAAATGACTTTTATTTTGTTGCATTTTCTGCTCGTCGCGAAAGTGACGCTGTTTCTATGGAAGATTCCATTGAATATGTTACCGTAGGAATAGACCGGTGGATTTAGCTCAAAGAAATGTGGTATGGACACCCCGATGGTATATAGTAATTTTTTTGTGATCTCCCGAAAATGTTGTGGAAATTGCCAATTTACAGATAGTCGTTATAGTTATAAAATTCATGTTTCATCTATTGAGAGAAACAATTGAAAACACTAGTATTACGGTGAAAGTACATAGAGTATGAAATCTGCTTCGAACATCTGAGATTGCAAAAAACCATTAACGAAGTTGCGGAGCTTGAATAATATAGAGGAAAAGGTTGAAAATAGACTGTTTTCTTGCACACGTAATTCAAATGGAGAATCAAAACCGTTGTTTTAATAATGATTCTTCCGATGTCGTCATATATTTTTTGTTGTTGTATATCGCAATTGTTGATCATATGTACAACTGCAATCAAGGTTTATAACAATGTTGAAAGGCAGCAGGACTCTCTTTACACTTACCGTAATTTTTTTTCTAAATGCTGAGAATCAGATATCAATGAGCAATTGTTTTAATATCGATTACTCAATTCTATTCAACTTGATTGATTTTTTCAATCATCTCTCGATTCTTCAAAAAATAAGGTCATGATAACTTTATACATGTATTTTAGTAAAACAAAATGATTTTCAGTTCGGTATGGAAGTATTGCTCATGAATAATCTAATTATTGCCTTTCAATAAATGATTAGTGGAATGAGAGAAGAAAACAATATTTGAAAAATCAATATTCGAATGTTTAAACATCATCATATGTGTAAAAGGATCAGCGTGAGAGTAAACAAATTTCTTCTCCCCTCGATATTGCTATAAACCTTAATAAGCGTCTCAATTGTCAATTGCCATTAGGCAACAACAGAAAGTTTGCCATTCATTTTTGAAGTATAATTATTAAAAAGACAATTCTTTATTCTTGATTTGAACAACGCGTGCGAGATTACAGCTGATATTCGTATTCGTTTATTCGGTTGACTCTCAAGCTCTGCAGCATTGAAAATAGACTTTTGCAATTTTGAACTACGGATTGCAGTGGCAAGAACGCCTCCTTTTTTTTTATATATTCATGATAGAATTCAGTGAGAAATGTCACAGTTTTCGTACATTTTTATAAACATTTAATTTTGTAACAATTGGAAAAAATACGACGCTGCAGCTTGTAGCTACAAGACTTGTTCTCTCTTGAAACAGGCCCCTGGGGCCTATAACACAACCACTACAAGTCTAACAAGTGTATAAATAGATTATACAAGTGTAGATATTCTGTAGCATAAAGTAACTTGTAGTTACTAGTGGGGCACTGGTAATTAAGGGACTTTCCCTACAATTGTAGTATATTTCGCAACACAAAAATGAAACTCGTACAGTTGTGTTCCGAAATTGTCGACATTTGTAGACAATTTTCTACCTATCTTGATTGATAAGTAGATTGAGAGCGTACTAGTGTAGTGAAGTTTTTCATCGTGAGCGTATATCTATAATTTGACTGTCGATATGTGGTCAAGAGATTCGGATAGTGAAAACGAAAATGGTCGTGAAGTATACCGCTATCGGGGGAGAATTAACTTTGTCATACTGACAGACGGGAAATTAGTGAAAAGTTTCAGACTTAATCGACAACAATGTTAAAGTCTTCTTCAAGATATAGGTCCAGCCATAGCGAATATAACGATTCGATGGTATGGCTTGTCGCCTTTACAGAAACTGCTTAGGGGCCGTTCAAATATTACGTAAGCAGATTTATTACAATTATTTACCCCCTCACCCGCCTTGTCAACAAAAGTAAGCAAAGCTCTTACCCCCTCCCCCTCATGCTTACGTAAACATTTTTCAATTTGAAATGTATTTTATTTTATATAACAATTATAATAAATAAAAATTAAAATAGATTTAGGATAGAGATTTGATTTTACTGATACAGTATTCAACATAGAGTGAGGGACAATAATATTATGATCTTACGAACATAACAAACTTATTTTAAATATTTGACACACATATTAAATTCAAATTAAATTCAGTCCATGAAACCCGAATCCATGACTCTAAGTTTTCGATGACATTGGATTTTGGAATGTCTACGTCGTTCTCATCAAGCCATTCAACACTATGGTGCTCTAAATTTTGAATAATGCACATCAGTTCATTAGCCCTATGACTTCAAATAATCTTTGAATCTGCGAATCGAACCCATCACATACAGAAAACTAACACCCTGTATTTTGTGACCAATTGACGGGGTCAATCTTAAGAAATGGATCTATGTAATGAATATTACCTCTATACTTTGAGGTTGGCCATAATATTTTCTAATCATAAAACGTCTAAATTATTGTTACAAAATTTCAAGAGAAACTTTTTGACGATTTCTAATATTGCTAGTACTCATAGGTACCTAAAATGATTTCGTTACTCATGTAGCAGATTGGATTCATTCTTAGTCGCCGCTTGCAATTCTTCTTCGATTCTCTTTGATACAATAATATCTAGTTCCTTGTCGGACTTTGCTTGTAATTTAGAATTTCGCCACACTTCGTTAACTAAGTGTTGTACATTTTGTACTCTTGTACTTGTACGAAAATTTTTAAAACTTTCAAACAATTTTGGGTATAACTTGGATTTGTCTATTTGAAACGACATCTTATTAAAACGTTAAACTTTAGCTAATGAAATCAACGGTATTATAAACTTCATTTGCTATGCTTACAATACGTCTTCTCGCTATAGTATCCAAACGAAACAATACACTGACAGAGGAAATTTATACAACTGAACAGCGCGCGGTAATTTCCCCAATCGGTTCTAAAGAAGTGCCTAAATGTATGCGTTTATATTTGCGGAAATCCCCGAAAATGCGTTTCGTTTTCAAGCAAAGACAATGTGAGGGTTGCCATTCGTGTAAAGGAGTAAATAACTACCGATGACGTAATCATCAGCTAGACTCCCCTACCCCCCATGTCATCCAAAATAAGCAAAGCCCCCCCCCCCATAATGCCAATTTACAGAGAGTCGTTATGAATTCATGTTTCATCTATGGAGAGAAACAATTGATAACACTAGTATTACGGTAGAACTACAAAGAGCATGAAAGATGCTACAAACATCTGTAGTTCGAGATTGCAAAAATTCATTACCGAAGTTGCGGAGCTTGAATAATATAGAGGAAAAAGTCGAAATTAGACTGTATTCTTGCACATATGGATAATCATAACCGATGTATTGATAATGATTCTTCCGATGTCGTCATATATTTTTTGTTGATGTATAATCGCAATTGTTAATCATATTGAGAACTAAAATCAAGGCCTATCACAATGCTGAAGGGCAGCGGGTCTCTTTTTACTTTTAACGCGATTTTTTGACAAATGATGATAACCAAACATCAATGAGTAATCACTTGAATATGGATAATTCAATTTTTTTCAACTCAATTATTTTTTTTCCAATGAATGATAACTCATCTCTCAATTCTTTGAATAATAAGATCACGGTAACTGTATTAATTAATGATGGACAATACGGATTTTGGCATCAACGATCAACCAGTGACTTATTGGCTTATTTTTCTCATATTTGGCAGCATTCAATCGAAAGATTCGGAGGAACGGTAGCTGTTGCACTCGATATTCCAAAAGAGTTTGATCGAGTTTGACATCGGGGTCTCTTTTCTAAACTACCGTCTTATGGTTTGCCTCCTCAGTTGTGTGCTTTGTTGGAGAGTTTCTTGCCTGATAGGTCTCTGTATGTGGTTGTTGATGGAGTGTCATCTGATATTCTCCCAATAAATGCAGGTGTTCCACAGAGTTCAGTTCTGGCGCCCACTGTGTTTCTGCTTCATATCAATGATTTGCTCGAGGAAACATTTTGTTCAATACATAGTTTTGCGGACGACAGTACTATTCATACCAGTTCCTCTTCTATAGTCCCAAAGTCGAGAAACAAAAAGTCGAAGAAACATAAATGAAAATAATAGAATGAGGTAATATAAACTCTGTGGAATTTAATGCTTGGAAAACCCATGCATGTCTCTTCTCAAAAAAAAAAACGAACTATCGTCAATTACAATTCAGATGTCAGGAGTAACTATTCCTACAAAGTCAAGTATCTCGATGCTAGGATTTAAGGTCAGTGATAATCTCTCATGCGAAAATCATATGAGATCGATCGCTAAAGGTACTTCCTAGGAACTTGGAATTCTATTTCGTGCGAAGAAAAACTTCACTTCTCGTCAGCTTCTGATGATCTACAAGGCTCAGGAACGACTTGTCTTGGAACATGGTTCTCATGTGTGGAGTTCCACACCAAAACCTTCATTGAGGCTTCTCGATTCTATTCAGAGGAAGGCAATTCGTCTTGTTGGTGATTCTTCGCTCACAGACTTGCTCACTTCATTGGGTAGGTAGAAGGGTAGGAGACTTGTCTTCCTTCTCTAGATATTTTCACGGTAGGTGCTCCTCTGAATTGTTATCAATCGTTCCACCCTTGGCAATATCCACACGGATGATTAGACGAGTACAGAATTTCAACCCCTTTGTTGTGAATTTGGAGATCTGTCGAACCTCTCTTGCTCAGGAATATTTTTTCAATAGAACAGCTGAGCTTTGCAACTCCTTGTCGAAAGAGGTCTTTCCTGAGGCTTACAAACTTCAAAAATTCAAAGTGAATTTTAATTCGTATCTCCTGTCTTTTGATTCGCGCGGTGTTGGTTGGATATTCATGTGCTTCCTTGTCGTGTGAATCTGCTTTTGAAAAAAACATATATTTGAACAAAACAAAATTATTTTCAGTTCGGTATGGAAGTAGTGCTTAGAAATAGTCTAGTCATTGCTCCACAATAAATAATTACTCGAATTAAGAGAAGAAATCAATGGAGCTGGATATATTTGAAAAATCAATAATTGATTCGATGCAAACAGATGTTTCAACATCATCATATGTGTAAAAGGGTCAGAGTGAGTGTAAACAAATTTCTTCTTTTCTCGATATTGCTATAAACTATGAACCTTGATAAACGTCTCATTTGACAATTACGATTATGCAACAACAAAAACTTTTCCTTTCATTTTTGAAGAACAACTATTCCCAATTTGAATGATGTGTGCGAGATTACAACTGATTTCCGTTTTCGCTTTTGTTTGCTGACTTTCAAGCTCTGCAGCTTTGAGAATAGACTTTTTCAATTTTGAACTACAAACTCCGGTGGCAAAAACGCCTCTATTTCCTTCCCATAAATATATAATGGAAATCATGAGAAATACTAATTTCCCCATATTTTTTATCAATATTCAATTTTGTAACAATTGGGAAAAAATAAGAACCTGGGTGAATACAGCATTCACTATGATATTTTTGAGCTTCTCCAACAAAAATCATCTAAGACAATTTTCCTCAAAGTACAACTCGACTGGACTGGAATTCTGTAGCGAGTTCATCCAAGTGAAGTTTCACTAAGATATGAGTTCCCTTCCATCTGTCCAATACCTTGCCACCGAAAGCGCCACGGATATTTTATATCTAGAAATAGGTATCGTATTTGTGATTTGATGATTCATTCCGCTTTGATGACAGGGAATCAACTTGTTGCATATGCGACAGGTGCAGTGAGTTTTTTCATCTCTGCTTTTGATTCGGAATGAAATAGCTGTGAGGATTTTTGCAAAATGAGTATTTTCCATCTAAATATTTGATTGGCACTCATGAATGTTTCACTAAATGTGTCTATCAATATCTTCCAGTTCAATTGTTATTCAATTTGCATTTTTCTTCATAGAGGAATTATTTTTTTGCCACACAAATTCAATGTTTTTCAGAAAGTTTCAGAGGTAAGTCGTATTGGTGAATTGTTCTTGTATTTCATGATTAATTCCCCTTCCTTTTTCCACAAATAAGTTTTCCACTATTTTGGAGGTGAATGTGTTTCGTAAATTTATCTTTTTTCCCATTGGAGAGCTCAAGAGATAATTTTCTCTGAGCGGAATGAGATCTTGTCTGGGCTGGAATAAAATATTATCCTGGTGAGTGAGAGTTTTTCTTCTACGAATTGCTCTGTGCTGTTTGGATATTTCCTGAGTATGTTATCTATTTCATTCATTTTTTTTAATGTTTGGTATGCAAATTAATTAAGAAAAAATTATTTCTATGCCAATGGCCAATGGCCATCGTCCCTTATGGGCAGGGGAGTAGCTGGATTCGGAAAAAGAGAAACCTACAAAATAATTGACCAAATTGCATTCTGTACCAGGGACCTCTGTCTGATTTCATTCGGTTCCTGTAGACAAGGGGAGATGTCCAGCTTCCAATTCCTAATCCGTTTCCCCTCAAATTTTCGAAATCAATTCTCTGGCTGAATGTCTCTGGGTACTAGATCAAGCCATCCTGACATGGAGCAGTATAGTTCATCGAACATTCAAAAGCTCTATGAACTTCATAGGTGGTTATTATTATCATTGTTATCGTTATTATCAAATGCGATGTCCTGAATGGGCCTATGTCGGTGTATGCCAAAGGCCTTGATCTATTAGGAGCTTTCTTCTGTTTCTTCAACGCAGACGCCAACTTGATTGGCAAAGCGCCCATCAAGCTCCAGTGTTTTCAGTTCGAAGCTCAGAGAATCGAACTATGTTGAGAAAAGTTCCTTTACCAAAAATATATGTTTCTGACACGAAAACAATAATTTGTTGTCGCTCGTGATGTTTTATTCCTATTCATGCATGAGGTTTCCGAATGAAGAAAATAAGCGGTAAGATTTTTTCCATTATTAAATGCTTAATTCGTAGGTTGAAATGGGTTTCTTGTAAACTATGTCTGTGAATCATCGAAAGAGGTGCAGCAGTCATCCATATGAAGTTCAACTACGCATAGCGTTGCTTGAAGTAATGATGATCATCTACCTACTATTACTGCTCTGTACTATCAGATATATTTGCACTCACAATATATTTCGGTGAATGAACTGTTTCAACTTTTGGTGAATGCGCATCCCCAGATTCGGGAGGTTACTGGCATGTGACGTGATGGGTAGGTATCTAGTTTTATCACAGTTTAGCGTGAGTTTATTGAATCGAAACCAGTTTGTAGCAAGGTTCTTCAGTTCAATCCAGGAATAAGCTCGATACAGTATAGCTGTGTCGTCTGCAAAGCTTATTATCTCTCCTTTGATGTTCATGCAATGCAAGCGATTCTCATCAACATATATTTATATGTTGATGAGAAGCGGTCCAAGGACTGTCCCTTGCGGTACACCTTGGGTCACTGTCCCAGGAGAACTCTCTTGTTCATCTATTCTGATTACATGTCTATTTGTTGAAAAGCTTGCAATAAGCTGATGACATTTTCTACGTATTCCATATCGGTGTAGTTTCTGCAAAAGTTCATCACGGCAAACAGTATCAAACGCCTTAGAAAGATCTACAAAAATACACAAGGTAGGTTGTCAATGTTCGTTGTTAATTTCCTTATAGCATCTTCAGTCGACTTTCTTTCTCTAAAACCATATTGCCTGTCGGATAATATCTTACATTTGTCGAAAAAGTTTACAATTCTTGACTTGATAATTTTTTTGGGGATTTTTCCTACATTCGAAATTAGTGATATAGGTCTGTAATTTATTATTTCTGATTCATTTCCAGATTTGAATAGAGGTTTGATGATTCCCATTTTCATGATTTTGAGAAATTGTCCCGTAGTAAAACATACATTTATCAGATGGACTATGAGAGGTGATATCTCATTTTTTATTTCTTTCAACATTCCAAATCTTATTCCAGTCACTGAATAAAATAGATATTCAAACCAACCCTTCATCATTTGAAACAGAATGTCTACCTGATTATTAAATTTGATCTTTGTTTTTATGTACAAATTATGCAGGGCAGCCTGTAATAATTCGTCGAATAAAATTATTGTTGAACTCACCGAACGCAAATTCTGAGCTTAAGATGGAAGACACGCAGATAGTGAAAGCTTCCGCTGATTATTATTCATTTGAGCTCAGAGTATTCTATCTTCCGATGGCAGGCTGTGGAAAATTGGTCCAAAGAATCCGTCACTGCCGCCCAGTCAATCATAAAAACTATTGAAAACTGATATCAGAAGTATCAACATATATATTACATCATTTTCGGGGCATTTCAAATCATTCATGGATCTTTTGTGAAAATGTTTCAATAATAGATATAGTCTATTCATCTCGAAATTCATAGGTACGAGTGAATTGACGATGTCGGAAAATAAATGCACCCATCAAGAACCTATTTCCTTTTTGTATCGATACCCATTTCACACCATATGTGACAATTTGCGAAGACATTATAAAACTGAGAGGCAGAAGCATTATCGATCATGTGACAAATAAATGACTTTTATTTTGCTGCATTTTCTGTTCGTCGCTCCTTATGGAAGATTCCGTTGAATATGTTACCGTAGGAATAGACCAGTCGATTCAGCTCATGAAAATGTGGTATGGGCTCTTCGATGTTAAGTGGTCATTTTTGTTGGGATCTCCCAAAAATGTCATTAGGAAGGCTAATTCACACAGATCGTTATAGTTACAAAATTAATTGTTTACATATGGGAAAAAATCAAAAACATCAGTATTACGGTAAAAATAAATAGGACATGAAATTTGCTACAAACATCTGTAGTATGAGATCGCAAAAACTCATTACAGAATTTGCGGACCTTGAATGATAATGAGAGAATAGTTGAAAACGAAATTTATCCTTGCACAAGTAATTCGAATCGGAAGAATCAGAACCGTTTCGTTGATAATAATGATTCTTCCAAACAGTTGATGTTTCACAAAGCTAATGGTGGAAGCCCGATGTCGCCATATATATCTTTTTGTTACTGCATAATCGCAATTTTTATTCCCATTTACAACCCGAATCAAACTCTCACCTTTTTTTGTTCTCTAGATACGTCTAATTGACCATCGTATATGGAATACCCTGTATATATATATATATATATATATATATATATATATATATATATATATATATATATATATATATACATAGACATATTTGTGATGTGTTCTCGAACGTACTTTATAAACTAGATTTGGAAGTTTTCAGGTTTGCGGTCTGTTTACTGATAAAACTCATTTGTTCTTGATCTCAATATTTCGCTAATGTTTATCGGCTTCATCAGGAAAAAAGCAACAAAGAATATGACAAAATTGTACAAAATAAAATCGAAAATAACAATTCTACTCACAATCATAGAATTAGTATTTCTGGTGTGTTCATTGTCTTGGGATACTAAATCAAACTACCCATGCTCTCATAGTTCCTGCCTCACTTAAACTGAATCAGTCAGGCGAAATTCATGTTTAAAGGAGTCCCTCAGTTGTCCCAGACAATGATGTAATTAACGTTAATCTGAGAGTTTGAAAAAGTATACACATGTCTGTCCTCATTCTTATTTGAATATTACAAAAGAGATTGAATAGAATTCAAAATATTGCAATAAATGTTGCTTAACTGACCTGTATCGGTTTTATAATCAACTGTATTTGGTTTTTTGTTAATGTGGTACATTTCAAGAAACAACCTGGTTTTCTAGTTACTGGCTATGTCTAGGATTATAACATTTGAATAATCGAATTGATGTTTTCGTACATTTTTTATAAACATTAAATTTTGTAACAATTGGGAAAAATACGACGCTGTAGCGACTTCATCCAAGTAATTTTTTACTGTGAGTTCCTTTCCATATCAATTCCTCTCCAGCAAAAGCGTTAACTATCTCTGTGAATCATCGAAAGAAGTCCAGCAGGCATCCATATGAAGTTCAACTACGCATAGCGTTGCTTGAAGTAATGATGATCATCTATCTACTATTACTGCTCTGTAATATCAGATATATTTGCACTCACAATATATTTTGGTGAATGAACTGTTTCAACTTTTGGTGAATGCGCATCACGCCGAGCCGATAGTAATAATAATAATGTAATAATAATGTTTATTCATAGTAAAATACAGAAGAAGGGAGTCGATACATTTGAGAGTGAATATACAGTTGAGTCATAGAAGCAACAAAAGTCGCTTGTACGTGCCGATGTTGAGAGTATACATAAAAATATAATTCCTTAATTAAAGTTACATAAAATTTGGTAACATCATACTTATATGTCTATTAAAATTTAAGTTGAATTCTGGTATTTTGTCAAAATAAGTGAACGTGTCATTGTTGGTAATTTGGTCATTATTAGGATTAGGTCGTATTAAGTGTTGTGTTTTCATTTCTTTTCAATATTGTCACATTGTGTCTGTGATTTTCATCCGCAGTCAGTGAAAGATGAAGGTATTCGAATATTATACCTTTGGTTGACAATATCAGGAAAGAAGCTTCTGCAAGTACTGAGAATCCATGCTCTGATTCTACAAATGAATAGATTCTGGGTGACTACACTCTCAAACATTTCTGGCACAAAAGCATATAGTCTCGGACCCAAATATATACAGTTCCTCTGCCCTATTGTTTTCTTACTTCTGAACATCAAATAATTGTTTTCTTTATTTCTTTATTTTACCCTGTTGGGTGGTTGTGTGACTTCTGTACGATTTTTATTTCATCTTTGTAAATATTAACTATGATTTTTAAGCAATAGAGTTGTCGAATGTCAAATACTTTCGATTCCTTAAATAAACTATCACTAGGATATTTGATGTTTTTTTCCTGGATTATTTTCAGTACCCTTTTCTGTAGATAATTAAAATTTTCTAAATAATAATCATAAACCCCGCCCCATCCTATTTTTCCATAGGAGAGTTGATATTGTACGAGGGCGAAATATAATATTATCAGGTGTTTTATATCGAGATATTCTTTCAAAAGTTTGAATCTAGAGAGTGGGCCACGGATTCTATGAGTGATGTTTTTTACCTGAAATTCCCATTTCAGGTTTTATCACAGTTTGGCGTGAGTTTATTGAATCGAAACCAGTTTGTAGCAAGGTTCTTTAGTTCATTGCAGGAATTAGCTCGATACAGTATAGCCGTGTCGTCTGCAAAGCTTATTATCTCTCCTTTGATGTTCATACAAAGCAAGCTATTCAAATATATGTTGAAGAGAAGCGGTCCAAGGACTGTCTTCCCTTGCGGTACCCCGTCGGTCACTGTCCCAGGAGAACTCTCCTGTTCACCTATTCTGACTACTTGTCTATTTGTTAAAAAGCTTGCAATAAGCTGATGACATTTTCCATGTATTCCATATCGTCGTAGTTTCTGCAAAAGTTTTTCATGGCAAACAGTAAGTATCAAACGCCTTAGAAAGATCTACAAAAATACACGAGGTGGGTTTTTTCTGGTCTACTGACTCATAAATGTTCGTTGTTGATTTCCTTATAGCATCTTCAGTCGACTTTCTTCAGAACCATATTGCCTGTTGGATAATATCTCACATTTGTCGAAAAAGTTTGCAATTCTTGACTTGATGATTTTTTTGAGGATTTTTGCTACATTAGAAATTAGTGATATACGTCTCTAATTTATTATTTCTGATTCATTTCCAGATTTGAATAGAATAGAGGTTTGATGATTCCCATTTTCATGATTTCGGAAAATTGTCCCGTAGTGAAACATAAATTTATCAGATGGACTATGGGAGGTTATATGTACAAATATTGCAAGGCAGCCTGTAATAATTCGTCGAATAAAATTATTGTTGAACTCACCGAACGCAAATTCTGAGTTTGAAATTGAGTACACGCAGATAGTGAAAGCTTCCGCTGATTATCATTCGTTTGAGCTTCAAGTATTCTATCTTCCGATGGCATACTGTGAAATATCGGTCCAAAATTCCTGTCACTGCCGCCGCAGTCAATCATAAGAACTATTGAAAACTGATATCAGAAGTATCAACATATATATTACATCATTTTCGGGGCATTTCAAATCATTCATGGATCTTTTGTGAAAATGTTTCAATAATAGAAATAGTCTATTCATCTCGACATTCATAGGTACGAGTGAATTGACGATGTCGGAAAATAAATGCACCCATCAAGAACCTATTTCCTTTTTGTATTTTAGCTGGTTTGTGGTCACTGAACGAACAAAATTCTTTTGAATATTCTTGTCTTAATGTGTCACCGTGGAACACATAATAATCTTCGAACCTACGGTTTACATCTAGCAAGTACATGAACACATACTGTGAAAATGGCCGTAAAACTAGGATTGTCAGACACATTCCTATAAAAATTCCTGAAGCCTCTTTCAATATCACAATTTCTGAGTGTCAGCTCCCATATGGTTTCCGGTGCCGCAACAACATGATATGCAGGAGAGATAATAAATTCATCCTCGAGATTCGCAATGTCCTTTCCAAGTCAGGTGCTGGTCTATTTTTGTTCCTGAAAGTTTTTCAATTCTCTTTTTCCTCAGTATCACTGAGTCTGACAGTAATGTTCCTTTGCGTATGGTTCTCTATATTGATTATGAAAGATATACGAAATCAACAATAACATCAAAACTCAAGGTCTGACTTGGTGATATTCTGTTCATAGAATGAAACGTATGCCGTGTTACTGAAAAAAGATTTCGAGGATATTGGTGACACGTGAGAAACGTTGACCTTGGGCCAAGGTGTCGGCAATAAGCCATGTAGTGGCCGCCAAATGTCATCCCGTTCTGATCACAGATAGCGTAGAGATTATAGCGACACGGGGATGTCTTGTATGTGAGTTACTACTTCTACCCCATATCGATTATTGTTAAACTGTTTATTATAGCTTTCTTACCCAAGAATTCAAAAACAAACTACAGCTAGTACAAAACATTTGCATGAGGCTCGTTTATAATGTAAGGAAATTTGAGCATATCTCGCATTTATATAGAAACAACTTTCTCCTAAAGGTTGAGTACAGATACAATTTACTGTTTGCGGTTTATCTCTTCAAGATATATCTGAAAGGAAAGCCCGAGTATCTCTATAGTTATTTGACTTCATGATCTGAACTTGAGAAACATAATGTCATATGACATATACCCTCACGAAACTGCCATATTTCAAAGTTGCTTTGTATACATTGCAGTTAGGGTACTGAATGAACCTCAATTCCATAAAATGATACAACATCATTCAGTTAGAAGTTTTGGGGAAGTCTACAAACAGTATCTTTTTAAAATGCAATATAACTTATCGGATGAATATGTGTCATTTCGAATGTGATGTAACTAAGCACCTATATATTAAGTGGTTGTGTATTTATTTATTTACTCGTGAGTGAAATCTCAACTCCAATAATATTTTTACTATTGTTATACCTGACATATTGCAATTTGACTTGATGTAACTAAGCACCTGATATTAGGTGGGTGTGTATTTAATTATCTTATTCTTTTAATTCGTGACTAAAAGTTTTATTTTCAGTCCTAATTTTACATTTTGTGTACCTGTCATTGTAATTTGACTTGTTCAAGGGGTAGTGGAAGAACGTGTAGCACGAACTATCTCCTTTTGTGATTTTTCATTTCTATATTTTCACAATAAATATTTTTCTATTCTTCTATTCTATGTCGCATAATTAGTTATGTCCAGACCCCCTGGGAAATTAACGAAGGTAATTGATTTCTTCCGTAATCTTTTTTTGTCAGGGAAAATAGTTTCAGAGACATTATCAAAATTTCAGATGACTCATAAAATGACAACGATTCCATGTACTTTCGTTTAGCATCACATCAAGAACACATTGATTTATCATTCGTGAATTGGAAGGGGAAAGGTTCCAAAATGGTTCGAATATCACTGAACAATAACCACAAGACGTACATTTCAATGTTGATAACAACTGAACAACGAAATTTTCCACTATTCTGAACTTGAATGTGTTTCGTAATTTATTCATTTTGACACTGGAGAGCTCGAGAGATAATTCTCTCTGAGAAGAGAGATCTTGTCCAGGCTGGAATAAAATATTATTCTGGTGAGTGAGAGTTTTTCATATTCGATTTGCTCTCTTTTTTGCTTCGAGTAGATATTTCCTGAGTATGTTATCTATTTCATTCAGTTCTTTTATATTTGGTATACGAATTGAGAAAGAAAATATGATTTCCATGCGAGCCAATGCTCGTACCAGGGACCTCTGTACCTCATTCGGTTTCGATTGACAAGGGTGTCAGCTTTCAATGCATGATCCGTTCTTTCTCATAACTTTCGACATACATTCTCTGTCTGAATGATGCTGGGTACTCGACAACGATTTTCACTAGATAAGGCCATCCTGACATGAAGCAGTAGAGTTTATCGATCACTCAAAAGCTCTATGAACTTCATAGGTGGTTATTATCATTGTTATCGTTATCAACTAATGAGATATCCTAAATTGGCCTATGTCAATGTATGCCTGAGACTCTGATCTATGCGGAGCTTTTTTCTGTTTTTTCAATGGAAATTGAACTATGTTGGGAATAGTCACTTTCCCAAAAATTAATGTTTCTTATCTGAGAACCGTTATTTGTTTTCTCTCTTGGTGTTTTATTTCTATTCATGCATGAGGTTTCTGGATGGAACTGATAAACAAAATGATGTTCAGCAGTCATATTCATATGAAGTTCAACTAACTACGCACAGCGTTGCTTGAAGTATTGGCGATAATCTACTATTTCTAATAATCCAATTACTGCTCCTCTATATATGATTACTCGAATTTGAGAAAAATATCAGTGGAGCTGGACATAATTGAAAAATTAATATCCGAATCGATCCATATGGATGTCTCAACATCATCATATGTGTAAAAGGATCAGGGTGAGTGTAAACAAATTTCATCTTCCCTCGATATTGATATAAACCCTGATATACGTCTCAATTAACAATTACGATTATGCAACAGTAAGATTGCCATTTACTCTTGAAGAATAGTTATTAAATAGACATGTCTTGATTCTCTATTTGAATAACGTTTGCGAGATTATAGCTGATATTCGTATTCGTTTTTTTTTGGTTGACTTCTAAGCTCTGCAGCTTTGGAAATAGACTTTTACAATTTCGAACTATGGATTGCGATGGCAAAAATGCCTTATCTGAGAACCGTTATTTGTTTTCTCTCTTGGTGTTTTATTTCTATTCATGCATGAGGTTTCTGGATGGAACTGATAAACAAAATGATGTTCAGCAGTCATATTCATATGAAGTTCAACTAACTACGCACAGCGTTGCTTGAAGTATTGGCGATAATCTACTATTTCTGCTTCGTAATACCAGATATATTTTTTGCAACCACAATATATTTTGGTGAATGCACATTTATAACTTTTGGTGAATGCACCTTTATAACTTTTTGTGAATGCACCTTTATAACTTTTTGTGAATGCGCATCACTCAATGTAATAGATAATCAGACCTACCCTTTATCATCTGAAACAGAATGTCTTCCTGATTATTGAATTTGAACTCTGTTTTTATGTGCAAGAATTGCAAGGCTGTCTGTAATTAGTCTTCGAATAAAGTTATTGTTGAACTCACCGACCGAAAAATCTGGGTTTATCATTGAGTACACGTAGATCGTGAAAGCTTTTGCTGATTATGATTCATTTGAGCTTCAAGTATTCCCTCTTTTGATTGCAAACTGAGGAAAAATCGTCCGAAAAATCCGTCCGCTCAGTCAATCATAAGAACTATTGAAAAATGATATCAGAAGTATCAACATATAGATCAGAGCATTTTCACGGCATTTCAAATCATTCATGGACCTTTTGTGAGAATGTTTCAGTGATACACATACGTCTTTTCATCCAGACATTCGTAGATACGAGTAAATTGACGATGTCGGAAAATAAATGCACCCATCAAAAACCTATTTCCTTTTTGTATCGATACCCGTTTCACACCATATGTGACAATTTGCAAAGACATTATAAAACTGAGAGGCAGAAACATTCTCGATCAAGTGACAAATGAATGAATTTTATTTTGCTGAATTTACTATTCTTCGAGGAAGTGTCGCTCCCTATGGAAGATTCCGTTGAATATGTTACCGTAGGAACGAATGAATAGACCGGTCGATTCAGCTCAAAAAATGAGGGTATGGGTACCCCGATGGAATGTGGTTTTATGGGATCCTCCGAAACTGTCGATGTACCAAACAACTCCAAGATAGTGTATAACATTGTCGGTGAATTGAATTCATTGATAAAATGTACTGGTTGTGGCAACTCTTCTGTTACCTCAGATCCTTCTCGGGACCTTCCTCTGGCTATCTCAATGCTGGATACTTCAAGAAGAGAAGGAATTCCGTAAGGTGAGAAATGAACTTGTACTTATTGTAACGAGGGGAAAAATTCACAAAATCTTTATCGATTCAGAGATTTCCCAGAATATTTGTGATCCATCTGAAATGATTTTCTCCAGCTGAAGTTTCCAAAGAAAAATCAGATGTAAATATGTAGCTGCGACTATTACCCCATTTCGTTCCAATCTGTAAACCCTACACTGGAACCTGGCATGAATTCAATGATTCACCAGTGATACCAGTCTAAATTCCTGGTGAGCAGCCAGGCATTCATTCTTTTTTATGGACATGAAGGCATTGGCAACTTTTGATTTTTTCTTATTTATATACTCTTACATTTCATCGACTTCTTATATTTCATTGGATGAAAACTGAAAAACGTATTTACCCATAGTCGTTACTGTTACAAAACCTTTTTTTGAATTAGCTATATTCTTCTTCTATACGCCATTCGAATGAAGAATGAGAACCGTTTCATTGATAATGATTCTTTCATATGTTTGACATTTCACAGAGTGGATAGTGGGAACCCGATGTCGCCATATATCTTTTTTTTTGTGTATAATTGTGATTCCTAATTATAGTTACAACTTGAATCGAGCCTAATAACAATGCAAAAAGGGCAGAGGGCCTTTTTTGATTCATTCATTTTTTTTACAAATGATGAGAATCAACAACCAATGATCAATAATTATTCGAATATCGATTTTTCAATTTCATTCAACCCAATTGCTCTTCGTTTGCTTGAAAGTGGTTGACAATGTTCCTTGCTGAATGGTAATGGTTCGGACTCCCATTGTCTATATTTTTAACTCTATTGAAACCTGTTGCTAGGAACGGAAAGATTGAAATACAAATCAAGTGAGAAAAAATCAAATCAAAATCGAATTTTCGGTCAATGATGAAATCAGAGATTGATTGATCAAAGAAAACACTGTTGTTACAAAAAATCGAGATTTCGAATATGAAATATAAGTCAAAAAAAAAATAAATAACGAAATGAATGAAATAATATTCTGGCAAGAAAAAATGGAGGTGAAGAGGACCAGAAATTCATGGGACACATCAGTGTACAGGAAACCAACGCATACTGGACAATACCTGAATGAGCAATCCAATCACCATCAATCTACGAAGCGAGGAATCGTCAAGTCTCCGATTGATCGGGCAATCAATCTCTGTAACACCAAAGAAAGTCTAGACAAGGAACTGAGCAACATAAGGAAGGATCTTCAAAAGAATGGATACTCAAAGAAGCTGGTGGATCGAACATTAGATCAAACATTGGCCCGGACGAATCAAGGGAACACTAAGGAGATACTGGAACAGCAAATTCTTACCATCCCATACGTGAGAGGACTTTCAGAGAGGATCAAGAGGATAGGAGGGAAATAAAACGTCAGAGTCTGTTTTCGATCAGGGAACACAATACGCAGCCAGCTCACAAAAATTCGACCACCGAATAAAAACAGCGACACCAACAACTGCGTTTACCGGATACCATGCGAGTGCGGCAGATCCTACATCGGAGAAACCAAAAGACCATTGGAAGTAAGAATAAGCGAACACAAGAAAAACACTCAACGAGGAGAAACAACGAAATCAGGAATAGCGGAGCATGTTTGGACGAACCATCACAGCATCAAATGGTCTGAAGCCGAGGTCATACACAAGGAGGAGCACTGGTTCAAGAGGAAATTCAAGGAAGCCGCCTACATCCTCAACAACGACGCATTCAGTCATGCCAGCGTGGAGATCCGGAATGTGTGGAGGCCGCTTATCCAAGGCATGGACCGGCTGCGGCTCGCTGAGAGAGAATCTCGCGCCAATACATCCATTTCTCGCTGAAGATCGATCGGCACACTTCTAGTAGTAGCACCCGCTCGCCTCCTTGGTAGTAGCACCCTTTCCCCCACCATAGTCATCACCCGAAGACGATTGCGGATACCAGCAATCGAAACGTCGTGAGTAAACTCAACTTGAAACTTGGTTTCAACATTTTTTTTTCATAATATTGCATTCAATTTCTTTATTTACATTTTTTGACTAGTATTTCATATTCCATACATCAATTTTTCTTGCTATAATATTATTTCATTCATTTCGTTATTTAAATTTTTTTGACTTATATTTCATATTCGAAATCTCGATTTTTTGTAACAACAGTGTTTTCTTTGATCAATCGATCCCTAATTTCATCATTGACCGAAAATTCGATTTTGATTTGATTTTTTCTCACTTGATTTGTATTTCAATCTTTCCGTTCCTAGCAACAGGTTTCAATAGAGTTAAAAATATAGACAATGGAAGACCGAACCATTACCACTCAATTGCTCTTTTTAATTAATGATTACTCATCCCTCAATTCCTTGAGAAATAGAATCATGGTAACTATATCATGTTTTTCAGTGATACAAAATGATTTTCAGTTTGGTATGGAAGTATTACTTATTAATAATCCAATTACTGCTCCTCTATATATGATTACTCGAATTTGAGAAAAATATCAGTGGAGCTGGACATAATTGAAAAATTAATATCCGAATCGATCCATATGGATGTCTCAACATCATCATATGTGTAAAAGGATCAGGGTGAGTGTAAACAAATTTCATCTTCCCTCGATATTGATATAAACCCTGATATACGTCTCAATTAACAATTACGATTATGCAACAGTAAGATTGCCATTTACTCTTGAAGAATAGTTATTAAATAGACATGTCTTGATTCTCTATTTGAATAACGTTTGCGAGATTATAGCTGATATTCGTATTCGTTTTTTTTTGGTTGACTTCTAAGCTCTGCAGCTTTGGAAATAGACTTTTACAATTTCGAACTATGGATTGCGATGGCAAAAATGCCTCTTTTTTCCCCACTATATATTTATAATAAAAACCAGTGAGAAATACCAATTTGCGTATATTTTTTATAAACATTCAATTTTGTAACAATCGAGGAAAAAATACGATGCTGGGTTAATACAGCATTCGCTATAATATTTTGGAGCGTCTCCTACAAAAATCAACGAAGACGATCGGATTATCTACTCCAAAATACAACTCGGCTGGACTAGAATTCTGAAGCGAGTTCATCGAAGTAAATTTTTTACTGTGATATGATTTTCCTTTCATTTGCGCAATACCTTCAACCGAATGCGCCACGGATATTTTATACCTACAGATAGGTATCGTATTTGTCATGTGATGATTAATTCCGCTTTGATGACAGTGGATCACCTTGTTGCATATATGACAGGTGCAGTGAGTTTTTTCATCTCTACTCATGATTCGAAATGAACTTATGGATATATATATATATATATATATATATATATATATAATGAGTGAGACAATATTTGGGTATGCAGCAGGCCAAAAACAGTGTACTCTTATAACACAGATTCCAAGCTTTCGATAATCTTTATTATCATCATCAGGGATGCTACAATATGGTGAAACAAGCGGTTAGATCCATGAAGAGAGATCAGTCAAACAACTTACAGTGTAAGTGAGGTTAAACGGCACGATGAATAAAATTATTAGGACACCACATATCTGCGCGTAGACAATAAAACACGCCAGTCAGGACGTTAACGAACAACAATGTTTCACATAATAAAACGCTTTTTTTAAAAAAAAAAAATATTTTAAAACCACCTGTTTGTTCCTTGATGAGGAAACGCCGAACACGCGGGAATAATCAGAATCAGAATGGCGTTGACAAAGGACAACTGTTTAAATGGCGCATGTGCAGTGCCAACCAATGATGATGCCCAAGCTCACGCGGGCTTCGACCCGATATCGATCTGTGACCAGACCACAGCAGGGATGCCAACGGAGCTCGTGGTCTGGTCACAGATCGATATCGGGTCGAAGCCCGCGTGAGCTTGGGCATCGTCATTGGTTGGCACTGCACATGCGCCATTTAAACAGTTGTCCTTTGTCAACGCCATTCTGATTCTGATTATTCCCGCGTGTTCGGCGTTTCCTCATCAAGGAACAAACAGGTGGTTTTAAAATATTTTTTTTTTTTTAAAAAAAGCGTTTTATTATGTGAAACATTGTTGTTCGTTAACGTCCTGACTGGCGTGTTTTATTGTCTACGCGCAGATATGTGGTGTCCTAATAATTTTATTCATCGTGCCGTTTAACCTCACTTACACTGTAAGTTGTTTGACTGATCTCTCTTCATGGATCTAACCGCTTGTTTCACCATATTGTAGCATCCCTGATGATGATAATAAAGATTATCGAAAGCTTGGAATCTGTGTTATAAGAGTACACTGTTTTTGGCCTGCTGCATACCCAAATATTGTCTCACTCATTTCCTAACTAGTCAGCAAACAAGACTACCCTTCTCTATATATATATATATATATATATATATACATATATCATTCATTTCTCTTCCTCCACGAATAACAAAGCATATACATTTAAGTCACAAAATGTTAAAATTATATATAAATCAATAACAGGATCAAGAGACAGTTTCATGAAGTTTGATATTCATTGTGGTCACTGAACGAACAAACTCCTTGTTAACTGTTCCAAACTAAATGCTCCACCGTATCAAGTGGAACACATGTTGATCTTCAAACCCATGGTTTGCATCTTGTCATTTAAACACGACAGAATCATAACAGCATTATACCACATCACAAATTAGCAGTGGTAATCAACAGTCCTCAAATTATGCCCATTGAATTAAACAACAATCTTCCGGTCTCCATAAAAAAGATCAATGATCTGAATTGTTTCAAAAACAATGTTAAACGATTGTTGCTGAATTTCACATTTTACACGATCGTGAATTCTTTCAGGATAACTTGAGCGATCGGAAACACTGCTTATAGATTTAAATGGTGCTATTGTTACTGCCGTATATTATATTTCTTTTTAACTATTCATTTTTGTGACTTCATTCCAATTTTTATATCATGTGTAACTCCACTTATTCTGATTTTATTTTTACAGTTTTGTTGTTTGTGCGATTTTTACGTATTGTATTTCGACAATTTCCATGCTTGTAATGAGTCTCAGGAAATAATATGTTGATTGATTGATATTCCTGGAGGTGATATATTTCCCAATACATCCAGTATAAATATGCCTTGATGTTAGGTCGCTGGAAATTCAATGAATATTTCAGTTTACTGAAATCTGCACCAAGCGTTTGCTCTCAACTGTCAATCAAATGTTCACTGGTGGCGCTGGCACCATTCCTAATCCAATTGAAAATGGAATTGAAATCACTACAGCCCAATCGAATTTTCGTCCTATGATAGCAAGAGAGGTCAGATATCCAAACATGAATCATAGTTACACGAGTTCTTTAACAGGCTCGTAATAGTGAATGTTAGTTGGGATAACTATTCGGCAGTAAACTTCGTTCAGAGTTCAGTGAGTTAGTTATAGGATGTGTAGATGCATTTCAGTTTCACTAATGAATCCTAATGAGTTGCACAATAATACAATTCACCGATTAATGGATGAGTTGAAATCCTAAATGCAACTTTTTTGTACCTTCACATACATGAATTATTGATCTACGTGAAAGGTGAGGTGAATATTTTCAGAAGTGAATTATGAATTGTAGATCGTTAATCGTAAAACGAAGTAAATGGATTATAGTTCTTAGACCGTAGATTGTAGGGGGTCGTATTCTAGATTTTTGAGGGTCGTTTAAGCATTTAGCCTCTCAGTACTGCGACTTATATAATTTATTGTACATTACCCATATCTTCTCGAGGCCTTGAATGCTGAGGCTTCTGATGAAACAGATCAGATTCTAGCGGGCTTCTTAATTCAAGTCGAAAGGTATCTAAGCTATCCCTTCAAGAAACTTGAGCTTTTTGCAGAACAGAGCTTGGCACTCGCGAAGTGTTCCGCAGATTCAGCGGTAATGCCGTCTCACTTATCAAGCTGTTCAGCTTTTCTGGCCATAAAATAATAAAACTTCTTGCTTTTCTAACTAGATATACCATGGTTCTCCATCGACAAGGAACTCTAACGCGTTGAATATAATCCAAAAGAGAATGACAGAATTAAAAACGCTTTAAGCACAAAAATCATATCAATTCCTGAATGAGTTTCTGAATGAACATTTGGTGTAACTAATTCATATTCCAAATATACCTAATATAACTTGTGTTATACACTACGGTCATAGACATTCTCCTTCCCCAAAATCTATTGAGATGAAATTTTGAAGTCAGATCAAGTGGACCTCAGTTGTATTTTTTGAATAATAAAAATATTTCATCATTTTTCACGAAGTAGGGAGTATCATCCTACTTATTTTTGTTTGAAGGGGTCTTGTGATATTTCAACTGATGATTTTTCACTTTCATATATTCTACTTACCATTCTGAGTCTAATTTGTTCTAGAAATTCAGTATCGTAACTTACGACTTGAATATAAAAAAAATAGTTTTTATTCTGTCAGTTTCCCGATTTCAATGAAGAATACACGTCTAGCCACATTCATGTCCTGTAATAGTCAAGAGTATAGAGTCAGTGTAAGTGTAGGGACAAACAATGAGGAACCGGAATTAAAAAAATGTTCCCTTTTTTTTTATTTCATCTGATAGAGCATGAAAATCTGTTCACAAAAATACCCTTCTGACCTCGATCCTTCCACTATTTTTTTTAAAAACCTCTACTATGTAACGAAAAATATCAAATGATGACGTCAGCATTTACTCATTCATAAATGCTCTCCATCTCCTTCTAGTTACGATAAAATACTACGAAATACTATAAAATATTTAGATTTACTACAGTGAGTTGGCAATACGAGATTAATTTGACAGCAGCTAAATTCACATCATTCAAAGTTACAATGGCGTCTGAGCAGTTTTGCTGTTGACAAAGGCACTCTTTTGGGCCAGTTACATGGTTAAACGTTGCTAAGCCCGCGATTTAGTGATTTGCATTAGCTAAGTTCGTTAATTCATGGATCGAGTAGAGAGACTGAGCCAGATCAGCTGATCACTGAGCGCATGGAGACGTGCCTAGGAGGGCACATTCCTTATTCCTTCCTGTGATAGCAAGAAATCAACTTGTTGCTGGGTATATGTCCACGGACGATCCCCACAAATGCAGTAACCAACCATAACCTCATAATAGCAATTTGTGCTTGAACGTTCACGAATTTTCCTTTGATTATCCAAATTCGCCATGCAGATTGTTCATATGAAGATCATGTTGAATGAGTACGTAGGTAGGTAGGTAGGTTGAATTTTTATGTTTTCTTCACAATGATGTGTTTATAGGTATAAGATGAAGTTAATTCAAGATACTTATGGCCTGGCATTCTATTCTCCAATGATGAGCATATCAACATTGATACGCTGCATTGTTGCTAGTCCGTTGTACCTACTTGGGCAGATGCTAGAAAAATTGGAATACTTGCTATTCATGTTATAACCAGTTAGGAAAAATTTAATTTTATATAATGAACATGATTCCAGCGGTATGAGAAGAAAAACTATGGAAGTGTTTGAAAGGAGTCCAAGTTTCCCAATGCTACACAGAAAAGATTGAACACGCTCTACATTATATCCTTGGAGTATTCAAAAATGTATTATGAATGCCTGTGGATAAGGTAATACAAGATAATGAGATATGTTGTTTTAATAAGGGATAAAGAACTGAAAATTGTCAACACTAATGTATCACCATTTTAGTGTTTAGAATGGACAGGGATTGCACATATCCTTACTTTAGAACAAGTTTTAAAGGATCTGAAGGCGTTTCGAATGATAAGCAAGTGAGTTTTTTTTAAACGTTATCAGGATGCAATGGTTGCTAGAGTGTAACAGCTTGTAAAACGGCAGAAAGAAATCTTCACATCAAGATATTATGGACAGAAGATAATAAATTTGCTGAATACTAAATGGAGATGACAATGTGTGTATTCATAACGTGAGGAATAAAGCATATTCAGTTGTAATGGAGTTCAATGAAGAAGAGAACGAGATTAACTTTGTCAAATGTGAAGACTGTGCTGCCCATTCAGGTAAGTTGAAGATAAACTGTGGTATGCAGTATACTTTGGGCTAGAAATAGAACTTGTATTTTTGATCTGTGTGTGATCAGTTGATGGTGGCACCTGATCTCGTATTAAACACCCTCAGTACTATGTCTTTTCAAAGAATCTGCCTTCGGGAAATTCTTATCAGTTTGAGTTATCTGCTTTTCAGCTACATGTTCTGTTGGTCATTTTTGTTGATGAACTGTGAATAAGGTAATATTTCGAAATACTATAGTTGATGAATATTCTCTTAACTGGATTTGTTCCAGTCATTTATAATTTATATGGATCAAATACATATCAGAGAAGTAAACAATACTTCTCAATAGGTTTTATATTAATAAAGATAAGTGAGATCTTTCACTCTTATTCGAACCACCAACAGAATAAAACGGTTTAAAGAATGTGAGAGCAAAAACATTTGTTCCTGTATTAATAATATTACTATTAATTCAAATTGGCCAGTGTGTTAGTAAGGAAATATTAATTTTCGAAAACAAAACTAAAAAAATAGTTTCGTTTTCATACGGTCAATAACTATTTCAAAACAATATTGAAATTGTTAGTTTTTCATCACTATACAGTTCAAAAATAAAAAGTGAGATCCTGGGCTAAACAAAATCAACTATAGCTTATCCAATCCATCTTGGCACAAACTCGGTTACTTTTCCAGTTGCACACTGGTAGTTTAGACTGTGACGAAAGAAAAGACACCGTATAGGAATAAATTTCAACACAGTGAAAACATATAATAGGTGTTTTTTTTCCCTAGTATATTTCACAGAGAATACTGGGCATATACTTTATCAGTTCTGTGCCAAGATGGATTGGATAAGCTGTAAATATTTATGTATCCATTATTTTTCTTAGTTGGTTATACCATAACTGTTTCAATAGATATTACTATCTTTTCTTTGTCATTTATTGTGGTATTATGATCTGATGACATTATTTTAAATATTTAATTTTTTTTGTATTTACATCGCTATATAAGAATTCATTTCTTAGGATCAGCAACTCAATAAACTTTAAAATAAAAAGATGTCTAATAAGTCAAACTTTTATCTTTCCAATGCTGGATTTTTGAACTCAACTAAACTAACATCAATCAACTACTAATAACCAAGAAAGATGAATGAATACAGGAAAACTCCATTGGGGGTTTATTAACTTTCGTCTGTCAATAAAACTAACAACTAAGAAGATGGCCATCTTTTCAACTAAGAATTAATAACTATGAACTTAACGTATGTGCATAAAACACAATATTTTCTGACATTACCAGTAATTCAAAAACAAATTAAAGATTGTGAAGAGAGGAAGTTTGTGTCATACAAATCAATTGGTGTAACCAAGACAGTATTACCTACTTGAAATTAGTCGGAATCAAAATGGATCGTGAAGAAGTTATTGAAATGATTAGTATTATTCTTTTATAAGTCACAACTTTTGTTGCCACTGGAGTGATCAAGAAACAAAAAAGACGGAATGATGATATCTATACATAGTGAGAAACATATTTACAAGTGGGGTATTATTCAAGGCGTTTCATGGTGGTATCCGTTAAAATACCTTTAGAGTTCTGAAAACGACTCCTGGTAGATGTGGAATCTGGAATAACCATATCTCTTTTTATTGTATTTATTTTCAATATGAGACATTTCACCTACAAACACATCTGTTTTAATATCATCAGAGCTTTCCCAGTATGAAACCAAAAGTAGTTGGGAGGGTTAAACCAATCCTTCCCATTATTTGACATGCATGTTTTGGTTACATTTTACTGACAGCCAGTGGGATTCACAGGTGGCTGTTGTGTGAGAATAACATTCCTCATAATAATTTGTTTATACAACACATAATCCACTTTGACTATTTTTCAGGGGGATGCAAACATGCTATTGCATTCTTAACTGGGATTCATCGACATAGTGAAGAACCTTCTCCTACTGCAGTCACTTGCTACTGGAAGAAGTCTGAGTTGGCGTCAATAGCTTCGTCAAAGAAATTCATTCTTGCCAAAGAAATAGGAACTTTAGATTTGGAGCCTATGGTAGCTGGAGACAGAACTTTCTCGAAAAATGTTGTTGACAATAGTATATCTAGTGAAAGAATGAATACCCAACTCACTAAATACTATAGGGAATTTGATGATACTGAGCACCTCTCTTTCCACTATCTACTTAGTGCATACTTTGATGAAGTTATAATGATCATTGAAATGTTTATGCAATTTGTGAATAATTTTTTCTCCTACTCTGATTTTTTAGTTCAACCAGTCCATATCATTTCTGAATTGATTTTTTGTGAAATAAAGCATAATACTGAATGTTTTTTTTGATACTTTCCAAAAAGTATACTGAATGAAAAAAAAAACTGTTTTGGATTTCATAATTTATTGAAATAATAATGAAAATTAATTTTGTACCAAAAATTATCAGTGGGAAAATAAGAGGTGATGCATTTGCTGTATTTTGAGAAGTTGAAAATTTGCCTACATTTGAAGCAAAACAATTATTTCTAGGAAAGACATCAAAGTGAATGCTTTTAATTTCTCAAAATACCACCATGAGAAAAACCCACCAAAAACTCATGATATCACCTACAAAGCAATAATTACAATTTTGTCCTATATGCATAATCTAAAAACACATTCTTTTGTTTTACTGGGTTCGTTAACCGTGGCCTGCAACTTTTAGTGCATTTGAGGGTGATAAGGTAAAGGACGCAGTACCAACTTGTCAAGCGCTATAACAGTAACCAGATCACTACGTCATTACCTTACCTCCTTTGAAGGTGTTCAAGGCAGTTGTAGATGAAACGTCAATTATTCTAACTTGAAGGCCACGGCCAACAAACCATTATGGCTTTATATTTTTATTCAAGTTTATGAATTGATATCACTTAGGAGGTAAATTTTCAAACATTCACTTAAAAAATATGTTAGTGATGAGATCGAGGATTTTACTGAAAATTCAAAAAATCATTTTGTCATACATAAAAATCTGAAAGAAATTGTGACGTTCTAGCTAAAAGTAAACTTTAATCTTGAAAAAACAAAATGTTCAGGTGGTGACGTGAGACACTAATGATAAATAGGATTCCTTCAGAAACAAAGGACCAAGTAATAAAATAATAACTTTTCAGGATTCAATGGCAAGATTTAGGAATAAGAATCTAGAATTGTAGTTATTTTATTATATGTTTGTATTCGTGAAATGTTTTACTGTCTCATTCAATTTACATTGTGAACAGAATACAAAAAACAAAGAGATTATTTGATACTCGATTCAAAGTCCAAATTTTGAAAAAAAACTTTTGAGCAGAAATTCAACATTTTGATTTTTCAACACTTCATACTGGAAATCAATCTTCATAGAGTAAGTAAGTGAACATTTCACTCAATAATCCTAAACAATTCCAAAAATGTATACAACATATTTTAGTGATGTGTCCATGAATATTTGAGAGGCTGATTTTCATTTCATATAATGATTTATACTTTTATTACATTTCGAGAAAAGGAAAAGATGTGTGATGCATTTTTCAGTGAAATCAATTTGCCAAAAATTCTGTTTGGAATAATTCTATTATATTTTTGATTTCAGTTAAGGGTATAAATCAGTCATTAAAACTAAGTACATTACCAGTAAAAGCCTATCTCCTATTTTAATACAAGATTGATAATTTCAGAAAAGTATACACACCACAGTGAGCAGCAAAATTGAACGAATTATATATATACATATAAAATTTTGGTATTCTTGAATCATGGATGTTTTTTTCATTGTGGGTTCTTGGATTTCGGATTTTATTGAGAAAACGACTTCATCTCTGGCCATGAAGACCATCAGTTTATTGTTGAAGTATCATTCTATGATGTCATGAAGTTATTGTTACTTGAATCGCGTTCAGATATTATTTGTGGTAACATTTTATATTATACTCAAATCAGTGCCACAAATATATATATATATATATATATATATATATATAAACATATATATTAGAGTGAACTCGTGACGATACCTGGGGAGTAGGTAGATTGAGGCCCTGGCATTATATATATATATATATATATATATATATATTAATAATTGAATTAGTTTCTATAAATATTAATACAGTATTTTAACTATGTTTATATTGAAAGCAATTTTTTTTTCAAAAGGATAGTTCATTTAGAGCATAAAAAATAATTACCAATAAAATGAAATACATGAGTGAATAAGTAGTAAAAAAATATACCAAAAGTAATGATGCAAAATTATTAAAAGATATACAAATAAGCATTCAAAAAATTCTATTAAACAATCAATCAATTTTCAAATCAGTTTTATATTTCAGTTTACCATGAGATGATATTTCAAATGATTGAAAATGAATAGAATTTTATGTGGGCATGTTATATAAATTGGGGTTTGAGAAAAAATATGAATATAAAATCTATTTATTTGTACACAGTTTTCAAATTTCAAAATAGGTGATAATATTTCTGATACATGGTACCCTGAGCATTTCATGAACATAGTTTTGGATTACATTTGTGTATAAAACTAGTATAATAATACAAATTTTTTATATATAAGGTAAGTGGTTAGCAGAACGTATGACTAATGAACAATTCGACAGTGAATAAATTAAATTGGACAGTTAAAATACAATCACTATAAAATTATTTCATAAGAGATAAAACGTTTTCCATGCTAGAGCAATATTTCCCACAAATTGTCCTGTTTAGAGATATAAACATTGAAATGCAAAAAAAAAGACCTTTGAATTATTCAAAAACTCAATCACAATACATACAACTCATCAAAGTATTCAAGATGGGGATTTCTTTAAATATTCAAGGAAAAACAATTTTGAAATAAATCGGTTTACAAGCCATAGTGCTAAACAACTGACATTCCCAAAAAAAACACACCTTTCACACAAATAACTGCTTTGAAAATTACACATCTAAAAGTGTGTAATCAATTTCTGAACAAAGGGTCCTGAAAATTAATAATTCCACAAGCAATGACAACAATATAATCCAATAACTGTATGTGATTATGATCTATGCAAGAATGGGGTTCTAACATTTTAAAATTCCTCAGCCTCCCGATAACTCTTTCGACATGTATTCTCAAAGCAGCTATTCTCTTGGATTCCCTCACTTCTGCAGGTGAGAGTATGTTGTAGAAAATTGTGGATATCACCACAAGCAGAATCGGAAGAATCAGGGTCATAGTCAGAATCTTTATATGTTGCTGATCTTGTATCAATACTGCTTGCAGAGTAGGTGGAACTGGATAGTTTTTGACTATGCACATCATTGCTCTTTGGACCTCTTTCACATTTAGCTGGCACAGGTTGCTCAAGATGGTCCTTGTTCACCTGAAATGTTTGTTGATCTTAATTGAGTGTTCTCCAATAATGTACCGATATAAAGAATCCGGCGAGTCATGAGTATATTTCCAAAAGAGAAGAGAAAATGAGTCAGCCACCCTTGCTTTGAGAGAAAGAAACAACATTAAATGCAATTAATCTGAATGATATGCAACAACGAATAAACGGTAACACATACACCTCCAATAACCACAAGCTGGTGGTAATCTTTTGTCTGTATTTATTCTACTCTTACAATATATGTTTTTATTTGTAGTTATTCCAATGGCTCTGTTAGATTACATCCAAATGATGATACATTTCATCGATAAAAACTCCATTGAGTCATGAGTATGTGAAATTAAACTTGAATTTCATTAGAAAAGGAATAAACGAGCCACTATAATGAATATAATACATAAAAATACTTCTAAACAGAAAAACTATGAAATAGCATAAGCAGCACTATTATTGGAATTTGTTGGGTACTTACAAATACATATTACTCAGTCATTGTTTTTTTCGAAACAGATCAATGGGCCAGAATATGAATTCAAGCTGAATTTTTTCACTCACCTCAGCTGGTTGTTTTCGTTTCATTTCAACTCCATTCTCACCCGGACCAGACACAGATATACTTGGCACAACATCCTTCTTCTCGGTGTTATTTATTCACTTTCAAAAAATTCTCTGCATCTTCTTCCAACTAAAAAAATATAAAAAATATGTGATATCGAGTGTGATCTTGCTACAATACCTTAAAGCCAAGCCTAGCCAAATTCTATAATAAATATCAATTCAATGAACACTTTCTTGGAGTCAATATTCATTATTATTTCTTATAGTAGTAGTTACAACTACACGAAAGTGTTTGTGGATGGCTAGTTTTGAACTCTAGTTATAATTTGGGTTAATTTTTAGGTATTGTTACAGAAACAAGCAATCATTTTAAGAGTATTTTATACGATCAATTCCTAAACCGAATCACAATTTTCAGTTACTTACGTTGAAATGATTCTCGCAAACGTAGGCCCTAACTTTTTTAGAAACCCTATCACACCCATTCGAAGCAGTTAACCAGTCATTCCTCCTCGATGAATCGAACGGCAACAGAAAAAAGTACTTATTTGCGGAAACTTTGGAGTTGTTCTTGCACTCAGTTACCAAACAAAACTTCACAAAATCACTCTTCGATGCCATAATTTCGGGAAATTTTCCGTTGGAGCGCGAAATAACATGAAAAGTTGCGAAAGAATGTCAACACTGTCAAGTCAACAGTAATAAGTTCCTGCAACTTGTAAAAATGAAATTCCTCTAAGATATTCATTCATTAAATAGGAGGGGTGTGGCTTACCAAAACCCAACTTCATATGGTTGTATTTATGAATGAAAGTGTTGACGTCAGCATTTGATATTTTTCGTTACATAGTAGAGGTTTTAAAAAAAAATAGTGGAAGGATCGAGGTCAGAAGGGCATTTTTGTGAACAGATTTTCATGCTCTATCAGATAAAATAAAAAAAAAGGGAACATTTTTTAAATTCCGGTTCCTCATTCACCTGTTGTACACATGCTTCGATCGTATAATTTGTAGAAAGCTATCTTAAAATATATTAATAATATATGTCTTTTTTGTTAACATCGGTAGCAATTCCTTTATCGGGTTTGAATAGCAGTGATATAAATGATGAGTTGAAAACAAAAGGCGTAGTATATAGTTCGGTTATATGTTACTGTTGGGGTAATTCTCCTAGCTCTTTGTATATCTTCAAATTACGAATAAAAGCCGTTAGAATACTGGGATGCGTGGGATACAGAGAATATTGTCAACCAGTCTTACAAAAAATAACGTATCATGCCTTTGCCAACATTGTCTATTTTCCATGTCTTTCTGAAAAGCCATAATTATGCTAGTATTTTGATTAAACCAGTGATATTCATCAACATCTAACAAAAAAGGCTGGTAAAGTCCGGACAATCGGTATCGCTTACCAAAATCTCAAAAAAAATCACTGGATTACAATCTTCACGATTTATTAGTTGATGAATTGAAAAATCCCAGTTTGAATCAATTCCAGAAATCTATTGAAAAATTCCTTCTGAATAGTTACTTCAACTCTGCCTCTGAGTATCTAGGGCAATTTAAGAAAGCTCGTTTACGATAAGACATGTAGCATACCTCTCGCGACGTCAGATGGAAGTTTGATTTACGGTTCATAGACAAAGATTGCTGAATTCACTTTCAGAAAAAGTTATCATCGACACATGAAACGATACCTGTTGTATGAATTCCTGTATTAATAATATTACTATTAATTCAAATTGGCCAGTGTGTTAGTAAGGAAATATTAATTTTCGAAAACAAAACTAAAAAAATAGTTTCGTTTTCATACGGTCAATAACTATTTCAAAACAATATTGAAATTGTTAGTTTTTCATCACTATACAGTTCAAAAATAAAAAGTGAGATCCTGGGCTAAACAAAATCAACTATAGCTTATCCAATCCATCTTGGCACAAACTCGGTTACTTTTCCAGTTGCACACTGGTAGTTTAGACTGTGACGAAAGAAAAGACACCGTATAGGAATAAATTTCAACACAGTGAAAACATATAATAGGTGTTTTTTTTCCCTAGTATATTTCACAGAGAATACTGGGCATATACTTTATCAGTTCTGTGCCAAGATGGATTGGATAAGCTGTAAATATTTATGTATCCATTATTTTTCTTAGTTGGTTATACCATAACTGTTTCAATAGATATTACTATCTTTTCTTTGTCATTTATTGTGGTATTATGATCTGATGACATTATTTTAAATATTTAATTTTTTTTGTATTTACATCGCTATATAAGAATTCATTTCTTAGGATCAGCAACTCAATAAACTTTAAAATAAAAAGATGTCTAATAAGTCAAACTTTTATCTTTCCAATGCTGGATTTTTGAACTCAACTAAACTAACATCAATCAACTACTAATAACCAAGAAAGATGAATGAATACAGGAAAACTCCATTGGGGGTTTCAGGATTCAATGGCAAGATTTAGGAATAAGAATCTAGAATTGTAGTTATTTTATTATATGTTTGTATTCGTGAAATGTTTTACTGTCTCATTCAATTTACATTGTGAACAGAATACAAAAAACAAAGAGATTATTTGATACTCGATTCAAAGTCCAAATTTTGAAAAAAAACTTTTGAGCAGAAATTCAACATTTTGATTTTTCAACACTTCATACTGGAAATCAATCTTCATAGAGTAAGTAAGTGAACATTTCACTCAATAATCCTAAACAATTCCAAAAATGTATACAACATATTTTAGTGATGTGTCCATGAATATTTGAGAGGCTGATTTTCATTTCATATAATGATTTATACTTTTATTACATTTCGAGAAAAGGAAAAGATGTGTGATGCATTTTTCAGTGAAATCAATTTGCCAAAAATTCTGTTTGGAATAATTCTATTATATTTTTGATTTCAGTTAAGGGTATAAATCAGTCATTAAAACTAAGTACATTACCAGTAAAAGCCTATCTCCTATTTTAATACAAGATTGATAATTTCAGAAAAGTATACACACCACAGTGAGCAGCAAAATTGAACGAATTATATATATACATATAAAATTTTGGTATTCTTGAATCATGGATGTTTTTTTCATTGTGGGTTCTTGGATTTCGGATTTTATTGAGAAAACGACTTCATCTCTTGCCATGAACACCATCAGTTTATTGTTGAAGTATCATTCTATGATGTCATGAAGTTATTGTTACTTGAATCGCGTTCAGATATTATTTGTGGTAACATTTTATATTATACTCAAATCAGTGCGCCACAAATATATATATATATATATATATATATATATATATATATATATATATATATAAACATATATATTAGAGTGAACTCGTGACGATACCTGGGGAGTAGGTAGATTGAGGCCCTGGCATTATATATATATACATATATATATATATATATATTAATAATTGAATTAGTTTCTATAAATATTAATACAGTATTTTAACTATGTTTATATTGAAAGCAATTTTTTTTTCAAAAGGATAGTTCATTTAGAGCATAAAAAATAGTTACCAATAAAATGAAATACATGAGTGAATAAGTAGTAAAAAAATATACCAAAAGTAATGATGCAAAATTATTAAAAGATATACAAATAAGCATTCAAAAAATTCTATTAAACAATCAATCAATTTTCAAATCAGTTTACCATGAGATGATATTTCAAATGATTGAAAATGAATAGAATTATATGTGGGCATGTTATATAAATTGGGGTTTGAGAAAAAATATGAATATAAAATCTATTTATTTGTACACAGTTTTCAAATTTCAAAATAGGTGATAATATTTCTGATACATGGTACCCTGAGCATTTCATGAACATAGTTTTGGATTACATTTGTGTATAAAACTAGTATAATAATACAAATTTTTTATATATAAGGTAAGTGGTTAGCAGAACGTATGAGTAATGAACAATTCGACAGTGAATAAATTAAATTGGACAGTTAAAATACAATCACTATAAAATTATTTCATAAGAGATAAAACGTTTTCCATGCTAGAGCAATATTTCCCACAAATTGTCCTGTTTAGAGATATAAACATTGAAATGCAAAAAAAAGACCTTTGAATTATTCAAAAACTCAATCACAATACATACAACTCATCAAAGTATTCAAGATGGGGATTTCTTTAAATATTCAAGGAAAAACAATTTTGAAATAAATCGGTTTACAAGCCATATAGTGCTAAACAACTGACATTCCCAAAAAAAACACACCTTTCACACAAATAACTGCTTTGAAAATTACACATCTAAAAGTGTGTAATCAATTTCTGAACAAAGGGTCCTGAAAATTAATAATTCCACAAGCAATGACAACAATATAATCCAATAACTGTATGTGATTATGATCTATGCAAGAATGGGGTTCTAACATTTTAAAATTCCTCAGCCTCCCGATAACTCTTTCGACATGTATTCTCAAAGCAGCTATTCTCTTGGATTCCCTCACTTCTGCAGGTGAGAGTATGTTGTAGAAAATTGTGGATATCACCACAAGCAGAATCGGAAGAATCAGGGTCATAGTCAGAATCTTTATATGTTGCTGATCTTGTATCAATACTGCTTGCAGAGTAGGTGGAACTGGATAGTTTTTGACTATGCACATCATTGCTCTTTGGACCTCTTTCACATTTAGCTGGCACAGGTTGCTCAAGATGGTCCTTGTTCACCTGAAATGTTTGTTGATCTTAATTGAGTGTTCTCCAATAATGTACCGATATAAAGAATCCGGCGAGTCATGAGTATATTTCCAAAAGAGAAGAGAAAATGAGTCAGCCACCCTTGCTTTGAGAGAAAGAAACAACATTAAATGCAATTAATCTGAATGATATGCAACAACGAATAAACGGTAACACATACACCTCCAATAACCACAAGCTCGTGGTAATCTTTTGTCTGTATTTATTCTACTCTTACAATATATGTTTTTATTTGTAGTTATTCCAATGGCTCTGTTAGATTACATCCAAATGATGATACATTTCATCGATAAAAACTCCATTGAGTCATGAGTATGTGAAATTAAACTTGAATTTCATTAGAAAAGGAATAAACGAGCCACTATAATGAATATAATACATAAAAATACTTCTAAACAGAAAAACTATGAAATAGCATAAGCAGCACTATTATTGGAATTTGTTGGGTACTTACAAATACATATTACTCAGTCATTGTTTTTTTCGAAACAGATCAATGGGCCAGAATATGAATTGAAGCTGAATTTTTTCTCTCACCTCAGCTGGTTGTTTTCGTTTCATTTCAACTCCATTCTCACCCGGACCAGACACAGATATACTTGGCACAACATCCTTCTTCCACTTTCAAAAAATTCTCTGCATCTTCTTCCAACTAAAAAAATATAAAAAATATGTGATATCGAGTGTGATCTTGCTACAATACCTTAAAGCCAAGCCTAGCCAAATTCTATAATAAATATCAATTCAATGAACACTTTCTTGGAGTCAATATTCATTATTATTTCCTATAGTAGCAGTTACAACTACACGAAAGTGTTTGTGGATGGCTAGTTTTGAACTCTAGTTATAATTTGGGTTAATTTTTAGGTATTGTTACAGAAACAAGCAATCATTTTAAGAGTATTTTATACGATCAATTCCTAAACCGAATCACAATTTTCAGTTACTTACGTTGAAATGATTCTCGCAAACGTAGGCCCTAACTTTTTTAGAAACCCTATCACACCCATTCGAAGCAGTTAACCAGTCATTCCTCCTCGATGAATCGAACGGCAACAGAAAAAAGTACTTATTTGCGGAAACTTTGGAGTTGTTCTTGCACTCAGTTACCAAACAAAACTTCACAAAATCACTCTTCGATGCCATAATTTCGGGAAATTTTCCGTTGGAGCGCGAAATAACATGAAAAGTTGCGAAAGAATGTCAACACTGTCAAGTCAACAGTAATAAGTTCCTGCAACTTGTAAAAATGAAATTCCTCTAAGATATTCATTCATTAAATAGGAGGGGTGTGGCTTACCAAAACCCAACTTCATATGGTTGTATTTATGAATGAAAGTGTTGACGTCAGCATTTGATATTTTTCGTTACATAGTAGAGGTTTTAAAAAAAAATAGTGGAAGGATCGAGGTCAGAAGGGCATTTTTGTGAACAGATTTTCATGCTCTATCAGATAAAATAAAAAAAAAGGGAACATTTTTTAAATTCCGGTTCCTCATTCACCTGTTGTACACATGCTTCGATCGTATAATTTGTAGAAAGCTATCTTAAAATATATTAATAATATATGTCTTTTTTGTTAACATCGGTAGCAATTCCTTTATCGGGTTTGAATAGCAGTGATATAAATGATGAGTTGAAAACAAAAGGCGAAGTATATATTCGTTATATGTTACGGTTGGGTAATTATCCTAACCCTTTGTATATCTTCAAATTACGAATAAGCCGTTAGAATACTGGAATGCGTGGAATACAGAGAATATTGTCAACCAGTTTACAAAAAATAACGTATCATGCCTTTGCCAACATTGTCTATTTTCCATGTCTTTCTGAAAAGCCATAATTATGCTAGTATTTTGATTAAACCAGTGATATTCATCAACATCTAACAAAAAAGGCTGGTAAAGTCCGGACAATCGGTATCGCTTACCAAAATCTCAAAAAAAATCACTGGATTACAATCTTCACGATTTATTAGTTGATGAATTGAAAAATCCCAGTTTGAATCAATTCCAGAAATCTATTGAAAAATTCCTTCTGAATAGTTACTTCAACTCTGCCTCTGAGTATCTAGGGCAATTTAAGAAAGCTCGTTTACGATAAGACATGTAGCATACCTCTCGCGACGTCAGATGGAAGTTTGATTTACGGTTCATAGACAAAGATTGCTGAATTCACTTTCAGAAAAAGTTATCATCGACACATGAAACGATACCTGTTGTATGAATTAATAGAAAGTAATACATAACTATTACGCCAAGCAATAGAGCCACAGATGATTACTTTTTGGACAAAAATACTACAAGGAAGCCGCCTGTGCCATCCCGTACACCACAGTCCGTAGTTCATTTCCACCATGTTCTCTACTCGAAAATGATATTTTTCGATATGTTGAAACAATAAACAACAAAAATTCGCGTTTTTTTTTTTTTACTGTAAGTAAGTTTTTTTATTGTAAAATGTAAACTATTGAAGCAGTGTTAACGGTGCAGATAGATGAACTGTAGAGAATTGAATTCCGAAGAGAATGACGGATCAAACGATCCGATCGAATAATAAGAAGCGGAGGAAAGCGGAAAAAACGGAAAATTGTTTTTTTTTAATTCATAACGCACAGTCCCCCTCCACTCTCCTCATGTTCTCACTAGTTTTTGACAAACTCAAACGCGTTTTAACGAAAAATAAGGATATAGGTTTTGTTACTGTCAACGTCTACTTTCCAAATCTATTTTTTAATTTCAATTAGTCGACCTCAAATGCATCCAGCTCTTCGCGAAAATATTTCTAAAAAAAAATGAAGATTGTGCGAAAACTATTGATCCGATTGAATCCAGGTTTCGCAAACATAAAGTGCACAACAATAGCTACTATCGTGCAAAGTTTCAGCTCTCAATATTGAAAAATGGTAGAGTTATGGATTAAAAAAAAAACGATCACATCGGATCGTTTGACCCGTCATTCTATACTTCTACCCACCCTGTATGAATCCTTACTTATTATACTAGTAAATGACAACCATTTTTCCTTCAATCATTTTCATTAAGGTCAGTGCTTCTTCTGCCATGGTAATGTCTTCCTGACAATAATTGAATTGTCAACTACAACTTCATTGGAATAGATAATCAAATCAAAAACTCGCCACGAATGAAATGGCGAGTAGCTTGAAATATTCATTCTACAAACTATATGAATAATTGAGCATCAGTTTATCACCGTCATGTAAAACGATTTGTCAGCCAGCTAGGTTTGTGAATAAACAATGATATTTTCAGATGTTCAATATCAGTGTGAATTGATTTTGCGTGATTACTATACGTACTGAGATCTAAAAAGTTGAAATTTCTACCGCTGAGGTAGAATGAATTGTTACGAATCAAGTCGGTCTTGAAGTTATAGTATAAAATGGAACAGTAGGGTAGAAGTATATTTCCTCATGCGTCATCAATTGGTGTATAACGAATAAGTCGAAAAACATACGAAAATATGAAAAAAGTGTCTATTTCTTCAGTCGAGAGAAGTGGACATCTATTACAACAATGTGAAGTTTCTAACTTTGTTCGTTGGTGGGGATGAACTTCGGAAATACTTATTCGTTCATGAAAATTATTTCACTAACAGAAAGCTTCGCTATTCAGGAGTTTTGTAGCCTATATTTTATTATGATTGAAAGAAAAATCGAAGGAAAATGATAGCTTTTGTAATTAGCTCCACGGTAGATGGTCAATAGTGAAAAATGTAATTGATTCTGTTAAAAATCAGTAAGAAATAAAGGACCAGGCAGCCGGCTTATGGAGAAATGGGCTTCGGTGAAATTTTATGAATTGTTGGAATATTGTAGTTGAAGACTTTCTGAACTGTAGTGTCCACGGGCCCAACTCAATCCTATGACAAGTTTCGGATTTACAGGGTGTTGAAGTTGCAAAATAGCCATTTTCAAAAGTATGTATTTCTTATTTCATCAATGTATCAGAATTTCTTTTCTGTGATAATGTTCTAATGACACTGAATATCAGTTCCTCATGAGAGAGTGTTTCATATTCTACAGGGATACTTGAAACTTGAAAAAACGGAACGTTGACTTGAAATATAACAACTTTCAGGAATTTCAATATCTGGCTGGATTTGCTTCTGGTTGCTCTAAAATAATAAGATATGCAATTTTTTTTGCAGGGAGAGTCAGAAAGTTGATCGCCCCTATATTATATGTTTAATGAATGGTAATGGTTCGGACTTCCATTGTCTATATTTTTTAACTCTATTGAACTGTTGCTAGGAACGGAAAGATTAAAATACAAATCAAGTGAGAAAAAATCAAATCAAAATCGAATTTTCGGTCAATGATGAAATTAGGGATCGATTGATCAAAGAAAACACTGTTGTTACAAAAAATCGAGATTTCGAATATGAAATATAAGTCAAAAAAATTTAAATAACGAAATGAATGAAATAATATTATAGCAAGAAAAATTGATGTATGGAATATGAAATACTAGTCAAAAAATGTAAGTAAAGAAATTGAATGCAATATTATGAAAAAATGTTGAAACCAAGTTTCAAGTTGAGTTTACTCACGACGTCTCGATTGCTGGTATCCGCAATCGTCTTCGGGTGATGACTATGGTGGGGGAAAGGGTGCTACTACCAAGGAGGCGAGCGGGTGCTACTACCAGAAGTGTGCCGATCGATCTTCAGCGAGAAATGGATGTATTGGCGCGAGATTCTCTCTCAGCGAGCCGCAGCCGGTCCATGCCTTGGATAAGCGGCCTCCACACATTCCGGATCTCCACGCTGGCATGACTGAATGCGTCGTTGTTGAGGATGTAGGCGGCTTCCTTGAATTTCCTCTTGAACCAGTGCTCCTCCTTGTGTATGACCTCGGCTTCAGACCATTTGATGCTGTGATGGTTCGTCCAAACATGCTCCGCTATTCCTGATTTCGTTGTTTCTCCTCGTTGAGTGTTTTTCTTGTGTTCGCTTATTCTTACTTCCAATGGTCTTTTGGTTTCTCCGATGTGGGATTTGCCGCACTCGCATGGTATCCGGTTATTATATATATATATATATATATATATATATATATATATATATATATATATATATATATATATATATATATATAAATATATATATATATATATATATATATATATATATATATATATATATATATATATATATATATATATATATATATATATATATATATATATATATATATATATATATATATGTATATATATAAATATATATATATATATATATATATATGTGTGTATGATATGTGAAAGTGTTATTTGCTATGAAGCAAGATGAATCAGGAAACTGGTAAATAGGTTATCAAATTCTCTGGTCTATCACAATTTGCATTCAATTCGAAAAATATGACAGCATTTGCTTAGAGTGTTACACCATAGGTGGTTCCACTTATGTATCGTTTGCCGTTGAGGCACGATTCATTTCAAATTTCATCTAATAGATGCCCAGAGGATTTGAAATTTGATAGATGCCATCTATCACAATTTGTCTTCGATACGAGGTCTTTGCCAACCCACAGCTGATGAAAGCCGAAGCCAGAAAGCCAGAAACAGCTAGTTGTCTTGTGGTGGGCATTTCGAATTGAATATATATATATATATATATATATATATATATATATATATATATATATATATATATATATATATATGATATACAATCGAATTCTTCTGTACTATCGGTTGTAATAAAATGCCCTACGTGGTATTAGCCAGGAAAGTAGTATTTAGAATATTTGATTTGAAGCTACTCTTCAAGCATACCCATGAATATTATTGAAATTCCATACAAGATACCTTCTTGTCACACTTGTCAGATTCTCACTCGCGTCTCCCCTCCGAGCTCGGAGGTGTATACCATAACGTTTTAATAATATCGAATTATATTGGATAGACTAGTACAAGGTCAGTGTATCTTTGTATTTTTTCAACACTCTATTTATTAAATGATGAAAATACACGGGTTCTGTCAAAAATTGCACGAATTTTTCCAAAAGAATCCGTATCGAATAGTTCAAAGATGGTAGTAAATTATCAAAAAAAATCTATGTCTTCATGTAATTATCTTTTTTCTACTTCTGAATATCAATAACTAATGGATAGGACCGTGACTGAGTTCACGCCTTCCCTTTTTGGAAAAGTTTCATTACCGTTTCTTCACGCGAAATATGTGCCAAATGGATATCAAAACACAAATCGATAACAGAAAACCATATCTGAAGAACAATCAAAACTTTTAGCGGTATTGGTATCTAACACCGGACTTTATACAGCAGTTTTGAGAAGTCCTAGCAGATTCAACATTTACTTTTCATAAGGAATCTGAAATATCAATTTTTTCAAACCTGTCAGTAACTTAACCAAGAGCAAATGAAAACTGATAGTCCTGAGGAAAGATAAGAACATATTTTCAGTACATTAAAGCTTTCGACAAAATTGTAATTTCAACTTCATTTCAGACTCACAGAAAGATGTACTTCGGATCGAGTAATCAGGTACAAATATCAAACAAATCTAGTGGAGATGTTTTTTTCCGATCTTTCGCAGAAATATATCTGTATTGCAAGAGTTTTCATGAATTGAACCACTATTTTTCAAGGAAAACAGAATTCACAAAAGAGAAGGTAGATGTAGACACTTCACAATCTCTCAGTAATCCAGAAATCAACTTTTTTTGGGAACTCAAGTAGATGTTGAAATCATGGGCGACAGTACCTATTGGCTCAGTACCTCTAGCTTTTAGGTTAAAGATACCATTCATTGAAATAAAACTTCATAAACTGGAAAATCCAAGACATTTTTCGAATCTAAAAACAGTGTTGGACTCTCTCAAATGTAAAGGTAGTTTATCAATCATATCATTTGAAACAGATACATCTAATATACAAAAAGCATTGACATAACAATTTATAATTTAAAAAATTTTATGGAACTGAATTGAAGTTCAATAAATCAGAATATTAAACAGTAACACCATCGCACATCAGCTAGAAGAGGTAGTAGACTTTTTTCAAAACTGATGTTGATTTTTAAGTTATTTCATTTTCATCAACTGATTTTTCCATGCAGTACCTGGTGGAGTATATAATGAATGTGAAGAATTGAGTAGTGATGTATCGAAGTATATAGCATGATATGTACCAAAAAAATTCGATAATGAAGTGGCGCCAAGCTTGGAACAGGGAGAAGAGACATGGTGAGAAAAGACCATAACTATCGTCCTCTTTCATGGGTGTAAACACTATCTGAGGGAAGACTCATTGAATCAGATAACTTTTTTAAAGTAATCGAAAAAATGAAATAGGTATTTTGGTAAGTTTCATACTCACAAAAAAGATCATAGATACCAAAAAGACAGAAGAAAAAATCTTTCAAAATGGATTCTGGTTTGACAAGTAAATACACGTGAAAAATTTTTTTTTAGATATTCATGATTTCATGGCTGGATCAAATGCAGCTTATAGCCATCACTGAAATAATTTGAAATTATATATTGTGAACTACAAACAATTAATAGAAGTAAATCAATTTATTACACATTCTTGGTTTTTCTAGTGTAATGGCAGTTTTTATAGAAGAGAATTGATATGAAATCCATGTTTCTTCCCTTTAATGTATGGAAACATTTGAAAGGGACTCAACACTTTCAACATGAGAAATCAAGATTACTATTACATAGATCAGATACCTAGTTTATTATTATGCGGCTAGGGATTCAACTTATGCCTCGAAGTATTAAAATTCTTTGCAGGGTAAAATGTGTTATTAACACTTTCGTGAGGCTGAAATTAGTTGGTTTTCACCTAAAAGAATTCTCTAACGCACGAACAGTTTTCACATATAACAAAATAATGTATTATCGTCTGTTGTTCAGAATCATATGTATATCTACGTATCATGCACTGTAATACAAGCAGCTATTTTCAATCTATACACGCAGTTCACTTTGCAGCCTGTTGTAAAACAACATTCCGTAGAAAGTTTGATTGGATACCAATATATTTATAATATCCGTAAAGGACTTTGCTGATATTCGAAACCTCTATACCACGTGACACATTTTTTTACCTCATTTCTTCATCGCTTTCTGAGATAATGAACACTGGATATGCTCAGAGGCACGTTTTGACGTATTCAGTTTTACTACGACATAGTAAACTCACATAGAGGAGTTCAACTAAGACCACGCCGCTGAAGATGGCTGCCGCAGATGTAGCCGAAAGTCCGGAAGTCAAAATTCCAGCACACGGTCCTCAAGCCCGAAAAACCGAAGATGTATTAACACCGGCCGTGAAAGCCTACATTTTTTCATTTTCACCAACTTCACCATAAAAAGCAAATACTGCACTGACTCAAAACTCGCTCATAAAACCCTTAGATGTCTCAACTAACTGAAATAACCCACACCCTTCACTAAAAACTGGATAAAAATTCGACTCTGTACTAGACTCCTGCACTCAGATCCACTAAGTACTAAATATGAGTACTAAAAACTCTACCCTGTTGATGAAAAGCCTCGCTTATATAGTCTCTTCGAATAGAGAAATTTGGCTAGATTCATCTTTTCACGCCACGACAATGGGAATTTTTGCACCGAGAACGTCTGGCGGTATCTCGATCCTCTCGAAACAGGTAGAGATCCTTTCGTGGAATTATGATGCTCAGCGGCAGCGTTAGGGGATTAATTTCGATTTCATATCAATATCGAAACTATACTAAAACCAATAATGATTGAGAGAAGTAAGCCCATTTGACAGCAAATCGGGGGCATGTTTATCAATTTTTGAGAGGGTTAAGAATGAAAGAAAAATTCTTAGTACAATTAGTTAAAATATTCATACACATTTTTTATTTATTTCATTAAAACTTTGCAATATCGTAATTTACCTAATCGTTGTAGTCATTAGGTGGGCCTTATGAAAACGGAGTAATAATCGTGGTAATCATAGTAGGTACCAAATAAATTAAAAATATTAATAAAAAACACAATATATATATATATATATATATATATATATATATATATATATATATATATATATATATATATATATATATACATATATATATTTCGAATTGAATGCCAATTGTGATAGACCAGAGAATTTGATAATCTATTTATCAGTTTCCTGATTCATCTTGCTTCATAGCAAATAACACTTTCTCTTTATATATATATATATATATATATATATATACATATATATATATATATATATAACTTTTTTCCACTATTGGGTTGCAGCAATTGATAAGTGAACTCTTTATAACTATTCTCAAGCTTTCGAGTAACTTAAACTCATCGTCAGGGGTACTAGAAAATACAAATTACAAATTTTCGATAATAGAATATAATATAAATGTACAAATTTTCGTCTAATCTTCAACCTTAGATTCGTCACTATTGCTACCGCTATCATCAAAGTGAATTATGATTGGTTCAATATTGTGTTCAATACGGTTGTCTACGTCCCACATTTTTTCTCTCCTTTTGAAACATGCTGCATGCATTTCTTCCAATCTTCTGCAGAAACAGTTCGAATAGCTTCTTGTAGGTGATGTTGCACGTCCACTAATTTAAATGTTCTATTTTCTCGTGTCACATATCCTTTTACTTGCGCCCAGATAAATTCTATTGGGTTTAATTCGCAGTGGTATGGTGGTAACCTTGAAACTGTAATTCCACGACTTAACGCCATTTCATCCACTGCGAATTTTTTATATTTGTTTGTGTGTAATTTTGTTAGCTGAAGTAGTTCTACCTTCAAACTATCTTTGTTATATTGGATGTTCTTATTAATTACCCATTCTTGAATTGCTGCTTTTTTCCATGATTGTTTCGGTAATGGTTCTAAATGTCGACTATGGTATGGGGCATTATCCATGACGATGACAGACCCAGGTTCCACAAGTTGAATGATGCCTTCAAACCATTTTTCAAACACCTCCGCATTCTTCTCTTCATGATAGTCGCCTGTTTTCTTAGATTTAAATATTAATTCACCATTTGGTAAAAATCCACTGTCGCTTCCTATATGCGTAATTATCAGACGACTACCTTTTCCAGATGGCTGTTTTAACCCAACTGGCAAACCTTCAATAAAGGTTTGTCGTTCACTTGTTATATTTCCATCCTGCCTTTTTTGACCGTATGTCTTCGGTCAACCCATGTCTCGTCCATGCAGTACAATTTTTTTTTGAGCTTCCGAAATTCGTCAATTTTTCTCAGATAGTTTCTTCTCTATGCTATTATTTCTTGACGTTCAATGAGAATGCTTTTGCTGTCAACTTTCCCGTACGTAAATTTCATTTCATGTACAGGTTTCCTAAAAGTTTCTTTACCTACCCATTTTTGGGACCAATTCATGATCACTAAGTGCCTCCAGAACTGTTTGTAGTGTGGGCAGCTCATTTCTGAAAAAGAAACTGTGAATAAGTCTGCGTATACTGGTTTTGGCTTCTTCATCAACTGCGATTTTTTTTTCGTCCGCTACTAGTTTTTGGCGTTCGCACGTCCCCATGAATTTCTGCTTCTCTCAATATTTTGTAAATCGATGATTTTGGTACACCGGTATATTCAGAGCACATATCAACTAATTTATCTTTTGTTATTGTGGAACTTAATGATGTAGAAATGCCCGGTTGGTTATTCGGAGGTACACACGTAGAATTACAGCACATATGCACAAAGTCATCTTTTGGTGGCTGATGATCTCTTTCAAGACAGTGATACTCGCAGTACAATTTGTTTTTCTCTTACTGACCGAGACTCCGACCGTTTTACCTTTCTCGACGTGGAAGGCCCGACCATGTCTCCCATTTTTTGAGTAGTTTGAGAACGGTGTAGAAATATAATTATGTAACGCTTAAACACTTATTAGCACTATTATTTCCACCAATTGTTTTCACAACACGTCGATTGCTGACTAACTTAACTGTAAAACGTACAATTCACGCTGTATAATTCACAAACCAATGATACGATCATGGCTGCAAGTACATTAGTGAGGACTGTAACGATGAGATGGAAGTTACGGTAAAGTGACAAAGACAGAAATATCGTTGCGTACAGCGTTGCCACTAGTTGTAATAAATATCTACCACTATACAGAAAATAATGAATTTTAACTGATCAGTCATCAGGAAATGTATAAGTATTACTCATTACAAGCTCATTACTGATGTTTGTCATAAATAATAATCGTACTAGTATTGTGTATTATGTATAATTTGCCACAACCTACAACTTTACTGCTTACTATATTTTGATTCTGCTATAAACTGGTAACGTAAAATTTAGATATGACAACGCGCTTTACTCTCAATCATTATTGGTTTTACTATAAGTTTGTTTTGCATATGATTCCCAAGTCTCTTATGTTCCAGAAGCACTGAGGGTGTACTAACCATTATATTTGATTTTATTTTTATTGAACGTTGTGCAGCCAAATTTTCCTCGATTTTCAAATGAATAATTGTTTTGGCAGAATGTTTCAGATCTATTTAGATCACTCTGTGATTTTTGTTGATTTGAAATTTTTGTTATTTCGAAATAAATTTCAGTATAATCTGCGTAGGCTGAAAATATGCAGAGTTTGAAGCATTCATGAAAATTATTCAAGTATATGAGAAACATAAAAGATCCTAAGTAAGATCCTTGTGACAAGCCCGATGTTATTGAGATTGCCATAGAGAGATAACATTGAAGTGAGACATATTGTGTTATTTCGGACAGACACGATGACTTCCAGGCTAATACAATTCACACCAACCCCAGCAAATTATTCAATAAGAATACCATAACGATTCATAGAAGGCCTTGCTGAAGTCATTGTACATATATCAACGCGAGTTTTTTCATACATCGCATTCCGAATGTATTCCGAGTAGCAAATGAGATTTGATTGGATATATCGATTTTTGAAGAAGCCGTGCTGTGCTGGCAATACCAATGGATAGACAGAAGTGGAAACAAATTTCTCAAACATTTTAGCAAAACTGAAGAGTTTACTAATGGACCTTTTATTATTGTCCCGATTTCCAATTTATAGGTAATATTCCACTTGGAAGGGACTGATTGAAAAGTGAATTTGATGAGCCTACGATGCTTGGACAATAATTTTGTTCATAAAATGAAGTTATTCCATCCATACCGGATCCTTCGTTGAGATTAATATTCTGTGATCCTTCCATTTCTTTTTCTTGTGTTAGCTGAACTTGACATAGATGAAGGTAGGTATTTCGGAGATCCTGTTCATCTGAGGCATTAATTTTTGCCACAAAAACATTTGCAAAATAGGATGCAAATAGGCAACAAATATCCTGACCATTGGAGACAATTTTATCCCCTAGCATCATTTATGAAGGATTACAATTACCTTCGTTAACTATAACCAGATTCCAAAATTTTTTCACGTTGGACAGTATATTATTTTCAATATTCCTAACGTAATAAAGGTAGTCAATCGTGATAAGAGTCTTCGATCATTTTCTGAGTAATGAGAAGGTTGTAATTTACTTTTTTCCTTTATCGCTTTTCATGGTGGAAGCCGTGAACAACACAGGAGTGCTTTTATATTTCCTTCTACTGGTTACATATTTTTCTATTGCATAGTTTATTTTAGTGTAGAATTTTTCTGAATTTGTATCAATATCATTGTTATGAAGTAGATCTTTCCTGGGGACGGTAAATGTGAAAATCGTAATAGAAGATGTTCGAATCATGCAATATATGAGAGTGCTGGAGTTTGCAAGTGAAAGCTATAGTGAGATGATAATGATGCTATTCTGTCTAGAAATGTTGTGAATTGAAATGTAGTTACATAATATAAGGTCAAGAAGACCGATAATACCATTGAACTGTTTGAGTCAACAATAGAAAAACGTATTTTCAAGTTGTGTTTTTTCATTGTTTACACAGGTTGGTTCATGAAACTCAGAGTTTCTCACCCATTGTTCGTAACAACAGTTGAAGTCTCCACAGATGATGTAATTATTGGTATCGCCTATTTGTGAACTGATCTAACTCAATTTAGTGGAGAAACTTTCTGTAGCTTATTCGTTATCAGATGGATAAACACAACACAAGGTCACAGATATCTTCGGTCTCACTCTGGATTTCTGGTACGAGGAAAGCACTGAGTCCATATCATACACCAATCAGGATACTATCACCATCAGAATCATCAGAGAATTGAATAAATCAGGACTTGTGGTCATGAAAATTCAGAGTATAATAAGCATATGTCATTCAACTCTATCACTCATATCGCTAATAATTGTGCATTGTGTATCTAGCACAGTGTTCATCACGAATTGCTCAACAGTTCAAAAACTTCTAGATGGTCGGTGTGTGTACTTGAAGACTGACGATAATTCTAATGATCTTTCGAAAAATTCGTTCTTGCCATTCTCCTCTACCTACACAGTAGGTGTATACATAGCAATGGAAATACAAAGCAATGAAAAAAGAAATTGATGACCATGCAAACAAGGTTCTCGACCCTCAACCCCATTTGAGATCCAAGAGTTAGATCTCATCCCGCCGAAGGGTGGAAATGACAGGGCTTGAACTATGCTCCAAAACTCCCTCCCCCAACAAAAAAAATCGAAGGGTTTGACCCACCATGTATATTTGGGTATGTATGTAAGAACTAAGAGTTTTTCATTTCATTTCCTGTCATATTATGAGGTCATCTGACACAATTTGTGTGATATGATAATTCCACAATGAATATTTCTCCTGATACAGACTGAATCAATTCATATGAGAACCACTTTCAGAGATTTTTTTTGAATATATTATGTTTCTATATTAAGCGGTTTGCAGGTTATAAGGTTATACCCACCCCAAAATCCTTCTTTTAACCTCAGACTTCTCCAATATGAACTTTGGAACCATACTTTCAGCAATCGGTTGACAACCGTAAAATAACTCTCTTTAATTTATTCATTGTGATTGTGATGAACACTGTGAATTGAATGCTTTATAAGAAAATGCATAATATGAACATTCAACATTTTGCAGTCCCTTTCTCCATCAAAGCATAAATGAATTCATCAAAATGAAATACCGGAAATTGCAACAGTAAAACATATTAGTCAGAATGCAGGTGATAACTCATGTCAGACATAGTTAAATGGCGGTACATAGCACTTTGTCATGTTAATTTTATGCAGTGTACCAATAAATTGTTATGGAATGAAAGATTTGAATCAACATAATGGAAAGTAATGAGTTGAAATTGAAAACGCGAAACTTTCTTCCACGGAATTTTGAATTCATCTAGCATATTCGTCGAGAAATTATTGCATGCCGCTTTCTACATACACCTCATGAATACTTCATCAAAAGTTATGTCTCGAGTTAAGTTACGATTCATTTTGCATTCAGTTTTCAGAATTTTAGGTGAAAAATTCTATTCCTTTGAGAACATTTCGGTTATATATCATATAAAGATACAACACTGATCAGAATTCAGAGAATATCGTGGGAATCGATCGAATTGCTCACGAAAAATGCTTGCTATGTCACTCAGAAGTGTGCCGTCCGTTCTTCAGTTTTGTTGCCGATTTCCTGTTGATTCATTTGTGTTGAATTATGTTCAAAAAATAGTTGTTGTTCCAAAATTGTTCCTTCCGTTAATTAGCTGACGAAAGCCAACCCTCAGAAGTCGAAACTTGTGCGAGCAATAAATTAGCATTCATCAGATATCTTCGAAAGCTTAGAGCGGACATGCAAGATTTTTTTTCTCCATTAATTACGAGTTACGACTCGAAATTAGCATGATTTCGAGTTGTAACTCGCAATTAGGGTACCTATCTCAATTTCGAGTTGTCAGTCTCGATATTTCTAGTGCTAGAAATATCGAGTTGTAACGAGTACAATTTGAAATTAGCTTGATTTCGAGTTGCAACTCTAAATTAGTGCTTATTACGACCTAATGTTGTATAGATTCAAATATGAATTCTCATTTTTTCATATTGCGTTAAAACCTGTGAGAAAATTATTCTTCACCTTTTCAAAGTTTTTTAGTCACAAGAAGTTCCAAAAATGTTATGGATCGATAATTCGGATCTCCGAGTTGCTTAGTATATATCAATATTTACTAGGAAACCTACAGATTATCATATATTGGATGAACCAGAAAATGCCTTGGTTTTGATACTAAATGAAGATTTCCGCCAGTGGGCTTCTAGCTGAGAGAATTGGGCATTATATATTGCCAACTTTCTTTATAGAGGGATCTGAAGGCGAGTCAGATACTAACAATATTCCATAGTCAGGGGCCTGATTCTCAAATGTCTACTGCCCACTGTCGCATGCGACGAAATATCCCCATCTCCTTTCAATGCAAGAGCAATAAAAGCAATGCACTGATTTTGTCGCATGCGACATTGAGTGTTGACATTCGAGAATCAGGCCCCAGTTCAGTGGATTATATCTACTAACTGGATACTATCGTGAGCTTTCTGGTATCCCCTTCACTGGAATTATCAAATCGTTACAAAATACTAGGAAGACACCTCAATGCGTATCAGCAAATATTAGCACAAGTTTCTTCCTTCACAGTATATATTATTATATTTATGAAGATAATTGCGATTTGAATGTAAAATAATCATTAATGATACCATGAGATTTTTTATAAAGTAGGTATATTTTTTTAGGTTGGTGAAAATGTATTATTCTCATTTGATATCAGTTTCATTTGTAAAATAGTCATCGTATGAAAAATCCGTGCATTGGAACAGTTCTACAAGTAGTAAGCTGGGTGGATCCAATCAACTGTGAAGATTTCTGTTCGTCTTAGCCTGTGTCAAGAACGAACACAACAGCAATTTCATATTTCTTTCACGAAGGGGGTGTCCCCAAAGACATGCAAGACTGTCAAAAACGAAGAATTTTCATGAAACCCTACCTCTCTTCATGTTAAGAGGTTTGCTTTTCATGTTAACTTGAAAATGGATTATTAACCAATAAAAAATATACTTGGGAATGTAGGACTTTGTATTTCGTGCAGAGAATTATTTATTGAATTCGTAGCAGAGCGCTTTCGACTAAAAGTCATCATCAGTGCTTACTCGTCAGGTGTACAAGAGCTGTAGCTGAGACGTTTCAATGGACTCCATTGATACCATTTTTATTATCAAAAACAATCCTGTTCATGATTGAATATTTTAATGTTTTGAAACGTCCAAGTTTTACTGAACAGATCTTTGTTCCTTGGAAACATTTTTATTTTTATGGCTACAGCTCTTGTACACCTGACGAGTAAGTAACCTCAAATTTTCATTTCAACCATTTTGCTAATTGATTATAAACAAGTTTCTATTTATGTATCACAATTTTCAAGCGTTACTTGCTTTCAGGTAAGCACTGATGATGACTTTTTAGTCGAAAGCGCTCTGCTACGAATTTAATAAATAATTTTCTGCACGAAATACAAATTCCTTCTTTTCCAAGTGTATTGGTACGTGCACGCAGCTTGACGATTTCCACAATAAGAAGTATAACTTAGAGCCACTACTTTTTATGAAATATGTACCCAGCTATATTTATCGTTCGATGTCTCCATTATTGCTTCTTGTGTGAGGTATAAACATCCTCTCAAGATTGCTCAACTATTTCTCATTAATGAATTAAACAATTCAATTCATCTTCCAAACGAATCAATGAAAAAATAGACATACACACTATTTCAATCGATATTTTATGACGAAACTCGGTTACATATAAAAATAACTTTATAAAAAATGCAATTGACATATCCCACTCGACTTCTCTGTTCCTGTTGTCCTCATTTCTGAGATAACCAAGAACACTGAAAATAAAACTTTTCCCGAAGAAAACATATGTACGGCTTCCCGTGCGGTGAAAATTTCATAACATCAGTGGAATACATAGATGCTTACATTCGTTTATTCGCTTTTATTTTCTGAAAGTTCCAGAATATGGGCAAGAAGCCAATTCCGACAGAATTTATTTGTTATATGAGTCTCGCGGTTTTATCTCCAACAAACGCTTTGATTATTACGGTTCTTATCTCGAGTGTCGTTTGAAGTGAAGGAATCCGCTTGGCTTCTTCATAAGGAAGACACGGAGGTAATTGAGTGTTTGAAAGAGATTATTTTAATTACGTTATAGCTAACATTCCACTAGTGAACAGGGAAAATAAATGGGGTAAAGAAGGATTCTGAATAGTTGTCTCATGATAATAAAATGTTCAGAGTAGATTCTGTGGTAGACATAAAAAATAAGTCACGGTTCAGTGAATTTGTTTTCAGTAAACTAATTGAAAGGAAGTTTATCCGCACGATATTCAGAAACATGATTATTTTGCATAGAGAAGGAAGTTTTGAAAAAGTGATTCTTGTCTTCTTCTCCAAATTGAAGAAAAAAACAGAACTTCTTTAAAAGAAGTAACATCAGACACTTTCTTATGATATGAGATCATTGATCTTTAAAAATGTTTTCTTGAAAAATATATATAATTAGGTAGATTGATCGGAACTGTGATATTTCTACAAGGTTGTCCCTGATAACCAAATAATTTGTTCTCTGTGATTGTGGGCATTCATATCCAACCTTATGTGGATTTGAAATCATAACGCTTCAGTTCACAGGAATCGCCTACTTATTCAGAAAACTATGAACGAATAAGCACATTTACGGGTGGGGTAGAAAAACTCATATTCCAGACCGTCTCCCACAAATTTCAAGTGTTGACAAAGAAACCGTAACGAAATTTCTATCCCATTTGATTCCACATGCGATAAAGAACTCTTAACAGTCAACAAACTTTCGTGGAAACTGGATCAGATATCGATCGATAGAATATGTGCGGCTAGAAATAAGTTCAGGGCAGCAAATTTCAACCCCTTCAGAACAAATCCGAAACCTATCCATCAGGAATTAATTCGGACGGCAGACGTGACAACGCATCTCTTGAAAACAGTCGATATTCAACGAGACAAGAACGGGAAGAAGATTTATCATCGATTATCTGCAGGAGCGGGATTTCCTCTCAAACTTTTCCGACGGCTCTGACATAATACTTCGGAGAGGATCTTTTCTTCGCAAACAAAATTTGAATTCACTCGAGGAGCTATTTTCTTACTAGATTATTATAAGCAGCTAGAAGAAAGACGCTAGTGGATTCTACAGAGCTTTTCTATAATGTCTCACACCTTTTATTTTTTTAACTGGTTAACTCAACACATTGAGACTTGGGAAAATGAAATTGATGCATAATATCATGGATTGAAATTGGCAGCTGAAAATATCAAGATGGCGACTAGGTGCAAAAAAAATCAAATGGACGTGTGGGTCCTGTGATACATCATTTTGAAGCTCCTGACGAATATTTCACAACCCTGGAATATGAAGTCAATATCCTCACCAAATACGAAATGGAGGAATTGCCAGAATACTTCGACGTTGAACTTCATACTTTGAGGAAATAAGCTGAGTTCAGTTCAGAAGATGCTCGAAATGATTGACTTAAACGTCTTGACATAGGTACAGCCTATCCGATATTTCACGTCGAACATTTTCGACACCCACGTCGATATTGCTAAAAATATTTATTATTCTCTGCCGTATATAAAATATTGGAGTAAGTTCAGTTTCAAACTCCTTTCGCTTCAAATAGCCTCATGAAACAAGTCTAAAGGTGTCAAATCTGGCAAGCGGGCTGGCCATTCCGTAGGACCTCGATGGCCAATCTAACGACCATGGAAAGAATCATACTAATAGTGTCTAACTTGTCTGTGAACTGGTGTTCCGTCTTGTTGGAATAATAATATCCATATTGAATTCATTAGGATTCACTTCGACGATTTTGGTGATTAGAGGATCAACAGTAGTTTCCAGCATATTCATATACCGTTCCTCTGTTGAATTTTGTTCAATTGGCCATTTTGGAGATAGTTCGCGTGGTACCTATCTACCTGTAAAACCGAAAAGATAATGAAAATTGTTCTAAATTGTTCTTGAATTTTTATCTGTCATTTTCACTCCAAAATATATTATTAATGCATTGATTACATTATCCCAAGATTAAATTTTCCAGAAATAAAAGGGGGAACTATTCAATGAAAGCACGAGGAAACAGTAGTTCAAAACGCTTGCAACTCGATAAATACATCTGTTAGTAAATGCAAGCTCGTGTGCGATTCGAAAAAATTATCTGAAACTGAACAGAACTAAAATTAACAGCGTTATGTACTCATAGTCTGAATCAAAAGTTTCAATGATTAATTGATTCAAGTGAAAATGTTTCGTGAACGTGGAGAATTGTTAAAAGAATGTAACAAGTGTCTCACAGTCAATTCTAACCGGATTTACTTGAGTTGATATATAACTAACCAAACTCTAGACAGTGTTGCTGACATGATACGGCTTGTCAAATTCTGCTATGCTGCTTATAAGCAACGTCAAAATCAATTTATTTTTCCAGGATTTGAAGTATTCAGTGTCTCGAAAAAAATATCATGAATATTTCGCTGAAATTACTAGTTTTCAGAGAAATATCTTCATAATATTATAAAAGTAAAGCTGATAGATGACTGCAGTGATGTATCAGAGCAAGGAAAGTTCCACTTATTGATTTGGCCTCTAGGCGAGGGAATTTTCAGTAGGATCAGATCATTCCATAGCAAGCATTTCATTGCCTCAAATCCAAAGGCATGACATTTTCACCACAATGAGGTTCAGAAAACAGCGACACCAATTTCACCATAAATAGTCTCGCAAAATTGTATCAGAACTTTTCAACATGAACGAAGTGTTCAAAAGATGATTGGATTTAAAGTCAAAGTTCAAGTATGCCCATCAAGTATGTCGAATGTTTATGCATTTTCCTCGCAGGAGGAATGGGCGAATTCCGTTTGTTTTTGAAATACCTCGTCTATAAGTAGAAGTCGAATGTTTTTTTAATTCCATGTTGGAAATCATTTCTTTTACAGATCAATTCATTTCCTGAAGTAAAATCTACTTTTTATCGGATTCATCATTTATATCATTGAATTAAAAATTCAAGTTGAGAAACAAAAAAGAATACCCTTACATGTTAATTTTGCTTCAACTTGATGAATTGTCTTTTTCTGGAATTCAAATAGTGGGAGAAGGGGAAAAATTCTACCTCACTGTTTAGTTTCTCATATTACGAGAAGAATTCTGCATTTTTCTCCAAATGATAAATGTGCAGAGAAAAGTAAGATATGTAACATCCATCAGTCATATATCAATTCCTCATATCCTATTTCATTTGCCAAATGAAATCTCGAATTTTATTTTTTTTCCAGAAGGGTCGAGAAGTTATTGCATTTTTTTATATTTGTTGGAGGTCAAATCAATAATTAGTCTCTGTTACAAATATAATTTTATTTTCCATAAAAACTTCAGCAAGGAATTGAAAGACAAGTCGGACCGTGTTCCGGGGTACAGTCCAAGTGACAAGTTCAAAGTGTGAAAGTAACCCATATCTTGGACCATAACCAATATCTTTTCGTATCCATGAAATCATAAGTTGTTCAAACAATGTTCTAGGGAACAAATTGCAATGCAACTCCTAAGGTATCTGCAATGTCTTATATTTCCAATAGCTGCTTTACAGGGCCGTTGCGTGGTTTATAGGAGCCCAAGGCAATGCTCAAATAATCGCCCCCTCTCTTGGTAAAAGCCATATTTTTGTCCGTTCCAGTTTTGGTTCGGGGGGATAATACCCTAGCTCTTTAGACCAATTCCATTACCCACCACCTGTGGACTTGCCGTGTTCTGGACTGTAAAAAACCGGCAGCTATTTTAAATAAAAGTAGATAACACTCGCATGATTTTTTTGCCTCTGGCCGCGCCCCCTGGATCGCGGCGCCCAAGGCGACCGCCTCGATCGCCACATCCACGAGACGGCCGTGCTGCTTTACATAAACCCCGTTGAAATGTTTTGTTTTTCACCCCCACCCATAAATATGCTCATTTCTTTATAGTGTACTGAACGGATAAGTAGGCAATTCCAGTCAGCTCAATCGTTATGATTTCAAATCCACAAAAGAAAGGAAATAAAGTCCACCTGTCACAGAAAGCAAAACAGGTACTTGGTTACCTTAGACAACCTTGTAGAAACGGCACAATGCTGATCTGTCTGATTATAAAAATTTGTCACTCTAGCGAATTATCTTTATGTTGGAATTGTCACCAGTGATGTTTTTTTTTGTGGAATTGAAGGACTCACATCTACTGACCACACCAATAATTAACTGAAATTGTACAGTCCAAATGACCTAGTGGGTTAAGGCGTACTCCCTCTGAGACGGTACTATTTATAGTCGTTGGTTTGAGTCTCACCAAAACGGTTTTTTTTGTAATTTTTGTCAACGATTAAAATATTATAACTCTCCAGATACTGAGTATTATTTTCTGGGATTTCCGGAGAATGATGATAATATGAATATATCGAAGAAATACTCTATACCTGAAATTGATCATCGGTTATAATTGAACGAGTGCATGAAAATTACCGATAATTTTGCAATAAAGCGTGATATCTAAAAATTGCAAGTTTATTTTCATATTTTGGCGAAAGTGCCGAGTCTGAAGGACGAGGGCTTTTTTACAAAATATGAAAATGACCGAATGCAATTTGTATAAGATTTCACGTTTGAATGCAAAATTATATGGTCATTTTTATGCACCAATGTAATTCATTGGAATATTTCATGAATAAAGAAATTCCCAAGGAAATGTTATTTTTTGTTCATTTATACTTTCCTCTATAGATTGTACGGAGTACTCACCTGAACGCGAAATGTTTTTCTATTTCTGAAGTCTATCTGACATTCATTTGTGTTGTTTACTGACGTCTAGCGATACGGTTTCAAATGTGTTGTTATGGTGACTTGATACAATGCAATTACCGCTGTAAGTTTTCGATAATTGCATTGCTCTTATGGAACATTTTATATATGAGGAAAATATACAATATAATGCTTGAAAGAGATTTCTGGAGTGACTTGGTGGGTCGCAAAAAAAATGGATTTTGAATGGATATTGGCCGTATCGTCCTCGGACGTTTCAGCACTCGCCTACATCTTCGTGCGATATGACCACCATTCTAGTTATACAAACTATGAAATGAAACGATGTTGAGGTTTGGACGAGAAGGAAGTACTAAACAACGACCGACTGAGAAATCCTTGAAACAATAATTGAATTATTGATCTGCATACAGATCATAAGAGCCATCAAGTCTCCAAATTTATACCATACTGAGATTGTGCATGTCTCTCCTCATATTTTACGGCGTCTAATCTAGCGTCGATATGACGCATCTTAGAATGTCGAACACAATTCGAAAACTAATGTTAACCTACCTCATCTTAGTCGCTATTACATCTGCGCTGCAACACGCAAGCAATGAATAACTTGAATTGAACTGGACGATACTTGATGAAAATCCATATTAACAAAAAATATATTACAGTTTCCTGTATGATTTTCACTCACATTGGGTTTACAAAACCGCGACACGTGTTTCGCTATTACAATAGCTTCTTCAAGCAAGATAAATAAATCACTATTCTATAATACGCTATTTATATACAAGTAGGTCGAACGTCTCTTACAATAAAGGTCCGACTTAGGTCCGATATCCGACCCATAATTTGTCCAAATACTAATTAGTTACCTGCGAAGATTATTCCTAGAAATAGAATTATTGGCCGGGAACATATTCAACAATGGGGAGTTATTTAATTCAACCTGATCATTCAATAAATATTCTGACTATCACAAGAATAAATCACAAACATGATTTTTCGGTTTACCGTAAACCGTCCCACACGGACATTGTTATTCATAATACTTCGTGTCATCCATATCAGCATAAGGTGGCCGCATTCAATAGTATGATTCATAGACTGTTGAATGTCCCTTTATCTGATGTGAATTATGTTAATGAACTTAATATAATAAAACAGATTGCGATTAACAATGGATATGAGGGTCAGTTAATAGACTCACTTGTGAGGAAGAAATTACATAGTCAAGCCCTCAAGTTGGTGTATCCAGTAGTCAATACCGAGCCGGATACTTACAGAACCATAACTTATTTAGGCCAACCAAGCGTAAATATTTCTAGATTCTTGAAAAATAATGATATTAATACAGCTTTTCGTACTAATAATAAATTGGGGATATATATCAAAAATAATAAAGACAAAAATGAATCGTCACAAAGATCAGGAGTTTATGAATTAACATGTGGGTCATGTCCGATGTACTACGTAGGCCAAACGGGAAGATCTTTCAACACTCGCCTAGGAGAACACAGAGCTAGTTTTTTGAATGGAAAAACAAATTCTACTTATGCAAGTCACCTCATTCTGGAAGGTCATGAGTTCAACCACGAGTTCAAAATAGGGCATTTTGAGCAGAAAGGTTGGAAACTCAACCTTCTAGAAAGCTTGGAAATCAATAGAGGGAAAAATTCAGAATATTTATTGAATGATCAGGTTGAATTAAATAACTCCCCATTGTTGAATATGTTCCCGGCCAATAATTCTATTTCTAGGAATAATCTTCGCAGGTAACTAATTAGTATTTGGACAAATTATGGGTCGGATATCGGACCTAAGTCGGACCTTTATTGTAAGAGACGTTCGACCTACTTGTATATAAATAGCGTATTATAGAATAGTGATTTATTCATCTTGCTTGAAGAAGCTATTGTAATAGCGAAACACGTGTCGCGGTTTTGTAAACCCATTGTGAGTGAAAATCATACAGGAAACTGTAATATATTTTTTGGCAATGAATAACTGATGAAAATGATAATCAGATATATTCGACACGACTGAAGATTGCGGCATTCATGGAATCCTATTAAAATTGAACGCTCAAGATATAACCGAATATTCAAGACTGACTGAACTACGGCAGGAAGTTAACCACATCAGAGTTCCAAGATAATTATAATTTTGATTAGTTGCTTGCTGGTTCGCTTACGAAATTCACACTAGGACGGAGTCTTCTTGCCATTACTCTCCATCCAGTTTACTCTGTCCTGATGACATGGAGGACTCTGGAAGGGCTTTGAAGACCAACAGAAACTTCATGGATGATTTGATTCGATTCCCAGAATACAACTCGATTGATTCTATTTTCAATTTAAATAGTTTGAAAATACAACTCGTACTTTTTTTTTGAATATCCATTGCGATTATTGAACAGTGCATGAAGTTGGCGGGAAAATATCTGAATTTATGAGGAAATATTTTTCGTCTTTTTCTTCCCCTAATTAATAAAAGAAATGCAAAACTAAAGACTAATAATGAAAGAGAAACAAATGAAAAAATCAACCTCCTCACAAAAATATAATATAATGTTCATGATATTTTTACACCTCTGAATTTATCCTTCGAAGTCAGCAGATTCTAACCCGATAATGCAAGTAATGAGTGGATAAACATGGGGTGTTTAAATTCTAAGGACACCAAAGAACATTAATGTACTGACATTCTGGAGATGTGCTCGAGAGATGGATGGCAACAAAGTATCCACTGTTTGGTTTACGGTGCGTTATTGAAAGAAAATGTTACGATACCAAATAAAGTCGATACAATTCATATCATTTTTGAGCAGGATGGCAGTGAAAATTTTGAAAAAAATTCATTCCAATAACATTCCTCGTTCACTATTCTTTTCGGTTATATACTTATTGCTAGACACCCTCCAGCGGGCATTTTTCTCTGTCATACTCATGGAAAATATTAAAAAAATAATCGGCTATATTTCCCTATTCGTTCGACGAAACACTATCAAACTTGGTATTGTTGAATTTTTAGTGATAAAGTGAAGTGAGGTTTATTGACTATGTTACATTTCACGAAAAATATTTCAAGTTACGAAGAGTTTTTCTCCTGTCGAAATTTTAGGATGGATAAAGTTATATGAACCGATAAAAAGCTACAAAGGATAAAGTCATGAAGACATGCAAACTAAAACGAAACACTGTGTTCAATTGAAACTGTCAACTGTGATATGTCCAAAGTAATGACATTACATTTTTTTCGTAGATTTTTTGAATCCATTAACACCGAGACTTTTTCCTCCATCCGGTAGATAATTATGAAGATTGTATTTCTAGAATTGTTTTTGCATTTAATTCGTCGGAAGCGATAAGTTCGAATTACATTTGCGTTTCTAGTATCGTAATCGTGAATATACGATTATTTGATCAGTGAAACGGTTTTTTCATGTATTTCAATCAGTACGCTGTACAATAACATAATAATAATGCCTAACCAATTATAGAATAATATACATGGTGTTCTATTCAAAAAAGTAATTCAAGATGGCCCTCAGCCGCCACTTTGAAACTTTTAGCAGCCATTGATCCATAAAAAATCGTTTTTTCCTCTATTCGAGCGCGTTGTGAAGAGACTACTGGCAAAGAAGGCCATGAAATTTCAATGCAGTCGTCCATTGCCCTTTATCCCCAACACACGTATCAAAAAGTACTATACTCTATCATTAGGGAAAAAAATGAAGCTTTGTATGGCGAGCAAGGAGATTGATGCTTTTTTTCTAATTCAAATCAGATGCACTCTGGACGTTTGAAGAAAAGGTTGTACTACGCAAATCGTTGAAGAGTATTAATATTTCCGGAGTCTTTTTGAGATGAAGTAAAAAATTAACGCGTTGCAATATGGTAAGGAAGAGCGAAGAAGTAAGGCAACATGCCACAAAATTTTGTGCATACTGCCAATTTTCATGGTAGCCCAACAGCTATCATACTTGTATAATATAAGTCTACTATTTTCAAAAGGTTTCGCTTGTTCGTTCACATATTTCAAAAGCACTAATTAATTCGTAGAATTTTTCTATCTATAGATTATAGAGAATTCACTCAGTTTCCATATGGTAGGACTCGGAATCGAAATATAAGCCAAAAATAATTAACGTAATTTGTAAGTGGAGATTCATTTACGTGACGCATTCCTATTCCAAAGTCTCATTTCAATATGCAGCTTTTTTCCCTCAGGGCTTTGATTGACGCTCGTAGAGATTCACAGTGCAGAAAACATAATCATCTAATTAATGCAGAACTGAAGTATCAAACCCTTCTATACTATCTGAGTTCGCGATTACATACCCTGTAGTTCAGTTTTACACTGGGTTCCCAACAAATGGTATATCAGCACATTGAGTTCCATCAACAAGTGTTGTACTTCGGAATATACAAGCAACAAGTAAATTAACCTTAATTTTTTTTGCTGAAGTAGAAAGCTAATGAAATCAGTTGATTTGAAGTCATCTGATCGAACACAACCAATTAGAACAAAATTATACCGAATATTTCCCTCATATATAAAATGTCCCATGAGAGCAATGCAATTATCGAAAACTACCAGCGGTAATTGCATTGTATCAAGTGACCATAACAACACATTTGAAACCGTATCGCTAGACGTCGGTAAACAACACATATAAATGTCAGATAGACTTCAAAAATAGAAAAACATTTCGCGTTTTGCTGAGTGCTCCATACAATCTATAGAGGAAAGTATAAATGAACAAAAAATGACATTAAATTACATTCGTGCATAAAAATGACCAGATAATTTTACATTCAAGCGTAATATCTTATACAAATTGCATTCGGTTATTCTCTTATTTTGTGAAAGAGACCTCGTCTTTCGGACTCGGGCACTTTCGCCAAAATATGAAAATGAACTCTTGCAATTTTTAGATATCACGCTTTCTTGCGAAATTATCAGTAATTATTATGCACTCGTGCAATTATAACCGAAAAGATTCCATGGGCTCTTTTCACTTTATTATGTTGCCATGGATACCTATAAATTGATTTATTTTGATTTTGACGTTCCAAATATTTGATATTTCAAAATGTCACCATTTGGTTGTATTACTATAATAATATCAATGAAATTCTTGAATCAAATATACCAAAATTACAGTCTACAGTCAAGAATTTTTGTGGAAAGCATTTATGAATATATGCAATGAAAGAAAGTATCATATAGCTGGAAATCGGGAGGCGGAAGAACTGGCATCAAATTTAATGGATTGCGCTGGGAACATGAGAACGAAAGATGGTAGAGAGTTAATGGTCAAAACCATGTGGAACTCAGCAGGAAAATCAGCAAAAATTTGCAAAAATTAGCAAAAAATTTCTATCCGAATAACCCTCGAACAGTGATGAATTTTAAAAAAAATTAACAACTTTCTCAAGGTTGCTGCTCATAGGAAACAGACCTCCGCCTACGGCGTCGGTATGTTTCCTAGTAACAAGATTTCGAAATCCGTTTTAAAATTTTCGAACAATTATCAATGTCCTTGAGTTTTTATTACTGAAAATTATCTTCGTAACAGTTGCATTGTGTAAATAGACAACCCTCATTGCAAACAAACCAATCGTAAGGATATTCACCAACTGAGATAGCTTCAATAAGATCAGTTATTGAGCAGAATTTCCGTTGAACAAGATCAGGTGTAATTTATTCCGAGTTTGATTTATGCTTAGCTAATAAAAAGCGTTTTTACGCTTGCGAAAGTTCATTCGGAAGTTTTCTAAGAAATTATAAAAGATGAAGAAACCAGCGGATAAAAAGAATTTCGAACATAAAGTGAATGAAAAAACCGGAACTCCCCAGGAGCTCCTTGTATCACCGAGAACTCCATTTAGGATGGAGGAACAAAAGAGTTTAATATTAGAAATTCCAGGCAGTGAAGGAAATGAGTTGATAGACGCTTATGAACACTTTTATGCGAAAATATATAAACGAATATTCTATTTTCGAACCTTGAATGCTTTTTTTTTCTTTCATGGAGATCAAAGGTGAAATTCCTTTCAGATTTACTCGTCGAATGGTGAGTTTTGTGACAAGTCACAAATATATCATAGAATTGAAGTGAAGGTGAGGATTTTTATTGAAAGTTTAGTCCCTTCATGTTAAACGATTAAAGAACAAATATATTCAAAATATGCCGTGAAATAAAACCAGTGTCACTTTATTGTATTTGTGAAATCAAATGATCAAATTGAGATGAAACCAATGATTATCTGGAAAAATTCACTGAGCTCATTCATGTCATCATATTCAAAACCTCATCAAAAATTGTCGTTTCTTGCTTGAGTCATCATGTTGAAGAAAAAATCATCATTACAATATAGGAAAATGTAGGAATGCGCCACTTTCCCTTTCTACATGATGATGGTTCCAAATTTTTCATATGACGTTTCGTGCTTCGTCCACCATCGTCAACTTTATTTTTCTTTGTGACAGCTTCAGTTGGCTTTTATTTTTCCAACCTGTCATATTACGTGTCAGTGATGATCACAATGCTGCTCTTTTATCTGTACAAATGTTCATTCTTTTTATGAAACTCATTGAACAGTTTACTTTTCCTTCTATTAATCGAGAATCTCCCTCCATATTATGCCTTTCAATATTTCATCACATCTTTCTCCAGCATATCTCTATCGGTTGAGATCAGTCTTGATGAGAGGTGATCGACAATGTGTTGAAGAATCCTGAATGTCAACATGACAGGAAGGAAAAATCAAAGCCTACTACTTCAATTTTTTTATAAAATATCAGACACGCAAGGGTGAAAATCCGAAATCACCATCAAGTAGGGACGACTCTATGCATTCTGTTCTGGAATTTTTCATGAAGGCCACAAAAAAGTGAGAACAATTTTCCGGATCTTTGGTTTCACCCGAATATTTCCGGAAATATTTGAAGATTCAAAAACTTTTGGACGTTCACATATATTCATATGCGCAACTCCGATCCAATTTGAATAAATCCGTATCTCCTATGAAGAAATTCAAAACACCTGTATAACTATTGGTATTATTATAGTTCTCTCTAGTATCATTTCAACTATCAATAATTTTATTTAGTCATGTTAGCAACGTAACAGTTCATAGTATAAAAAATATTCAATTTCAAGAATGAGGTAGAGTGAATCTAGCTGAAATATTCCCTTTGTATATGCGAATTTACTTTACATTGTTATTTTTTCTATTTTATTTTGCTACCATCAGACAGCGATATAAAATTTTTGGGACTCAACATAAATAGCAATTTGAAATTCTCAAATCATATTAGCCTGCTAAACAAAAAATTGTCATCCGGCTGTTTTGCCCTCCGATGTACAGCTAAAGAGTTAGGTAATGCCTCGGCCAAAAATGTCTATTTTGCTCTCATTGAATCAAACCTGAGGTACGCAATTCAGTTCTGGGGTTCGTGTAGTAATGAACTCTTTGAGAGTGTATTTTTACTGCAAAAGCGGGCGGTGCGTTGTTTGTCAAGTAAATAGGTTGAGTTCCTGCAAACCTCTTTTCCGGAAACACGGAATACTGACACTTACCGCAATCTACATTTTAGAAACTACATGTCTAATCTACAAGAATAAAGCTTCATATGAAAAAACAATCGCACTGCACGAAATGCAGCAAATCTGTCATTGATCATCCCTAAATCCACACTGATCAGAGACTCGATAATTTACGGTGGTGTCAAAATGTATAATAAGCTACCTGCAGACATAAAGAACATAAATTCTTTCAAAACCTTCAGAAAAAAGTTACATGAAAGACTGACATCTAAAGCCTATTATAATCTGGCAGAATATTTTAATGACGAAAATATATGAAATTGACTGTGCTTATACGTAATGATATATGTGACTTTTACCTGGATGTCATTGTTTTAGTGTATTGTTTTCATGTAATTGTGTAATTTTATAGTTATCTGAATGTAGTTATTTACATGCTTTCCTTTTACCAGTGTTTGTCAATGAGATTTTGTATCTTGGACAATAAACACATATTCTCTCTCTTTCTCTCTCTCTCTTTCTCTCTCTCTTGAAATAGACCAAAATATCACTCTGGCAAAATATTCTGTTTATGACAATTAGAAATCCTTTGTAGGGCAAATAGAAGAGGTAGGTAAGGTAAGTGAGCAATTAACTTTGATGTCGAAAACTAGAAACCGCCACGCAGTTTCATTTTCGTTTCGTAGGAGTCGAGTCAAAATGATGAATTTGTCTTTATTCTCCCTACTTCATCCTGTTGAGAAAGTCCTACTGGGTGAATAAAATAGAATTTCAGATATACTGACTCTGAAAAATAATGTATCAAATGAACAGTTGTTGGAAAATTGATTGTGAAATGTTGAAAGAACTGAAATCAAATATTGTAATAGGTAATTCATAGAAAAAGATATTGAATAGAAGAAAAATTACACAGTAGAACGAAGAGATACCAATGAACACAAAAATTATATAGAAACCTTGAAAATTGTAGGATATCAGATGAAAAAATCAAAAATGAGGGAGAATGTAAAAACGTTATGGTCTTGCTGATTGAACTCCATTTCATTCTTCAAAGTGAAAATTACGATACGTAACTGACAAAATAGTTAATCAATTTGCTCTGAAAACAGATAAAGTGGAAATTTTAGGCTCTTTATTTTTCATTTCCAGAAAAGAGGAACTAAAAAATAGAAATCATGAATTGGTGCCAACTTTTTTATATTTGTAATCGATTCCTCCGTCTCTGAATTATATATTGAATGAAGTCGAAACTTTATTATCATCTCTTCTAAGTATCCAGGAAGTAGTTTCTAGCTTCTTTCCTCCAAGTCAATAGAAGTAGATGAATCGAAGTACTTGACAAGTACAATTTCGAGTATGTATCCCAGCTCTAATGAAACACACAGTTTCTTCTTTTGATTTCTTACGTTGTGTATTCCCAAATGAATTGTTGAATTCATCACTATGAATCACAATATCTAACACCTGTTTTATAATGAAAATGGTAATATCACCTCGAAAATGTTCGTGTTGGTCACGTGAACGGAACTGAAACTACACCTATAAATTCTGTCCGTATAACACATTCCCGAAACTTTACTGCAGCTAGAAACGAATTCCAGCTAAGCGGGTAATAAACATATATATTTTGACGACACAATTCCCTTCCATTTCCTTACATCAGCAAAAAGTGCACGGAATGAGAATTTATTAATTTATGACTCCAGCTTGCACGTATTTCACTTGAACGTCGAAAAAGCCATGAACATCGGTGATTTCCTAAATCTATCTTCATCCGTCATGTTTTCAATTTTGTGGTCAAAACTGAAATTGGATCTTTTCGGGCATTGCTTTCGATACTGATCGTGAAATATTACAGCGAAAAAAGGCTGGGATGTGTACTTGCATTCTCGATTCAAACCCACGGTTTCATCATTTCAATCAAGGATTCGGAATTGGAAAATGTTATTGAAGGAATTCAATTCAAAACAGGTTATTCTGAAAAGGTTAGGAGGTCATGTTTGCGTATATACAGTGCGCAGGAAAATATATTGTTCATCAAAAGTTTTATAATATCTACAAAATTGGCCTTTTGAGATTATTGACCAATACCCAGGGTACTGATTAAAAGCGAAACGATTCAAAGTTATGTTTTTCTTATATATAGCAACGTATATTGTTTTCCATAGTTGGATTCCTTTCGAGAAGAAGTTTGAAAAAATATAGGGTTTCATAAGTATATAACCAGAATATCAGAAGAGGCCTGAAAATGTAGATGAGCAATTATATTCAGCAGTCCCCACTTTCAACAAAAACTTTGTAGGAGTTGTATATTCTCATGATGTCAAAAATTCCATTCTCAAATGATAATTCGAACATGATCCTTTTCCATAATACTAGGTGATTCAGAGCACGGACACAATTTCATCTCGAATTTTCCAGATGAAATACCTAAGTATTTATTTATGGGTGGACAACCATTGGAGAGAACTTGAAAAAATTATTCATCCATGAGGGTATATACCAGGTAGTACGAAAATTATACCAAATCAAATGCAAATAAATTCATCTTGACTTTCTCAACCAAGATTCCAATCAAACTCTCTTATTGCTATTGATTCAAATTTCCACTCCTTCATGCTACCAGACCCAATAGAAAATAAGAAGAAGGTACCTTCATATTTATGAAGTGAGTAATAGTTCCCAACGAGACGGCCCAAAAACTAGGTGCCATTTTATTACTCTAGAGACCGTGTAAAAAGTATGGGGAACGACGTAACTAAGACTTTTGGACCACTGCCGTCAATTTCTGGTGGCCCGATTTTCCGCCATAATTATATAAACATTGCATCTGGAAACGTCATTTTGTATAAAATTATTACTGACGGCATACTGTTTATATTAACAGTAGTAGTTAAAAATTAAATTTAAACTTATTGCCGCCAAAAAAAAATGGCACCGGAAGTCAGGAAAAATTTTGAAAATTTGAAAGTTTAGTATCCATTTCAGTATCAAATCATTATTGACGGCAATAGCATAATTTATTATACTTTCTGATGTTATTTCGTGTTTTATTAATGCCGTCAAAATTTACTGGCACTGGGGTTGAAAAAAGGGGGTGGTAACCCCTTACGTTGAATAGGGTTTTAGTATTATTTCATTACAATTTTTTTTAATATTATTAAACTTCTTGAGAATACAATATTATAAATTATTGTGCCGTCAATTTTAAATGGCACCGACGGCTATTAAAATTAAAAAAAGCAAGAATCGCTGCCACGACGTCAAAAATTAATATTTTTTGACGAATGAAATTTTATTTTAAAGCCTGGGCGATCAGCTTTCAAATGAGATAATGCTCGTCAAATTTCAATTAAATCGACTCAAGTCATGACAATTTAAAAAAAATGTTATTTTTTTAGGGAAAAAAAATGTGTACCTAATATCGAACATTTTCATTTCACATACTTTAAACCTTCAAATCACTCCTATTTTATTAAATTCAAAGCTTCAATCATAAATTCTTGTACGTAGTCATCATTATTAATTATTATTCTATGAAAAAATGTATCCATTATTCAAAATTAGCGGGTGATTAAAGGATCTTTAAGGGGGTACTTTGACTTTCGGGTTTGAAAAATCGATTTTTTTTTTTCATTTTTTCATTCACATTGGTTTTCATAAAAATAATTATCTGTTCAGTTTTTATATGTATACAGTTATTTTTGTATGAAAAAATTATGTTTTCATAAAAAATATTTAAAAACCTATCCGACGTATCAATCCATTGTAACATCATATGTTTTATTAACATTATAAAAAATAAATTTCATTGAATTTAATTTACAATTTTAAATGTGTTTATAAAGGGTACTTTGTGAAAACGAGTAGCTGTTTCATTAGGTTTATATTTATCAAAAATAACAAATACTTAATTATGAAGTTAAACTTAATTCAATACTTCAAAATTTATTTAAAACCTTTTAGGAAAAATGTTCATAATTTAATTTATACATTTATTTACAACCAACCATTTTCTAACTACAATATATCAAAAATAAAGTTTTCAGGTTTACTTTAAACTACTTAAAAAATAATTATAGAGTAATTAATATTTTTTCATAATTTGTGCTTTACAAAGGTTACATAAAAAAAAATTTAATAATAATAAAAAAGATTGCACATTAGTTTAATGAACAATTTTAAAAGCTATTAATCATTTTTATCATAGAATGTGTGAATTGTTCTTTACGAATCGATTTAACCGCGTTCAAATTGGGACGTGACACGTTTTTTTACATGAATTATTTTGCATCTTAAATATGATAGATACATTTAATTCGTGCCAATATTTTATATTGTTGCTGGTTAAAACAGATAAACTGTATGCTAAAAAAACAAAGTGTTTTCCTGAAATTTTTGACTTTAAAACGTTTTAGTTTTTTACTTTTCACTTTTAGAAGACAAAGTTCGAGTATCTTTGACGTCAGGCTATTTGTAAACAAAAGCATTTATTAATGCTGGATTGATGGCATTTCCAGAAGAGATTAAATTGGAAGAATAAACTTGTAGAAGTCTGCAGATTAAAAATGAAAAAAAAATTTTAAAAAAATTATTTTTGTTAGAATTAGTTTATTCATAAATAATAGCACCCCTCGGTAGGTGTTCAGATTCCTAGATTCTTAATCCACGCAATTTCTTTAACTAATTTACTTAGAAAAAGGCCGTCTTTCTGACTTTTTCGTTTTTTCCGAATTTTTAGTTTAATATTTTAGGCTGCAAGCATCAAAGGCGGCCGTCCACTCCCTTTTCTCAACCCCCGGGCCACCAAATTTTGACGGCGATGATAAAAAATCAAATAACTTGATAAAATAAAATAAATTTTACAACTGCCGTCAATAATAATTTGATACAAAAATAGTACCTCTACTAGACGTAAATAAACAATTTTTCTGACTTCGTTTACTTTTTTTTTGACGGCACCAACTTTAAATCGTTTTTTTATTGATTTTGATGTGAAATATAATTTTTTTGTAAGTGCCAAACACTATGCAAAAATTCTGCACCCAGGGTGCCCGAGGTTGGGGTGACCACCTTTTTTTTCAACCCCGGTGCCAGTAAATTTTGACGGCACGAAATAACATCAAAAAGTATAATAAATTATGCCATTGCCGTCAATAATGATTTGATACTAAAATGGATACTCAACTTTCAAATTTTCAAAATTTTTCCTGACTTCCGGTGCCATTTTTTTTTGACGGCAATAAGTTTAAATTTAATTTTTAACTACTACTGTTAATATAAACAGTATGCCGTCAGTAATAATTTTATACAAAATGACGTTTCCAGATGCAATGTTTATTTAATTATGGCGGAAAATCGGGCCACCAGAAATTGACGGCAGTGGTCCAAATGTCTTAGTTACGTCGTTCCCCATACTTTTTACACGGTCTCTAGAGTAATAAAATGGCACCTAGTTTTTGGGCCGTCTCGTTGGGAACTATAAAGGTAGTGAACGCACAAGAACTTCCTATGATCAGGAAATAATTATCAACGTTGACTAGTCTTGTATGATCGATGAGATTGAAACCTTCGGTATAAAAGTGTAATTCTTTTCTAGAGATCATTTACCCTTCTGGATGTAAACAATTTTGTGATGAAGCGGGATCCCAAAAAACAAAATATTCGAAACATTGAGTTCAAATTTACAGAAAAAGTATTTAGTACCTCATTTAATGATGCCTCAGTACGCCAGGTTTTCAGCGATAAAATTCTTCTTTTATGTGGCATTCTAGGGTCTTCATTCCTGAAAATAAAGAGTCAGAAACGATTTTTCCAAATCTGACTGATGAAGGAAAAGTAATTAAAAAATATTCTTCAAGTATTATTATTTTACATCGATATTTTTGGGCATTTTTTATCAATTCCACCATCAAAACGAATCAATATTTTGGTGTTGTTTCTTTTCAGTGTTGAAGCCTATCGTTTACTAAGTTAAACGACTTTTCCATTTTCCTTTCAGATGTTTGCATTATTTTGTTAATGATTACAAGAATGTGTTGTTTTCACGAATTGGATTTCCTTGCATTAATCCTTTCGAAATGAAAAATATTCAATTTTATCAAATTAAACTAGTGAAGGTTTTTTTCAGCAGTCGATTAGTGGAAACTAATTGTTACTTTCAATTCTGGATTCAGAAATGAAGATGAATTCCTTTCAATAAACATGCCCCTCGGGTTTCTACTACCACACGTCTAATGAGGAAGAGAGAGATAATAGGGGGAGAGTATCGTAGAGCCAGTGTCAAATTTGGGACAGGGTCGGACTGGAGATATAAATTAATAGATTTTTTTCCATTAACCTATCTGTAGGTGTGTGTTTATGTGGGCGTGTGTACACGTTTGTATCAATTCTCGCAATATCTTCCGGTTGACTCAAAATTCTTGAAGAATTCTTCGCTTGAGGGAGAATACTTCATGATATTTTTTTATGAATAAATAGATAGATAAAGATGGTGGCTCCAGAATGTTGGACGAGTTTCGTTATTTTTGATTCGATTCCTTTTGAAATAGGTACAAAAGAGCTTCTGGGTTGTAACGTAATGATTTTTTTTTACATTTCAGAACGTGACGACCCAAGATAGCAAATGGAATTTCTGATTTCAGCACCGATTCTATTTTAAATTTTAAGGATTGTTGTTGGAGATCATGACTTTCTTGCCAATATGTTCTATTGGTTTTATTGATTTCCAATCGAATGGTTTCTTTGGGGGGCGGCGGCGGCGTCTTTTATGTCCACCTGTAAGTTCTCACAGAATACGTAGAATATTATGATCGTTCCTAATAAAATAAGAAAATAATTTTCAGGTCGGACGAAAAGCCAGGAGAAATTGGAAATCATTATTGATGGTATTACTTTCATAATTCGGTCGTTGATTACTTTTCAGGTAGCTTGCTTTCTCTTTCTCGAGTAATCAACGGTCGAATTATGAAAGTAATACCATCAATAATGATTTCCAATTTTGTCTTGCTCTCCGTCCGAGCTGAGGAATCCTTTCCATTTTCATTCAGATAGATCATGATATTTTACGTATTTTGTGAGAATTTCCAGGTGGCTTTCTCTCTGTTTTTGCCGACTAATGGCAGTTATATGACTTGAGAATTATTATGGAAATAGATATTTCAATTTTTTCACTCTAGTACCATTTTTGATGTATGAAGATTTCTAGAACAGAAATCATTCATATTATCACGATTCATGACTAGAAAACTACGATTACGATTTTATTTTCAATGCATGAAATCCGCACTATGGAATTGTTGCTGGCAACGAATTCCACAAAAACTCAACTATCTCTTCCTTACTAATTCCACACATATAAACTCGTTTTCTATCTCGAATTTCTACATTTCAACAGAAAAATAATTGCCTTTGAACCCAAAAAAACGCTATACTATATGAGTAAGTACCAGTCTTCCATATAACCCGACCAGATAACACAAAACTATTTCTCCATCTTAGATTCCCGAATTTCAATGAAAAATCACGCCTTGAGGCTACAAAATATCAATACTGATTCAAATCGGTCCATGATCACAAAACTCGTCAGACACCTTGAGCCACCATCTTGAATTCATCAATTTCATAAAAAGATCCATAATATCCGATCCCAAAACCCCCACGTAGCAGTTATAACTCGAATCGGATCACAAAACGTGTCTTTCATTTCGAATACCTTAATTTTGACAAAAAATTCTCAATCTGCACGATCGAAAAAACCCACATACAAATCTATTCGAACCATAATCACATATCTCGTTCGACATCTTGGAACCGCCATCTTGTATTCGTAAATTTTCATGATTTCAAACCACGAAAACGTCCGCATAGCGATTTTGATTCGAATCTATTATCACAAATCTCGTCCGCATCGTGAATTTTTCAATTTTGACATAAGATTCATGATCTTCGATTAACTTCTTCGACCAAGCGAGCTCGCACTGCCGTCTGGCGATATAATTTCTCGTAACCATAGGCTAAATACTCTCGAAGAGCTCTTAGAAAAAACATTTTTTCATCCTTCTTCAACAAAACATGAGCTTCCTCATTACTATTGATTCCTTGAGCCTTTTACGCTGCTTGGGTGTCTACCTGGATATAGATATCAAGGCCGTGTTTGACTCTAGCAGAGTTTTCCTGGGTAGACAAATAATGCTAGATATGACTACTCTTTTCCGATATGTTCCATCTTTCGAATCAGAAATTGGTGCCAGAGTCAAGTTTTGAATAAAATATTAAATTAAAAAAATGCGAACTTTATCGTTTACACAGCAATGTAAAATTGGGATAAGCAATTATGAACTTGGTCTACGGCCAAGAATAATTTTGGGAACTGTATCATTGCCAGTTTACACCAAAACACGAAAAAATTATATAAAAATTGCCCACCTGAAATGGCTTATGGTATCACGAAAAACTGCTTAGACAGGCATCCTAACTTGAACTGCGAAATAAGTTGAGTTTATTTTGTACATGATGTACAAGTCTTACAGTTTGATACGTGCATAAAGGTAGAAAATTGAAATTTACCTCTGCATTCACGAGATCGACAAAAGGTAAATGAACGGGTCAGAATTTTTTTTAGGATTTTTTTGTGTATTGGAAAATGACTCTGCCACGTTTGATGGTAATTGGTAACAAGGCCTTCTTGCTGAAGGACTTCGATCCAAGTCGAAGGCGTTTGATATAAAAATAATATAAGTAACGTTTACCTTGAAACTTTTCCTAGAGATCAATTACCCTAACACCAAACTGATATTTTTGCTCTCGACGCGCATTTCGCTAACAAGGTCAGCATCTTCAGGAGAAACGTGCGTCGAGAGCAAAAATATCAGTTTAGTGTTAGGGTAATTGATCTCTAGGAAAAGTTTCAACTTTTACACCAAAGGTTCCAAAACTCATCGTTTATTATAACGTTTATCTCTGGGTACTACTCAACGAAACACCAAAATAGCTAGTTATCCAGGAATCTTCGAGTGTTCAGATTGAGTTCACCAAAAGCTTGAAGCCGGATCTGGATATGCGGGATTCACATAATGTCCAATTCTAAATGAGTGGCTCATACGTGAATTCATAAAGATGAGAAGAGATTTGGTCCATAAAATACCTTGTGAGAAACATATTTTTACGTATGGCTTTCTGCTGTGCTCAGCGTTTAAAATCACCAGGTTTTTGAAGTTTTCGAGTGTTCCAACTGGTTTCAGATGTTAGTTTCACAGGGACAGAAGAATCTAAATCATTGTATTCGTAGAACTGGATTGTTTCAGTTCCGATTTTGATGATCCGAACGAGCAAAAGTTTGTGAATGCAAATTTACAATTTAGGAACTTGTTTTCACATCGATCAGAACAACGTTTGATCCTTTGGATTTTGGATTGAACATCGGATCTATGGGAATCCAGCTTGAGCCAGAGAGCTGTGTGGCATTTATTATTTGTAGGGCAAATCAAATTTCTGACTACCATCTCAATATATTGATATTTCGAGGAAATGGTGGCCAGTTCTCAAGTATGCTCACTGACTATGTCGAATGTTTTTACATTTTCCTCGCAGGAGGACTGGGCGAATTCGGTTTGCTTTTGGAATACCTCGTCCATTGGTAGATGGCGCAATAACTTTGTTGTTCGCGTCAGCTTTGGTCGGAACTTGATACTCTGAAGGATTTTGATGTTTGATTATGGGAAGTCAATTACTTTATGTTGATGATGGCACTGCCTTGCACTGACGAGTGGCCAAATAGCCCGAAACCGGTCTGCAAGTGTGTCCGTCCCTATAATTGAAAATCAATTCCTTCATTTGTATCGACGAAAGCAAATGCAGGATTTACTTCTGTGAAGAAACCTGCACTGGCACCGGTTTGATATAATTCAATGCCCTTCGTGGTAATAGCCAGGGGAATAGTTGTTTTCCGACAGGTGCCAGCCGAAACCTACTGTGTAGGTGATTTGAGACTGGCCTGAACAGATTTTTCGAAAGATGATTTGATTTAACGCCAGTCTTCAAGCATGCCCACTGACTATGTCAAATGTTTTTACATTTTCCTTGCAGGAGGAATGGGCGAATTCGGTTTGCTTTTGGAATACCTCGTCCATTGGTAGATGGCGCAATAACTTTGTTGTTCGCATCAGCTTTGGTCGGGGCTCGATACTCTGAAGGATTTTGATTTTTGATTATGGGAAGTCATCGACTTTATGTTGATGATGGCACTGCCTTGCACTGACGAGTGGCCAAATAGCCCGAAACCGGTCTGCAAGTGTGTCCGTCCCTATAATTGAAAATCAATTCTTTCATTTGTATCGACGAAAGCAAATGCAGGATTTACTTCTGTGAAGAAACCTGCACTGGCACCGGTTGGATATAATCCAATGCCCTTCGTGGTATTAGCCAGGGGAGTAGTTGTTTTCTGACAGGTGCCAGCCGAAACCTACTGTGTAGGTGATTTGAGACTGGCCTGAACAGATTTTTCGAAAGATGATTTGATTTAACGCCAGTCTTCAAGCATGCCCACTGACTATGTCAAATGTATTTACATTTTCCTTGCAGGAGGAATGGGCGAATTCGGTTTGCTTTTGGAATACCTCGTCCATTGGTAGATGGCGCAATAACTTTGTTGTTCGCATCAGCTTTGGTCGGGGCTCGATACTCTGAAGGATTTTGATTTTTGATTATGGGAAGTCATCGACTTTATGTTGATGATGGCACTGCCTTGCACTGATGAGTGGCCAAATAGCCCGAAACCGGTCTGCAAGTGTGTCCGTCCCTATAATTGAAAATCAATTCCTTCATTTGTATCGACGAAAGCAAATGCAGGATTTACTTCTGTGAAGAAACCTGCACTGGCACCGGTTGGATATAATCCAATGCCCTTCGTGGTATCAGCCAGGGGAGTAGTTGTTTTCTGACAAGTGCCAGCCGAAACCTGTGTAGGTAATTTGAGACTGGCCTGAACAGATTGTTCGAAAGATGATTTGATTTAACGCCAGTCTTCAAGAATGCCCACTGACTATGTCAAATGTTTTTGAAAAAAAAAAAAGGAAATGTAAAACTTTTATGGGCACTTTGTGATGAACATCCCAATATATGGATATTACTTCTCCAAATGAGGAAAAGGAGGAAATATATTCTGATACATTCACAAAAAGGAAGAGAGAGTCTTGAATGGCTACTATTCTGCATCTATGGCACAGCAGGCACTGAGTTACATAGAAATCACTTTTTCTTGCTTGATTTGCATACCAAGCAAACAAAAATAGAATCAAATAGAGCTGTTTGTAGAAAAATATCACTCATAATATTTCATTCAAGCCCAGACAAGATCTTGTTTCGTTCAGAGAAAATTATCTCTTGAGCTCCTCAGTGGAGAAATTTTATAAATGTTACCTATTCGATTCAAGTTTCGTAGGCATGGTATACGAATTGAGCAAGAAAAAATAATTTTTATGTAATTTTATCCAGAAGAGTAGCTGTTTTAATAAAAGTCTATCCTTTCTCTAAATGAAGCAAACGTTTATGGGTTACATTCAACTTCTCCCATGAAAGTTTTATATTTTCCTTCTATCTGATTCGGAGGAGAAAATGTCAAGGAACTAGTTCCTCAAACGCCATTCTCTCCAAAAAAATTTCTCGAATAGAATATTTGATTATATCCTTGTCTTCGTAGTGTATAGAGTGGAAAGTATTGAAAATACGTATATTTTTTGTTTCAACTACAAACTTGTCAATATTGAGTCATACCATGAGTCTACAATTCTTGGCTGCGGTTTTTCCAGGTAATGGGCACCCAAATATCATTCTCATTGACTAATGTGCTTAGGCATAATTTCCGGAAAATTCATTGTTCAAGGATATTTCAACTGAATCTTTCATATTTTTACATTACAGAACAAAAAGCCAGGATCCTAGGACCGGTGGACGTATACATTCAAGCAGGAAGTTCAATATCACTCACATGTCTCATGAGTCAAGGCCCTCATGATTTAGGCACAGTGCTATGGTACAAGGACGATTATCTCTTAGAGACCTCAGAGCCTCAAGTGAATGGAGCAGACCGTTTAGGAAGAGTAACCATAGAGGTTTGTACAAATCATTTTATCTGCTCCCATATGTACAAGTGTATTTTCCTACTAGCTTACAAGAAAACTTAATTTTCTATCCCTAAAAAAGGGAGAAAAAACGGTACGTTTTCTCCTGCCGAGAGATAAACATTCTTCCTCCCTGAAAACGATTATTATCCTTTAACATTTTTATAATCTCACATAAGAAAGATTAATTTTTTTTTACTCATCATGAAGATGTAATGAAATCAATTTGATCTCTTCAGCGTGATATTTTGGCAGGTCGTCATCGCTGGAAGTAGGAACAACGTGACATCATATGACAACTGTTATGTTTGTATCAGCAAAAATTCCATGGCAATTAAGCGTTTTTAACACGATAGCGACAACGCACCACTTACTTGATATTTTGTCATTCATCGCATATAATTTCAGAACTTTCAGCTGTCATTGACATAAGAATGCACGAATAATGATTTTCTAAACATTACTGTAATGACGACCTCGAGTGTAAAAAGAAAACTAGGTACATATCTTAGAAGAAATATGCCATTTCCCCCGCTGTAAAAAAAAGATAGTGTATTTTTTAGTTCAATGTTTGTTTTTTCTGACACAATGGCAATAAATGTCTTTATCACTGAACAAATCGTTGGAAATTCATGAAAATAGTCACCAATTTGAGAAGCTTCATTATCATAAGTGGTAAATGAAGTTATAATAGCAGTATCCATTTGTTCAATATAAACTTCTTCATTCCGAAGTCCTAAATAAATATAGTGTGCGACATGCGTGAAACCTATTATGCACTTGTTTGGTTTGCAACACTCGCCTACGGCTCACGTCTCCTAACTGGTGGATGAAGTTGAGCATCACGCACTCGTTATGAAAATAAATATACTGTCTTGACTATGTTATGAACAATCGCTGCTTTCATAGTAGGTATATCATGACCTGTCCTGTTTCACCAAACGATTCAAGAGTTATAAAAATAGATCAATTTCATCACTTTCCAATATTTATGGAACGTTGATTAATCCAACTCATATTGAACTAACAAATGAAGTTCACACAGGAACACATGTGATATGTAAATGTAATAAAATCAGATTCGCAATATAGATTTGGATCTAGTTAGAGCACGAATATTAATTACTAAAATGAACATGTGCTGTCGTCATATGTGTAGTTCTACATAATACATACACAATGGTGGAAATAACTGAAGGCATGATGAATTAATCTATTGACAGAGCAATGTTGATTGGATTCCTTTCATACGTATTCATAATATGTATTTTTTCTATTTCTTTATTTAACGTCGGCCAATTTCCGCTACCGAGGCCAATTACCGACGCCGGTGAGCACACTTTCCCCAACCGGAAATTTTGCCGAAACCTCTGGTATTACAATCAGAGGTAGGGATCTTTAACGAGCCCAGCATCCATGGATTCGGGACCGCTGGCTTAACGTCCTTTCCGACGGACGGCATATCCTCAATATATCTTGTGCTCATTGATTCATTACCTGCGAGCTATGATATGCTATTTGACTGCAGTTGTATGGGCTTTCAACGCGGTCTTTCCCTCCATGAAGTCACCCATTCAAGTACTAACCGCGCTCGGCGCTGCTTAACTTCAGATAACGAATGACTGTCAGTCAACCTGAAGAGTTGGGCCGTGCCCCACAAAGTATTCAATTTTCTTGTAGTTGACTTACAACTCACTCTCCTGTTTGAAATAGTGGAAATATTCTGTTTTTCGAATATTTTTAGTGTGAAATCTTCAAATTTCTTTCTTTACTTCACTCATTTACACTTTAGCAACTGAGTGGAGGTTTTGAACAATTTTTATATACGTTCTCAATCATTGAATCAGGCAATCGAAGAATATCATCTGGCAATAACAAGCGTGTATGTGTGTAAACAAATAATATACAGTTGCCTGTACGATTTTCATATATTGGGGTTTGCTAAACCGCCTTACTTGTTTCGCTATAGAATAGCGTTCAGTTTAAGGTTAGAAGAGAACCACAAGATGGCAGCAGGAGAAAAATTCGAATTTAAATCGAATTCAAAGAATCAGAAAATGAATTCACATTTGTTAATAGAAATATCCGTAAAATGCCATCAATTCGAAGACGGCATATCCTCAATATATCTTGTGCTCATTGATTTATTACCTGCGAGCTATGATATGCTATTTGGCTGCAGTTGTATGGGCTTTCAACGCGGTCTTTCCCTGCATCCAAGTACTAACCGCGCTTGGCGCTGCTCAACTTCAGATATCGAATGGCTGTCAGTCAACCTGAAGAGTTGGGCCATGCCCCACAAAGTATTCAATTTTCTTGTATTTGACTTACAACTCACTCTCCTTTTTGAAATAGTGGAAATATTCTGTTTTTCGAATATTTTTAGTGTGAAATCTTCAAATTTCTCTATCTTTACTTCACTCATTTACACTTTAGCAACTAAGTGGAGGTTTTGAACAATTTTTATATACGTTCTCAATCATTGAATCAGTGAATCGAATCTGGCAATAACAAGAGTGAATGTGTGTTAACAAATAATATACAGTTGCCTGTACGATTTTCACATATTAGGGATTACTAAACCCCGTTACTTGTTTCGCTATACAATAGCTTTCTCAAACAGGAATTTTAATCTGTTTGAAGTTCCTGCTTGATGAAGCTATTTTACAGTGTAACACCTATCGCGGTTTGGTGAAGCCTAATCTGTGAAAATTGTACAGGCAACTGTATATTATTCGTTCAATATGGATTTTCATCCAGTAACGAACACATCCATTCAATTATGTGTGTTTCTCAGACTAAAGGTGAAATCACGCAGCTTCAATCATCAGGGAAAAATTAACAAGTAGCAATTAACAATTATCAATGATGAATTGAACTGCCTGATCTACTTTAGATAATCTATGCAACCAAATCATCAATTAACAAGTAAGAGTTGGCAAACTTTCAACTCTCTTACTTTAATTGTAAAATAATGTGCAGGTTATGACGGATTATATGATTATAACCAAATTTTTCTTCAAATATTTTTTTTTCGCGATCGTTTTTCTGTTTATGGAATGTGAGCTAGTTGAAATTGAAACTGTAGATGATATTCTGGTGGACACTCTCAGGAAAACAATGAAATTTCATTTTCAATTTCAATCTTCAACTCTCCAAAACGAAGCTAGGGTATATAAAAATGAATGAAAAATGCTCCTCAGAAGTTAATGTAAGGGTGAATTCGATCCCCTTTCACAATCTCTGATCATTGTTAAATTCAGGTGCATGAATGCCTTATTTTTCATTACTTCCCACATGATAATTGTTAATCGCTACTGGTGCATTGTTGATTGATATTGGTTCATTGTTACTTGATTATTGAAGCTGCATGAATCCACCTAAACAATATGTCTCAGATGTGATGAACTCATAAATAATCAGAGTAAGATTAAGATTAAAATACGGGGCTTATGTGCTGAACAGCCACTACACTGCGACCTTTGCAGGTATATTGTGCGTGCCCTCATGTATGTTAGAGTTCCTTGTCTAGACCCGTCCTTGTAACTAGCTCTATAGGCCCGACCTTAAGTTCTCCATATATTGAGAGGGTTGTGGTTTTTCCTCCCCTAACGTTGCAAACCTTAGCCTTGACAGACCTTCGCAGTAGCACAGTATGTGTGCTGAGGTTTCCTCATCCTCTTGGCAGAACCTGCATAAGGTTGTGTCTGCCAGTCCGATGATGTTCATATGTTTGTTGAGTCTACAGTGTCCAAGTTATCAGAGTAACTCGTCATTTCATTTCGATGAATCTTTTTTTTTAAGAAATATGTACCTCTGAATTGGAAGAATGAAATCCATTCAGGTAAGTGACATCCTTTTTTTTTCTTCAAGTTTACGAGAAACGAAAAAACCTGTACTATTGTAGACGGTGTGAATAACTCAGTGGGTGACTGACACATGGAAACAGTATTCCAAAACATACCAGATATAGATATGTGTCTCATTCGTCATCAAAAAATGGCAAGGGGCAAAATATTCCTTGAAATGAAACATTACTTGGAAAAAAAAAAAAAATGCTCCGTTTGAGGTGGATGTAGAACTTACGAGATAAATTGGACCTTTTCAAGAGATCAATTACCCTTACACCAAACTGATATTATTTGCACTCGACACGAGTTTCGCTAACAAGGTAAGCATCTTCAGGAGAATAAAACTGATATCAAATCTGAAGACTAGCGTTAGGTATTTATATACATTTGTCGGAATCAGATAATATCTAGTATTATTCCGTATATGTTTCTTGCCGTTTTCTGAAATGTTCTGTGGCTGCTGTGTTCAATTCTTATTGTGTATGAGAGAGAATTGTCAGATTGACAATTAATGTACAATTATGTAATTTCTTCAGTGAAAAGGGCATCTGCATTCGTTCTACAAAAGGAAAAAGGAAACTCAGCTAACTACAGTCGAATCACAAACAACATTACAATCTGATGTAGCGCAGAAACTACCTGGAAAGTTTTTTGGTTCAATATGGACTTCGTCTTTTAACTAGTAATTATTCTAATTAATTTGTCAACAATTTTTCTGCCCGGCTCTGTTAGTTGCCTAGATATCAATCCTGGTAGGGGGATATCTGGATTGAATAAACCAACCGACCTGGTAGAACTCTGGTTTTGCTTACATTCGAAACAGTAAATGAGCTACCGTGACGCCCCAGAGCGCTTCGGCACCCAAAATGATTAGCCCACCCTTGCCCACACAAGGCTCTGTCCTCTGGGGGCACTCCTACGAGTGTTCAGCAAAGGGAAATATTAATATGAACTGAGAATCTGACTGAAACGGATAGGCCCTTTGTCATCATTCATACTATTTTTGCATTTAGCTTTTTCTAGACTCTCGAATGCATCAAGTAGCCTTCCGTTATGATGCATATTATTTATCAGTTGCAGATTGCTTTCACCAATTCTATGATATTGCCTAGAGCATGTTGGGCGAAACTGGACTTTCCTACCCTTCCGTATCTCATGTGTAGGGTAGATAGCTCCAGTGTCACCCAACATGCTTTGGGCAATGATCTCAGATTTGGTGAAAGGGATTTGAGACTGTTTGAGGATGTGCATAAAATTGTTTGTTCTTCTCTGTTGATAGCTACAGTTTATGGAAACCAAGTTTTATTGCTATGAATTAGCCAGATTCCTTATTGTTCTTTGGCGATTGAGCCAAGCAATTGGCCCTTAATTATTTGAATGGCAAAAAATGAGGAATGAAATATGAAATATGTGAAAAAATAACAATAAAAATGGAATTAACATTGTGAATAATAAAATTAATAAAGATTCGAAAAAAATAATTGATAATTAGTATATTATCAAAGTTGAAATGAAAAAAAATAGAATACGAGCAGTAAATAATTCGAAATAGCGTATAATAAGAATGACTGATACACTGATATGCTCCTTGATACATATATATTACAGATCGATGCATTTGCTTTATAATCTCGATATATGTTATGAAAAATCAATATCAAAATCCATAGAAATTCTTACTTTTCGGTGCTTAAAGTTTTCAGATAATTTGAAGAGGTTCGTCGAAATATCAGTATCGATATGAGAGGTAGTGCAGTTGAATGGAAAAAATTGTAGTATAGTTCATTGAGCATTGTAATGTTCAGTTCGAAATGAATTGGACCCTCCATAGTTCAGATCAACCTGAGTAATTCTAATTCTTTAGGAAGGAATAGTGCCTCAGTGCAGGCTATTATGGCGCTGTACAACGAGACCGTATTTGAAAACACTCTTCCGAAAGAACTTTTATTCTATGATTTTAAATTGATCTCATTTCATCCTTTTACTTGGCATGTAACAACCATTGTCACTAATGCTGGATTGTGAAATAAATATGTTAAACATGGAAATTCTGAAGAGAAATCAGCAAATAACACAAATATAACTTCTACCAAAGTAAAAGCTGAGCAAAATGAACATTGATTTTATCAGCGTCAGAATAATCTCGCTTTTTGTTGCCCAGTTGAAGTTGAGTACATTTGTATTGAATGTTTTCTACTAACCATCGAAACTTGATACAGATGAAAAGATGTTTGATTATTTCGTATACAAATGATACAACAGCGTTTGATATCCATTATGAAACACTATTCAAAACAACACAAATGAATTACCAAAAAATGAAAAACAAATAATGCAACGGTATTCAAACAACAAATAACTAAGAAAACTACGGTAGAGAACTGAACTGGAAACGACAAATAGCTGGTTGAAAGGAACAGTAAAATTATGAAAAACTTCGAGCAAAATTCGAATAAATTGGAATACAAGTGTCAAAAGATGACAGAAATATATTCTTGCACCATCTACTGGAAATCGCAAAAAAAACGCTAACTGTAAGTGGTTATCGCTTTTGACCAGAACCCATAAATTTCAATTCAGAATCGATATCTGAACAGAACTCATCATAATTTGAGATCAACCTCAACGATTCTGTACAACGATCCAATTATTCCCACTATCCCAAATATCGCGAACGGAATGAGAATTTGGAAACGAGACCAAACCTAAAAAGGATTGCCCATCATAAACATGCAAATGGGATTCGAGTGGGTTGGTTTATTAATGCAGTCTGCTAGCCAACGTTTGCAATCAACAATCTGGTATTTAACGAGATATTGTAGACGTAAAATCGGATAATGTGGTAGCTTTCCCTATGTCTCGGTAAAAAAAAAGAATACCCGATATTTTGCAATGCGGTTATTTATGCTATTGTAAAGCTGAAATACCAATTAACCACTGCTAATCAACCACAAAATCTGTTGAATGAATATATTTTGGCAATCAAAGACTGAAGACTTTCACGGTCGGCAACTAATGAATTGTTAGGTGCTTCCGGGCTTCTGAGCCGTGGACAACAGGTTTTAAGGCCTGACGTTTCGTCTGCATCTGCGGCAGACATTTTCAAAGGCGATGCGGCAATGGTCGAAGTATCCTTCTCTGCTGGCATCCATGTTCTATGAATGTTCAGGCTCTCTTCTTTGCGGTTGAAGTTATTTTTATGTTCATGAATTTCTATGGCCTCCCTATAGAGCCTGGGGTAATAGCTCCTACTTGTGTCAAGTATCATCAACATATCTCAGCCAACAGGATGGTCGGACCGGCCAACGCCCTAGAATTCGCATCGAAACAACATGAATCCTGAAGCGCGCAAAACCGCCAAAACCCATCACGACACGTGCTGAGCAAGCGGCGTTGAAAGCTCTCAACAGGGATGAGAGCATCCTAATCCTACGTGCAGACAAGGGGAATGCTACAGTTGTGATGGACAAAGATGACTATGCGGATAAGGTAGTAGAGCTGCTTGACCCCAACACATATAATGTACTTGGACGAGATCCAACCATGAGCATCATAAGGAAAACAAACAAACTGATTCGTGACTCATTGATCGACCAAGATGAGAAAAAGGGATTACTGAAAACAGAAGCATTACCACCCAGGCTATATGGACTTCCCAAAATACACAAACCAGTGGTTCCGCTCAGGCCGATAGTCAGCGCTATAGGGTCTGCGACTTATGATATAGCTAAATACCTATCGGGCCTGCTACAACCAATGGTGGGAAACACTGAGTCTTTCGTTAGAGACTCTACACATTTTATCGGGAAAATAAAAGATCTGACATTAAACCCGAATGATATGCTGGTGAGTTTCGACGTGGTTTTCCTATTCACAAATGTCCCGATAGATGAAACTCTGAACCTGATCAGTACTTTTGTTCCTCCAGACATAACCGCCCTGTTCAAGCACTGTCTGACTTCAAATTATTTTCAGTGGGATGGAAAGTTTTTCGAACAGAAAGAAGGGGTTGCTATGGGGAGCCCACTGAGCCCTGTGGTGGCAAATTCCTTCATGGAACATTTTGAAAAACAAGTTCTAGGGCGTTGGCCGGTCCGACCATCCTGTTGGCTGAGATATGTTGATGATACTTTCGTGATTTGGGGTCACGGAGAAGACGAGCTGAAGAAATTCCTGGATCATCTGAATTCCTGGAATCCAAACATTCAATTCACGATGGAAACTGAGAAGGATAGGAGAATAGCTTTCCTGGACGTATGGGTAGAAAGACGGGAGAATGGAAAACTGGGGCATAGAGTGTATAGAAAGCCCACTCACACAGATCGGTACCTCAACAAGAATTCCAACCATCACCCGAGGCAAAAGAGAGGAGTAATTAAGACCCTGGTAGAAAGAGCGAGACGCATTTCTGAGCCAGAATATTTCGAGGAAGAGATGAGAAAACGCCTTTATATGTAATGGCTACCGCAGGGACGCAATTCACCGAGCCTTGCGACCCAGACGAGGAGTTTCAATGTATGGCCCCGAACCAGCCGTTAATGGACGGGCGTGTCTGCCTTATATTAACGGTGTGACGGACCGCATTGGAAGACTTTAGAAAAACATGGGGTGCAAGCAATTTTCAAGCCCACGAGGAAAATTCAAGAAAGCCTCAGATCCGCAAAAGACCCACGGGATCCATTATCTACCTCAAGAGTGTACCGAATACCGTGCAGTTGTGGTTCTGTCTATATCGGAACCACAAAAAGAAGCATAAAAACGCGGTTAACCGAACACAGAAGAAGTTGTCGATATGACCAAACCCAAAAATCTGCGGTAGCCGAACACGCTGTGTTGGAAGGTCATGACATTGACTTCGACGGAACACGAGTGCTGGACACAAGTAGGAGCTATTACCCCAGGCTCTATAGGGAGGCCATAGAAATTCATAAACATAAAAACAACTTCAACCGCAAAGAAGAGAGCCTGAACATTCATAGAACATGGATGCCAGCAGTTCAAAATGCACGAACCCTCCCAATGAGAGAAAAAACGCTTTCGAATAATCAATAAGGATCAATCGACCGTCCGAACCCAGATTCGATAAAGGGTGACTCATCATCTGAACCACATCAGATCAAAGCCTCGCAGCAGAGAAGGATACTTCGACCATTGCCGCATTGCCTTTGAAAATGTCTGCCGCAGATGCAGACGAAACGTCAGGCCTTAAAACCTGTTGTCCACGGCTCAGAAGCCCGGAAGCACCTAACAATTCATATTTTGGCAATGTTTGGATATCAGAATATTCAACAGATTTTATTTGTAAGATAGCAAATTATCAAAAAATCTCAAAAATGTTTAACATGAGCTGGAAATAGTATATTACATACCGGGCGAAAATTAAATCATTTCTCCCTAGAGAATACTGCTTTTTATCTTCTGCCTAGGTTTTTATACTATTTCATTCACATTCATTCGAAATAATTTCATAAAATCATATATAAAATGAACAAGAAATGAATATTTAGCAAGAATAATTTCAATACATACTAGTAACGCTAGGATTTGCCCTGTTTATCTGAAAAGGGTTGATGATATAGAGGCACGAAAAAACAATGGCGACCAAACAAGTAATCAAAAGAAAATGGTTCCAGCTCCCATGCCGACAGAAAACGCATGGGACCGAAGATCGAGGGAAAGGGTCTTATGACCCAGTGAGGAAGGGCCTGTAGGAGGTCCTCAGAGGGGAAACGGCAACAGTAATTCCTCCCACAACAATCCAAACTCAACTAAGAAGTAAAGCACGTGCTCCGGGACATTCAGGGCCGACAGTGACACTTGGCATCTTCGGAGCTGCCAGCAAAATGTACACGGAACTGCAGCAATACGTGAATTTCGATGGATTGAACAGGGCGATGGGAGACCACCTGGAGTTGATGAAAGGTGCAGGCGACTCCAACGTTGCAAAATTCGAGGCGTACAGGGGTTTTCTGGAAAGGACGTCACAATATAACCTTTAATGGCGGTAAAAGCATGCATGCTTAATATCAATGGAATGATCAACAAACTCCCTAGTGTTATTGATTTCATTGATACCCACATTGTTGATATAATGTTTCTTTCCGAGACTACTATTAGACAAGACAGGCCTGGTGCAGTAAGGAGTGGAGGGGTGGCGATCCTGGTGAAGAGGCACATCCCGTACACACAGCTACCACAATACCATGAAGCCTGGAACATGTAGACATCAAACTTGTTGACGGTACTTGTGTGTACGCGGTGTACAACCTGCCAAGCAACAGGTTCACTCTTCGAGATTTGGACAGACTGTTTAGTACCGGTCAGAAAATACTGCTGATAGGAGATCTTAACGCTCGAAGACCGGAGTGGGGGTGCAGAAACCAGCCCAACTTGAATGGCAGGACACTCTGGGAGTACTCTAATGACAGCAATGTCATTATAGAACACAGACGAACCAACCTTCTATCCTTTTACTCAAATGGTAGTACTATCCAGTCTGTTTAAAGCTTGATGAGGTAATCCACATTCATAAAACGGGATAGCCTAAAGCTGCAGTGGAAAGCTACCGTCCCATTTCGCTGCTCAGTATTGTCGCCAAAGTGACAGACAAAATCATCCTGAAAAGCCTAGTGCGCCTCGAGGAAAGGATGCACCTCATCCCGGAGGAGCAGTTCGGATTTCGGAAAGGCCAAAACACGACCTCACAGGTCGTAAGAATTGCTCACGGGGTGAGGGAGTCCTTTCATCGGGGCAAGAACACAGTCATGGTCCTGTTGGACGTCGAAAAGGCGTTCGACAGGGTCTGGATCGAGGGATTAGTCGACAAGATGTGAAACTTCGTGAAACCTATTGATAGCTACCTCACCAGAAGGGCTTTTCGCGTGAGAATCAATGATATTTTTTAGACGGAAGCAGGTGTCCTGCAGGGATCCTGCCACACTTATTCTCTCTATATACGCACGATGTACCGAAACTCCAACAAACAAATTTAGCAAAGTATGCAGACTCATTTTCGAGTGAGGTAGCAAATAAACAATTCCAAACTCATATGGATAGGTACATCGTGCCGTATATGGAGAGGAATAAGATCAAACTTAACTCGACAAAAACCGAGTTGATCCACTTCAGCAAGAAATTTTCCAACAATAAAATCTTCACAAAACTCAAAGTTCAGGAAAACCGAATCGACGAACAGATAAGCGTAAGATACCTGGGAGTTGATTTGGACAAGCGCCTGAACTTCCGCAGGCATATCAGTCTGGCAAAGAGCGGGGGCGGCGGTTAAACGCACGTACCCGTTGATCGCCCGGAACTCTAGACTCAATAAGGACAACAAGCTGCTTATTTACAAACAAGTAATTAGGCTGGCTTTTTTGTACGCTTGCCCACTATTCTGCAGCCTCAAGAAGACTCCGATGATGAGACTCGAGAGGATGCAGAATGAAGTCCTCTGTATCGTCACTAACAGTGATTGATACATTCCGCTCAGAGAACTATTAGAGACATAGAAGCATAGAAACCATCACAAAGTACGTCAGACGACTCTCGTACCGCTTCTACAAGTTCTTGCGCAAAAGTCCTCTGATGAGAGGGATCACGGCCATTAGAGCTTATCACAATCAACTCCGTAAAAATGGGCTTCTGTACGAAAGTCTGGATCTTTTCCAGGAAAGGGAGTAACCCACGTACAAATTGGATTTAAACCAGTTTTTCACTTTTTTCCGGTATAGTCGTGCATCAGTCATCAAATCCAGAAGATTCAATGAGCAATTGCTGACAGATTCGGAGGTGCAGGTGACCAGAGAGACCCGTCAACATCAGCGGGCGCACTCTCCACTGTCACGTCGGGCGGCCGCTCGGGTGCGTGTGGGACTTGTGGTTACCACTTTTCCCCCTCCGGCCTTTCCCTGCTGGCTGGGTAACTGGTTCAACGAAGAAAGGCTGTTAAGAAATTTTTTGTTTTTTGTTTTGTGAATGTGAAATGTACATCATTTTATCTATCTACATGTTATACAGATTTTTAGAAAAGTATTCTCAGAATGTGCTCTTGAATATAATGTATTACTGAATGACCAATAGAGATTTTTGAATTTGAATTTGCATCCGTCTAATTAATGCAAGACGTGGGTTCAAATCCCACTTGAAGAAGTTTATTTTTCTTGAATTCTGAATTGTATGAATGCCGCTATCATTTCATCAATATATTAGGAATTTACTACTTATACTCCATACAACATGAATTCCTTCTATTTTGCTTCTCTGTTCACACAAAATGTTCATCTCTGAAAGCTTACTTGACCCATTAGGGCAAACCATCTGAGAAATAGAATTGAACTGGTCAAAACTAGATGGAAATCTATTTCCAACAATAAATGTCACAGTTTCCTGTACGATTCTCAGTAAGGGTTTACAAAACCGCGACACGTCTTTGAGGAAGATATTGTATAGGGAAACACGTGTCGCGATTTTGTAAACCCATTGTTAGTGAGAACTATTATATTTGTATCTGAGAGATAACGATAAGGTATTCAATTCATAACAACTTCCGTAGGGGGAATGGCCGAAAAATAGATGATTACTACGATTTTTTACATTTATATTTTACTTCGCACAAATATTCAAATTTCAATATTCAGTTAGACATTGTATACAAACTCTTGCTGATGAAAAGTTCCGGAATATTGTTTCAGAAAACAATTTAAAATAAATTTCCACTTTTTGGATGATTCAATTAGAGATTAGTTCGGTGCAGATACTGGGAGAGTAACTTCGTTTCGGAAGTCTTCAATGTACTTCATTACATTACCGTAATTACTTGAAAATTAATTCCGAGAATGATTAATTGTTTGGCAAATGTTTCATTGTGCCCAGAATGAGTTTATGGAATTTAATGAACTTCTATTTTGAGTTTTTAGTTTGCACATTACCACGAAAGCCATAATTACTCGGGAATTGAGTTCAAACATGATTGATTGCAGAGCGAATTTTATATTGCCAACTTCCGTTCGATGTAGCTTTCACCCCCGTTAAGAACTCACGATTTGGGAGGTGAACCGGTATCAGCAACTTTTTTAATAACACACGCTTTCGTGATTAAAATCAATTGTACCGAAAAAAAAACTCGTACAAAAAAATTATCGTGGTGATACATGAAATCAATATTTTTAGACAAAAGTTATCAAACAGTTTGATAATTTGAACACGAAACAATTTCTTGAGGTATGTTAACAGAATGCCAGCAATGTTGGTACCAAATTTATCTGAATGGAGGTCACTTTTGTTGTTTTTTTTTTATATTTCATGATTAGTAGAGTATAATTACTCTGCTCTGCACTTGAAACATATTTTTTTTAAATAACTCGAAAATGCGCTTTACTCAAAAGAAAAAGAAGTCGAAAAAACACTTTGCCGACCACTTGTCACTATTTCAACCTCATCTCCTTTGTTTATTCGAAACGTCAATCCACTCGAAGGAATTTATGAAGGACTCGGATCCGCGCTAACGGAAGAAAAATTGAGCGTACTTAGTCTCATAAAAATCTCAAACCTCTTCAATAACTACGACAATTTTTTCCGGAAAAAAACATTTTCCCAAGTACAGAATCCAGTGCCCTTCGTCACTCATGATCAGTCCATTTTTATTGTCGAAAATGTGGTTAATATCTCGAGAAGCAATCCAAACGTTGTTTATTTGCAGCAATCCTCGTGAAACATAACGGAAGATTGTCAGATATCATAGGCATGCCAAAATCATCCATCGAAATGAAGCTAAAATGTAGAACATATTTCATTATGTATCTAGGCAAATAGCATTTATAAAGAATGACAATCACGACATTTGAAGCTTCATCTAGTTCGTTTCATGGCAATGGCTACTTGGAACAAAAATGTGTTTGAATTATCCTTCCGAATATTTATTTCTTGTTCAGTTTGCTGTTGCCCGCGAAATTGTACGCGTAGAAGTCGAAGCGAACCGGCAAGTCAGCGCATGCCAGTCACATCACGCCCGATTTTCTCCGACTTGATTATCATAAAATTTTCTTTTCACTGAACTTTTTGTCGAAGTGGCCTGAAATTGAATGATCCTATCCTTCAATTCTCATCTCATTTTGAAACTCCCCAATATGTATGTGTGAGAGAATCGATTCTAAAAACGAAGTATCCTAATTAGAATTTGGTTAATTTTTTTTGTTTATATCAATATTATCATAGGGGCAAAAATAAATATGATTTGAAATTGAAGTGACTTTGAATTGAAAATTATTCGAAATGGAAGTGATCTGTGCTTTCAAAATCTGACGGAACTGAAGAATGTTCATCATTTGCTTACTATATTTTTCGAATTGTCCATTGATTAATTTTTTCAGTGGATGTTAAATATGAATCAACGATGAGGTTGGAACCTGTAGTGTAAAAGTTGAAACTTTCCCTATAGATCGATTGCCCTAACACCGAACCGATATTTTTGCACCCTACGCGCGTTTCGCTAACAAAGTAAGTATCTTCGGGAGAAGTGTATTGATATCAAATCTAAAGACTAGCGTTAGTTTTTCAAATAAGTACCTAAGGATTTTCGGTCCGACATGGACTTGTTAGTTAAACGAGCGTCGAGTGCAAAAATATCACTTTGATGTTAGGTTAACTGATCTCCAGAAGAAGTTCTAATGATTATGAAAGATATACATAATGGAACATCGAATGGAATGCTGAGTTTCTTTTTTACAATCACTTCTTTTTTGTATATCGTGATGTCTATTCAAATCACAGATGGTTAGGTTAGGTTAGGTCAGAAGTGAGTGGGTCTGTTCGGCCCTCCACTGCAACCCACAAGGGTTTATTGTGGCTCACACCTATTCAAACTCGACCAAATAAACCCAGCTTCTTAACGAAGCCGATTAGTTTGTATGGTGAGTGATCTTTCAGGTCAGATGGTAAGAGTGAAGCCTTGCCAAACTCTGAAAACCTGATTCGGTCTGCAGCGGGGCAGGCACAAATTATGTGCTCTGCTGTTTCATCATTTTCAGACAGAGACGACACAAGCTGGCTTCTGACAGTCCGATTCTCTGCATATGATGATTCAAATGACAGTGACCTGTGAGAAGGCCAGTTAGACATCGTAATTCGTCCCTACTGTAGTCCAACAACTGTTTGGTTTCCGACTTCGAAGGGTAAATAAACGCCTTGGAATGAGCCAATCCTGGAAGATTCTGCCAGAAGTCCATGAATCTTCTTGCCATCCAGGTATTCAATGTTTGTTTGGCAAAGCCTAAAGCGATGCCAATGACAGGTTCTGGTCCGATGAAGCTGCTTGCAGCACCCTCCTTTGCAAGGGAGTCAGCAGCCTCATTGCCTTCCAGGCCAGTATGGCCCGGAATCCAGACCAGAGACAATTTGTTGAATCTTCCTATTGAGGAGAGTCGTTTTTGGCAATTTGTTACCCGTTTGGACGTTAATCGGTAAGAGCCAATGGCTTTCAGCGCCGCTTGACTGTCCGAGAATATTTTTATTGACTTGTGTGTGAGGTTGGATTCTGCCAATCTCTCCGCACACAGTTCAATAGCATAAATTTACGCTTGAGATACGGTCGCATAGGTCCCTAGGCAGGTTGATATCTCTGTCCTGGGTTTGCGACTGAAAACACCTGCACCAGAACCAGAAGGTGTTTTTGATCCATCTGTGAACCAACAACTATCTGCTCTCAGTATTTCCTTCTCCCGGAGGATCCAGTCCTCTCTACTCGGGAAAAGAACTGTATGAGGCAGGTCATAGTTTACAGTTGGAGTCATAATGTCAGAGGTCATTCCCAGAATGCTGTGACTTCTAGTGTCAGCCAGCAGTCTAGTATACTCTGCATTAGATTGTTTTGTGCAATTAACGATGTGCACAAATCTATATGCAGTCCATCTAGCCTCTCTCTCCAGAAAAATGTGGAGAGGAGGTAGATCTAGAAGGATCTCCATGGCCGCTGACGGTGTGGTACTGATGGCACCACAGATAGCCAAACAGGCCTGTCTCTGTAAGCCAGAGAGCTTTGTCTGAGCCGTTTTCTGAGAAGCCTTCGGCCACCAGGCAATTGCCCCATAGGTAATCATTGGTCTGACGATAGTCACATAAATCCAATGAATTTGTTTGGGACCTTAACCCCAAGATCTACCACAAATCCTTCAACAAGTCCATAGGGGCAGTGTGGCTTTGTGTAAAACTTTTTCCAAGTGGGCGTTCCAGGTGAGTTTTTTTATCAAGGACAATGCCAAGATATTTCACCTCCGTTCCAAATGAAATGACCTCACCATTGAGAGAACGTGGCGTTAAATCATCCAATTTTCTCCTCCTGGTGAAGGGGATTATAACAGTTTTGCTGGAGTTTACAGACATCTGCTCCCTCTGGCACCAACCGTGAACAACATCCATCGTGCTTTGAAGGATATTACAAGCCACCCTTCCCGGGCGTGGACCTTGCCAAAATGACAAGGTCATCTGCATAAGCTTGCAGATCTACTTGTCTTCTTTCGAGGGCATTAAGCAGACTGTCCATCAGGAGTGACCACAGAAGGGGAGATAGTACCCCACCTTGAGGGCAGCCCCTGGTGACCCTGAACTTAATGGCCTCGTCTTGAAGAGTCGTAGTTGCAATTCTGTTTACCAGCATGGCATAGATCCAACCCGTTATGGTTGTTTCTATGCCCCTTCCAGTCAGGGCTGGTCCTATAGATTTAGGTAGTGCATTGTCAAATGCTCCTTCAATATCGAGAAATACGGCAACCGCAATCTCCTTGTTATCAAGGGATTGGGAAATTTTCTCTATGAGGTTATTTAGTGCTGAATCTGTCGATTTGCCAGTTTGATAAGCACACTGGTGGTTATTCAGGGGAGCTGAAGATAAAGCCACCTTCCTAATATGTTCGTTCAGTATCCTCTCGAGTCCTTTCAACAGGAAGGAGGATGTAAGGCTGATTGCTCGTACCGATTTAGGGTGTGGGTCTTTCCGACCCACTTTAGGTATGTATACCATCCTTGCTGCCAACCAACTGGGTGGTATATAGTTCCACGCCAGACTTGCTCTATACAATTTTTTGAGAATGGGTAGATTTATTTCCAGTCCGTTTTGAAGCAGAGCTGGAAATATGCCGTCCTCTCCAGGAGATTTGAAGGGGCTGAAATGACTTAATAGCCCATTCAACTGCCGGTGCTGTGATAACCTTCTTGACACAGACACAGAACAAACACATTCAACAAGTTTATAGTCGCTATATTCACTCAATTTCCTTGTGTTTTTGCTGATGGGGCGGAATGACAAACATGAATCCGGTGCTACTAATAGGTCCTGCCAGGATTTAAGGTATAGAAACCCCGCCGGCAGAACGCCAATGGCATTATATCGTGCTCTGTTGTCATACTCGGATCGCTATAATTGTAATTTTTGAGAATGAAGGCATCCAGGAGAGAAATTATTGCTGTGAATCTATATTGGTTGAGAACTTCTAGGGAGAATCATCATCGCTACCCGTCCATCGAGAAGTCGAGGCTTGGATTTCTACATGCCAGGAGAATGCTGATGTCCGAAGACAATTCTGTGGAAGTCAGTACGAGCGAAAAATCGGCCAAGCGGAAAATCCTGGAAAATCATGATCGAAGTGGTTCGAAAAAAACGAAAATATCCCATTATCGTTTGTAAAAGAGCCATTTATATATAATACCTATTACTATATAATAGTAATGTTGACTTATTCTGAAGAATACTCGCAAAAATTATTTGCTAAGCAAAATTTCGAAAATCATGTGAGTGCACATATTTTGATCGATTAAACTTGGTGCACTCAGAATATAACCCCCGAATATTGCCTACATCAATCTCGAATAGTGTAGCTTTCTGTTAGTGAAAGTATTCCCAAAATATGATCAATATTTCCGAAGATTGTCCCCAAACAAATATTCAACCAAACAACTCAAAAAAATTAGAAATTTCACCTGTTTACAGTAGTAGTATAGATTTCGAATGATGGTGTATAAAATAGTACACCTAGGCGAACTTCAACATTCCTATTTCAAAAAATTGCTCACCTCGGCCTTCGGTCACGGTAAGCAAGAGAAATGATGAATTTTTTGCCTTGGTATATAGTATGCTTTTTCTCTCTTCGTCATCTATTTATTCAGGATTAATTATTCTTTTCATGATTTTACTCAGAATTCAACAAAGATATCAACTGTATTGAGAGTATTTTGGTACTGGAAATAGCTTTTGGTAATTCGGTAATGAAATAACTTGCATTCGCCAAAAAACTAGGTGAAGGGCACCAGTTATTGAAATGACTTTGAAGAAGGCTGTTACTCTAATATGGTTTGTTATATTTTCTGATCGAATAGTCTTTCTCCTCATAGTTCAGGAGATGAAGCATTTCGGTTCGCACTTTTTTCGTCCATCATGGATTTACCCGAAATTTCCACAGAAGGTACTGGATAGCTCAAGGATCATTTTCTATATCATGACGCTGTACGCTAGAGCCATGGGGGTGGTTGCCACCCCATCATGAGGGGTGGAAATTTCCAATTACATTTCAACTGGAGTAATCGACGGAAAAGGTGATTCTGAGAAAAAATGTTCCATGCGTTTTTTTCGTAAAAGAAATAATTTATGAGTTATTCGAAGTTGAAAGTAACAGTGTCCTGACGAAAAAATCGACTTTTTCGAATGTTTTTTTGCAAATAACTCTAAAACTATGCATTTTATCAAAAAAATTGCGGAGAGGCAAATTGTAGCTTTTGAAAAAACAAAAACAATATTTCCTTATAATTTTCCTACGACACATACGAACTGAGATGCAGCAAATGAATGATTAGCTTTTTTCGTCAAATGTATAAATTGAAAGATTCAAAGCGAAATAATGAGAAAAATTTGCATTTGTCGAAGAAAGCTCATAGAGACTTTTTTAAATCATTCAATTGGAGCTTTTAAACAAATGAAAAAATGTCTTCCTAGCATGAAAATTGACCGACTTATGATCAAAATAAGATCGATACCCGCTTTTTTCTACGAAAAAAAATCTGTGAAAACAACCTCCAAAGTACCCCCTAACTAAAATTCATCGCCACCCTTCTGTGATTCTCTTCATATATGTACTGATAATACACCCACGGAGTTCAACCAATTTTCCCTGTGTGTAGATTTTTTGTTAAGTGAATATTCGGCGTGATGAAGCCTTTAACACCTACATTTACGATCGAACATCACCTTAGTTAAGCGCTTTAAACTCTCCCCATTTGAAAATTAGGGGATCTCAACTAATTCTATTCACATTGTTCCATAGCTCTTGGAAAGCTCTACAAAATCTTTCCTGAAAAAAATTCTCTACCTAAAATGAGGGAGCTATGCTTAAAAAACCGATAATTTTTTTTTGAAAACTATTTAGGTTTTTAATGTTATTTTATAATTTTTGACAATAGTTTTTGACAGTAGTTTTTACCCTTATGAAACAAAAAGCGTATAACGGCACAATATAGAAAATGAACTAGAGGGTGTAGTAAGCCTGATCCCAAATTTTTGTACAAATCGGTTGTGGACGAAAAAATTGCGAGGTTTTACCATTTCTTTAGCTTCATTTCCTGAACTATCAACCCGGTTCAACTGAATTCATCAATATCTCAAATGAGCACAACGTCAGAAGCTATTTTTCGAAAATATGTGTCTGTATTGATTTTAAAGGTGCTTTTTTGGAGATCTAGATGTTTTTCGATATTTTTTAGTACCATATGAAGAGCACACAGGACAAACTATGAATGTCCATGAACCATAAATATGCGGGAAATCGTTTTTAAATTAAAATCCGGCTTGGTCAGTTATGTATGTTACTTGATTCACGTGAACACATATTTTAGATATCAGACCGGCCTATCAGAAGATATCCCTCGAAATGCAATATAATTTCATCGTTTTTACCGAATATATGTATTTTCAAATTCACGTTTTCTATGTGACTGTTATCGATATTTCCGTTCATTTAGGTGCCAAAAGATGCAGCTTTCTGAAAGGAAAAATATTATGTATACAAATAAATTTTGTAAAAAATGGACTTTTATAAAAATAATAATAATATGGCTTTTATTGATAGGAAAAAAATATATACAAAAAAGTCATAATATAAGCTTCTGTCAAATGGCAGGATTCGATTTCTGACTACGCCACGAAAAAAATCACAGCATGGGCAGACCTTGCTCTTCCATCCAACCGGAAAATGTGTGCACTTATGTAAACACACACACAAATGCACACGAGCAAACATTTCACCAATAAAACACAGATAAAAGATGCTACATTAAATGGTTTGTGAGACATATTGTAAAATGCAATAGTAATTGAACGACAACAACACATTACAAAAAAAACGAAGAAAGAAAAAGCAATTAGCACTTGAAATCCAACACATTAGAAATTCCATTTATAAGCAAAAGATGTTTAATTTTCTTTTTGAATATAATACAGTTAGAATTCTTCAGTTCGTTAGGTAATTTGTTTAAGAGCCAGGTAACGTAATAAGAAAACGATCCACGAAAATGAGAAGTTTTGTGGAGGGGGGGGAGTGAGCAAATTCTTAAACCTCAGATTAAGATTATGTACATCAGTCCTAAACCTAAGTTTGTTGTAGAGATAGGCAGGCTTCATACGAACTATTATTTTGTGAAATAAAGTGCATGCATGTAAGATACGCCGATTATCCATATTCAGCCAACCCAGATTTGGTAGGTGATGTGTCACATGATCCCGTCTACGTGAACCAGTGATTAGTCTGATGCATGAATTCTGTAATACTTGCAGTCTTCTCTTGTCAGTTTGTAACAGATAAGGACTGTACACCACATCTGCGTAGTTCGCATGGGATAAAACAAGTGCTTCGCAAAGAATTTGTTTAGATTGGCGGTTCAGTAATTCACGGTTGCGGTAAATTGTTTTGAGGTTACGATACCCTCGTTTCAGAATTAGCGAGAAAATCTCAGCGACGGATTTATCAGCAAACCAAGGTTTTTTATATGATCATCATCGCCTTTTATTGATAACGATACATTAACGATAGTGATGCTTATATTATTTAAGCACATCCTCCTAGTTGCTGACCTCCCGAAAAGCATGACAAACGATTTGATGACATTAACAGACAGACAATATTTTTTCGAAAGGTCAATCAGACATTTCAAATCTTCATTAATTTTTCGGCAACTATCAGCTAGAGAAGACTCCTCGAAATGCATGTATATCTGCGTATCATCCGTATAACTATGTATGTTTGTATAGCGAAGACAATGGGGGAATTGGGAGGTATATATTACAAACAAAAGTGGCCCTAGGATGGACACCACTCCGAGTAGCAAGAAAATCTGATTTAATTTTGTTTAATATAACACACTGAGAGCGATCACTAAGATAGTTCTTCATGAGTTGAACGGAGTTGGATGAAAATCTGAGATAATTTTTCCGTATGACCTTCATATATAGCTGCTTGTTCTGTGTAAGAGCAGTATGTAGAGAGGTTTGAAAAACAGTTAAGGGGCATTTTGAGTTGTTGCTTTTGGATGTGAACTTGAATTGAATTGAGTACAAGAGAATGAATGTGCTTTGAAACTTTTCACCAATCCTGAATTGCATTGTGTTTACTGTGATAACAATCTTAGAAACAGGTCTCTTTTGACGTAATTCTCAGACAAGTGTTTTTATATTCAGCATACATGTTTACACATACTCTGTGAAATCTATATTAATATTATAAGAGGTCCGTTACTGACTTCGTTCATTAGTAGGTTGGTTTGTATGTTGAGGAAAATCTTCGGAAAAACTGATCCGATTATGAAAATTCTTTCACCAACAGAAAGCAACACTATTCAGGAGTGATATATATATTTCATTAAAACTGAATGAAAATTCAGTGAAGAATGATAGTAGATAGTATATGTCAATCAAATCGGAGAAAAGCGGGCAAGATGTGATGCTTTAACGGTGTGCGCTGACTAAGTGGTTCGGTTTAGACGAACATAGGGTTCACCAAAAATATTGGTCTGTATCAGTTCAACGAAGAAAGTCTGTGGAAATTTTCAGCTTGTTTTTTATATTCGAATCACTAAAATGAGACCTGAAACATAAAATTTGCGTTTAATGTATGACGTTGGCATCCGATAATAACAAATGGTTTTCAGAAATTTCACCATTAACGGAGTGAAAAAGTGGGTCAAAATTTGTATGGAACAACGCGATGCCTTGCCCCAATCTATTTCTAATTCTACAAAAATATTCTTTCACAAAGTTGAAGGAAGACGTGTTACGTAATTTATGATATTCATCGCCTAACGAGGTTAAAAATGGGAAAAAAGTAATTTTGGGGGTGAATCAACACACAGCCTGAACCGCTGATTGTAGAGATAGGCATCCAATTAAAAACATAAATAGCTCATAACCCCAACTTTATGACAGATATAGCGAATGACCGATTCAAATATTTGAGGTTTCCTGAACTCAGATGAAGATGGCGTACAATTAATTTTTATCGAATACAATTCATTTTTTGTGGTATGAGAAGAAACCGTTGTGTGAAGATCTTGATACAACGGTATAACGAATGATATTATGTTCCTTCTGGCGCGATTTTCATTTCATAAGAAATTTTCAATTATCAACCGTGTACAATAAGAGGTTTGACGCTATTTCTTGGTATCGTCAGCAAACATTATCATATGCACCGCGTAAGCATCATATCTCTTCTGGATCATCGTTGTTTGACATTTCAAATTTGTAAAATTGTCACCTATTCAAAAGTGTCTTTGAAAATGAGTGCGAAACGATTTGGTCAAGAAGATCCTGAGAAAATAGTAGAGAATTTCACTCCAATTAACACTGTGAAGACAAAAAAATCCATATGTAATCAATTTGAACGGTTTTGCAATTTCAGAAACTACGAATTCGAAAGGGATACGACAATTCAAAAAATTGCAAAAAATTTGGAAGACTGGGGAGCTAATATGAAGAAATCTGATGTCGAAGACTATAAAGAATATTCGCTAAAAACTATTCGATACAAGATACAAGAAATACAAAATCAGTTTCAATCCGTTTCAGAATATTGAATTCAAAAAAGGAAGAGATGTAAGGAATGCAAAAAGAAAAGAGTTGCAAAGATGTGTGGATAAAAGAAAGCAGAGTGCTGCCGCACTAGAGGAAGAAGAATACACGAGGATAATCGATTCTTGTGATGAAAAAACGCCATTAGGACTTCAAATGAAGTTATTTCACATAATTTCTTATGAATTAGCCTGGCGCGGAGGTGGAGGTGTTAATTGCCTCCTTCACTATTTCAGAAAAAAAACTAATAATGCGGGTGGTAATAAAAAGTGTGCAGACACCAAATGGCTGGCACCTAACATTGGGGGGGAGGTGAGCCGTGTCAACGGTTTCGAGTGATCAATGGTGCAGCGGTCCGTTCAGCCGAAGAAGTTGGCACATCACTCAACGGTTGAGCACCGCTGAACGAAGCCATTGAAAACCCTGATCGGTGCCCCATAAGACTGTACAACGATCTGATTTCACAACGTGGGCAAAATATAACCATCGATAGACCCAATTCCATTCTGGAAGAAGCCGAATGCTGCGTGGTATAAAAATTCACCAGTGGTCTCAGCAGAAAAATGTGGTCTCGACACCAAAAAACGAAAATCATTCAAGTCGCTCGACTTTGGTGTCTCACATGGTGAAAAAAGTTTTCAGGAGCAGGAAGCTATCAAAATAACAGGCCATGCCACAGCGTCTTCGCTGAAGCCTATCTACAGATGGATGCAGAGCATCATAAAAATATTATGCACAAATTGAGAACAAGCACATCAGCATGCATTGCTAGCACGTCGACTGCCGCATGCTCAATATCAAGCAATGGGGGATTCATCAAGTGTTCCTGCTGTTCGACCCATCTACAATAATTGCGTTCTCAATAATTGTACATTTTCCAATAATTGAATTTTCTCCTTTCCTTCTTATGTAAATGAAATACTGATCAATTGAATCGTTCTTCCTTCGATTTGTTCGAAAAATAATCTCTCCAAATACAACTCGTTCTTCAAATTTAATAAGATAAATTTTCATTTCCGAAACACTCAAACTTTTTCATATTGAGGCAAAAGCATTCAAACAAACCGAAATAGATATAATCACTCGTCCTACGGACTCGTGATTTTACTAATCGTTTTGTTATCATATTTTTACCAAATGTACTTTCAATGGAATTTCAACAATATTTTCCATTTCAAGTGATAGACTCATTCTTCCGATGTTGAGCTTTTTGTAGATATTCGAAGATTCATAAAGTGTAGTCTTTCACGGCAGGTGTCTATCATATTTCTGATTGTTTTCGGTTTCACAAGCCATGGTCATCAGAGTTTTTTACCTTAGGTAGTGTCTACCGCAATTGCAAACGAAATGTCAAGCCCAAAAACGTGGAAACCCCTATAACAAATCAGAAAATATTCGAAAAAGTATCTGAATATATTGATTGAATGAATTACATTCTTATTTTGGAGAGTCTGATCCCTTGTGAAACTTCTTCTGACTTTTCCTCAAACAATATGATGAAAAAGGAACAACTGCTATGGGAAGATAAAACTATTTGAATTGATGAACAATCTCTGTACATATTAGAGAAACGCTACCCTTCTTCCGTGATTTTCCAAGAAACCGTATCAAAGATAAATTGCATTCGTTTCAAAATATTTTCTTTCATGAAAGGACAAAATGGAAAATCGAAAAGCCAAAATCCTTTCTTATGCACACAATACGTCTCCGTTTTCATACTTTATTCTCCGACAAAAGTAACGTATAAAACCATGTCAACAGTAGCATATTGATATTTTATGGAGCAAAACAAAAAAGAAAGCCAAGCTGAATGCAATTCCTCGTAGCAGGATATATGTAGTTTACCTTTCGCCTTATTGCGTTATTGGCAAAAATGTGAAGCCAATGAGGAAATCCCTTCACCAACAAGCTCTCAAAGAGCAGTCGTGGGCGTACGTACGACGTAATATTTTAGGACTTAGTTGGAAAAAGCTGACACACAAATTCAATTGCATTGGAAGAACAGACCGAGGGATTTGAACATGATCTCATTTTGTGTTCAATAGAATAGTATTTGTCAGATATAAGGAGAGCCGTTGCAGCTTTGCTATTCTGAGTGTGATTTATTTTCAAATGAATATTTCCATCTGAGAAATACAATTCCATTTATACATCAGGCAGTAAATACTGTTTGAATGTTTTCTGGGGAGGTGGAAATGTTCTGGAATCCATCTGTTGGGTTTTATCTCCCATAGAGATGAAAGGAAAATGCTTTAAGTTCTTATTACATCTGTTTTTTTTTTAAATGGTTGTATTTCATGAATATTCATGGTTATGCTTGAAGACTGGCTTTAATTCGAATATTCCAAAAATGAACAATTTGTTCAGGCTAGCCTCAACTCACCTAACGGACTATTAGAAAGCAACTACCCCCCTGGCTAATACCACGAAGGGCATTGGATTACATCCAACAAGCGTTAGTGCGGGATTCTGCACAGAAGAAATTCCACATATGCTCTTGGCGATACAACTAACAGAATTGATTTTCAATTATTTTTTTTCGCCAGAGTATAAACAGAAATATCTTTTGTGAAGAATCCTGCTCTGATAATCAACATTCTTCGTGGTATTAGCTAGAAATGAAGTTCTTCTCTGACAAGCATTTGTCCATGAGTTGAGACTGACTTTCGGACACACTTCTGGTTGTTACCTCGTCTATGGGCAGATGGCGTGGTAATGGCTTCAACCTTGCTCGAGGTATGATACAGCAGGAAATATGTGATTTCCAAAGGTGGAAAACTATCGAGTTCTAGTTGATGGTGGAAACTACCTTGTTCCGACGAGAGGCCAAATAGCTCAAAACCGGACAACAAGTGTGCCAGTCCCAATAATTTAAAGTTAATTCCGGTAGTTGTATTGCCAAAAGCATATACAGGAAATTTTTCTCTGAAGATTCCTGCACTAACCTGTCGGACATAAATCAACACACTTTGTGTTATTAGCCAGGAGAGTCGTTGACAGGTAGTAGTGTAGCAGTCTACTGTGCAGGTGAGTTGAAACTGGTCTCAATGAATTGTTTCTCTTCATGATTTCAGATATCATCCCATAACAAGATATAAAGTTTGAGATATTCCAAAGAAATAGCGTTTGATAGGGATTTCTGACGAAAGTTATAAGAAAATAGTCGATATGAGTACTTTTTCCAGCAGAGTAAATGCCTTCCAGAAAACTTGCTATCAATGGATCCTTGTTTTTTGAGGAAGGAAGCAGAAGCACATATGTACCTATATCTTTACCGTCATAATCATAAAATTCAGGAATGTTGTCACCCTTTGTATCATAGAACATAAGCGACAATCAAATGATACATTATTCAACAGTCCTGACTGAAGTAGTAATTACCAACCGTCAATACGGATTGATATACGATGGATACCAAATTGATCATTATATCACTGTCATCAACTGCAACACATCCAGTTAACATATATATTTTCTGAATTTATAAATACTGACTGCCAATGAAATGTTCCGCGTCACAACTCTATTTCGATGAATTATTTTTTTGTGTTTTTCTCCGAATGAAAAATAAAAATTACAACTTCTATGGAAGAAGGAGAATAAAAAAAATTACACACACTTTCTATTTTGTTTCTTGAAAAATTCCTTTGGAGTTTCGAATATCTTTGTCCTCAAGTATAATTCGGTTTTGTCACTGCCTACTTCAGTTTTCAACTCTCTCCAAAGGGTCAGAAATGTGTGTCTTCGATGCATTGCTCTAATAGTTGAATTGGAAACTCCTTGCTGATTTCTTTATTGCACTAAAACTCTGTAGCTTTTTCCACAATTCGAAGGATATTCAATATATTCCAAAAGAAGTTGTAACCCGTATTTCAATCGAGGAAATATCACAAATATACAAGTCTGCTATGGCGTGGGACATAACACTGATGAATAATGCTCATGTCAGATACCCACAATATTATTTCAACGGTGGTGTAAACACTCGAGTGTGGAAATCCCATACATAAAACAATAAACCACACTCGTATGTTATTTCAGTTTTCAGAAAAAAAAGTTGAATATTCGAAATAAAACAGTGGAGTATTGCATGGAAAAAACTGTGCTTCCATGAACCGAGCTCCAGCCTTTATATCCTTCTAAACAATATGTATACCTATATGACATTGTATCGATTATGTTCAGAACGACATTATTATCATCACATGAAGTTATATGGGAGTTCAACGCTAACATATCGTGATTGCAATAAAATTTTGGAAGACTGCACTTGTCGGGTCAACCGCGATTGAACTGACAGGAGCAGACGATTGATGATATATGATTGGAAGATTTGTTGATTCTCAAGAAAAAACTCATTTATTTCCAAGTAGAACTGTAATGAATATTTTTGTAGATGTAAAAATGGACCTTCCAACATAATTGGAGGAATTGCGTATTCCATGTGTATGTGGCAGTATTCAAACTGGTGAAAAATCAAAACCGCCAAGAATAAGATTAGCTGAATCATATAAATACTTGAGAAGACCAGAAATAGATGAGACGAAAATAGATGAACTCATCCTACCAACAAACGTTAAACACATGGTTGAACGGAATAATATCAATTTACTTATGAAAAAAATGCTTCAAAGAAGGGAACTTGCATTCTTCCAAACGGAGATGAAGAGATTACTAATTTTTGTTTGGTATAGATAATTGACAAATGCCTCCTCTGGAAAAGGAAGCTGAAAAAGGAAGATTCAGTTTAAAGGGGGATGCGTCAAAATCAACACTTGAAACCGTAATTGATTTATCAATAGTCGCACCTAATTGTGAGAGGAGTATGTTCAAATACCAGTTACTCAAACGCAGGGCTCACTGTCGCAGTTGATATTGTAGTTATCCTGGTCCATTCGTAAGAGGGTAGAATAGCTGAATTGTTGTATTGATAGAGATATGTATTCCAGTTCTTATTTTCATTTTTTTTTGGTCATTTATTCAGAAATTCAGCAATAACATACATTTTATATAACATTCTATTAATCACAAGATACAACGTTATTGTCTGACTGAAAAGGGCTATAGTTAATTTCAATGTACAGGAGTGTACATTGACTCCATTCTTCCCTATAACCCCAGGAACCTTCAAAATGATGTACCATAATATTGAATTAAATTAACATGTATACTCTATTGGCGCAATGCACTATAGAATTACGTGAAAATAAGTATGAATAAATATGGTAATGGAAAACAAATATGATCTATCTCAAATAAGAAGAGTCTTACAAAGCATTTATAATAACCTAGACTGTAATATATGTTTGAGTGTAACCAAATGTACAATACCGAAGCTTAGACATTGAAATTTGATATGGTGTTACTATTATGTAAGAGAGTATTTTTCAACTTTTCTTTGAACTCTTTGAAGCTCAAGTCGATAAGATCAGAGGGTAAACCATTAATTACTTTGCAAATAGTATAAGAATATGATCGCTGGAACAAAGAGCTAGAGTGATGAGACATTCATCTTGGAATTCACACCGATGACTGGAGTGAATTCCAAGATGAATGAACCTCTGAAGAAGCTAGCCACTCGAGCCAGCGAAACGTCAGGAAGAAATTCCAAAAAACGACGGCCTTAAACCCGAATAAAAGTAGTGATACTGAAAACCTCGGCCGCGAAAGCCTCAACTATTTTGATGAGACATTGTTAGGAGATTCTTCCTTCTCACATTGACATTGTGTATATCTGTCCTGGAAGATATTCTGCGTGCTAGGTTTCTAGGTTCTTGCTTTTTAATTATTGCATAAGATGAACATACCAGATGCAAAAACCTCCTATCGGTCATTTTTAGCCATTTTAACTTCAGCAATTTACTAGACACCGAATGTCTTCTGCCAATGTTATGTATGAAACGGACGCATCTATTCTGAACTGTCTGCATTCTTCTGCGATTTTCATTAGTTATGCAAGGGCCATACAAGGTATCCGCGTAGTTGAAGTGGGATAATACCAGCGCCTCTCATAAGATTTTTTTTATATTTCTATCAAAAGAACTACGATTTAAGAAGCTTGAGTTTGTAAAACGCATTCTTTATCATGTGGTTCACCTGCTTGGAAAATCTCATGTCCGACTCAAAATATACACCTAGATTTTTTGCTGTGTCCACGAGTACCAATGAAATACCATTAATCTTAATGTCAAAAAAAGATGCAGTTCTCGTTCTGGCTGGCTTGCTTCCGAATAAAACATTCCAACAACTCGCACACGGATTAATACCCGGAAGGACTATTTTCAATACTAGACCTTGATTCGAGGGCAGAGTCGCGTGAGAGAACAGTTGATCTTTAGTACCGTTTGACCGATGAAATCGTTATTGATTTATCAATGGTCCGATCGAATTATGAGAGGAGTATGTTTGAATACCAGTTACTCAAATGCAGCTTTCCTGGTCTATTCGTGAGGGGGTAGATTAGCTAAATTGCTCTAGATATGTATTTGAGTTCTTGATGAAGACTCCAGCATGAGAGTCGAAACGTCGAAAATTTCAACAACTCGCACACGGATTGATACCCGAAAGGACTATTATCGGAACTATTGATTAACAATTTAGTCATGCTAGTGTCACATTCCGACATCTCTCACCAAAATTCAGAATCTCATTACAAATTTCAAAGAAGGCTCGAGAAAGCAGGCAGACTAGCTACCGAAACGTCGGCAATTGAAAATAATATGCATTTTTCAAAAAAATCCGACATCTCTCACCAAAATTCAAAATCTCATTACGAATTTCAAAAAGGGCTCGAGAAAGCAGGCAGACTAGCTACCGAAACGTCGGCAAGTGAAAATTATATGCATTTTTCAAAAAAAATTTAATTCAATCTCCGAATTCATTGAAAATACGACACGTTACTGACAAAACATTTACTCGATTTCGCTTTATGTTATCGCAGTTACAGATTATCCAATGCATCCTGACACAAACTCGGCTACTTTTCCAGTGGCACACTGGTAGTGCACACTGTGACGAAAGAAGAAACATCTCCTAGGAATTAATTTCGACCCAGTGAACACATATAATACGTGTTTTTTATCTTACTATACTTCAGAGGAACTGCTGGGCAAATATATCAATTTGCCCTAAAAACAGAAAATGAAGCTTTCCTTTTCATTTTCAGGGGACAGACTTTGGTTTTCAGGGTACTTCGGACCTACGGTGGTTCGAATATTGTGTAATAGGACACTAATTCATTCATCCTACTTGAGGAAGCTTTGTACAGCGAAACACCTATCGCGTTTTTCCTTTTGCTTGTGATAATTCTTATTATTCTTAAATATTGCAGGTCGATTCGAAGAGAATTTTAATCAGATTCGGCGTTCCTAAGAACCTCATTTCATGAAAATTCTCCCGAGAAGTATCGAAGGTTCATTGGAACATGAATAGTTCAATTTGAAATTAATTATGAGTTTCAAAATTAAACACATAACCATAAAGAGTTTTCATTTATTGTGGTAAGTTTAATGCAAACTTAGGCATTATTTGGGAAAATCAATTGTTACAGTGGCTCGTACCCCAGTATTGAAAAAGGTACAGAATATCTGTCTTTCTCTCACTGTCGGAAGAAACAATTCCGAAACAGGAATCAAAAAAGGACTTTCCAAGATAATACAAAGTTCGGATTTTATGATAATTTTTATACGAAAAATACGAAATTTGAAGTTTCAGAGAGCCCACCATTGCTTCAATTTCCCACAGTGTACTGGCGAAGTGACGATTTAGTGCTCTATTTTAGCAATAGATCCTTTGCAAGTGAATATTTTCGGTGTTCCATAATCGTGCACTTATCTCTTACTCTATTGTTAGTTTATTGTCAGAGATGCGAGGGGTTCCACTTCGGAAATCCGGTGTACAAAATTCAGTAGAAATCTTGTTTAAATCCATGAAATCCATCTTGAAATCCAAAAATCCCACCTGAAATCCACTAGAAATCCTGATTTGGTGTACAAATTTAACTGAAGTGGAACACCTCTTCCACCGATGGTGCAGTGTGTGGTTTGCACCTTGAATAATTGAGAACCAAAGTTGAGTTTCAATGATATTCTATCTATGAGACTATCTCATTGATCAAATAAATTGAATTGTATCACTTGGGCTTAAATCGATACAGGTCTGTGATTTTCCTGAAAGTTCAAAAAGTGGCGAAGGTAACTGACCTGTGAAATGTGGTGAAATTACGTTCGGGTGATTATGTATTTCACGCATTACTGAAAATGGCGGAGTTGCACTCCTTAATGAATATGGTGAAGGTTTATTGGATACGTAGTACCGTTCGTTTAGAGACTGATTATCCTAAATTATGGACAGTATCATATAACTGGTAACTAAGTGAAAGGAATTGATATCTACTATGACGAAAGTGATTCATAAAGTCGCGAGAATGTCAGGAGTGCAAGTCCAAATTTTCAGATAAATGGGCATAATCGACGACTATTCGAGGAGTAAAGTTTTTAATGTCGATTGGTGTGGAATCTCTAACGTTAATCATGACAGTTTTCAACGAGGCTTGTTCTGTTATTCCGGGAAAATAAAATGTAAAGAATTTATTTTTACTGCTGTCACTATTTTGCGGGTCTGGTGGATTTCCAGTTATCGTTTCGAAGAATTCGATATATGGTGGACAAACAACAGCGTCCGAAAGTCTATTCCAAGAATAAAGAGTAAATAAGGTTGAAATATTATCGTTGTATGTGGGAGTTCACTCCTACTTCATTCTTGAAATAGACAAGTTGATTAATGTGAAAATTATATCTTATTAATGTTCCTTCCCGAAAATGTAATGATAGCCAACCATAAAAAAAAATAAGAGAACAAATTTTGGTTCAGTTTCATAACGAAAGCAGTTTGGCTTTCAGAACATCAACAAAGTTAAGAATTTTTGATAAATATCTGACTAGTACTCATTTGTAAGACAGTGTTGACCAAGATAGTTTAATACGGCAGTATAGCTATTATCATAGAACTCTGACCAGAGGTTTCAGAAATATTAATTCAAGTTTTTCTATCATTGTGAGGTTACTTATGCACTCAGTGTTACCTGGAAGATGGCTGAACATTTTAGGTCCCCAATTGAAGATTGATTCGTCAAGTCTAATGATAAGCATGAATATTACCATCGATTAGGAACTAATCTAAACTATTCTTCACAGAGCTCAATAAACCGAACAGTCTTTGTTTGGGTAGTTGAGCTCTAATGGTATCATTCCCAACATGGAGGAATTATTGAAATTCTTGACGTTTCTAAAAGGTGAACAGTCACGAATAGCGTTTGAAAATCGAAACACCATCAGACACTCCTTTACACGCCAAAAAACAAAAATCCCCTCTGATATTACATATCACATCAAATGTGGTATACAAAATCAATTGTGATAAATATCAAAAATGTTATCAAGCCGCTCAGGGCACTACTTGACCTCGACTTGTCACACTTAAAATTCAATAGGTTAAATCGAAGGCAGTTTGTGCAACGCCTCCATCACCAATTTCGGAAATGATGGAGTGACGAGTAAATTCATAATCATTCATACTCCAGTCTATGACGGTGAAAAAAGTGTAAACTGTGTATTTATCTCATACAGCACCGATTCGTATGAAAATTTGGATATAGGTTCTACTTACCCTCTATTCCAAAATCTACCCCGTGCCGAGGGTTGCTTTCTCCCTGGGGGTGGATGTCACCCCTTCTTGGGGGTGAAACAATTTTCATTGGGAATAAGTGCGGAAATCAATAGATTGACTAATTCTAAGCACTTTTTGTTCAATGAAGTTTTTTCTGAAAAGCAATACTTTTCGACTTATTCGCGAGTGAAGTTGTCGGTTTTCAGGCAAAAAACACGTTTTCAGGTCCTTTTTCGCGAATAACTGGAAAATAATGCATCTAATCGAAAAACCTGTGGAGAGCAAAATTATAGCTTTTGAAAAAACAAAGGCGATTGTTCATTTGTGATGTATGCAAACCCACTACAAACTGAATAATTGCTTGTTGAAAGTTGATTGGTATTTTCAAACGCCAAAATGAAAAGTTTCTACGTACAATAACGAAAAACCAATGCATTTTCGGGAAAAACTTATCAAACCTTTTCTGAAGTCCTTCGAAAATCCTTCATTGTTGTTATTTATAAAAGTTTCTAGCATGAAAACTGACCGAGGTATGAAGGAAATAATGTTGAATCCTATTTTTTCGTTGAAAAAAAATTGTGAATAACTCATCCTCTCTTCTCCCCCCTTTGAAAAAAATTGTTGTTACTCCATAATTCACTTTATTCATGTTCTTTCAATGAGTTCTGAGTTTTTCATCAATCTAAAGTACGTAGTTTTGAAAAAAATTGAGATTGAAGAGAAAAAATCATATACGTAATTCAGCGAAAAATCACAATGTCTTCGAAATAACTCGAAAACTATTGATCACATGCAAAATTTTCTTGTGTACAAAATTGAAGGCTATTCTTCTCTGAAAATTTCGGTGTTCAATTTTTTTCTGCAGGATGGAAGTAGAGTAAGATATGGCCAGTTAAATATTGTGAGGGTTCGCGCAAAGTACCTTTTTTGAGCCCTTTCAGCATGAACCTTTTCAAAAATATAATCTGAAACAAAAAATAACGTGAATGAGCTTATAGCTCATGAGAAAAGCTACAAATTACTCCTTTGGTGGATTTGATTGTTTGAAGACTAAGCGAGTTATGGGAAAAAACCGAAAACAATTTTTGTAGAAATTAGAGTGTGTATATTAGTATATTGAAGAATACACATAGTAACTATATTTTAGGCCTAGTGGAACTATATGTATATTATATAAGTATATATACATATAGTTCCACAAGGCAACGATTTTTTCCTAAGAGGGGGGAAAGAGAGGATGAGTGATTCACAATTTTTTTTCAAGGATAAAATAGGATTCAACATTATTTCCTTCATACCTCGGTCAGTTTTGATGCCAGAAAGTTTTATAAATAACAGAAATGAAGGATTTTTGAATGACTCCAAAAAAGTTTCAATAAGTTTCTCCCGAAAAATGCATTGGTTTTTGGTTATTGTACGTAGAAACTTTCCATTTTGGCGTTTGAAAATACCAAGAAAATACCAATCAACTTTCAACAAGCAATTATTCAGTTTGTAGTGGGTTTGCATACATCACAAATAAACAATCGCCTTTGTTTTTTCAAAAGCTATAATTCTGCCCTCTGCAGGTTTTTCGATTAGATGCCTTATTTTCCAGTTATTCGCGAAAAAGGATCTGAAAACGTGTTTTTTTGCCTGAAAACCGACAATTTCACTCGCGAATAAGTCGAAAAGTATTGCTTTTCACAAAAAACTCAATCGAACAAAAAGTGCTTAGAATTAGTCAATCTATTGATTCCCGCACTTATTTCCAATAAAAAAAATTTCACTCCCAAAAAGGGGTGGCATCCACCCCCAGGGAGAAAGCAACCCTCGGCACAGGGTAGATTTTGAAAAAGAGTGTATGTAGATCCTGAATCCAAATTTTCATGCGAATCGGTGCTGTATGGGATAAATACACGGGAAAATGGTCATAGACTGGACTATCATAAGAAATGGTTTTGAGGGAAACGACAATTGTGAGCGAAACGTAATGTCGTGGTCAAAATTGCCTTTATTTTCGAAAAAGAAGATTTTGTTGAAATATTATCTATGATCATCATGCGGGAAGGATTGAAGCGTAATATTTATTAATTAATAATATTATAATATTAATAACCTACATCTTCTTTGAAGGAAGAAATCGGCAAAAGTGATTCTTCTTCATTCAGCCAGGGAGGTCCAGAAAATAACATTTTATTTGTAAGCAATTCTGAAGGCAGTAAACCTCGTGTTGCACAATTAGCTGAATTATCTTTGGATGGAATATGACGCCAAATAGAAGGCGGTGTTCTTTTTTGAATGAAGGTGATACGGTTACTGACAAAACTTTTCCATCTGTTGGGTGAATATTGGATATAACTTATCGAAATTTAACCGTCTGTCTAAGAAAATGTTTGTAAAAAGTTAATTTTATTTTGAATGATTTTCCAAATTGTTTTCGGCGACCGCGCTCAGGCCGAGATTGTTTTCAGTGGAGCGACCTTTGATTTACTACAAACAAAAAAGGTCTGGAACGAATTTTCCTTATTTCGCACTCTGAAAATAGATTGCAAAATCCGTGCATTTCACATTGAAGGTTATGCAACATCATATGACGAGGAATCTATCAATAAGGCCAATTCTGTTTTGAATTGAAGCCATTTATCAAGAACTTCCTCAGTCGGAGTTTCGTCCCGTTGCATTCCCAAACTCCTAAAATATTGTATGAGAAGTTTAGCGGAAAGCGTAATCGGAGTTGGGAATCCAAGGGGATCAAAAACGCGAGAAAGATCAGATATATAATCTCGCGTTTAGTGCAAGTTATCACCGATGAAGTAATATTATAAGAAAATGTATCTGATTAGGGTTGCCATCGTAAACCTGAAATGTTAACGACTGAATCTGTTCCTTTATCAAATGGAATTGATTGTGTATAAAGAAATTCAGGTGGTTAATCCAACAAAAATGGTTAACAATTACTTGACCATTTGCGCAACTCAAAGTTTCCACATTCATATATATATATATATATTTTTATTAATTGGTCTCGAGTTGACATTGCCTCTTCTAAAGTGAAGGACCTTGAGCATATATCATCGATATACACATTATTTTCCAAAACGTCAGCTACCAAAGGAAACCTCTTTTTTTTCATCTCGAGCAAGCTGTAAAATAGTTCTATTAGCCAAAAATGGACTGCTAGAAAACCCGGAAGTGAGTGTTTTCAAGCTTTATTCTTTCGAAAATATCCATAATATTCTTTGATAATAAACGCGATGTTTGGGATGAACTAAAATTTGCAAGAACATTTTTTTAACGTTGGTGATAAAAACAATGGGGTATATCCGAAAGTTTAGCAATATTGGGAAAATGTTCCTTTGCAATTTTTCACCAAATAATAAAGTATCGTTGAGAGATATTCCTTCGGCTGATTTGGCTGAAGCGTCGAAAACTACGCGTAACTTGGTTGTTGTGCTATCCTTTAAAATACAATGATGTGGTAAATAAAAGCCAAGTTGAGCGTCATGTTACGAATGTTTTTGTTTTCTTTTCAAGTAACCAGAATCTGAATATTCTTGTGAAAAATCAGAATACAGTTAATGCAATTCTGGATACCGTGAAAGGCGGCATTCAAGCAAAAAAAAGGGACGTAAAGCGAACAATCGAGAATCACGATATCAAAACTGGTTTCAGCATCTTGAAAAGGCAAACTAACAAGATGACGGCCAGTTTCAGTTATGTAATGTGAATTATTATGGTATATTATTCAACGAGTGTATAATGGCTATGATTCACGAGGTGAAGTTTACTGCCTCGAGCCGCAGGCGAGTGGCCTAAATCACGGAGAGAACATTAGTCATTACTAGATAGACTAAAAGGAAGAATTGTTGAAATTTTTTTGTTGGAAAATTTTGTTCTATCACGTACATAATTCCAGAAACATTATTATTTCATTCCAACAAATAATTCATATAATTCTGTTGACAGGTTTGAGTCAAACTTGTTTATTTCGATATGACACATAGATTTATACTCGTTGATAGTTCAGAGTGAAAGCCAAGGAGCTTCTCTCCTTGGAGCTTCTCTCCTTGGCTTTCACTGGATAATGGGCATCATTAAAGTTGAGCAATAAGACGTATAATGAGTACATCATACAATAGTCGTGGAAAAAATATTTTATGACATAAGTCATCTTCTGGAAATATTGATTTCATCTTAGGAACTACTTCAAGTTCCCAGATTATTTTCTAGACTGAGATTATCTATTTGAGATATGTTAGTAAAAAATTGGCAAGTTATTGAAGGTTTCTCCTCATTGAAAGGTAACCTTTCCATAAGCACTTATCCAAAAACTGTATTCATTGCGACAGGTTCATAACCATTTCCTATGATATGACCCTGATCTAGTATGTGCAGGAAAACTTCAGCCCCAAGAATAATATCCATTGACGATGATTTATGTACGGATTTATCGGCAAGTTCAAGGTTACTGATGTGGGACCATTTTGAAAAATCGATAGAACTGCTGGATATATCAGGGCATAAATAATGTAATATAATGGTATCGACAATCAAATGCGTATTTTCTTTACCAACAGGTTTGAGTTTACAAGTTATTCCGCCCTTCGAGGTAATTTCATTAATTGATCCTAAATCCTGAATCGAAATAGAACAGTTAAAGCGTTTCGAACCCAATTCATTAGAGCACTTCTGGGAAATGTAGTTAGTTGTTGAACCGCTATCGTGTAAAACTCTTTTCTGTTGAAAATTATTGCGTGCATCTGAAGCTTCAACAATAGCGGTAGAAAGCAAAACAGTACTAGGAGATGAAACAACACCATTGAAAGAATTTGAATGACGCTTTCCTCCACAAAATCCAGAAGTTGATTCCGACTTATAATTGCTTGAAGAGTGTTGCGAGATCAGACAGTTTGTACATAAATTTTTATGTTTGACGAAACTCAGTCTTTCTTGTCTTGTTTATAGAAATAACCAGAGCATCTATATATTGAGTGCTTACGTTTGCAGAAACAGCAAGTATGACTTTGAATAGAATTCTTATTCGCAAAATGTGAAGATGTTCGTTTAGGTTCTGAAGATTTTGATAGCATATTTGACAATTTACATTCAACTGATAACGGTGAATTATGTGACACTGAAAAAAACATCGCATCTAATGAGTTACACCGATCCTGAATAAACGTCTTCAGGGCTTCAAAAATAGAAATCTCATCATTGGCAATAGAATAATGTAGTGCAAACTTGGTGATAGTATCTTCATCAAGATGTTTAGAAAATAAATAGTATAAAAGGAAATCCCATTGTTCAACAGGAGTTTCCAGATTGTTCAAAGCGGCTGAGTTTCCTATGAAAGCGTCAAGAAGTAGTCTCAAAGTATTAGTATCTATTGAATTGGTTACAAATGCAGCGTTATCGATTTCTCACAGATGGGCATGCACTCGATCCTTTTTTATCATTCCGCTTCAAAAGAAAATTGAATTTCTCATGTCTGTGGGACTTGCATTATCATGAATAACATCCCGAAATAATTGTATAAATGGTTTGAACATTCTATTATTATCTGGATTGGCGGGATTAGTTGTAGGTAATTCAACTTTGATTTCAAACAGTTCGTGATAGATAACATCAATATATAAATAATCGGGGGTTATATCCCGAGTGCACCAAGTTTATTCGGTTAAAATGTGTGCTGCACTTCCATGATTCTCGAAATTTTGCTTAGCAAATGACTTGAGTGTATGATAATTTGATAAAATCCCGAGACCGCAGGTCGAGGGATTTGATTTTAAATTATTATACACGAAAGCATTTGCTTGAAAGCAAAATTTTGAAAATCATGGAAATGCACGCATTTTGGTCGATTGAACTTGATGAAGGAGGGATATATGTTTAGATTATTTCCAGAAAACGTGTAAACTCAGGAAACATCAAAATCGAACACAGGAACAATAAAGTACCAGAGATAGTACCTGAAAAGTGATCCAAACGCCCGGTTTATTTCGAACATTTTAATCAGTTAAAAGGTCTAGTGCATTTAATCGCTGTATAACTCTGTAAACGCAGTCTAGCCTTCAACTGTTTCATCGTTTATTCGCATTGAGGAAAATAATCAAAATAAAAGTTCCTGCAAACGGCTTCATCATCATTGTACTCCTCATCCGCAAGATCAAGCAACGACTACAAATCGAAGTGATATTTCTTGAATCTATTCCTACATTCTGCAACTTGTGGATACAAGAATTTGAACTGAAGACCATGATTGTCAGCAGCCTTTGCCATGTCAGCAAGGTCTTTAATGTATTACTCATAATAATAATTATCGTCTTTATTATCACCACACATCTAACATTCACATTGTTGGCATGTCATCTAATACAATTATCTGTTGATAAAAGGCGAAGTTTAATTGTTTCCAGGGTTAGCCGAAAACAATTGTTCTTAAACTCAACCTCAACCATATTCCACCGGGCGACTGTAACTAGAAATTAATATTTCAGGGCAGGCAAGTGAGTTCAACTCAATCTTTCAAGGCAATAGTGGTCCAGAGGACTTTATACATGTATTGAATGGAGAATAATTCACTGAAGAGAGAATGAATGAGACTTGATACGTTTCTTGAACTGATAGATAAGAACGTTTGAAATATTCGGTAAGGAACGGAGGCGGTGATAAAGTACCTTCGAACCTCACGTTTACATTGTGAATATATGTTCTATATTTAACTTCGTCCTTTAAATAAACAGGAGTTCCTCTTACTTGCATTGAACATAATATCAATTGAACGAGAGTAATAAATATTCGTATTATTGGGAAGATAAAAATAAATCTAGAGAGAATTAAAGTTGCTGGGCAACGATTTGGTATTTTGAAAATTTCGTTTATTTTTAAAATGAATACAATTGCTCGTTAGCTGTGCTAGATCAAACGTAAAAATCGTACATTAAAGCGTCCTCGCGTTTATATAAGAATAATAATGCAAAATCGGCGTCTACGAGCTATGATAAACACTTGGATTAATACCATGGATAGTATTCATTATGAATATATAGCTAGAGTTCCCCTTTTTTCCGATGTTTGGAATTCGTGCGCAAAAAACTAAAATGAGTCGAATCGAATAGGCTTGAATTAACTTTTCAAAGAAACCTTTGATTTCAGTTATATATGCGAATGGAAAACAGAAATATTTGAGTAAACTTATTCGTTTAATGATCGCGAGTGAAATGTCTTTGGCTCGAAATGATCCGGATGTTACGTACAGCGTCTAAATGCGAAAAGCGAATTCAGCAAAAGTTGAAGTAGCTTTCACCAAACTTCCTCGAGGGCGGTTAGCGTGGTCAGGGGCCTGTTTCATGAAATTACAAGTCTTGTAGCTACTAGAGAAAGACAATGCAGGTACAGGTAAAAAACGAGTAAAAAACAATTATTCATGATCGTCTTTCTTTGTGTTTCTCTTGTAGCTACAAGACTTGTACGTTCTTGAAATAGGCCCCAGGACTCCAATATGCTGGTACAGTGCACTGTATTCCGTAGCAGTATGCTGAATAAGCAGAGAAGTACAACCTCGAAAAACTGCACTAAACTTGATTACAATGTGACTCAATACTGGACACTGCGCATGCGCCGCATAACTGTACGTACCTCAACAATCAATATCGCGAATTTATCGAAATGAAAGTGTACCACAAATTGCCACAGAAATAAAGTGACTATAACCAACTCAAACTAAATATGTGGAGAAGATTGAATGAAAGAGACGCAAAAAAAAGTAAATGTAATTTATCCTATCGCTCTTGTCAAACATATTGTAGAAAAAGGTCACACATCCATCGTTCTGGATACGCAACCCTTCTTATCGAAAATACTTCTCTGTGAGATGATCCATATAGTGAAACATAACAGCGTCAACACCAGAAGGGATATAAAAGGTTCAAACACGGCACTATCCTCTTATATTTTACGTTTTTATTGTGGTTAATTTTTTCATCAATTAAAAAAACACCTTATCGATCGCTCTACAAATAGTCTCCAGACTTTACCTCAGTATTCGTCCCTTTATAATAGGTGTACATATATGCTATTCCGTTCGTTTTATTTACCAGCTAAATTTAAATGTATTTTATAAATATTTTGAAGATTTCTACTCAGGAAAACTAATTATGTGGTAAGTCCTCTTGAATATTTAACTATTTTTTATCTTGAATGAATAATCAATTGTGGCGAGTAAATTTGAAAAAAAAAATTTCATTTCATTATATAATAGTATATTATGCAACGATCATGTAATGATGGTTATTAATACATGAGCATCAACCATACGAAATTCACCTTCGGCTCGTTTCGTATCTTGGTTGATGCTCGTGTATTAATAACCATTACATGGGAGTTGCATACGCTATTTTATCTACACCCGATAAATAGTGAAGGACTACAAATATTATATTCATATCTTTATTGCACACAAACAAGGAATAAAACGATGAGAAATGAAAAGAAGATCAAAAATTAAAAAAAAAATTGTTCGAGGCCGAAATCGAGCCCACGTCTCTTCCAACTAGTTCAACTGAACTCTGCGCCTTAGACCGCTCGCCTACGGGGAGATCAGAAAATTTAGTTGAAAAAATAAAGAGATAAATGATGCATTTGTCAAATGAAAAATTTAATCATTATTACTGTATTTCTGCCGGTGAAGGTGTCGAAGGTGATTCTCCCATATCGCTGGTATCAGACATTTTGTTATGATTATCAAAGTTTGGCTATATTCTTCAAAAATTCAATACCTATACCGATTTTGACTTGACAAACGTCAAATGCAGAGAATGCACATCATGCTTGATTGAAAAATAATGGGTTTCTATTGGTTGAAAATTTGTATCGTAATGAAAGATCTGTATCGTAATGGATTTCATTATAAAACGGGTTTTGAGCATATAAGTGTATTATTGGAGTATGGGTGTAGATAATAGTATATTATGCAACGATTTTGTAATGATGGTTATTAATACATGAGCATAAACCAGGATACGAAACGAGCCGAAGGTTTATGCGAGTGTATTAATAACCATAACATGAGAGTTGCATACGCTATTTTATCTACACCCAATAAATAATGAAGAACTAAAAATATTATATTATTAGGTATTTATATTGAACACAATAATAGTAGGAAATCAATCGTATTTCTTTGAAAAATTCTACAAAACTATAAATAATGGTATACCTAACCACGGAAAATACAGCAATGAGAATGAAAAGAAACAAAATGAAAAAAAATATCTGTCGAGTTCAGGATTTGAACCCGGACGTTTCTAATCACCGCCCTCGCGGTTGACCGCTCGGCCATTAGAGCTGGTTGAATTTGTTCGAAAATAAAAAAATATGTCTTGCATTTGTCAAATGAAAAATAGAATCCTTTCGATTGTATTTTTTTCTTGTCTAAGACATCTGTGGAGGAGTCGCTGGTAATTCTTCCATATCACTGCTATAAAACATTTTCATTCGATTATCGAAAATTGACTTAATTCTTCAAAAATTCAATTCCTACTGATTTTGACTTGACAAACGTCAAAATGCAAAGCTTGCACATCATGCTTGACTGAAAAATAATGGGTTTCTATTGGTTTAAAATCTGTATCGTAATGAAAGATCTGTATCGTAATGGATTTCATTATAAAACGGGTTTTGAGCATATAAGTGTATTATTAGAGTATGGGTGTAGATAAATAATTTTATGTTATGAACATTTCATTGTTACAGAGCCTTGATGATGAATTCAATGAAAGTCGAAACGTTGACAAAAAATACTTTTTCTTCGACTTTACCGATCCTAATCCCAAAAAAATCTCTAGAAAAGAGAAAAAATCACTGTTCACAGTGAATATATTTATATCGCCATGTGTACCTTGATTTTACAGAGCCCTGAAAAAAAATCACATTGAAACTGGAATCAAGAAGTCTTCAATTTCTCCTCAACACCCGGAATAAAAGTTTCACTCTCCTGAAATTTTTTGTTCTGATTGTTTACTCTAAAATATTGTCTTCCTCTATGGGAACATCTCGAAAGTTCAACCGGTAGAAATATATGAATCATATTAACATCAACAACAATTCAATCCCGTTTTGATCTATCCCAATTATATGAAGGAATCCAGGTGAGCGAATTAATACAAACAACGGTTCATTTTTCTCAGTGTTGTATAAGAAACCTCAAACCTCTCATGACCAAACTCATTTAATTACCCTTATTCCAAACTAAAACACCTGCACTCGAAGCTCGTTTCGAAAGAAAATTGGACTTTCAAAGATTTATATGTACAACATATGTTCGTACCAAGTTTGAGAGTGGTCATTGTTTAGATGAAGCACTCGCACTCGACGCGAACTCCGCCAGGAAATTAGGCTTTCAAAAATATCTGTTCCAAAAACAAGTTCAAAAATTTTGTGTGCGAGAGATGAGGTAGAAATTGTGACTTCTACAGTGGAATAGTTGTTCACCTTCCCCTCCCTTTTCCTTTTCGTCAATGAATTTACTGTCTGTATATATTAAACATATTATACCAATTGAAATATTTCGTTCATGTGTCCTCCATATTTGAAAAAGTGAATGAGAAAACGAATTTTTCTACGACCACATAGGTCATTATTTGTTCTTCCTTATTGATATTTTGTACGCGAAAACTGGACTAGAAACTGATTATTCATAAAAAATTAAGGAGAGAAAAAAAATTGTTGACGCCGAAAATGAACCCACCACTTTGAATCAACGTTATCATAGATATGTACTTGTGTCTCGTAAGTCGATTCACATCAATCTAATTGTGACACCGTTACAATTTACGAATTGTAACAATAACCGATTCATTTTGTATTTTTATTCTTTCAAAAAATTCAATTCGCTTCCCAGTTTTATCTAATAAGGATTCAATTATTGTCAATTTTTCGAATAAACGTTAATTATCGTTATTCCTTTATTTCACTATAAAAGTGAATGTAAACTCATATGCACTTTTTATAGAAACATATTCAAACATAGACTGTTGTAAATGAAACGTAAGACTAGGCAGGCAACTCAATATACACGATCTGATATTTACAGCTTATCCATCCTGGAAGAACCAGCTACTTTTCCAATTGTACACCGGTAGTACAGACCTTGACGGGAGAAGAAACACCTACTAGGAATACATTTCAAGACAGTGAACACATATAATAGGTGTTTTTTGATCTAAATATACTTCACAGAGATTGCTGGGCATATTCGTCATGAGTTCTGTGCCAAGATGGATTGGATGAGCTGTACATATTGTTTGATAAAATAGGTAGTCGTAGGAAAAATAATGTACATTACTTGTGCAAAAGAGATTTTTCACTTTCGTGGTATCGACAATATTTCCCACTAGCGTAAAAAAGGTCACTTTCTACCCTAGTAATGTAATATACTATCCCCAAATAAGTATCCTTCCAAACCATTCAGGAATAATTGTTCGTATTTACAGTAAACACTAAGTGCAAATCAAAGCCGAACCAGCTCAAGGACAGCCGACAGCAAAATGCAAACAAATGAAAACAATATGTACTCCATTTGAATTCCAATAGATATAATCACTAGTACAAATTTTCAGAACCAGGCCTCATTGAGTTTCTACCTGTACGCCTATGCGGCCATATATTCTGCCAAACCCCAGATACGAACACACAAGGGATTCTGCCCAAATTCTGGGAGAAAATCGCGTTCTTTGATACAAAGTTATAAGCTTCTGTGGCTTATTATTATTTGCACCTTTCGTATAATCCTGACTCATGTCTTACTCAAACTTCCATGACAAACATGTTTAAACAGATTTGTATAGTTAAACAAACGAAGTATGGCTTGATAGAACTTTCGTCCAGAGTTTGTTCAACGAATATTAGATTTGGAAGTGAAACCAATGTGGAGTTGATCTTTCGAGCGTAATCATGTGTCTTCTCTTTCATGAAAGTACAAATAATGTTCTGTTCATAAGAAGAAAATAAAAACGAAAGAGAAACGGGTCGTTTCGATCTTTCCGCAACTTGAACTCAAATATCACTGTCTCTTTTATTCTGAGGCTAATATCTAAAATTTTTGCCCTTTTTTCTATTCTTTATTTGAACTCAGTTCACTTGATTTCAGTTGGTTTCTGAATTTTCTCAGCAAACTTGGTTGAATTGCATGAATGAAAAACAATATTTCTAGAAATATATTTCTCGACAGATTACAGAAACTAGTATGCTACCTTTTTCAAACTTTCCTAATATAATTTTATGATATTTCCACCCAAACTCAGTCGGAATTCATTACTGGCGTGGCTTATTCATCAGTAGTTAGTTTTCTACATTTAAGAATAATTGCCACAAGTATAGTTTGAACTTAATTTTTTTTGTGGTGGATCAATATTTGTTCCGTAGATTTTTGGGTTTGTAACCTACCACAATCAGAAAAAATAAGAATTTATATTGGAATCTGTACAAGTGTAAAAGGGCAGATGTTCAATCTACCCCGAAAAGTTGCTGCGTCTATTGAAAAACAGTTCAATTAGTCAGCAACTTCTCGTATAACTCAAATTTTGCCTATCAAAAAAATAATAAGAACTGATATATATGAAAATACTAAGCTGTTAACGTTTCAGAAACTATATCTGTTTTCGTTCTCAAAACTTCTAGGTGAATTCCTTTTCCAGTGCAAATACCTGGTAACGATAGTTTTCGTGTTTGACAAATGTCAATTGGGTTATATATATATATATATATATATATATATATATATATATATATATATATATATATTATATATATATATATATATATATTTGATCCTCTGGTGTAAAAGTTGAAAGTTTTTCTCAAGATCAATTACCCTAACACCAAACTGATATTTTTGCAATCGACGCGCGTTTCGCTAACAAGGTCAGCATCTTCAGGAAAATAAAACTGACACTCAATCAATCAATTTTCTTCTCCTGAAGATGCTAACTTTGTAAGCGAAACGCTCGTCGGCTGCAAAAATAACAGTTTGGTGTTAGGGTAATTGATCTCTAGAGAAAGTTTCACTCAAAGTTTTCAATCACACCCAATATTACTGATTCAGTTGATTGAGAAGTAAACTATCCAAAGAGCTTCTATCTTTGAAGGAAATAAATGGCTTATCAATTCTGATTTGGGTGATATGCGAAATATACGATGATTTCAAACAACTTCTTCAATCCACTTTCTCTTATCTTATCAATAAGAAATGCGTCAAATAAAAATATTTATGAATCCAGATGTAAAAAATACTAATTGAAAAGAATTAAAAAGAATTGTCAAACGGAATAGGAATTTCTGAGCTCATTTCATCATCGCTTTTTTTATTGAAATACTCATATGACTGAAAAAAAATACTTATTTGAAGGAATTGTTATACGGTTGAGGAATTTGTAACCACATTTCATTAACGGTATTTTTAATTTTGAAGCTCATATTAGTCTGAATCAAACAATTCCTTATTTGTTATACAAAATGCTGATAAATTCTTGTCTGTTGGTATGTCACTTGCGTTTCGATTCCGTCTGCAGGTCTTTATTGCAGGCTATTAGCGGTTTTTTCTCGTGAAGGTTTTTCCAGTAATTATAGGTGGATGCATTTTTTACGTTTGTACTTCCAACTGAATAATAAAGATTATTATTACCGTTTTTTTTTATATAAAAATGGCTCTTATATCTTTGCGAAAATATTGTTCATTATTTATCCCATAAGGTTAGGTAAAGTTGAGTTCGACGTGATTAGGACAACACTTTTCCTCCTCTGCAACCCTTTAGGGTTAATTGTGGCTTACACTAGATTCACACTTCACCAAATAAGTCAAACTTCTTGACGAAGTCGATCGGATCCAAGGGCAACCCTGCCAAACAGTGGAAACCTGATTTGGTTCACTACGGAGCAGATATGCTCTGCTGTTTTATTCAGATGACAGTGACCTGTGGATAAGCTTGTTAGACAGCGTAAGTCATTACTACTGTACTCTAAGAATTATTGTTTGGTGTCGTACTTCGAGAGGTTCGTGAATGCCTTGGAATGCACAAACCTTGGTAAATATCGCCAGAAGGGCAATCGGAGCCTCTTGACTATAAAAAAATGATCATGCATTGTTTTATGCGTGAGGTTAAATTCCACCAACTCTTCAGAACATAAATCGATGGCGTCAATGCCTTAAGTATGGAAACGTTAGGCCCCAGACAGGATGATATTTCTGTCCTAGGATTTCGACCGTTTACACTTGTACCGGAACCCGAGGGTGTTTCCGATCCATATGTAAACCGAAAGCTATCTGCACCTGATAGTTTTTCTTTTCGGAGGATTCAGTCCTTCTTATTCGGGGTTATGACAGTAAGTAGGTCGGGGTTACCTATTGAAGACATTAGACCAGAGGAATTATCCAGAATGCTGTACATGGACCGGTTTCGAGCAAAAGGTAATGTGCAAGATTCTGTACATTGTCCATCTTGCCTCACTTCGAAATGATGTGTAGAGCAGGTAGGTCAGTGAGTATATCCATGGCCACTGACGGTGTGGTGCTAAAGCTAGAGGAAATCGCCAGATAGGTCTGTATCTGTATACTAGAGAGCTCTGCCTGTACCGTTTGCAGTGAAGCTTTTCGCCATCAGGCTGTAGCACTATATTTGATCATTGGTCGGACAATCATTGCATATATAAAGTGGATTTATTTGAGCCCTAGACCCCACAAAAAAAATTCCAAGATGGATTTTTTATCGAGGATGATGCCTGAATATTTTTCTTCCGCTGCAAATAGAATAAGCACACCATTAAAGGAAAGTGGAGTTAAGTCACCGAAACTCCTCTTGGTGGAGGAAACTATCACAGTTCTGCTGGGGTTTACAGTCATCCGTTCCCTCTGACACCAACTGTAACATCGTCCAATGTTCTTTGAAGGATATTACAAACTACTCTCCCAGGCGTGGTCCTTGCCTACTAACAGATCCACCTCATCATGCTAAGGCATTATGTGATGTGAAAAATTGGATTCGTTTCATTATCAAGCTAATTTTGTAAAGCCATACTGAATTGAAATATCAGATTTTGAATACGACATGATATAATAAAAAGTCATAAGTGAAGTGTAATATTTTAGATATGGTTATTTCGTCAGAAAAAAAAATTTTTCGAATCATTGTCTTTGATGAAAAAATGTCTGTTTGAATATGACTTGATACAAAAAGATACTGGTCTGGTCGGAGTTGAAGGGAGAAACACTGTAGATGCAATAACATACTGATATGGCCCTGAATTTTGTATGCATCTCAGATACAAAGTAGCCCAAGACTTCGTTATATCGTCGACCTTAGGACGAAAAATCAAACTCATACCCTTGATACAATATTGATTCATATGAGTGAACATCATAACCCCGTATAATATCACCTATCCCATCTTTTCTACATATTTTTGTGACAGGAGAAAACGCCAAAAAGTCGTCAATCGATTCGAGTTTTCATTGCGTCTTGAAATTTTTTCCCAAATTTCATTTATTTCAACACTACTCGACAAACTTTCCTTTCTCTCGACCATAATGAATCATTTCCTATCGCTGATCGTAATATTTTATAATACTAACTTCAGCAAGTCTCATCTCGAGATTGTATTGGCAATGCACTCCGAGGGTTTTCCGATAAGTTATCTTCGATGTTATCAGACTCCATTGGTGACCTCTTTAAATAATGAATAACAGAATACCGAAACGGCCACTGTCTTCGAGATATCTAACAATGAAACAAGCAAAATATACGAGAGAACGATATAAATATCAAGGACACTGAATGCGAATGAATCAATATATTATACAACGATCATGTGGTGATGGTTATTAATATCGAACGAACCGAAGCCGAAGGTTGATGCTGCTCGACGATTCATGAACAAAAGTGAATCGGATAATATACTTTCATCATGAGTTAACATTCATGTTCTGTTTATAAGTCGAAATTTAAAAAATATATACAGAAAATACGAACAGACTAATGCAATAAATACAATTTTTCAACATGCAGCATTTACAACATTTTAGCCCGATATTAAAATTATTTCACCATTGTGATTGAAAATAATTTTTTGTCGATGTTCCTGGTGAGTATTCGCGGTTTTTCGTGGAATCTTCATAAGGTACAATGTATGAAAGTCCCCCAGAAGCTCCAAAAGTAGATATCGCTCTCGTCGCGCATGAACCCAGAGAATGTGAAATAATCTGAATAACAACTATCGTTAGAGGCAACTCTAAGAATAACCATAGGTGATATGTTTTTTCTGCTCCATCGCCTGCGCCTGTTGATATACTTTCGTATCAACTATATATAAAGGAAATTTTTTTGATATGCATTTTGTCCATTAAAGATTATATACACAGACGAAAATAGTATATTATGCAACAATCATGTAATGATAGTTATTAATACACGAGCATCAACCGGGATACGAAACGAGCCGAAGGTGAGTTTCGTATGGTTGATGCGAGTATTAATAACCATTACATGAGAGTTGCATACGCTATTTTATATACACCCGATAAATAGTGAATACCTACAAATATTATATTTATATTTGTAGTGCCCACAATAATACTACATAAACGCATTTCTTTGAAAAATTATACAGAATTGTAACTAATGGTATTACTTCGAGAAATATAACGATGAGAAATGAAGAGAAGATCAAAAATTATAAAAGAAAAGATTACTCGAGGCCGCAATCGAACCCACGTCTCTTCCAACTAGTTAATAAAATCTCAGCGCATTAGACCGCTCGCCTAAGGAGAGCTCAGAGAATTGGAATGAAAAAATATAGAAATAAATCATGCATTTATCAAATGAAAATTTTTATCATTCTAACTGTATGTCTGCCGGTGAAGGCGTCGAAGGTGATTTTCCCATATCGTTGGTATCAGACATTTAGTTATGATTATCGAAGTTTGGCTATGTTCTTCAAAAATTCAATACCTAAACCGATTTTGACTTGACAAACGTCAAATGCAGAGCATGCACATCATGCTCGATTGAAAAATATTGGGTTTCTATTGGTTGAAAATCTGTATCGTAATGAAAAATCTGTATCGTAATGAATTTCATTATAAAACGGGTTGTGGGCATATAAATGTATTGTTAGAGTACGGGTGTAGATAAAAACTGTTACTTGTCTATGGGTTGATTTATAAAAGAGACAATAATATTATCAGAAAATGTAACAAATGTCATGCAGAAAGTAACAATCGACTTCGAAAGAATGCGTTTTTTACAGTCGATTTTTTCAAAGGACGAAAAAATGTTTGCAATTATATCGAAACCTTCACAGCGAGTTGTTGTACCACTCTCCTAGTTCATGTTAGCGGTGAAATGGGCTCATTACAGGGAATGCAAGTTGACATAATAGAGTTCAATTCAATTCATGGGTTTTCCAAATTCACTTCGGAAACTAGACGAATCAACTTTCTGGGTGTTGGGTTTCAACTTCCGAACGGTTTCGTTTTTTGTTCCCATGTTGGCAACAGCGTCCACAAAACGTTGATTGTGTTGGGGTTAGTTGTATATTAGAAAAAGAAGAATCTATTGCCATTACAACTGTTGCACTGGTTCAAAGAATTTGAAGACTGCGGAATGAGCAAAATAGAATACTTCAATCATTAATGAAATTCATATCCCCCTCATTGTAGCAGATAGAGAGAGATTGTGGATGATGAATTATTTCATGTATAAAAATATCACTGTCCTTCACAATATCTAATCAAAGTGCATATCCTTCCTTCCTCTAATCTATTCCGCATCGTGAAATGTAGAAAACTGTCATCATGGCCACTCCATTAGTTGTAATCACGATTAAAAAAAACAGTCGACGCATCAATCATCGTTGACAAAAAATATCACAGAATGAAGGTGGATTCATGCAGCTTCAACTATCAAGGAACAAATAACAAGTAGCAAGCAACAATTATCAAAGATGAGTTGAGCTGCCTAATTTACTGTAGATGATTCATGCAACCAAATTATCAACTATCATTTAACAAGTAGAAAGTGAGAATTGGCCAACTTTTAACTTTCATACTTCAATTGTAGAATATGTATCTCTAATAAGACGGATTATGTGATCATCACCAAATTTTTCTTCAAATAATTTGTAATAATAATTGTTCTTATGTTCGTTGAATGTAAGCGAGTGAAAATTGAAACTGTAGATGCGATTCTGGTGGAACTTCTCAGGAAAACAATGATATTTCATTTCCAATTTAATCTTCAACTCTCCAAAACGAAACTAGGGAAGATAAAAATAAATAAATGTGCCACTCGAAAGTTTATGTAAGGTGGAAATTTATCCCCTTCCACAAGATTTGAACATTGTTGAATTCAGGTGCATGAATGCCTTCCTTTTCATTACTTCCTACTCGATAATAATTGTAAATCGCTACTTGTTCATTGTTACTTGATAGTTGAAGCTGATTGAATGCACCTCAAGTCTGAACGGCAGTGAGAAGAAAAGCACTATTGTGAAATATAATTTCTCTGTTTAACTCATACACGTAAGAGATCATTTGCCAAATGGTGAAATAGAAACAAAACTTTTTCTTCCTTATTTAATTTTTTATTTTCAAGTAATAATATAATTTCTTCAAAGAAAAAAGCTGGAATGTTAAGTTTCAAATGCGGGGTTTTATAACTCTTTATCAAAGACACTTAAGACACTTAATTTTCGTCAGGAGAATTATTCACTCCTCTTCTCGCTTTCGGATGCGCAATGAAAACGGCTGTAGATTTCGAATGCCTGTTTGTTTCGCACTGCGCAATAGATACATCATCATTTCTGATGCCAAAATGAATTACATTCGATACCAGGCGCGTATACAAAAGGAAAATTGATTTTAACCAACACTTCTGGAAGAACCTTAAGTGACGTTTCCACTTCGATAGATACCGCTTTCAAAAAGTACGATTCTAACATTTTGCCTCTCATTAGATAATGCTCACAATATCTCAGGATCGGTTAGCTGGTCTAGCACTATAACGCTGATGCATTGATAGATCGTTATGTTGATGAGAAAAACCGAAATTGAAAATTATTATTTAATTTTTTGTTGCATTATGTGATCAATTAGTATATACTTTTCATTATGATTGATATGTAGTATGATGAATATTTGAAAGAATATTATTTTTACGGTTTATTTTTACTAACGTTGACAAAGGCAAATGTTTGTTATCTCTAAAGTCTGAAGTTTATTCTCATCGAATATTTCCATCGTATGTTAAAAATACCATATGAAGCGGGACATCTTCGATCAATTACAGCGATAAATTCCCGGCGGGACATTTTCGGGCTGGTAAATACCCGGTTGGTATCGAAAAATACCCGCTCGGTCCGTGTATTTATATTATAGATTGTTGAAATGTACATTTGTCATCTTGACAGGCATAAATACTGAATTTTTAATACTGAAATATTCTACCGAATTACACTCGTGCATCAAAATAAACCTGATAATTTTCCATTCAAACATGTTGTCAGTTAAAAAACTGCATTCGATTATTTTCATATTTTGCTAAAAGAGCCCTCCTCCTTCGGAGTCGGGCTCTTTCGACAAATTATGAAAATAAACTCATTTAGACAACATGCTTTCATGGAAAATTATCGGTAATTTTGAAGCACTTGTGTAATTACTCCCGAAAATTATTGTATTCTATACCTTCTAATTTTATTTATGAAAAAAATTAGGATTAAATAAATCTGACGTTTTTATTACACAGTTTCCTAATAATTCAAGTTTTTGTGAAGGGTAAGTTTGTAAAAAGGCCAATGTGCATTTGTGTTTTGACAAAATGGTGGAGACACACAATATTCTCAGTGATTACCCACCCTATAAACTTGAGATGTATACGCGCCTGTTCGATACACACGACATCGTTTACAGTTAGAACATATCAAATATTACATATATATTCCCTTCGTTTCAGAACCAGTGGACGGATGGCTTAACATCGAGGATGTATATTAACAGGGCACACCTTGGGGATTCGGGCAATTACTCGTGCGTGCCCACAACTGCGGGATCAGCAAGTGTTAACGTCCACATTATCAGTGGTGAGTCTTCATATTGACATTAATTAATTCGAAAAATCATTTTCCACTCGTTTCCCATATAGGGTGTTTCAGTATGCGACTAATGAATGTACTCATTCCTCTTATATTATTATGAGGCCGATGCAGAAAGTTTATGTAAGTGACATAGTGTATAACATTACTAGTGCGGAAAGTGACATCTTTCAAAAGTGATATACAAATGACAAGTCTAATTTCCGAAATGTGCTTTAAACCGAGATGAACTTTTCCAGGAGCTCTCAGGTTTCATTTTGCAACCTCATTGCCCTGAAACCGTGTACATATGAAAAAATATATATTTCAAAATTCACCACCTACTACTACTAACTGCCTTTTTCATTATATGTGACTCAGTACATTGAGCAGTCCTGAAAAGAGTACCAGCCTGTTCCAAAAAATATTATAATAGATTGGAAGTCACAGACCCATCGCACATGTAACCTTAAAGGGAATTTGTCAAATCATTGGATTAAAATATTCGAACGGTGAGCATTTCACCGATTCGTTAACATTCGTAAAAATTTCGAGGGTTTATTGTAACTGAAAAGTCGAGGGTGTCATTATATTCGTGCTCTCATTGCCAAAAATTGAAGAGACTCTAGGAGACATTCTCATAGCAGAAGACAATAGACAGTTTTTCAACGAGGTGCATATTACATTATTTCTTCGACGTCTACGAATATTTATGAGAGTAAGCAGTAACCCGGATGGCTGTGTGCATGGGGTATATATTCATCATTGCGTTGATAATAATTGTCAGCTCAACTGAAAAACAGGCAGACAGTTCTTGTATGTGTTTTTCGTGTCAAATTCGTGATTTCTAAGGTGGTGAATCCAACATTCCCGGTTTTCCGGACGTATGTTACTGATATTCATACCGGTATCACTATCCATTCAGGATTATTGTAAAAACTAATACTCACAGCACGGTCTTATTCACATATCAAATCTAGCACATTTCGTTAATAACCAATTTGATAACAGCAAAGGACAGTTACTGTAACAGGCGCCTATGTTTTTATTGAAACGTGGATTTACGATAATGACAAAATCGCGATCCTCACACCGTTTCGTATCTAGTACCCCTACACAGTGCCGATAGGCGCAGTTTTCTCAAACAGGTAGTCTTGTTTCAAGTTTGGGCAGACAAGATGTCGTCGTCGTCATCCGATGATATAATTGCTCTAGATTCTGTAGCCATGAAGTTAACAAGAGAAAAATCGTGTTGAATCTGAATGTGGATGTGGCAGTGGGGATAGTCAGTTCGTTGCAATGCCTGGTATTAATATTCAGAATACTGACTACTGTTTCTGGGAAACAGTTCAGGATATTTTTTTACAAAGCAGACAAAACCTAAGAAGTACAGCGAGGGCACCGTCGGGATGTCAAGTTTAGAAAAAACTCCTTACAAGAGCTTCTGTGATCTAGAGTTAGAATACATCTGGAGATTTTTTTTTTGAGTTATGAACCCCATAATAGAATAGAATAGAAGAATAGAATAGTTTATTGGCTACGTGATACATTTTTACAAATATTTGTAGCAAGTCAGAACACAAAAGTTATAAAATATATCGTCATATATACAAATATAACAATAAATATCAAAATGTTTGTTAAAAACGAACAATCACAATAATAAAAATGATTAAACAATAAAACATCAAGCAACTAATGTTAAAAATGAGAACAATCGTTACTCAATTGAAGTCGCACGAATTATTTATGTTGTATAACATATATTCTTCTGTGGAATAAAAACAATGATTCAAACAAAATGACTTCATTTTTTGCTTGAAACAGTACAAACTGAGTTGTCGTATGTGACATGGTAATTTGTTATAGAATTTCAAATTCAATGAATTCTTCTGTGAGGTGCTTAGTCTGAATCTCTCAGCTCTTATCAGATTTCCTGATCTCGTTGGATATTCATGTTGTTGCGATTGTAAAATGTAGTTTGATCTATTTTTATGAATTTCAATCAATGTTTCATATATAAAAGCTGAAGAAAGCGGCATTATTTTGAGTTGAATAAAAAGTGGGCGACAATGATCTCTAAAGTTGACATTACGTATAAGACGAATAGCTTTTTTTTGCAAAACAAAAATTTTTTTGGAATGACAAGAATCCCCCCACAACACTATGCCATATACCATGTGAGTATGGAAGAGTCCGTAGTAAGAAGATTTAACTGCTCTGATACCGGCGAATTCTTTTATTCTACGAATCATAAATATTACACTAGATAATTTCTTGGCCAGTTTGTCAACGTGACATGACCATTTCAATCTATCGTCTATATGGATCCCAAGTAGCTTGACACTTTTACCAGAGATTAAATTAGTGTTTGTGGAGATCATAAGATTTTGATTTTTACCCTCATTAAGGAGAAGTCTATTTGAAGCAAACCAGTTACTAGCAGACTTCATGTTGGCGTTGGCAGAAACAATCAAATCATTCACATCACTGTGACACTCCACCAGAGTGGTATCATCCGCAAAAAGAAAACATTTTGTAGGGAATACATGGTAATATAGGTCATTTATATATAAAATAAACAAAATTGGCCCCAGTACAGATCCTTGGGGCACACCATGTTTGACAGATTTCACATTTGATTTGATCCCATGTAATGCAACACACTGTGATCTATCGTTCAAATAGGATTCAAAAAATTTAAGGGACAACCCACGGATACCATAATAGTGAAGATTCCCAAGCAGAATATTGTGCGATACACAGTCAAATGCCTTTGACAAATCGCACAACGTTATGAATGAATGTTTGCCCTCCTCAAGACCTACCACCACATTGGATATGATGTTCAAAAGAGCGTTGATTGTAGACTTACCCTTTCGATACGCAAATTGTCCAGGGCAGAAAAGAGAATTAGCTTCTAAGTATGTTATTAATCTACTTTTGACAATTACCTCAATAACTTTCCCAAGTATAGGTATTATCGAAATAGGTCGAAAGTTGTCAATAATGTAATGGTCTCCTTTTTTCAAAAGGGGTAAGACTACAGATTTCTTTAATATTGCAGGAAAAACCCCACTAGCAAAACATTCATTTATTAATATGGTTAATGGGTACGCAATCACACTGGCAATACTTTTGATGATACCACTGTTGAGCTCAAAATAGTCTGAACAGTTGGAGTCCTTGAGAGACTGAATACTCTCCATTACTTCCCTCGGGGTGGTGGGGAACAATACGAAGGAGTTAACTGGCGTTTTGAGATTTTTCAAGAAATCACTCGCTTCATGATTTACTTCAGGAAGAGACGAAATGAGACAATCTACAATCGCTTCGAACATCCAAATCTTCGTTAGAATTTTTCTTCGTTCTGTTATCCCCATTTTTTTCTTTTGTTTCTTTGCTCGTTCCGTGATAAGATGAAGTATTTGTTGCTAACTTTTTTGAGGACATTCCTCCAGCGTTTTTGTCCGGTGAACAACTGATAGGAATCTCCGCACTGGTGTTATTGATGCATTTATTTAAAAGGTCAATGTGATTATTGAGAATTGTTATTTTATTTCTCAATTCAAAAATCATTTCGTCTTTCTGCCTGAGAATATACTTGAATATAGTTGAATCCAGTTTAGCTCCGGCTTCCTCCACTGCATCGTAGAAAACAGATTCTGAAGGTTCACACTGCTCACATTTAAAATCATTTGGAACTGAGTTTTCGTCGACATTTGCACATTTGAAATGTAAGGTTGTAGAACAAAGTACACATCTAACTCCCTTGGCAAATCTTCTATTACATTTTACACATTTACTAATTAAGTTCTGAGAGAGCTCTGAATCTACGTCCGCACTGCTCGACATCTCGACAACGTATAATATTAATATATTTTTATTAATATATATATATATTAATATGATACCATATGAAATCAATGATTGCACATGGGCATGGTAATATGTTCTCAGGCTACAAACAGACACTTGATCTCTCAGATATCGTATTATTCCACAGATAGAGCTCAATTTGTTATTGAGTAAGTTTATATGGGTTTCCCAAGTGAGTGTTGAGTCTATCGTTTCGAATTCTTTAATTCTATTTGTCTCCCGACTTGGATTTATGTTTCAGTAACTCTACTCGTCATCCACATGGACCATTTTCTAGATCTTCCCTTGCCAATATGGATGAGAGTTATCTTTCTGAAATGGTGAATTCATTTTTCACTCCGAAACTAATACCGGTAGGTTTGCTAAAAAAAATCGAATACGTCTCAAGTATCGATATTTATGGGGTTGGCAATGGCAATGGTTTACCAACCCTATTTTATTGAGGAAGACTGGCTCACCACAAAACGATATATTTTTTAACCTTGACTTGACTTGAAGAAGAAAAAGCCAAAAACCACTTCCTCCAATCTTCCTTCTCTCCATAAAAATAATCGGGTAACTGAATTTCCAAAATCTTATACAATCGTCAATTACATATTATTCCATCCTTGGTCAGAGCTGATAATGCCTGAGCGGACACGATATCATGAAAATGTATTCACGATATAGGATATATTGTAAGACAATTATGCAATACTTCAATTTTTGAAACACCCAGAGACGATGTTCACTCACTTGTGAGAACACTTTTTATAATGTTGCTTCTCTCCACTCCTTATCAAACACCAATCATAACCCTCAATGTTAACAAGTGTATAGAAGATGAAAGCTATTCCAATACCTGGAAAAATCACTTATTTTGGCAATGAGTGAAGTATCAGGACCAGAAACCCAACGATTGGAGATATATGAATACCTCACCGACAATTACTAAAGTTGTGGAGAAGTGATTAGAGTACCAGAAGTGTCCTCTCTAGTATAATTAATGACATAATAAATGCTTACGATAAAAATTAAGATCTCTTCTGTTGTAACCTGATTAGCGAAGCTTTGGTTACTACGAACCACGCTTTATCATGTTGAAAACATGCTACTATGGTTTCGATGGAATAAGTCTATTATTTTTCGAGTCATTTCTCACTAACCGAATACAGCAAGATATTATTTTTTTTCATTTATTTATTCATTAACGGCAGGGCTGATTCACAAAAACATATTCAACATGTAGTGAAATAAAAAGTAATATTGAAAGCTTATATCTGGTGTGTACATTACTAAAAGTCAATGATAAGGTGAAAAAAAGCTTCGGAAACGTTATAGCCTTTTCAACTGATTTTTGAACGCTTGAGGCGACACATTAAATGCATCTAGGTTATTATGATATTGGTTGGCTCCAGAAGACGAGGAATTGTACTGTTCAAAGCATAATTGGTATGACAAAATGTATATAAATGGAATGTTTCTGGTGTCTCTTTATTTAATATGAAAATTTATTAGTTGAAGTAGTTCTGGGTAGTCAATTGCATCATTTAACACCTTTAATACCTCAAGTTCATAGCAATTCTCCTATGTTCTGATGATTTCAAATTCAACCTGTCTAAGATTTGACTGTGATCATAATCATTCCGTTGAAGACCTAAATGGAAAGAACAACTCAAGAATCTCTTTTGTACACCCTCAAATAAATGGATATTAACATTATAGTGTTGGTCTCATATAACCGAACAATATTCAAGAATAGACCTCACGAAAACGCAATTCAGAATTTTCTTTGTTTCAACTAAAAAATTAGGAAAATTCTCAACACAAAACTTAGCATTTTGAGAATTTTTTTCCATTATTTCTGAAACTTGAAGATCAAAGTTCATTCCGATATCAAATTTAACTGCCAGATCGAGAATATATTTTTCTCTTTCAAGAGCTAAATTATTCAGTTTATATTCGAAAATTAGGGGAAAGTGATGATTTGACACTTATCAATGTTGATATCCAGTAAATTATTTCTACACCACACGGCAAAAGCTTCGAGATCATTTTGTACCAGTCTGGTAGCTCCATGACAAGTAATTGCTCGATAATGTTTAAGATCGTCCGCAGAACAGTTGAACAACAGAGGGCCCTGTGGGATCCCTGTGGTACACCTGATGGAATCTGAGTTCCACACGGTGCACCATAGGGTCCATACCTGCTTCTTTTTCATAAAGTGATTTTATTTATATTTCAAAGCAATTTCAAATGCACATCCATGCAAATGTAACAATCTTTATTCTGCGGAAACTAATGACTCCTTATCTTTTGAACGTATGTTCAATAATAATGTCAAATCACCGGAAGTATCTATAAACCACTACCCGAATGTTAATTCAAAAAAACATCAAATATCATTCATCAAGAGAGATCGAGAGAGGGCCGTAGATAATATATCAATATTTATAAACAGTCACAAAGAATATCAAATAATTGGGATTGATAATAGATAGAGATTCGAAATTCGTCAAGCCATATTGATTCTCTTATTCCCAAACCATATGGTCCGAACCATTTTAGTTAGTGACGTACTTCCGACAGCTCCGATCCAGTAGGCGGATGCGTTAGCAAAAATTGACTGAGCTTTTTTTTAAGGGATGTGAGCAGCCAACGACTCAATATAGCCAAACTCCCGAAAGATACTAACTTCAGATAATGTTCCTACCTTCGTTGTGACTTAGGTCTCTCTTCTCTCCCTAACAATATTTTGCACAATCGCAGGAGAATTTATTTACAGACTCTCAGAATAACTTAATCAACAATCAAGTGCGACCTGCGGGGGGTAAAGTTGAGCAGGTGGAAAAAAAACTGTTTGAACGGGTTATTAGAAACCCTCACGGATTCCCATAATTCTCCTTTGTAATTATTTACTCTAATTGAAGCAAACATTGAAGCGATACATGAAAAATTCAATTGAATGTGGCTCAAGGAGAACAAGACCCTGTGAAGTGCTTTCCCAAGCATGATAATATATGCAAAACAGTCTTTGAGAATTTCTTCGATTGAACCAGATATAAAACACAAAAATCGAATTTTTCATTCCTTTGCATGACTCAGAGTGACATGGGCTTCAAATAACATTACTCTATTTTGAAAATGAAGACTTTCTGAAGAATTCGGTTGCCGCAAATTCGGCAAAAATGTAACAGAAATATGTATAGGGGAAAAAAACGTTATTACTCTCCTCAAAAGGTGCACGCTACATTATCATTAGTTCCAACCCGATTTTAACGTTCCAGGAATGCCCGCAAGCCGTCCTGAAACATGAATAATAGTCACACTTAGACAAAAAGCAATGGAGTCCAACCCAGCACTGCCGCATACGCTCTCTTCGGTTAATACGTAACTAGTTCCGTGAAATATTTGCCTGGCGTTCCAAATTAGAGCTATCATTAATCAAATTTATCACATTTATTGTTATCTGGATAGTTCTCGGTAGGATACAGCACCATAATTTAAAGCAAATAATGTCGGCACAGTTTGAACATCGAACAGTCTCATTCCTGTATGTGACGCCCGGAATGATGGGGCCACATTGAAACATGCATCGGATGGGAATAGAAATCCTTGTTTGGATGGTGAATGATGATAATACAGGACGATCCGGATATTGAACAACTGAATGATTTGGATTCAGTCTAACTGGATTTACCTAATTATATAGAGATGTGAGTGAAGGATCGAAAATTTTATTGGTGTTTTTGAAATATTTTTCATCACACACATCAGAGAATTTGGAAAAAATTGTAAAAAATATCATAGTGATTATAAGAAATGAAAGCAATATGTATACACACACAACCAAATGCAGTTGAAAATATGGTTGGAAAAGTAAGATGGGTGGTCTCATTAATCCAGGTGTTCACACAATATTATTATATACTGATAGATACTGATAGAACAAGTCCAATTAGTGAGCAACTTCTCGTATAACTCAATTTTGACTCTCAAACAACTTGATAAACATTCAGCCAATTGCAGCGTCAGCCAAATAGTTGTTTTTTATATCTGTCATACTTCATAAGTGCCACTTTCTCTTTCATTTGTCAATTGTCAATAAAATTTCAACCTCCAACCTCCTTTACCACGCTGCGACTGACCGCAAGTGGTGAATATTTTTTTTTTCAATTATTTTTGAATATTGAATATCAATTTTAACCTGTTTTATGACGTTTTTATATTTGTTCATTCATTTGTCACATGTGTTCATCATGCTCTATTATTTTATAATGTTTAACCACTAACTTTTGTATTGCAACCAACCTCGCTAACACAGTAAGTAGTTTTGCTATAACTTTTCTCCATTTTCCTCAACTAAGTTTGTAGTTCTTGTAGCTTCCCTGAAGATGACAGTACACACTGTCGAAATATTGGAATATATATATATATATATATCAACTGTTCCGCAGATTTTCAACTGCTGTGCTGTGGTCGAATTTCAAGGAATACCATGGTGTGTCCCCATTCGGGCGGTAAGGACTGCCTCCGTATTCTTCCAAGTGATTTCATCGATGGACAATAATAAATACGTCTGCAACGTATAGCTGGTTCGTTGGAGCAGATCTTCTTCCAGTTTTTGTCACACCGAACAGAACATATGCTTCCATTTATATGATTTTCAACTACTATTGAAAAATTCATTTGACTCTACAAATTTGTCAATTTGTATAATTTATATTGCGTTATTCCCCAAAACCAGTTTATTTCCATCGGCAAAAATGAATGACATATGCCACTGACATCAAACATTGAGTTAACATAGAAAATAGTTTTGTCGGAGATTCTGCTAGTTCAAGCGTTATGTTGGAATAGATGTTTCCACGGACGCTGGAGTAAAGCAAATAATCCTTTCGGAAATGTATCCTTGTGTGGGATGTTTCATTAGTGTTCGCCATTTTGACTCCCATGCTGCAGTCATCATCAAGAACTGATAGATACATCTCAATCCATACAAGAGTCCAATTAATCCCCCTGCGATTCGCCAACCAAATTGATATTGACTTCGACTGTATGCTCCACGACGTTCCCGTTACTGGTATATGAAATAATTCCACAAATCGAGTTCGACTGTTGATTAAACCCATCAAGATTCCACCGATCAAACAGGAATGATCAGTTAGGTACCCTTGTCGCTCTCGAAGAAATACTGCCCTTCAGGTGTGTTATTGAATACATCTTCAAATCTCATCAAACAATACAGTTCAAGTTGCCTTCAAGTAACCGAATGGATCTCATTGGTTCTAAGAATGGGCATTGGACCGGGCGGCAGTGACATATTTTTTGGAACAATTTTCAACAGTCAGCCTTTGGAAAGGGAAGTTATTGAAGTTAAAACAAATCGTAATTTGCAAAAAAAATTACGCGCTGCGTGGTACTCCATGTCAAACCCATAATTTACGTTCGTTAAGTTCAGGGAGGATTTGGATGGAAGCCTTTTCACAGACTTCTTTACCTTTGTTACACATAAAAACATCCATCAAAGTGAAAAAAACATGAAATTATACTGTGTCAAATGATATTGGGTGATTTACAAATTTCCCGAATGTATTGCGAAAAAAATTAATGAAAACCAACTGTTCCCAGTACGCCAATCACAACTGAAAAGTCTCATCGTGAGAATAACGGAATAATATAAGGCATACTTTTTAAAAGTATACATTGTGTTCCACCAAGAACAAATTCTGGGTTAGCCATGAAGTAGCACGCAGCGCGTAATTTTTTTGTAGACTATGATTTGATTCATACTCAAGTAATTCCTACTCCAAAGGCAGTCTGTAAGAAATTGGCCAAAAAAATATGTCGCTGCCGCCCGGTCTACATGTATTCACGAAGAGAAAACATGTTTCTTAATTTACTTGTCCTACCCCTACACCTATTGTGTAGAGTCCCAACTATTTCCACTTGGCTACATTACAGTTTTCACGGTTTCCTTCACTGTCTCTTTCCTAGTTTTTCCGCTCGTACCTAGATGACGCTAAGTTTCACTGAATCGATAAGGGAAGTGACGTAAGGTCGTTATCGTTGTATGATATTCAGCCAAGGGTAAGGGACCGGTTTATGCAACGATCATTATAATAACTGGGGCTTCGCGAGACCAAAAGCCTTGTTCCTGGTTTCGAAAAATAAAGTAATGAACTTAAATCTACTCATTTATGTACTTATTTTTCATATGGTTGGTTTTACATTTTTTTTCCACTAAAAATCGAAACTACATTTCTCAAATTCAGTACTGCAGTTTTAAAGTTTACAACAAATAAAGTTCACAGTACTGCAGTTTTAAAGTTGTAAGGTCGTAATGCTCCAAACCTCCTACCATTGAAGAAAGAAAAAAATTCAATACAAAAGATATCTGGTTTGAATTTACAATTTTGGAAATATTTCTGATACTCCGTCACTTCCAGCTAAACTTGGCAACGATTCTTCATTTTTTATCACCCCCTTTTATATTACCCTGTATATAAGTTATAATTATATTTAAAAATACCACCTAGAAGGTAGATAACATACTCATTTATTAAAAAACATAGATACAGATTAGTGTTACGAAATCTCCTAGCGGCGGCCCTGTCGCTCATAAACGCAAAATAATATGTGGGGTCGGAGAGAGAACGTCATTTTTCCAGAAACTGACTCGAAGATTCTCCATAGGCGTACGCAAATATATAAGGAGACACTTTATCGCGGAAGAGGGTTAATTCGCTGAGAGAGTTACTCGGATAGTTATTCATATAGTCATCAGAGTATTAGCTTAGTGGAGAGGTGGAGAGTTTTTATCGGAAAGATCTTTGGTATTGCTAAGTGCAGAAGTCAAAGTAGAGAATTTATAATGCCAAGAGTTTTAGTTCAGAGCGTTGGCAAGTTAGCGGAGCAATTTGAGTGATTGTGATGAAGAGTTGTAATAAAAGAAGTGTTGTTTGGAATTTCAATAAACAAACTCAAGGAAGGAAATATCATAACATTGGTATCAGTTGCACCCACTAGAGTTCGATACTAACAAAAAATAATGAATTATGACCAATATATTTGGTCACCTATGTGATATTTTCCCACTCCTACATAGCTAAGTTCGAGTTGACGCCCAAAACGATCCGGTGGTGCTCTCAATAACCTCATAGCGTTTCTTTTGAAACTCAGGGCGATTTCTGTTCCATTGTTTTCAAAGGCATTCAATCAATCAATATTCATTTCCTAAGACTCAGTACAAGCATGGAAATCGTCAAAATACAGTAAAAATTCCACAAACAACAAAATGTAAAAATGAAATCACAATGAATGGATGTAATATACATATAAATGAAAAAAATTGGAATGTGGTCCCAAAAAAATACCAAATGAAAAATGTAATATGAGGCATTAACAATCGAGCAATGTGAATTTCTTTACATGGAATATCATTCATTTTTTTTATAGAGACGGAAGTTTTTTGTACAATCTAATGGGCCTAATTCGAGGACTGTTGGTTACCACTGATAATTTGTGATGTGGTATAATTATGTTGTGATAGCGAGCCGAGTATCATCCCTGTCCTTAAACCTATCATTATGTATTCTGACATAAACAAACGAGTTGAATTGTGATAATTGAGAGTTCATTCATTCTACAACAGTTACCATAGCAAACTACACAATAATTGAGTGTGGAGTGAATACACGCATAATAGCAATCCAGTAAGACTTCAATTGTAACAAAATCACGAAGATTCCAGATTACAAAACAGTGCTTGGATAATTTGTTCGAAATAAAATAGATGTGATAACCCCAACATAACTGAGAATCTATCTACAGGCCGAGGATTTAGCAGATTGCTTTTGTTCCATTGAGCTGTTGGCATTAAAAGCCCGCCTAAGGCACTGAATGCCCTGCTCGCTCGATCGGGCTCCAACTAGAACGTATCCCATAATATAATAATAATTGCAATTTGTTCGGGTTTCCGATTCCTTACTGCTCAACACACAATAATCCTGAATGGTAATGGTTCAGACTTCCATTATCTATATTTTTAACTCTATTGAAACCTGTTGCTAAGAACGGAAGGATTAAAATACAAATCAAGTGAGAAAAATTGAATCAAAATCAAATTTTTGGTCAATAATGAAATTAGAGATTGATTGATCAAAGAAAAAACTGTTGTTAGAAAAAAATCTAGATATCGAATATGAAATATGAGTCAAAAGAAAATTTGAATAACGAAATAAATGAAAAAATTTTGTGTCAAGAAAATTGAGGTATCGAATATGAAATACTAATAAAAAAATGTGAATAAAGAAATATGAATGAAATATTATGAAAAAATGTTGAAACCGAGTTTCAAATTGAGAGTACTCACGACGTTTCGATTGCTGGTATCCGCAATCGTCTTCGGGTAATGACAATCAATTGTCAACCACTTTCAAGCAAACACAATAATCCATTGTAAAATGGTCAATGAAACCTTATCAATATTCAACCCTTTCGAACCTATTTGCAGGTTTATTTCAGATTTCTTAAAAATTATATTCTCATGGTGAAATGAAAAATTCATTTCGCTCACTTTACCCATACAAATTGACAATTGTTAAAGACTGAGACTGTTGGACAATCGAATTGAATAATTCAAATTTCTAGACGTATTTTGATCCATGACCAAGACCATCAAGACCCAGTTCAAGAGTGAGCCAGTCTGGTCTTGGTCTTAAAACATCAAGACCAAAACCAAAACTACATTTCAATTACATTAAGCGCACTGACAAGTTGAGAACTTTTGAGTTTCCGTCATTTTTAAGTGCATTATTCTTGGTGAAAACAGCAAATTCGCATGAGCAATATGACATCATGGAATATGGATGTGTGGAATTGTGTTTATGTCAAAATATATATGTTCAGGTAGTACCGAAGTAATGTTGTTCTATATTGGAAACATGTTAACAACGAGCAAATTTCAATATGTTTCAGAGAACAGAGTGCCATTATGAACCCCGAATGTTATTGAATTGACTTTGCAAAATGAGATAATACCTGGATGGCCACTGAATCGATAGGTAATAGGTAACACGAATATATTTGTTACAATGAACGAATTCAAGGTTCAATATAACGTTTAGGAAGAAGTAACATCAAATATGCAACAAACATCATCTGTTGATATGTGTACGTCATTCATGGAAGTTTGAGTCGTTCAGAAAAAGGAGGAAAGAGTCTATCTTGAACAGCTACTCACCTAGCTATATTGCGCGACGGGCATCATGTTTCCTAATTTTATTCAATACCTACTCCAAAACCGGTCTATTCTGAATAAAGTTACTTTCAATCTGTATATATTGAACTCAATACTATTTCAACGAAACGTTGAGGTACACACACAAATTATATACATCCAGCCTTTTGCTTTTACCCATTGAATTATTTTCCATCGTTTGAGGACATTTATCAGAGCACGATTGCTTGTTTCGATAATTTCAGGATTAAAGGCTGAGTGAAAACCCTCCAAGGATTCAACTTCCAATATCTCTTTGGAGATTTTCGTTCGATTCGTGGCTTCGTTCGCTGTATTGGCTATGAATAAAAATATCGAGCTTGATATTCTCCATATTTGTTGGGATATATACTGCCATTCGAGATACAAAGGTGTCAAATAAGGAGAAGTGAATATTCAACAAAACAGCAAAAAGTAAACAGCCCTTTTGTTACATGATGGAAACGCAGATGTTTGTATTACATTTCATAATCTCCGGTGAGTAACAGATTTTTCTATTAGTGTGTCTCACCTCTGACAAAACTGTAGAGTAGAATATCCAAAATGATAGTTGTCAATTACTTTTACCTGGTATGATGGGTGGAATTCGAATGATGCCGAATGGAAAATCGTATCAAGGTTGTAGCGACACCTTGCTTATATTACCTCAACTAATCTATGCATAATCAGTGATAGTTGGATTTTCAGTTACCCCAGTTCCGTTTTGGTCTTGAAATATCAAGACCAATACCAAGACTACATTTCAATTACATTAGGCGCACTAAGAAGTTGGGAACTTTTGAGTTTCGTCTTCTTCAAGGACATTATTCTTGGTGAAAGCAGCAAAATCGCATCAGCAATATGACGGCATGGAATATGGAAGTGTGGAATTGTATTTACGTCAAAATATATATTTTCAGGTAGTACTTGAGTTATCCAAGAAGTTGGGAGCTTTTAAGTTTCCGTCTTTTTTAAGTGCATTATTAATGGTAAATCAGCAAATTCGCATGAGAAATATGACGGCATGGAATATGGAATTGTATTTATGTCAAAATATATATGTTATATATGTTCAGGTAGTACCCAAGATATGTTGTTCTGTATTGGAAACAACTTGTTAACAATGAGCGAATTCCAATACTTTTCAAAGAACAAGGTGCCATTCCGAACCCCGAATGGAATTACCATGATAGTTGCAAGAATCCGACTTAAGTTTTGATTGAACCGATATGTATTGAAATTTTCATGAATTCATTTTCCTCTGAGTATATTTTTTTCAGGAATTTTTTCACTGCCCTCTCAACTATACATATCCTAAATCAAATGGCACCCACCCTAATTATTCAATTACCTTGGAACGTATCTGACTTCTACGAGAGGCGCAGAAGGGCCATACCTTTTTTGAATCAAACTTTTCCATAATTCAGACTTTCACCTCCGACTTTTATCTTGGAATTCCGATTTGAAAAAAGTCGAAAATGCGATTCGATTTGAATTTCTTAGAATACTAAGTTTAAAGTCGGAATTCCGAAATTGAAGTTGTAATTTTAAGATGAAAGTCGGAATTTCGACATTAAAATCGGAATTCCGAGATTGAAGTCGGAATTCCAAGATAAAAGTAGAAGTCGGCCTTTCTGCGCTTCGGTAGAATTTGATCAATCGTACAATTTTGCTCTAAGATCTGCTTGGATATCATTCAATGACCTGCATGTCATATAGACAGGGTAGTAGTTATTTCCAAGCAAATACCTACTCAAATTGCCGACTGCGTTGGTGGTTATGTATCGGTAACAGATAATTCAACTATCACTGATAATGCATAGATTATTTGAGGTACTATAGGCAAGGTGTCGCTGCAACCTTCGACATAACCTCAAATTCCACCCATCATACCAGGAACAGGTAATTGACAACTATCATTTTGGATATTCCACTCTACGTTTTTGTCAGAGGTGAGACACGCTAAAAGAAATTTCTGTCACTCACCGGAGATATGAAATGTTATACAAACATCTGCGTTTCCATCATCTGACAAAAGGGCTGTTTACTTATTGCTGTTTTGTTGACATTTACTTCTTATTCGACACCATTGTATCTCGAATGGTGGTGTATATCCCAGCAAATATGAAGAACATCATGCTCGATATTTTTATTCATAGCCAATAGAGCGTACAAAGCCACGATTCGAACGAAAATCTCCAAAGAGATATTGGAAGTTGAATCCCTGGAGGGTTTTCACTCAGCCTTTAATCCCGAAATTATCGAAACAAGCCATCGTGCTCTGATAAATGTCCTCAAACGATGGAAAATAAATCAATGGATAAAAGCAAAAGGCTGTATGTATATAATTTGTGTGCGTACCTCAACCTTCCGTTGAAATAGCATTGAGTGCGATATATACAGAGTGAAAGTAATTTCATTTAGAATAGACCGGTTTTTGGAGTAGGTATTGAATAAAATTATGAAACATGATGCCCGTCGTGCCATATAGGCAGATGAGTAGCTCTTCCAGAGAGACTCTCATATCCTTTTTGTGAACAACTGAAACGTTCATAAATGATGTACACATATCAACAAATAGTGTTGGCTACATATTTGATGTTACTTCTTTCTATATTGAATATTGAACCTTAGATTCGTTCACGTCAACAAATATATTATTGTTTTATGAGAGAGAAACAGAGAGAAAAAGAGAAACCGCTCTTGTTAGTTAGCATTTCAGGCAAGCATACCATGCCGCTAAATGGCTGCACAAAATCCGGTGCCGTTACGACTATCCGTTCTTGAGATCAAGTTATGACGTAATCATGCCCCACTGGCAGACCCCGTGCAACCCTGTAGTGCCATTAGGAACAATCCACGAGCTGAAGAAGCTAGTAGACACCGCGCGGCGAATGAAACAAACCCAGGTGATTTTGAGCAAATTGAAATCAATTTTTCGACATAAGGAGCCCATTGGCCCCAAGGGGGTTATTGGGGCCCCGAGGAACCTCGAAAAGTTTAAATTTTTTGTAAATGATCTGATACTCACCATTTCAAATCAAACCGCATCATTCTAGCGGCCTTGGTTGCCGAGTTACTAAACTGTTTTCAAGTTGAGTGGTGGAATATTTTTAGAGGGGGTAAGGAGGAGTAATTGCGCGGGGTATCGGGTGGCAACTGCCCTGGAATTGGCCTAAGGGGTCCATAGAACCTTAGTACAAACTGGCGTACCTCAATCATATTTTGCAAGGTTGAAGCTATATTTGTCCGTTAACATCCCCATTAGATGGCCTCTCTCTTTCTCAAACCGATTCTTCAATAAGCCAGAATATTACTGTGTGTCAGTATATTTTGCAACATAATTCGGGAAACCAACAAAAAATTTTCTTCACCTGCCCCTATTGAGAAGTCCAAATAAGCAATTTATAAATATCAGTTCGTCACAAGTAGAAAAACGTGTCACGTTTTGTGAACCTTTTTCACAAAAAAGGTGAAAATGTTTCAGAATGTATTATGAATGTGATTATTTCCGATAAATGTTTTGAAAAAGTCAAATCACAAAAAAACGCTTAGAAATAACACATCACATGTTGGTATCACTGGATAGGTAACTTCATGTAGACTGCGAATACCGGACAAACTTCCACGGAAGTTGACGAAAATCAAAGTAATAATCGAAGCAACCTGTATGGATATAAATATTTCTCAGACCATTGAATGCTACTTTGGTGTTCTCTGAGCCACCCCAATGAATAACTTTCTGATATTTTATAAAACAACTCAATAACCTGCTCCACTTCCGAATTTTATAGAAAAAAATGTAACTTGGCAACTGCCCATCGTATCAGAAGGAATCTATCGCTGAGTCGGGAACTATGAGACCATTGTATTGTCAGAAAAAAATGGTTGTTTCATCTCGAAATATTATATCATTTGCCCTAACAGAAAAATGCAACACACTGTACAACGGAACCTTATTTCAAAATGTGATTATTGTGATATTATGTATCTTTCATCTCAAAGCATTTTTTCGTATCCTTCCCATTATCCACGTATCGGGCAAATAAGCACTATTGAAACACCCTGTATATGGAACATATCTGGTGGCGGTGACATGTGCATATTCAATTTCCTAATGATTTTAACGCATATGCATAGCAATGGCACATTCTGAAAAACTATATATATATATACACTTAGTATATGGTGAGAATGTGAAATTGTTAACAGTGTTCCAAATTGTGTGATTTCGCGGATCAAAATAATCATCATTCACAGATGATATATTTGGGGCTTGAAGTTTGATCGTTGTTTCTTATATTTTTTCTCGCTGTATATTTTTGCATCCCCTCTGGTATAAGATTTTTCAAAGTTAGGAAAAAACCACAGGGTTCGGTTCTGGCGCCCACTTTGTTTCTGCTTCATATCAATGATTTGCTCGAGAAAACATCTTGTTCCGTACATAGTTTTGCGGACGACAGTACCTACTCTCCATACCAGTTTCTCTTCCAGATTCCCCATACCAGCTCAAGAAACAAAAATTCAAAAAAACATTCACGTCAATAAAATTAACGACGACTTAGAAATAAAAGAATGCAGTAACATGAACTTGGTGGAATTTAATGCTACGAAAACACAGGCATGTCTCCTCGAAAGAAAAGCCGAGTATTTAGATGTCAGGAGTAATTATTCCTACATAGTCAAGTATCCTGATGCTAGGAATTACGATCAGTAATAATCTCCCAAGGGAAAACCATGTGAAATCGATCGCTAAAGGTGCTTCTCAGAAACTTGGATTTCTACTTCGTGCGAGAAATACTTCACTTCTCGTCAGCTTCTAATGATCTACAAGGCTCAGATACGTTCTGTCTTGGAATACAGTTCTCATGTATGGAGTTCGACACCAAAACATTCATTGCAGCTTCTCGATTCTATTCAGAGAAAGGCAATTCGTATCTCCTGTCCCTTGATTCACGCGGTGTTCTTCAAACATAACAGGGCTTGCCTTTTGTGTGAATTTCTATATAAAAAAATACGGTTTCATTTGGGTTATACATTCTGTATTCAAATGGATATTTGGTGAGTTGTAGTTCTTTAGAGCGCTCTGTCCGATTTTGATATTTTGTCCTAGGGCACATCAATGGGAAAATATTCCATATAACCAAGTAACCTCAAATGCCACTTTCAACTAGTAAGTAATTCAAAGTAGCCCATCGGAGAAATTGAAAGTACATTAGAAATCACAAACAAGGTAATTCTCTTATGACTTCAATTCAACGACGCTGTCTACGTGTTGCCTCACCTCTGTGCCAAACGGAAATTTCTATCTGTCGTGTCAGGTTACTGAAGATTGGATGGTTTACATTTCATTAATATGTTTCTGGTTCTTAGAGATTAGCTGGAATGCACTATGCAGGGAAAATTGCAAGTGGCTATTTCCATATTATTTGATATTCAATTAGGTTCATTACTGTTCGAGTGCGACTTCATGTAGTGTAGAATGGTAATGCCAGTAACAATCCCATCAAGTATGTCGAAAATATTCGAATATGCTTTTCTTAATAGACTTTTATCATTTTCTCATCACAATAACATCTTCACAAAAAACCAACACGGTTTTCTGAATAAAAATCCACTACTACAGCTATATATTCATATCATAGAGAGATTGTGAATTGTATCGAGGCAGGTGAGTGCCCTGTTGGGATATTCTGCGATCTCAGCAGGGCCTTCGACTGTGTCGATCATAACATCCTCTTGAGTAAACTTTATAGTTATGGCATAAGGGGTAAACCGTTGGCATGGTTGACGGATTATTTGTCCCATAGGAAACAATATGTTGCTATCAACAATGCAACCTCCAGTATGGTCGTCTCCGAATTAGGAGTACCTCAGGGGTCGATATTGGGACCTATCTTGTTCGTTTTGTACATAAATGATTTGGAGTATGCAACGCCTGGAACATTCATAACAATGTATGCAGATGACACGTCAATTATAATCTCTGACAAGTCAGATTCAGTATTGGAAGAAAAATGTAACCAAGTTTTTGGGAGTATTAATAAATGGTTTTCTGCGAACAATTTATTTTTGAACGCGAAGAGAACAGAATCAATAAGATTTCATCATCGTCAACGGGAATGTAATGTCATAAGTTTCAGAACAAATTAATGTTCCGATACTGTAACAACAGAATCTGCGAGATTGAAATTTTTAGGTCTTCACATTGACGAACACTTGAATTGGCAGAACCACTGTGAGTTCCTTATCAAAACAATCAACTCTATCTCATATCAGTTCCGAAATATTAGGCAGGTTTTGAATGTTGATCAACTGCTCAGGCTGTACTACGCTCAGGTTGATTCCAGACTGAGATATGGAGTGTGCTTCTGGGGTCTTTCCTCCCGCTGCTCCGATGTCTTTATAGCACAAAAAAAACTCATACGAATCATTAGTGGCTTAAGTCATCGTGATTCAAGCAGAAATGCTTTTGAAAATTTTAGAATTTCAACTGTTCCCAGTCTTTTAGTTTTTGACGTGTGCTTGTCTGTTTTTGAGAATAGAAATAAGTTGTTCGTAACGTATAAATGTAAGCACAATATTGATACAAGACAAAAAAATAATATTTTCGTACCATTTGCCAAAACCAAATTAGCTTTCGAATCACCCGATCAGATGGCTCCACGTGCATATAATTTGCTGCCAGATAGCTTGAAAGAATCTAAAACAATGCCTATCTTCAAAAGAAAACTCAAAGATTTTCTTGTTGATAACTGTTATTATCGTTTTGAAGAATTTATGTGTATAAATAGGTAGTTTTCTTTATCTTTTTTCCGGAACTTTCATTATCCGATCTATTTTTTGACGATTCCTATACAAATTTTATGACTTTGTCTAAAAGGTAAATAAAGATTCATTATTATTAATGGTTCAGACTTCCATTGTCTATATTTTTAACTCTATTGAAACCTGTTGCTAGGAACGGAAAGATTAAAATACAAATCAAGTGAGAAAAAAATCAAATCAAAATCGAATTTTTCGGTCAATGATGAAATTAGGCATTGATTGATCAAAGACAACATTGTTGTTACAAAAAATCGAGATTTCGAATATGAAATATAAGTCAAAAAAAAATTAAATAACGAAATGAATGAAATAATATTGTGGCAAGAAAAATTGAGGTATCGAATATGAAATACTAGTCAAAAAATGTAAATAAAGAAATTGAATGCAATATTATGAAAGTGTTGAAACCAAGTTTCAAGTTGAGTTTACTCACGACGTTTCGATTGCTGTTATCCGCAATCTTCTTCGGGTGATGACTGACAATATTTCGAGGTGTGGTCGGTTATAAAGCCCTCCGATTTTCCTATGGTGGGGGAAAGGGTGCTACTACCAAGGAGGCGAGCGGGTGCTACTACCAGAAGTGTGCCGATCGATCTTCAGCGAGAAATGGATGTATTGGCGCGAGATTCTCTCTCATCGAGCCGCAGCCGGTCCATGCCTTGGATAAGCGGCCTCCACACATTCCGGATCTCCACGCTGGCATGACTGAATGCGTCGTTGTTGAGGATGAAGGCGGCTTCCTTGAATTTCCTCTTGAACCAGTGCTCCTCCTTGTGTATGACCTCGGCTTCAGACCATTTGATGCTGTGATGGTTTGTCCAAACATGCTCCGCTATTCCTGATTTCGTCGTTTCTCCTCGTTGAGTGTTTTTCTTGTGTTCGCTTATTCTCACTTCCAATGGTCTTTTGGTTTCTCCGATGTAGTGTAGTCAAATGATCAATTTCCTTTCTTCATCACTAGATTACCTAGCTATATAGGTAAGTATTTCAGTTAGGTGGTACCAAACATTATGAAAAGAATTTTGTGGTACATGACTCAAAAAGGTTGAGAACCGCTCTTCTAGATGTAACTCGAGCCCAATATATGAAGAAAAATAAAATATCGACCATAGAAAAACTTAATAACCTATTGCCTTCTGTTGAACGGTAGCGTAAATTCATATCATCATGAAGCGCTGTTGGTGCTGAATAACTCATAAATCGATACTTGAAAGATTTCAACGGTATATTATCACAGATTCAACCCTAAATACAGTGAGTTCATTAACTTGATTGAATCGTACAGTAGTTTCCTATATTTGAAGAATTGACAAGTGTTCTTTTCCGGTTGTGGTCAGTTCACCCAGTGGATTTTCAATGAATTGAACCTACCTCAGAAGAACTTTGTTCTGCTTCGTGTTTATCAGAATCTGGGGGAACTCAATTCCCAATAGGACGCTTACTTCAATCAAAGGTGTATTTATTGAGATATGGAAATTAATCATTTCGAACCAACAAATCTCATGATGAAATTCAAATGAATCGAAATAATATGATTATCATTATGGCCCGAAAAAAAGTGAAAACATTTTTTTCCTAGACAGATTCGGACACTTTGTAATCCTGACATTTATCGTATTTCGACCGAGACACGATAATTCTCCTTCGCCAACTGCATCGACGCTGCCCTACAAGAACTTATTATATTCGTAAACCAAAATTGTAAACGCTGTGGAAAATTACACCTGGAAATCCGATTATTTTGGAGTTCGAATCACATGAACACTCTACGATATGAAAGCTTTTGTCATATATAGCTTAACGTTTGAGACATGTAATGCAATGTTGAAACAGTTCTGAACTTTTCCAGTTGCACAGGCTGTTACTGAATCAGTACAGTGTTATTCTTGATAAATGACATAAATTTCAATGGCGGATTACTCATCACGTAGTATTTCCAATTTAGACACTAACTGGTTATAAATATTTGGAACTCCCACATGGAAACACTGGGACGGCAATATCCTGGTTAAAAAAATCCTGGGGTGGCAACGTCATACCCTAATTACGCCTATGCTGATGTGAGTCAATAATTAACTGGAATTTATTGTTTCAGGTGAACACCCAGCTGCAATGCAACATGGAAACAAAAGCAAAGCATCTCCACCCCTCTCGTTCCAAGGCACGATAGTCTTTTGTAGTATTTTTTTCATTTTAATGAAACATGGTAGATGAAATATTTGTAAATATGTAACTTTCAATTTCCGAAATACTTTCCTCCATAGGTTTCACTGAAAGAACCAAATTTGTTTCATTTCCCATTCTCATTTCTCCAATCTCACACTCGGCATGAAAAAATTCGATAAAATGAAAAATGTTGTAGGAATAATAATGTGTTGAGATACGATCATATTCACTCTTCTGTGTTAAAACTTTCCCTTGATATTATATCATATATTTATAGAAACTTGCCTTTTGTAAAATAAAATTTGGAATATTTAAATGTTCGTTTCAGTGGTGGTTTGTATGAGTCCAGAAGGTACCGAATCAAAGTTTCAGAATTCATTCATCGATAACTTACAAAGTTAGCATCTCCAGGAGAAGAAAATCCCAGTTTGGTGTTATAGTGATCAATCTCTACCAAAAACGTTTCAACAGATTGATCATTACGACAAGAATTCGTCTGAGTTCTTATGGTATGTGAGAGAGAAGAAAACCACTGTGTTCCTGGACGCTTATTCCCGAAAAAATTAGGCCCAAATTACAGAATCCCATTTCAATAGTGCTTATGTATTGGCAGAGTGACGAAAGAACTATGAGATCTTGCCTTCTTTTTCGAAATTTGCAATAAACTGGAACGTGCAGTCCTTCTACGCTTTCGTAAGTGTCCAACTAAAGTATGCGAAAAGTTTTCTAGAAAATGAACGTGATAGGATTTTTTTTTGTGAATGATTGGAAAAGAATATTCCAAGTGATGATGTGTTTGTTGACATCGATGAATTGCTTCGTCACTCACTGCTAGTAGCAAATGATTATTGCTCTCTACGATATGATATTATTCTAAGCCCAAGCAACATATGATTACGAATAGCTTTCCAGATAGCACATGACGTTTCAAAAACGTCCACTAAAGGTTCTTTACTATATTTCCTAAGAAATCAAACTCGAATTGTATCAGCGTATTGGCGTACGTTTTACTATGACATTATAGTAAGGACAGTCATTCCGATATATGTTTCCTGTCTATGATTTCAACTCATAAATAACAATCCATTCATATTTTCACATTTTCAATTATATTAATGTAATACAAAAAAGGCTAATCCAGCAAGACTTCAACGTTGATTCATCAATGATGAACTTTGGATGGTATTTTCTGGTAATTTGTCGGCATTTTCTGAAATTATTGTGACAAAAGGGAAGCTATGCAATTTCCTTCGAGCAGTTAGTTCTGTGACGCGTAGCTGTCATTGTCATTCGTATTATTCCATTATTCGACTGTATGTTACCTCCAACTCTCCGAGAACAGGGTGATAAGAGAATTAGTGTTCCACTAATCGTGGTTGAATTTGTATATCAGTGAATACTCAAAAAGTTAGTGAAATCATTATGTCCAGCAGGAAAAACTTAAACAAACATGATACGCGTGCTAAACGTCAATCGAAATCTGTTCCTATTATACATTCCCGTCATCCGCAGCTTTATCATGTGAACAAACAGCTGAGTGTAATGGAGCCGCAAGTTTTCAAGGAGAAGAGGAAGTGAATGAAAATCCTGATCTATTTACCTCTGGTTCTTCAGCCTCCAGTGATTCAAAGATTGAGAATATACCAGAAGAGAGTGTTCCTTGTTTTTATTCCCAACAAAACAAAACAAATGATCCTTCCAAATAAAATATTTTAGAATGTTTATTTTATTTTTATTCTCTCGAGATAATAAATTAATAATTGTCAGCATACAAAAACACAGGACGGAAATTATAGAACATCCTATGAATGTCCATTGGAGCTACTGATTATGTCCATGAAATGTTTTTGAATTGACGTCCTGAAGGCATCCTAAAAATTTCCATTCGAAGATATGCAATATTCTACTATGGACGTCCTAAACACATCCTAATTATCAACAATGGGCGTTACAAAGACGTCCATAAGACGTCCACGTCCGTAAAATGGACCTTTTGAAGATGTCTAAGAGGGACGTTTTGAAAACGTCCATAAGACGTATTTGTGCTGCCTGGGTTAGGATGCTCAAAACTAGTAATGACGATTTCAAATATGTTTGACAAAAAATGCGAATTCAAGTTCAAGTCCTAGAGATTGGAAGGCGCTCAACTGCCAGTGTTGTTGTGACATATAATTGTGAACTTCAAATCACCAGTAGGCTGAGACAAAGTTTAATACAAGTCACAATTTAGGCACGAATTCCAGATAACGTCAGCAGAAGCTAGCTTGTATCTTTTATCTGATCCGATCATGAAAATTATTTCACTAACAAAAGACCACTATTCAGGAGTGATATATAGGCTACATTTTATTATGACCGAACAGAAAATTCAGAGAGAAATGATAGTATATGAATTATAAATATACTTGATTAAGCATTTTTGTGACGCCATCAACCTATAATGTCGATATTTCCGTTTACTTGACAATATAAGACAATGTTATCTTCTCTGACAGGTGAAGTGGGTGCCGATTTCTTATTGAAAGTTTGACTGGAATATTGACAGAAAGCCAATGAAGCTTCAAAATGATGTTGACAATTGAAGTTCATAGAGAAATGTAAGATTAAGCTTTGAAACAATCGTCAAGAAATGAATGACATATGATACTGATATGAAATTCCACTTCTGTGTCTGAATTGACTGCCATCTTCTGGTAATATGTATAAGTGATCCTGAAAATTCCAAATGATACCAATCCATATGGTTGGCTAACTATATATCTCTATAAATAATGGTTTACCATCGTTTATATAGAAACGACAGTTTGCCAATGTCTTGTGTACAAATAATTTGAAGTAGTTTTGTTGCGCCATCTAGTATATAATGTCGGTATTTCCATTCACTTCACAATGCACGACATACTCTTGTATGTCAGTTTGAGTGAAATGTTGAATTGAAGGCTACAGAATTGAGTTAGGAATGGGGGTTTATACAGAAAAGGAAAGTTCAGGCATCAAAATAATCTTCAAAATATGGGTAATCTGCGACGTTGACAAAAAATTCCACACAATGATTCTGCTTGTTTCTGAATTGATTGCCATCTTTTGGTAATATTTGTAAGCAATCAGAAAAATGTCTGAGGGCCAATTACACCGCTTGGCTTCAATTGTGGTTTATCTAAACTAGGTTTTGTTCCTATGGATTTTTAAATCAGATTCCTTTTTCCTTAATGGGCGAGCCTAGCTTAGTTTGAACTTCCATTAAATAGAGCGGTGCAATTAGCCCTGACTCAAACTACGACCGTTGTTTTGAAATAGAACAGTTTGCCAATGCTTGTGTAAAAAGTATTTGACGCGTTACGCCATCTACTGTATAATATCAATATTTCCTTCTCTGACGAGTAGAATAGGTGCAGATTTCTGTGTGTCAGTTTGACTCAAATATTGAAAGAAAACCAATGAAGCTTCAAATAGAAATGACAATAGAGATTTAAACAGGAAATGAAAGTTTGGGTTTTGAAGTTATCTTCCAAATACCAATAAATATAAATGAACAACGATGGTGGCAAAATATTCTACTTCTCTTTCTGAATTTATTGCCATCTTTTGGCATTATGTATCAGTAATCAATTTCGTCTCATTAGTTTGTCTCTTTTTTGGGCACAAATTTACTGGCACCTCCTACTTATCGTCATCGGATAATAAAATAAACCCATCAGGTTCACTGAAAATGGGCAACGATTGAAGCTACGACATCCGTAAATAAAAAGTTACCAATATCCAAACTCATACTTGCTGATTGTTCTTACCTATGTTGGGGACATCCGCAGATAAACGTTCACTTTCCATTAAATAACGACGGTCTAGCCGTCGCGGGCTTTGGCTTGATATCGATCATTTCTTTGAACATGTTTGATCTACCTACTTCTTGGATTTATTGCATGTTTGGAGATGATTTACAAATTTTGGCAAAGCGCTGAAGTTTCAATACTTATTCATAGGGCCGTTTAAGCCTACATCCGTCTTACTGAATTTAAAAGATTCTTATTTTGCATTTCAGTAACCTATCCATGTCTATCAGTAAACAACACTATCTTTAAATCACTCAAAGTTGTTTCTTGTTAATTGGTAGAAGAATTAACTATCCAAGTTTCAGTTATAGTGCCGTAAGGCCTAAAAATTGTACAATTTCGGAATCCAGGGCAGTTCAATGAATTTTCATGAAGAGTGTGTTGGAGTGCAGTATTGTTGGAAGCATAAATAAAAAAAGTTAAAAAAACAAAAAATGTGAAATCTTGATTACAACAAATTTCAACAGCATTTCACTAAAGAAATGAGACGGAGAAGAATGTTTGAAGCAGAGAATGATATTTGCATACTAACCCCAATATTATTTAATTCATAATCCGCAGAGAAAAACGAGTAACAGCAAAAATATCGTTATTTCAAACTATAAACATTGTCTTTCTTTAATGTCCTCACCCTTTTATTTTTGGAAAGTCAACTCAAAAGATGTAATGTTGGGAAAATCCTCATCCCCGGTCAATTACCATTATACTACTATCGTATTTTTTTTCTTATATCTTGCTCATGAGACCTGATTCCTTACAAAAATTCATGAGGTTTTAGCTTCATTGACATGAGTTTTCAAGAGCTAACGAATTATCATTTTGCGCATTTGGTTTGATAAACGAAATGGTGGAAATGGAAATTTCCAGGCTGCGACAGTTTTTCTTTCATATTTCAATGTATCAGTTGTGAATTCCAATGCTCTCTCCCATTCATTTTCATTTGCAGCCTCATCAGCCATTTCATATCCTTTGATATCTACATGACTAGATGTCCAAATAGATACAATTTTTTCATTTTCCAACAAGGTGGTGAATGAGACGTCCAATATCGTTTGACAAAGGGTTTTCATACATTGTTGGGTTATACTTTCGATAGAACTGCAGTGAGTATGCTGTACCTTGGAGGAAGAGTCCAACTATAGGAATCACTCATTATGACAAAGGCACTTCCTGTTCCTACTTCTTCATTGGATCGGTCCGTGTTTTTTTTCAAATTCTGCATATTTGTTATCCAACTCTAGAAACATCTCATGTTCGAGTGAGATAGCGAAACCTCAACGTATATAAACGATGATATTGGAAAGTTTGAGTAAAAATTTAAACTTTTCCTAGAGATCAATTACTAATACCAAACTAATATTTTTGCACTCGAAGCGCGTTTTGCTAACAAGATTAGCGTCTTCAGGAGAAGAGAATATATATTAAATCTAAATACTAGGGTTAGTTGGTTACATACCTAGAGTTTTTCGATCCGATATAGACTGTTTGTTACTCTTACTCATTCAAATTACTTTCTCGATAATGAACTAGTGCAGTCACTACCTGCAAAGTTGTTTTGTTCCGTCATCTGTTATTATTGATTATTCTAATTACTTTCTCAACAATAGAGTGAAAGTTATAGGTCATCATTCATGTTGTTTCTACATTTGGCCATTTATTTCTTAACTCTCACATGCATCGAATAGTCTGGTGTCATGCACATGCTCGATTAGTTCAAGATTGCTTTTACCAATTTTGTGGTCACTGTCTAGAGCGTGTCAGGCGATACTGGATTTTTCAACCCATCCCTATATCGTGTGAGCAAAATGCTCCTTGAAACCGACGAGCTGTTGAAATCCGTTTCAAAGAACATATCACGCGCGTCAAGTGCAATAATATCAGTTTGGTGTTAGAGTAGTTGATCTCCAGGAGAAAATTCAATGATTATGAATGATTTACGTAATGGAACATGGAAAGGAATGCTAAGTATCTCTCCTCTCTGAGCGATTCTTCAAATTCAAACCGTCCGAACGATCACTCATTTTTTTGTATATCATGGTATCTATTCCAAACACAAAACAAACACATTCAATGAGTAGCAGTAACAAACAAAGTCCATATCGGATCGAAAAACTTCAGGTATTGAAAAAACTAACCCTAGTCTTTTGATTGAGTATCAGTATTCTTCTCCTGAAGATAGTAACCTTGTTAGCGAAACGCACATCGAGTGCAGAAATATCAGTACAGTGTTAGGATAATTGATCTATGGGAAAAGTTTCAACTTGTACACCAAAGGTTCCAATCCCATCGTTTATTCATAATTGATTTCGGCTGAGAAAATGAATGAATGGACTATTTGAGAGATATAGTAAATAAATTATGAACATTCATCAGTTCCGTCAGATTTCGAAAGCACAGGTCACTTCAATTTCAAAAGTTTTCAATTCGAAGTCACTTCAATTTCAAATCATTTTTAATTTTTTTTTTAATTTTTTCCCATGACAACATTGATATACACAAAAAAAACATTTGAACCACTTCGATCGTGATTATCCAGGATTTTCCGCTTGGCTGATTTTTCGCCCAAACTGACATCCACTGAATTTTCCCTAGACATCAGCATTCTCCTGGCATGTAGAAATCCAAGCCTTGACTTCTCAATGGACGGGTAGCGAGGATGATTCTCCCTAGAATTTCTCAACCAATATAGATTAACAGCAACAATTTCTTTCCTGGAAGCATCCATTTCCAAAAATCACAATAATATCGTTCTAAGTATGACAACAGAGCACAATTTAATGCCATTGACGTTCTACCGGTGGTGTTGTTGTGTTGTTATATCTGGAGTCCTGACAGGACCAATTGTTATCCCCCGTTTCATGTCTGTCATTCCGCTCCATCGGCAAAAACAGTTCGGAATATCGACTGAATATAGCGACTGTATACTTGTTGAATGTGTTTGTTCTGTATTTGGAATAGACATCACGATATACAAAAAAATTAGTGATCGTTCGGACGGTTTGAATTTGAAGAATCGCTCAGAGGAGCCTATATCATTCATAATCATTAAATTTTTTCCTGGTGATCAACTACTCTAACACCAAACTGATATTTTTGTACTCGACGCGCGTGATATGTTCTTTGAAAAGGATTTTAATAGCTCGTCGGTTTCAAGGAGCATTTTGCTCACATGATATACGGATGGGTAAAAAAATCCAGTATCGCCTAACAAGCTCTATTAAACGATGAGTTTGGAAACTTTGGTGTCAAAGTTGGAACTTTGGACTCTTCCTCCAAGGTGCAGCATACTCACTGCCTTGCAATATGGCTGGCCTTTTTTTACTGTTTGCTGATTTCGTCGAACACGTTTGTGATCTGAACGCAGTTCTATCAGAAGTATTACCCATCCAATGTATGAAAACCCTTTGTTAAACATTATTTGACGTCTTATTCACCACCTTGTTGGAAAATGAAAAACAATTGGACTATTTGAACACCTAGTCATGTAGAAATCAAAGGAAATGAAATGGCTGATGATGCTGCAAATGAAAATAAACGGGAGAATATTTGTATCAATCCCCCGTATATTTGAAGTCATACCAAAATGAAATTTCGACAAGAATGGCATAGAGAATGGAAATTTACAATTGATACATTGAAATATGAAAAAAAACTGTTGCACCCTGGAATTTTCCACTATTTCGTTTATCAAACCAAATGCGCAAAATGATATTCCGTTAGATCTTGAAAACTCATGTCAATCAAGCAGAAACCTCATCGAATATCATTCATTAGATATAATTCTCTGCTTCAAACATTCTTCTCCTTGTCCGTCTCATTTTTTTAGCGAATTGCTGTTGTAATTTGTTGTAATCAAGATTCTCACATTTTTTTTAGAATTGAAATTATTTGAAATTGAAGTGACTTTGAATAGAAAATTATTCAAAATTGAAGTGACCTGAAATTGAATGTTCCTATCCATTAATTCTCATATTTTTTTGAATTTCCCCAATATGTGTCAGTGAGAGAATCGATTCTAAAAACGAAGTATTCTTATCAGAATTTGGTTAATTGTTTTTTGTTTATATCAATTTTATCATAGGGGAAAAAATAAAAATGATTTGTAATTGAAGTGACTTCGAATTAAAAATTATTCGAAATTGAAGTGACCTGTGGTTACGAAATCTAACTGAAGTATGTTCATCATTTGCTTACTATATTTCTCGAATGGTCCAATAATTCCTTTTTTCAGTGGAAATCAAATATGAATCAACGATGAGGTTGGAACCTGTGGTGTAAAAGTTGAAACTTTTTCAATAGATCAATTGTTCTAACACCGACCTGATATTTCTGCACTCGACGCGCGTTTCGTTAACAAAGTAAGTATCTTCCGGAGAAGAGTATTGATATCAAATCTAAAGACTAGGGTAAGTTTTTTATATGCCTGAAGTTTTTCGGTCCGATATGTACCTTTTTGTTACTGCTACTTATTCTGAGTGATTTCTCGACAATGATCAAGTGCAGTCACTACCTGCAAAGTTTTTTGGTGCGTCATCTGTTATTATTGATTGTTCCGATTGAATTCTGAACAATAGATTAAGAAGCGGGCTGTCTATAGATTTAGCATCAATTTTCTTCTCAAGATGCTAACCTTGTTAGTGAAACGAGCGTCGAGTGCAAAAATATCACTTTGATGTTAGGTTAACTGATCTCCAGAAGAAGTTTTAATGATCATGAAAGATATACATAATGGAACATCGAAAGCAATGCTGGGTATCCCTTCTACTATCACTTCTTTTTTCAAATCGTGATGTCTATTCAAAACACAGAACAAACACATTCAACAAGTTCATAGTCGCTTTATTTACCCAATTCCCTTTTTTTTCTGATGGGGCAGAATGACAAACATGAATCGGGTCCTACTAATAGTTCCTGCCAGGATTTTAGCTATGAAAATCGCACCGGCAGAACGTCAATGGCATTATATTATAATAATAAAAATATATTCATTTCCTCCTCGGAATACAATTTTGATATACAGGTTTAAATATTAAAATAAATATGAAAACTACATTAACCAAAGGTGGTTTGTAAATAGTTGGCGGATATTTCAGCGTTGATAGAAGTGTACAACGGACACATTCAACGTGCAAGTTGCTAGTAAGATAAATCTCGTGTTAGACAATTCACTACGAATCCTGTGCCAGATACATACTTTTCTTATCTCTACATGAAATGAAATTTTCTACCATACTCACAGTGTTTAATAAGTAATAATCATAGTAACCTAAAAGTAAATACATAGTGCTTGGGTATTACGGTAAATAGAGTAAAATGAGATTGGTATTATTTTCAAGCCATTTTTTGTTATTTTTATACATTTCGGGCGAATTCATTCCACGTATTTCTGAGGGAATGTTATTGAATAGATTATATGCGCCTCCCCAAGCTATCAGTCCGTATCTGAGTTGAGATTCGACCAACGCGAAATAAATTATTCTCAAGTGATCAATATCAACCATTGTTTTGTAATATCTGAATAGTTATAATAGGCTACGTAGTTTTTTACCTAATTTTGAGATATGTTGGTCCCATTTTAGATTTCTGTCAATAACTAAACCAAGATAATTAACCGAATTGATGGGTGATATTGAGAAACTATTACCTGTACCTGTGACTATGGCAATTGAGGGAAAATCATCAAAATTCATTTTTTGTGTGCTGAAGGGGACATAATATGTTTTCTCAAAATTTATTGTAAGCCTTGGCGAAGTCCACAAAGATGCAAAGCGTTGGTTTCCCTTTGTCCAGAGAGCTGAGTATTTTCGAGGTTAACAAGGCTATTGCATCCTGTGTGGACCTGGCCCCCCTGAATCTATACTGTTGGGGCGCGAGAATATCATATTTGTCAAGAAAGCTACACAATCGTGATTCAATAACTGTTTCAATGATTTCAGCTAGAGAAGTGATATGGGCCTGTAATTTAAGCATTCCAATTTGTCCCCTTTTTTATATATAGGTTTTATTTTGTTTTTTTTTTTTCAGGGACTTTGAGAATTTTCCTTGTCTCAGTATTTCATTTGCTGAGTGACATATTGGTGCGCTTATATAATCAGATATTATTTTCAATGTGTGAGGGCTAATCGAGTCTAATCCGGGTGCCTTGTTGATTTTGAGTGTATTGATTATTTGCTTGATTTCCAATTCCGTACACTCTTCCAGAAATATGGAATTCAAAACTCGTTTACCACTTTCTTTATAGTTTACAGGCGGGATTATTTTTTAAGCTAACTGTTCCCCTGTGTTAGTGAAAGTATCAACAAAATGATTCGCGATCTCAGATGGTATAGTTGAAAGTGTGTCATTTGCTAGGCGTATTTGCTTTATATCGTTTTTTTTTATTCATTTGGTTTGTGGATGTCCTTAGAGTTTCACAGTTTTTTTTAGGATTGTTTTTGCGCTTTTTGATTTCGTCTGCGTAAAATTTTGCTTTTGTTTTTTTATTAAAGTATTGAGATTATTTCTATAAGTCCTGTACTGAGTTTGGAGTCCGTCATTTTCTGGTTCTTCGTGTTGTTTTTTGTTCAGTTTGTTTCTTTCCTTTATTGATGTTATTATTCCCACAGTAATCCAAGATTTTTTCTTCTTCAAAGGTTTGATTTTTCACGTCGCTTTTTCAGTTTAAGTTTGTATTATGTGAGTAAAACTGTCTACTAAATCATCAATATCTTCATGTAAATAGAACTCGGTCCAGGCTTCTGATGCAAAGAGTGTTTCGAATTTCTGAACAGTACAATTGGTATCATTTTATTACTTACATTTTTGTAAAAGAATGATCCAGACAAAAACGCGAGTTTCCTTGTATTCTTGTGTACACATTGATTCGAGAAGTGAAATTATTTTCATTCAGAATATTGAGAAATTCATTTGCATCGTCTGTTTCAATAAGAATATCAATATTCAAATCTCCGGCTAGAATTACCTGATTTCCGTCGTTACTTACAAGTTCTTGGACGATATTCTTAAGACTTTCGTTGAACAATTGTACACTCAGTGAAGGTGATCTGTAAACTCCTACAATAATCAAGCTATATTTCCCTAGTTTAATTGTCAATTTTACTGCAGCGGATTCGTGAATTTTGATGATGTCTGTACTGTAATTGTAATGTTTTTTTATAAAAATACCTACCCCATCATTTTGGTTAAGGTCTCCCCCACTATGACAAGATCATAACTATTCAAATTATATATATCCGTATTTTCAATTCTTATAGTTTCAGTTAGAATTAAACAATCAAAATCTTCTTGCAGTTCTTGAAGGGCAATTTGAACATCCTCAACATTTTTTGATAGGCTACAAATATTCTGACTACACACTGAGAATCCCGAAAGAGAACTGAGCTTATTTTTACAATCACTATAAGATTCGTATGTTAATGTCTCTACAGTTTCACTATCGAAATCTCTTATGAAAGGATCCATGACGTGAATGGGCAATATGATATTGAGAAAAGTTCATAATCTGTAGTTTGTAGTAGGAAATGGAACTATTTCACTCACTCATTTTTTCCCTAGCCTCCTAGTGTTTTTAGGACTATACGGTTTTTTTCCTGGGATTCTTTCTTTCCGCCTGGTGGGTGGAATCTTTTTTCGCCAGTGGTTGTTTCTGTTTACCTGCTTGTGGGTCTTTTCGTAAATCACTTTCCTCTTCAGAGTCACTGCTGAATGTTTCTTGATTATTTTGCGAGCGGTCAATTCCAGGGATAACTGAATTACCCAGGTCTGAGACAGAATAGGATTTATCTTCAATGTATAATTTGAATTGTTTTATTTTGGCTCGCAAGTTATGAGCTCGGGCAATCTTCAAATGGTATCTTAGAATTTTCTGATCTTTTCTGTCTTCCTCAGAGTAGTCATCAGATAGTGAGAATCCTTCCTCTCGAAATCTGTGGAGCTTTTCCTTATCTGCAAATCATTCCTCTTTCATCAAATACGAGATAAATCCCACTAATACTGGAGACTTTTCATTTTTACCTATTCTATACAAGTTATATATTGAAATCTTCTTGCCTTATGTTCATGCCAAAATGATTATTCAACATGTTAACTATCAGGATCGTTAAATTTTCATTTTTATCTTCACCTCCATAGACAACAATATTATTTATTCTGTTCTTACAATCCAATTCTCGTTTGTTTTTTCAGTGTTTCGCTCTCTCTTTGTGCCTCTGTGAGTTTATGGTTTAGAGTAACAATGCTGTTTCTCATTTCATGTTTTATTTCCTCCGTTTGCTTTTTGTTAGATTTGACCAGGAGATCAAAATGGGTTTTCAGCTCAGGTGACAGCCCAGACGTGGCTATTTCATCTATTATACTTCGACCTATGGCGGAATAAGGCTCCTACCTTTCAGCGTTTATGCACACAGTTATTCGTTTTCACATGATATGATAATTACAAGCCTAGATTGTCCCTGGATCCAGTTCATAACCAATATCACTTCTTCACATCAACATGTAGAATCCTACTCCAAATACTCGGGATCTTCACTAGAATCTACGCGATTTTTACCGGAGCTAACCAATTTCGTGTCGCACACTTCTACTGCTAAACTACAGGGATATTGTGCTCTGTTTTCATATTCAGATCGCTATTATTGTGATTTTTGAGAATGGAGGCATCCAGGAGAGAAATTATTGCTGTTAATCTATATTGGTTGAGAACTTCTAGGGAGAATAATCCTCGCTACCCGTCCATTGAGAAGTCAAGGCTTGGATTTCTACATGCCAGGAGAATGCTGATGTCCGAAGACAATTCTGTGGATGTCAATACGAGCGAAAAATCAGCCAAGCGGAAAATACTGGAAAATCATGATCGAAGTGGTTCGGAAATAACGAAAATATCCCATTATCGTTTGTAATAGAGTCATGAATAGAAGTATATAAGGGTAATGTTGACTTATTCTGAAGAATACTTGCAAGAATCATTTTCAATATCCTATTTGAATGGTAGATTTTTTGACGGAATAGTTTTTTCTTCCATACTCCTTCTTTAAAATTGAAGTGACCTGAAATCGAATGATCCTATCCATCAATTCTCATCTTCCTTTGAACCTCCCCAATATGTATCAGTAAGAGAATCGATTCGGAAAATGAAAAATCCTAATTAGAAATGGTTTGAAATTGAAGTGACTCTGAAGTGAAAATTATTCGAAATTGAAGTGACCTGTGCTTTCGAAATCTGACGGAATTGAAGAATGTTCATCATTTGCTTACTATATTTCTCGAATTGTCCATTAGTTCATTTTTTCAGTGGAAATTAAATATGAATCAACGATGAGGTTGGAACCTGTGGTATGAAAGTTGAAACTTTTCCTATAGATCAACTGCCCTAACACCGAACCGATATTTCTGCACTCGACGCGCGTTTCGCTAACAAAGTAAGTATCTTCGGGAGAAGAGTATTGATACCAAATCTAAAGACAAGGGGTAAGTTTCTTATATGCCTGAAGTTTTTCAGTCCGATATGGACTTTTTCAGGCTGATGGATCTCCTGTGCAATGCGATTCTGATCTAATTAAAAATATAAACAATTATATCCAAGCAAAATAACTTCAGCAAAATACCTACGATCTACGAAGATTTTGTAACTGACGCTTCACTGCTAACGATCGTCCAGTTCGTTTATGACGTCTAGATGAGGGTATTGTATACTTGGGCATCGCAATTGAAAGCACACTTTTCTGGCAAAAAACTTTGAACCAAAACAAACACTATTGAAAACAGAACTGCGTGAATCACTATAAATTCTAGTCGACTAAATAAAAAGTAACTACCAACGAAGTTTTCATAAACAGAATCAGAATAAAAATTATTTCCCATATCAACAATGCACCTTCTCAAAGTTCTGGAACTCACTGTGGATATCTTGCCAATACCATGTGACAATGTTGGATACAAATCTTAGCTGAAGTGAATATTCAAATTATAATACTCCCCAATGGAAATGCCGCCAAAAAAAACAGGCGAAGCCTTACAATCACCGGATATTCGATCTCGTAGGGAAAAGTTAATGTTTCGTTTGTGGACCTTGCCGCCATTACCCATCACTGTAACGTTTTCGCTTCAAAGGGACATCAAAGACGCCGCCGCCGCCCCCCCCAAAAACGGTTTCATTTTAAAACAATTGGGAAGATATTGACAAATAAAGTATGATCTCCAACAACAATTCCTACAGCTTGAAATAGAATGGGACCTAAAAGCAAAAATTTCTTCTGTTATCATTGAGTTGACCCGTTGAATTCTGAAATGTCCGAAAAACCATGATATTACAATCCAAAAGCTCCTATATACCGATTTTAAATGAAATCGAATCAGAAATAACGGAACTCGTCCAACATTCCACAGCCGCTATCGTGGTATTTCTCAATATAATAATATCATGAAGTATTGACCCTCCATTGATGGTTACCAGTAAAATTTTAAGCCAACCGGAAGATATCAGATAGAAACGTGAACACGCACACATACAGACAGGTTAGTTTAAAAAAATTTGTAATTGTAAAGTTTTAAGTTTCGTCTGGTCTTCCTATTCCCAGTCCGACCCTGTGTGGGAGGGGCAACCTGAGAGGCGTGTCAATTAAAAAGAATTCATCTTTATTTCTAAATCCAGAATTGAAAGTAACAATCAGTTTTCACTGGTCGACGACTGAACCAAACCTTTATTAAATGACTGGGATGAAATTGAATATTTCACAAATCGAAAGGAGTAATGGAAGGAAATCCAATTTGTGAAAACAACACATTCTTGTAAAATTATTAATAGAATATAATGAACATCCAGAGGAAATGTGAGACAGTCGTTTAGCTAAGTAAATGATGGGCTTCAATACTGAACAGAAAACACACCAAAATATTCGTTCGTTCTTATGGTGGAATTGAACAAAAATGTCCAAAAATGAGAAAGAAAATCCTTTTCATTCATTTAATACTTGAAGAATATTTTTTTTATTATTTTTCCTTTATACACTCATACAACCCTTCATCAATCGTAATGAAAAAATTCGTTTCTGAATCCATTTTATTCAGGGATGAAGACCCTTAACAATCGGTGTTCAGACATTTTTTCGAATATGAAATACCTACGCCTCTTGCTGGTAGTCATGCGTAGTCGCAACGAAAACAATTTGGTGGTCATGAAATATGGTAGTGGTGGGAAGTATTCACATTTACAAATTCTTGTCATATGTCATTTGTCGTAAATATTAATCCATATTTTCAACAAAGGACGTAATATTTGTAGCTTCCCTGAAGATGACAGTACTCACTGTCGAAATATTGGAAATACAGTGTAAAAAAAGTACACTTTTTGCTTGCTGCTTCACACAATATCTTCTCCTCTTGTATCCTGACTGGTCAGACCACCAATCTATATATATATATATATATGTGTGTGTGTGTGTGTGTGAGTGTGATATAACTTGTAGGGTGGGGGGGCGTATAGCCTATGTTTGCCAAGGGGCTTGGTCTACCTAAGTTACGCCACTGGTAGCAGTAACAAAAAAAGTCCATATCGGACTGAAAAACTTCAGGCATATAAGAAACTTACCCCTTGTCTTTAGATTTGGTATCAATACTCTTCTCCCGAAGATACTTACTTTGTTAGCGAAACGCGCGTCGAGTGCAGAAATATCGGTTCGGTGTTAGGGCAATTGATCTATAGGAAAAGTTTCAACTTTCATACCACAGGTTCCAACCTCATCGTTGATTCATATTTAATTTCCACTGAAAAAATGAACTAATGGACAATTCGAGAAATATAGTAAGCAAATGATGAACATTCTTCAATTCCGTCAGATTTCGAAAGCACAGGTCACTTCAGTTTCGAATAATTTTCACTTCAGAGTCACTTCAATTTCAAACCATTTCTGATTAGGATTTTTCATTTTCAGAATCGATTCTCTTACTGATACATATTGGGGAGGTTCAAAGGAAGATGAGAATTGATGGATAGGATCATTCGATTTCAGGTCACTTCAATTTTAAAGAAGGAGTATGGAAGAAAAAACTATTCCGTCAAAAAAATCTACCATTCAAATAGGATATTGAAAATGATTCTTGCAAGTATTCTTCAGAATAAGTCAACATTACCCTTATATACTTCTATTCATGACTCTATTACAAACGATAATGGGATATTTTTGTTATTTCCGAACCACTTCGATCATGATTTTCCAGTATTTTCCGCTTGGCTGATTTTTCGCTCGTACTGACATCCACAGAATTGTCTTCGGACATCAGCATTCTCCTGGCATGTAGAAATCCAAGCCTTGACTTCTCAATGGACGGGTAGCGAGGATTATTCTCCCTAGAAGTTCTCAACCAATATAGATTAACAGCAATAATTTCTCTCCTGGATGCCTCCATTCTCAAAAATTACAATAATAGCGATCTGAATATGAAAACAGAGCACAAAATCCCTGTAGTTTAGCAGTAGAAGTGTGCGACACGAAATTGGTTTGCTCCGATAAAAATCGCATAGATTCTAGTGAAGATCCCGTGTATTTGGAGTAGGATTCTACATGTTGATGTGAAGAAGTGATATTGGTTATGAACTGGATCCAGGGACAATCTAGGCTTGTAATTATCATATCATGTGAAAACGAATAACTGTGTGCATAAACGCTGAAAGGTAGGAGCCTTATTCCGCCATAGGTCGAAGTATAATAGATGAAATAGCCACGTCTGGGCTGTCACCTGAGCTGAAAACCCATTTTGATCTCCTGGTCAAATCTAACAAAAAGCAAACGGAGGAAATAAAACATGAAATGAGAAACAGCATTGTTACTCTAAACCATAAACTCACAGAGGCACAAAGAGAGAGCGAAACACTGAAAAAACAAACGAGAATTGGATCGTAAGAACAGAATAAATAATATTGTTGTCTATGGAGGTGAAGATAAAAATGAAAATTTAACGATCCTGATAGTTAACATGTTGAATAATCATTTTGGCATGAACATAAGGCAAGAAGATTTCAATAACTTGTATAGAATAGGTAAAAATGAAAAGTCTCCAGTATTAGTGGGATTTATCTCGTATTTGATGAAAAAGGAATGATTTGCAGATAAGGAAAAGCTCCACAGATTTCGAGAGGAAGGATTCTCACTATCTGATGACTACTCTGAGGAAGACAGAAAAGATCAGAAAATTCTAAGATACCATTTGAAGATTGCCCGAGCTCATAACTTGCGAGCCAAAATAAAACAATTCAAATTATACATTGAAGATAAATCCTATTCTGTCTCAGACCTGGGTAATTCAGTTATCCCTGGAATTGACCGCTCGCAAAATAATCAAGAAACATTCAGCAGTGACTCTGAAGAGGAAAGTGATTTACGAAAAGACCCACAAGCAGGTAAACAGAAACAACCACTGGCGAAAAAAGATTCCACCAACCAGGCGGAAAGAAAGAATCCCAGGAAAAAAAACCGTATAGTCCTAAAAACACCAGGAGGCTAGGGAAAAAAAGAGTGAGTGAAATAGTTCCATTTCCTACTACAAACTACAGATTATGAACTTTTTTCAATATCATATTGCCCATTCACGTCATGGATCCTTTCATAAGAGATTTTGATAGTGAAACTGTAGAGACATTAACATACGAATCTTATAGTGATTGTAAAAATAAGCTCAGTTCTCTTTCGGGATTCTCAGTGTGTAGTCAGAATATTTGTAGCCTATCAAAAAATTTTGAGGATGTTCAAATTGCCCTTCAAGAACTGCAAGAAGATTTTGATTGTTTAATTCTAACTGAAACTATGAGAATTGAAAATACGGATATATATAATTTGAATAGTTATGATCTTGTCATAGTGGGGAAGACCTTAACCAAAATGATGGGGTAGGTATTTTTATAAAAAAACATTACAATTACAGTACAGACATCATCAAAATTCACGAATCCGCTGCAGTAAAATTGACAATTAAACTAGGGAAATATAGCTTGATTATTGTAGGAGTTTACAGATCACCTTCACTGAGTGTACAATTGTTCAACGAAAGTCTTAAGAATATCGTCCAAGAACTTGTAAGTAACGACGGAAATCAGGTAATTCTAGCCGGAGACAGTTTTACTCACATAATACAAACTTAAACTGAAAAAGCGACGTGAAAAATTAAACCTTTGAAGAAGAAAAAATCTTGGATTACTGTGGGAATAATAACATCAATAAAGGAAAGAAACAAACTGAACAAAAAACAACACGAAGAACCAGAAAATGACGGACTCCAAACTCAGTACAGGACTCATAGAAATAATCTCAATACTTTAATAAAAAAACAAAAGCAAAATTTTACGCAGACGAAATCAAAAAGCGCAAAAACAATCCTAAAAAAAACTGTGAAACTCTAAGGACATCCACAAACCAAATGAATAAAAAAAAACGATATAAAGCAAATACTCCTAGCAAATGACACACTTACAACTATACCATCTGAGATCGCGAATCATTTTGTTGATACTTTCACTAACACAGGGAAACAGTTAGCTTAAAAAATAATCCCGCCTGTAAACTATAAAGAAAGTGGTAAACGAGTTTTGAATTCCATATTTCTGGAAGAGTGTACGGAATTGGAAATCAAGCAAATAATCAATACACTCAAAATCAACAAGGCACCCGGATTAGACTCGATTACGAATATTTTGGTGTGTTTTCTGTTCAGTATTGAGGCCCATCATTTACTTAGCTAAACGACTGTCTCACATTTCCTCTGGATGTTCATTATATTCTATTAATAATTTTACAAGAATGTGTTGTTTTCACAAATTGGATTTCCTTCCATTACTCCTTTCGATTTGTGAAATATTCAATTTCATCCCAGTCATTTAATAAAGGTTTGGTTCAGTCGTCGACCAGTGAAAACTGATTGTTACTTTCAATTCTGGATTAAGAAATAAAGATGAATTCTTTTTAATTGACACGCCTCTCAGGTTGCCCCTCCCACACGTCTGGTGAGGAAGAGAGAGAGTATCATAAAGCCAGTGTGCAAGCTGGCACAGGGTCGGACTGGGAATAGGAAGACCAGACGAAACTTAAAACTTTACAATTACAAATTTTTTTAAACTAACCTGTCTGTATGTGTGCGTGTTCACGTTTCTATCTGATATCTTCCGGTTGGCTTAAAATTTTACTGGTAACCATCAATGGAGGGTCAATACTTCATGATATTATTATATTGAGAAATACCACGATAGCGGCTGTGGAATGTTGGACGAGTTCCGTTATTTCTGATTCGATTTCATTTAAAATCGGTATATAGGAGCTTTTGGATTGTAATATCATGGTTTTTCGGACATTTCAGAATTCAACGGGTCAACTCAATGATAACAGAAGAAATTTTTGCTTTTAGGTCCCATTCTATTTCAAGCTGTAGGAATTGTTGTTGGAGATCATACTTTATTTGTCAATATCTTCCCAATTGTTTTAAAATGAAACCGTTTTTTGGGGGGGCGGCGGCGGCGTCTTTGATGTCCCTTTGAAGCGAAAACGTTACAGTGATGGGTAATGGCGGCAAGGTCCACAAACGAAACATTAACTTTTCCCTACGAGATCGAATATCCGGTGATTGTAAGGCTTCGCCTGTTTTTTTTGGCGGCATTTCCATTGGGGAGTATTATAATTTGAATATTCACTTCAGCTAAGATTTGTATCCAACATTGTCACATGGTATTGGCAAGATATCCACAGTGAGTTCCAGAACTTTGAGAAGGTGCATTGTTGATATGGGAAATAATTTTTATTCTGATTCTGTTCATGAAAACTTCGTTGGTAGTTACTTTTTATTTAGTCGACTAGAATTTATAGTGATTCACGCAGTTCTGTTTTCAATAGTGTTTGTTTTGGTTCAAAGTTTTTTGCCAGAAAAGTGTGCTTTCAATTGCGATGCCCAAGTATACAATACCCTCATCTAGACGTCATAAACGAACTGGACGATCGTTAGCAGTGAAGCGTCAGTTACAAAATCTTCGTAGATCGTAGGTATTTTGCTGAAGTTATTTTGCTTGGATATAATCGTTTATATTTTTAATTAGATCAGAATCGCATTGCACAGGAGATCCATCAGCCCGAAGGGGTACTCGAGGGGTGAGTGAGATTGTTTTTTCAATCCAAACTTTGACTTGAATTAGTTTCGATTTGATATCCTGCTTACTTGTTACAGGCAAGAATATGTAATTGATGAAGCATTGGAAATTGAAGATGAAAATTTTCCACCAATGGAATGTGAAGCCGATGAATCTAATAGATCAATAACCGATATTATGGAGGGTCGAAGGATTGTGAACCTGGGCCATGTACTCAAAGAGAATGAAAATGTTCTGAATCATAAATATAAATGCATGATGGGAAGAATGGATTTCATGAAAAAAACAAGGAAAGGAATAATTTCCTACTTGCATTTTTACTGCGATACATGCAGCAAGCATTATGTCATAACCACTGACTGTACTGAAAAATCCCTCCAAGACCTGAATGATGCTGTTGTTTGAGGTAGTTTGAGCGTTGGAATTGGACACATTCATATTCAATTTTGCTGTTTCTCAGGCCATCTATGGAGGTTGGAAAATTCCAGAAAATTCTTAAAATTTCTAGACTCTCACATGCATCGAGTAGCTTTGTGCCATGCACATGCCCGGTCAGTGTCAGATTGCTTCCACCAATTTTTCTGAAAACTGTTACTAATCAAGCATGTGCATAACACAATGCTAATCGATGCATGTGAGAGTCTAGTAATAACAAAATTTAAAAATAGCATGAATGGTGATAAAGGGCCTATCCCTTTTAGCCCGCTTTTGAGTTCGTTGTTGAGAATAACAAAAGTAACAGACGAAATCCACATCAAAAAACTTTGTGGGTTATTCATTGACGAAAACAATACATTTCTTGCTGCTTCTCCCGATGGATTAGTAGGAGAAGATGGACTGATCGAAGTGAAATGTTTATATTCCATCAACGGAAAATTGAATGATGAAGGAAATATATCCACTAGGTGTTTTCATATTATTGATAATGATATAAGGTATTGATCATTCGAATCCGATCTTCTAATATTTTTTAATTTCAATAATTATTCTAGGTTGCCATCTCGAAATCCTGATTTTCGAGCGGAAAATAATTTTCTTCGAACCCAAAAACCGCTACATAGGTACCATGGATCTTTCATAGATCGAGACAATATCTCACAAAACTAGTCTGCCATTTTGAATTTTAAAATTTCAACATGAAAAAATCACGCCTGAAGACTACAAAATATCGATTTTAATTCGAATCGGTCCATAATCAAAAAACTCGTCAGACACCTTGAAGCCGCCATTTGAATTCATTGATTTTAACAAAAGATTCATAATTTTGATCACGAAAACCTTCACATACCAATTATGGATCGAATCAGACCATAATCAAGTCTTGTTCAACTTGAATTGATTATTTTTTATAAAATATTTATAATCTCAAACCCTAAATCAACCCCGAAAACCTCAGAGCAATTATGAATCGAATCGGACCATAATTAAATTCTCGTTCAACTTGAATTGATTATTTTTTACGAAATATTTATAATCTCAAACCCTAAAAAATCCTCATAGCAATTTTGATTCGAAGCGAACCATAATCACAAATCTCGTTCGCATCTTGCATTCATCAATTTTGATAAAAGATTCTTAATCTTCGAATAATTTGCCATTGCCGTGCAAAATTTGATATTAATACGATATCGAACAGGTTTGAATCTGAAATGTAATTTGAATGAACGAGCACGACAGTGAACTGAATTCGGCCCTGTTATGCCTGAGCGTGGCCAAGTTAGAAGTAGGGCGGAGTTTGTATTTATTTCATCAGGCGAACTCGCTCTGCCATCTAGCGATATACGTTCTCGTAACTAAAGGCTAAATACTCTTAAGCCTAGTATCGACAGTGCGAGGCTGCTCGCTGCGAATGCTCGGCTTCGCCTCGGACTGTGGATACCGGGGTTGCTCGCCTCACATTGCGCGACGCGAACGCCTCATAGCGAGTAACCCCGGTATCCACAGTACGAGGTAAAGCCGAGTTCTTATGATTATGAAAGAAATACATGATGGAAAATCGAATGCAATGCTGGGTATCACTTCTACAATCACTTCATTTTTGTATATCGTAATGTCTATTCAAAACACAGAACACATTCAACGAGTTTATACTCGCTATATTCACTCAATTTCCTTGTGTTTTTGCTGATGGGGCAGAATGACAAACATGAATCGGGTGCTACTAATAGGTCCTGCCAAGATTTAAGGTATAAAAACCCCACCGGCAGAACGTCAATGGCATTATATCGTGCTCTGTTGTCATACTCAGATCGCTATAATTGTAATTTTTGAGAATGGAGGCATCCAGGAGAGAAATTATTGCTGTTAATCTATATTAGTTGAGAACTTCTAGGGAGAATCATCCTCGCTACCCGTCCATCGAGAAGTCAAAGCTTGGATTTCTACATGCCAGGAGAATGCTGATGTCCGAAGACAATTCTGTGGATGTCAGTAAGAGCGAAAAATCGGCCAAGCGGAAAAACCTGGAAAATCATGATCGAAGTGGTTCGAGAAAAACGAAAATATCCCATTATCGTTTGTAATAGAGTCATGAATAAAAGTATATAATAGTAATGTTTAATTATTCTGAAAAATACTTGCAAGAATCATTTTCATTATCCTATTTGACCGGTAGATTTTTTGACGGAATATGTTTTTCTTCCATACTCCTTCTTTCTCCAAAATTTCGAGGCGAAATGTTAACATGGAATGATCCTATCCATCAATTCTCATCTTTTTTTGAATATCCCCAATATTTATCTGTAAGAGAATCAATTCTAAAAAGGAAGATTACTAATCAGAATTGGGTTAATTGATTTTGTTCACATCAATTTTGTCATAGGGAGAAAATAAAAAAAATAAAAATGATTTGAATTTGAAGTGACGTTGAATTGAAAATGATTTAAAATAGGAATGACCTGAAATTGAATGTTCCTATCCATTAGGATATGACGAAATAAAATCGGAAGTAAAAAAATCAATTTCCCAATTCATCATTGAACCGTTGAAATTTATTATAAATGAATGTATATCCCAAGGTGTTTGGCCGAATGCTTTCAAAAAATCCATTATAACCCCAATTTTCAAGAAGGGTGACAAAACCGTGGTAGAAAACTACAGGCCGATTTCCCTGATCACACATCTGTCTCAAGTTTTCGAGAGATTGCTGAAAAATAGACTTACTTCATATATAAATAAATATCAACTAATCTCAGAAAGACAATTTGGCTTCAAACAAAACACCTCAACTGACGATGCATTATTGAAATTAACTGAGAAGATTTATGAGGCTCTGGAAAATTCCAAACCGTCTCTATGTCTTTTTATCGATCTCTCGAAGGAATTCGATACCGTAGACCATAAAAAACTTTTGAACACACTGGAAAATAATGGGATCAGAGGTAATTGCCTGAAACTCTATGAAAGCTATTTATCGAACAGAGAACAATTGGTCAAAATCGAAGGTATACTGAGTGAACCGAGAGAGGTGGAATGTGGTGTCCCTCAAGGCACAGTATTGGGACCTATCTTATTCAATCGTTATATAAATGATTTATTCAAACTGAACACACCTGGAACAATAATTGGATATGCAGACGACACAGCGATTTTTTATAGGGAAGAAACATGGAATACTCTTAAAAAAACAGTAGAAAAAAGTTTTAAAACTATAAAAGAATGGTTCGATCACAGACTACTGACTATAAATATAGAAAAAACGAATTTCTTACCTTTCAGCTGCACTTCAACTACTGCATGTCCTTTAATAACAAGCATAAAAACAAACTTCAGAATTCAAGCAGTCGATGAAATTAAATACCTAGGGGTGTACGTGGATAAATACATGAGGTGGGACACTCACATCAAATATATAATAAAAAAGTTACAGACTATGACGTTCAAATTCAGAATTCTAAGGAAATATCTACAACGTAAGGAACTCAAAAATCTCTACCATGCACTAGTCGAAAGTCATCTCAAATTTAGTATTATAGCATGGGGTGCAGCATTGCGTACTCATCTCAACCCCTTAGAAAATCTACAGAAAAAGATCCTAAAAATAATAATGTTTAAAAACTACCGCTTTCCCTCAGACGAACTGTATAAAGAATGTCAGATAATGGACCTCAGACAATTGTATTTTTATAATGTAACCACCAAATATACCCTCAATAAAAATAAAATCCGCCTGCCATCACATTGCCACTACACAAGAAACTGTGAAAAAATTAGATATCCCATTATATTAAAAAAATCTATTTCACAAAAAGCATTCTCCTACACTTCGATTAAATTTTATAACATACTTCCTAATGAAATTAAAAATATCACTTCAGTTGCCTCATTCAAAAGGAAATTGAAATCATTCATCTTAATGAACCAAAGATCATTCGTCATCAACTTAATCGAATAGAATCTATCTATTAATATTTATTTTACCAATAAGACGTATCTTTTAATGTCATATTTGATGTGAAACATTTTTAACCATTTATTTTAAGTTTTTCTTATTATGTCCATTATGATACTGTATTTTTCGACTTTTTTAATGGCGAAACAAGTGCAATAGCACTTATCGCTTTGGACTTTATTCCTGTATTACTTTTATTAACATGTATGTCCCTGTGTATTGTCTATCTATTATGAATAAAGTTATTATTATTATTATTATTAATCCTCACCTTTTTTTTGAATCTCCCCAATATATTTCTGTGAGATATACGATTCTAAAAAGGAAGATTACTAATCAGATTTTGGTTAATTGTTTTTTGTTCACATCAATCTCATCATAGGGGAAAAATTAAAAAAAAATTATTGGAAATTTAAGTGAGTTTGAATTGAAAATTATTCGAAATTGAAGCGACTTTGAACCGAGAATTATTCAAAATTGAAATGACCTGAAATTGAATGATCCTATCCATTAATTCTCATCTTTTTTTGAATCTCCCAAACATGTTTCTGTGAAAGATACGATTCTGAAAACGAAGTATTCTCATCAGAATTTGGTTAATTTTTTTTGTTCATATCAATCTTGTCATAGGAAAAAAATAAAAAAAATAAATATTATTTGAAATTGAAGTGACTTTGAATTGAAAATTATTCGAAATTGAAGTGATCTGTGCTTTCGAAATCTGACGGAACTGAAGAATGTTCATCATTTGCTTACTATATTTCTCGATTTGTCCATTAGTTCATTTTTGACGGAATAATTTTTCTTCCATAACTTCTCCAAAATTTCGAGGCGAAATGTTAACATGGAATGATCCTATCCATCAATTCTCATCTTTTCTTGAATATCCCCAATATTTATCTGTGAGAGAATCAATTCTAAAAAGGAAGATAACTAATCAGAATTTGGTTAATTGTTTTTTGTTCACATTGATTTTGTCATAGGGGAAAAATAAATAAAATTAAAATGATTTGAATTTGAAGTGACTTTGAATTGAAAATTATTTAAAATAGGAAAGACCTGAAATTGAATGTTCCTATCCATTAATTCTCACCTTTTTTTGGATCTCCCCAACATGTTTCTGTGAGAGATACGATTCTGAAAACGAAGTATCCTAATCAGAATTTGGTTAATTTTTTTTGTTTATATCAATCTTATCATAGGGGAAAAATAAAAAAAATTAAAATTATTTGAAATTGAAGTGACTTTGAATTGAGAATTATTCAAAATTGAAGTGACCTGAAATTAAATGATCGTATCCATTAATTCTCATCTTTTTTTGAATCTTCCCAACATGTTTCTGTGAGAGATATGATTCTGAAAACGAAGTATCCTAATAAGAATTTGGTTAATTTTTTTTTTGTTTATATCAATCTTATCATAGGAGAAAAATAAAAAAAATAAACATTATTTGAAATTGAAGTGACTTTGAATTGAAAATTATTCGAAATTGAAGTGATCTGAAATTGAGTGATCCTATCCATTGATCCTTATCTTTTCTTGAAACTTCCCAATATTCACGTGTGAGAGAATCGATTCTAAAAACTAAGTATCCTAATCAGAATTTGGTTAATTTCTTTTGTTCATATCAATCTTATCATAGGGGAAAAATAAAAAAAATAAAAATTATTTGAAATTGAAGTGACTTTGAATTGAGAATTATTCAAAATTGAAATGGCCCGAAATTGAATGATACTATCCATTAATTCTCACTTTTTTTTTGAATCTCTCCAACATGTTTCTGTGAGATATACGATTCTGAAAACTAAGTATCCTAATTAGAATTTGGTTAATTTTTTTTGTTCATATCAATCTTATCATGGGGCAAAAATAAAAAAAAATAAAAATTATTTGAAATTGAAGTGACTTTGAATTGAGAATTATTCAAAATTGAAATGGCCTGAAATTGAATGATCCTATCCATTAATTCTCATCTTTGTTTGTATCTCCCCAACATGTTTCTGTGAGAGATACGATTCTGAAAACGAAGTATCCCAATCAGAATTTGGTTATTTTTTTTTGTTTATATCAATCTTATCATAGGAGAAAAATAAAAAAAAATAAACATTTTTTGAAATTGAAGTGACTTTGAATTGAAAATTATTCGAAATTGAAATGATCTGTGCTTTCGAAATCTGACGGAACTGAAGAATGCTCATCATTAGTTACTATATTTCTCGAATTGTCCATTTGTTCATTTCTTCAGTGGAAATTAAAAATGAATCAACGATGAGTTGGAACCTGTGGTGTGAATGTTGAAACTTTTCGGATAGATCAATTGCCCTAACACCGAACCGATACTTGCGCACTCGACGCGCGTTTCGCTATCAAAGTAAGTTTCTTCGGGAGAAGAATATTGATACCAAATCTAAAGACTAGGGATAGTTTTTCATATACCTGAAGTTTTTCGGTCCGATATGGACTTTTTTTGTTACTGCTACTTATTCTAAGTAATTTCTCGACAATGATCAAGCGCAGTCACTACCTGCAAATTTTTTTGGTCCGTCACCTTTTATTATTGATTGTTCCGATTGAATTCTTAACAAAAGATTAAAAAGCGGGCTGTCTAGATTTAACATCAATTTTCTTCCCCTCAAGATGCTTACCTTGTTAGTGAAACGAGCGTCGAGTGCAAACATATCACTTTGATGTTAGGTTAACTGACCTCCAGAAGTTCCAATGATTATGAAAGATATACAATCGAATCGATTGTAAAAACGAAGTATCCTAATCAGGATTTGGTTAATTTTTTTTGTTTATGACAATCTTATCATAGGGGAAAAATACAAAAAATAAAAATTATTTGAAACTGAAGTGACTTTAAATTGAGAATTATTCAAAATTGGAATGACCTGAAACTGAATGATCCTATCCATTGATTCTCATCTTTTTTGAATCTCCCCAACATGTTCCTGTGAGAGATACGATTCTGAAAACGAAGTATCCCAATCAGAATTTGGTTAATTTTTTTTTTGTTTATATCAATCTTATCATTGGGGAAAAACAAAAAAAAATAAAAATTATTTGAAATTGAAGTGAATTTGAATTGAGAATTATTCAAAATTGAAATGACCTGAATTTGAACGATCCTATCCATTAATTCTCACCTTTTTTCGAATCTCCCCAATATGTTTCTGTGAGGGAATCGATTCTAAAAACGAAGAATCCTTATCAAAATTTGGTTAATTTTTTTTTGTTTATATCAATCTTATCATAGAAGAAAAATAAAAAAATTATTAGAAATTGAAGTGACTTTGAATTGAGAATTATTCAAAATTGAAGTGACCTGAAATTGAATGATCGTATCCATTAATTCTCATCTTTTTTTGAATCTTCCCAACATGTTTCTGTGAGAGATATGATTCTGAAAACGAAGTATCCTAATCAGAATTTGGTTAATTTTTTTTTTGTTTATATCAATCTTATCATAGGAGAAAAATAAAAAAAATAAACATTATTTGAAATTGAAGTGACTTTGAAATGAAAATCATTTAAAATTGAAGTGAACTGTGCTTTCGAAATCTGACGGAACTGAAGAATGTTCATCATTTGCTTACTATATTTTTCGAATTGTCCATTTTCTCAGTGGAAATTAAAGATGAATCAACGATGAGGTTGGAATCTGTGGTATAAATGTTGAAACTTTTCGGATAGATCAATTGCCCTAACACCGAACCGATATTTCCGCACTCGACGCGCGTTTCGCTAACAAAGTAAGTTTCTTCGGGAGAAGAATATTGATACCAAATCTAAAGACTAGGGTAAGTTTTTCATATACCCGAAGTTTTTCGGTCCGATATGGACTTTTTTTGTTACTGCTACTTATTCTAAGTAATTTCTCGACAATGATCAAGCGCAGTCACTACCTGCAAAGTTTTTTGGTCCGTCATCTTTTATTATTGATTGTTCCGATTGAATTCTGAACAAAAGATTGAAAAGCGGGCTGTCTGGATTAAACATCAATTTTCTTCTCCTCAAGATGCTTACCTTGTTAGTGAAACGAGCGTCGAGTGCAAACATATCACTTTGATGTTAGGTTAACTGATCTCCAGAAGAAGTTCTAATGATTATGAAAGATATACAATCGAATCGATTGTAAAAACGAAGTATCCTCATCAGGAATTGGTTGATTTTTTTTGTTTATGACAATCTTATCATAGGGGAAAAATACAAAAAATAAAAATTATTTGAAACTGAAGTGACTTTCAATTGAGGATTATTCAAAATTGAAATGACCTCAAAATGAATGATCCTATCCATTGATTCTCATCTTTTTTTGAATCTCCCCAACATGTTCCTGTGAGAGATACGATTCTGAAAACGAAGTATCCTAATCAGAATTTGGTAAATTTTTTTTGTTTATATCAATCTTATCATTGGGGAAAAATAAAAAATAATTAAAATTATTCAAAATTGAAATGACCTAAATTTGAACGATCCTATCCATTAATTCTCACCTTTTTTTGAATCTCCCCAATATGTTTCTGTGAGGGAATCGATTCTAGAAACGAAGAATCCTTATCAGAATTTGGTAAATTTGTTTTGTTTATATCAATCTTATCATAGGAGAAAAATAAAAAAAAAATTTCTGAAATTGAAGTGACTTTGAATTGAGAATTATTCAAAATTGAAATGACCTGAAATTGAATGATCCTATCCATTAATTCTCATCTTTTTTTGAATCTCCCCAACATGTTTCTGTGAGAGATACGATTCTGCAAACGAAGTATCCTAATCAGAATTTGATTAATTTTTTTTTGTTTCTGTCAATCTTATCATAGGAGAAAAATAAAAAATAAACATTATTTGAAATTGAAGTGACTTTGAAATGAAAATTATTCGAAATTGAAGTGATCTGTGCTTTCGAAATCTGACGGAACTGAAAAATGTTCATCATATTTGCTTACTATATTTCTCGAATTGTCCATTTTTTCAGTGGAAATTAAATATGAATCAACGATGAGGTTGGAACCTGTGGTATAAAAGTTGAAACTTTTCATATAGATCAATTGCCCTAACACCGAACCGATACTTCCGCCCTCGCTAACAAAGTAAGTTTCTTCGGGAGAAGAATATTGATACCAAATCTAAAGACTAGGGTTAGTTTTTCGTATACCTGAAGTTTTTCGGTCCGATATGGACTTTTTTTGTTACTGTTACTTATTCTAAGTAATTTCTCGACAATGATCAAGCGCAGTCACTACCTGCAAAGTTTTTTGGTCCGTCATCTTTTATTATCGATTGTTCCGATTGAATTCTGAACAAAAGATTAAAAAGCGGGCTGTCTAGATTTAACATCAATTTTCTTCTCCTCAAGATGCTAACCTTGTTAGTGAAACGAGCGTAGAGTGCAAACATATCACTTTGATGTTAGGTTAACTGAGCTCCAGAAGAAGTTCTAATGATTATGAAAGATATACATAACGGAACATCGAAAAGAATGCTGAGTATCTCTTGTAAAATCACTTGATTTTTGTATATCGTGATGTCTATTCAAAACACAGAACAAACACATTCAACAAGTTTATAGTCGCTATATTCACTCAATTTCCTTGTGTTTTTGCTGATGGGGCGGAATGACAAACATGAATCGGGTGCTACTAATAGGTCCTGCCAGGATTTAAGGTATAAAAACCCCACCGGCAGAACGCCAATGGCATTATATCGTGCTCTGTTGTCATACTCAGATCGCTATAATTGTAATTTTTGAGAATGGAGGCATCCAGGAGAGAAATTATTGCTGTGAATCTATATTGGTTGAGAACTTCTAGGGAGAATCATCCTCGCTACCCGTCCATCGAGAAGTCAAGGCTTGGATTTCTACATGCCAGGAGAATGCTGATGTCCGAAGACAATTCTGTGGATGTCAGTACGAGCGAAAAATCGGCCAAGCGGAAAAACCTGGAAAATCATGATCGAAGTGGTTCGAAAAAAACGAAAATATCCCATTATCGTTTGTAATAGAGTCATGAATAAAAGTATATAATAGTAATGTTTAATTATTCTGAAGAATACTTGCAAGAATCATTTTCAATATCCTATTTGACCGGTAGATTTTTTGACGGAATATTTTTTTCTTCCATACTCGTTCTTTCTCCAAAATTTCGAGGCGAAATGTTAACATGGAATGATCCAATCCATCAATTCTCATCTTTTTTGAATATCCCCAATATTTATCACTAAGAGAATCAATTCTAAAAAGGAAGATTACTTATCAGAATTTGGTTAATTGTTTTTTGTTCCCATCTATTTTGTCATAGGGGAAAAATAAAAAAAAAATGATTTGAATTTGAAGTGATTTTGAACTGAAAATGATTTAAAATAGGAATAACCTGAAATTGAAAGTTCCTATCCATTAATTCTCACCTTTTTTGGAAAATCCCCAACATGTTACTGTGAGATATACGATTCTGAAAACGAAGTATCCTAATCAGAATTTGGTTAATTTTTTTTGTTTATATCAATCTTATCATAGGGGAAAAATAAAAATGATTGGAAATTGAAGTGACTATGAATTGAAAATTATTCGAAATTGAAGTGATCTGAAATTGAGTGATCCTATCCATTGATTCTTATCTTTTCTTGAAACTTCCCAATATTTACGTGTGAGAGAATCGATTCTAAAAACTAATCAGAATTTGGTTAATTTCTTTTGTTCATATCAATCTTATCATAGGGGAAAAATAAAAAAAAAATAAGTTATTTGAAATTGAAGTGACTTTGAATTGAGAATTATTTAAAATTGAAATGGCCTGAAATTGAATGATCCTATCCATTAATTCTCACCTTTTTTTGAATGACTTTGAATTGAAAATTATTCGAAATTGAAGTGATCTGAAATTGAGTGATCCTATCCATTAATTCTCATCTTTTCTTGAACCTTCCCAATATTTACGTGTGAGAGAATCGATTCTAAAAACTGAGTGTCCTAATCAGAATTTGGTTGATTTTTTTTGTTTATATCAATCTTATCATAGGAGAAAAATTAAAAAAATAAAAATTATTCGAAAGGGGCCGTTCATAAAATACGTTCGCATACAAGGGTGGGGAGGGGTCTGGCTGAGTGTGACAAGATGTGACAAGGGGGGACGGGGGGTATACGGCAACGTGACGTTCGCCGTTTATTATTTTTTGACATGAGCGCTAGAAGCCAGCGTGACCACTTCTGGTAGAAATCTACTTTTTTAGTAGATTTCTGACGAAAATTAAAAAAATTTGGTATGAAAAAAATCTTCAGTATATTTTGGTAGAAATCTACATGTGCGACATCTTCTAACGAATTCCTAAACTCGTCAGATATTTAATCAAATCTATAGTGACTCCATCTTTGCGAATGAATTTTCAATTGAGAATGCGAATTAATCTTGTTACAGTACACTGTATTTCACTATACAAATGAAACAAAATAAAGCGATTTTTTACTGTTTCATTGTGTTATTGAGCATTGAATCTTCTGATTATGTTAAATATGTATATTATTTGTGGCCATCCATAAATGAATATTTTTAATTTTCAGAATTTGTGTACTATCATTAAGAATTTATCATACTCAGCAGGGGAGGGGTCTTAGTTTTTGTGACGAAATATTTCTAGGGGGGTCACAAAAAGTGTGACACAGCGTGACAATGGGGGGGAGGGGGTCAAAAAAGCTGATTTTAGTGTGACGTATTTTATGAACGGCCCCAAATTGGAGTGACTTCGAATTGAGAATTATTCAAAATTGGAATGACCTGAAATTGAATGATCCTATCCATTAATTCTCATTTTTTTTTTAATATCCTCAACATGTTACTGTGAGATATACGATTCTGAGAACGAAGTATCCTAATCAGAATTTAGTTAATTTTTTTTGTTTATATCAATCCTATCATAGGGGAAAAATAAGAATGATTGAAAATTGAAGTGACTTTGAATTGAAAATTATTCGAAATTGAAGTTATCTGAATTTGAGTGATCCTATCCATTGATTCTTATCTTTTCTTGAAAATTCCCAATATTTACGTGTGAGAGAATCGATTCTAAAAACTAAGTATCCTAATCAAAATTTGGTTAATTTTTTTTGTTCATATCAATCTTATGATAGGGGAGAAATAAAAAAAAAATAAAAATTATTTGAAATTGAAGTGACTTTCAATTGAGAATTATTCAAAATTGAAATGGCCTGAAATTGAATGATCCTATCCATTAATTCTCATCTTTGTTTGAATCTCCCCAACATGTTTCTGTGAGAGATACGATTCTGAAAACTAAGTATCATAATCAGAATTTGGTTAATTTTTTTGTTCATATCAATCTTATTATCATGGGGGAAAAATAAAAAAAAATAAAAATTATTTGAAATTGAAGTGACTCTGAATTGAGAATTATTCAAAATTGAAATGTCCTGAAATTGAATGATCCTATCCATTAATTCTCATCTTTGTTTGTATCTCCCCAATATGTTTCTGTGAGAGATACGATTCTGAAAACGAAGTATCCTAATCAGAATTTGGTTAATTTTTTTTTTATCAATCTCATCATAGGGGAAAAATAAAAAAAATAAACACTTTTTGAAATTGAAGTGACTTTGAATTGAAAATTATTCGAAATTGAAGTGATCTGAAATTGAGTGATCCTATCCATTGATCCTTATCTTTTCTTGAAACTTCCCAATATTTACGTGAGTAGAGAGTCAATGGGCATTCGAAAACACAGGGGTAGTTTGAGCCACTCGATGGCCTGAGCTGTCCATGAGGCCTTAGCAGTCGATGGGGGTGTAGTTCTTCGTCAAACCGGTGGGGAGAGGGATGATGGCAAGCAGAAATGAGTGTTGTGAAAAAATGGTGTGTGGTACGCCTGGGAGGTGTGTTTTTGTGGCTTGTGGTTGGTTGCAAGAGCAAATAGGGCGTTGCTAGTGAAGCTGTATGATTGGCCGTTAAAGAAAAAACAAATATGGCGTCTCAGCAAACGCTCCACCATTGGTTTGATGAAGAAAGCAGGGCTAGTGAAGCTGTATGATTGGCCATTAAAGAAAAACAAGGCGTCTAAGAAACGCTCCAGCATTGGTTGTTATGTGAAAAAACAAGTATGGCGTCTCCGCTGGAGCTCTGTGATTGGTTGTTATGTGAAAAAACAAATATGGCGTCTCTGCAAACGCTCCACCATTGGCTGTGGTTCTGGTTGGCTGAAAAGAACAAATAGGGCGTTGCTAGTGAAGCTGTATGATTGGTCGTTAAAGAAAAAACATGCGTCTCTGCCACCATTGGCTGAAAAAAAGCAGGGCTAGTGGGGCTGATTGGTCATTAAAGAAAAAACAGGCGGCTCTGCTGAAAACCATTGGCTGAAAAAAGCAGGGCGTTGGAGCTCTGTCATTGGTCATTGCTGTGACGCTCCACCATTGGCTGAAAAAAGCAGGGCTAGTGGGGCTGATTGGTCATTAAAGAAAAAACAGGCGGCTCTGCTAACTACCATTGGCTGAAAAAAGCAGGGCGTTGGAGCTCTGTCATTGGTCATTGCTGTGACGCTCCACCATTGGCTGAAAAAAGCAGGGCTAGTGGGGCTGATTGGTCATTAAAGAAAAAACAGGCGTCTCTGCTAACCATTGGCTGAAAAAAGCAGGGCGTTGGAGCTCTGCCATTGGTCATTGCTGTGACGCTCCACCATTGGCTGAAAAAAGCAGGGCTAGTGGGGCTGATTGGTCATTAAAGAAAAAACAGGCGTCTCTGCTACCATTGGCTGAAAAAAGCAAGGCTAGTGGCTGTCATTGGTCATTGCGGCGGCTCTGCTAACCATTGGCTGGTTCACTCGGACGTCCTTTGATGAAAAAAATGCCGCCAGAGTCGAACCAATATATTTCAACCATAAAATGAAACACATGACATAAACTAATAAAAATTCAACAATTCATTCGAATGAATGCGAGATAAATAATGGGATTTTCCAAACGTTGATGAATGTTTATTGAGATAATCATATCAATTGAATGCAGGCACTGAAACAGGAAATAATGAATAGATAAGAAAATTAATTTCTGCAACAAACAGGAAATTCAATTTCGTTATCAGCATGCTCCAGACGTGTTGACAGGAAGTAATAATAGATAAGAAAAATTGGATTTTACATGCAACTGTGATAAGAAAATTAATTCAATAATAATGAGCAATTGGATTTTTCCAGTCGTTGAGATGAATGTTTCAATTATCTAGAATGTGGGTGTAACATACATCATTCATTCTTAGTGAACAGAGCGCGCGGTTGCCGGTTTTAAAATGAAGCAGAGGTAGATGTTGCCGATTGTAAAATTAACCAATACAGTTGGGGAGAAAAAGGTGTTGGTGGAAATTTTGGGCTGAAGTGTCAAAAATTGCCGAAACCTGGAGTCGAACCGAGGGTCTTTAGATTTTCAGTCTAACGCTCTTGCCACTGAGCTATTTCGGCTATGTAAATGAAACAAGTACATAAACAAATATTTTATTCAGAACACAGTGTAATCATATTGGGAAAGCGAATCCAAAATGTCTCATGCAAATCTTGTATCAAATATGGTTTTTCGATGCATTTCATCCAAAATTGGTTCAATCGATCGGGATAATTCTGCGATGCGTCTCTGGAAACGAAATCGATCGATCGGAAAATTCTCCCAAAATTTGCTTCGTGATTGTCTGTAGGCAAATTGCCACACATACAAGTGGTGCACTTGATTAATATCCTCGTTGAATGTCACTTTCTTCATGTTGAACTTTGAACTTCAATAGATATTTGAGTATAAATTTGAAAATTTGCATCAACGATACACTTGTAATAAAGTATAGTAGTCCTGCAATTGTTTTTATATCAGATTCGAGACACAGCTTGGCAGGTTGTTGTGGTTCAATTTTCTTCCAATCAGGTAAGTCTCCAAAACTGCGGTCTTCAAAAACAAGTCTCAGCTTGTAAGAATTGGAATCGGCAGGTATTTCGGCACTCAAAACATGCAGATGACCTTCATTCAGAGCAGTCGGAATCATTGGCATCCAATTTGAAGGCCACGTTTCGTTTCTATATCCGCTGGCATTTTCAAAGGTAACAAACACTTTGGTCACTTTATCCGGCGGATTGATGTACAGAATATTGGAAAAAATGGCAGACAAGATTATATAACTTGATCTTAACACGGCCATTGCAGACAATCAACTGATCTCCCAATCGACTCACACATACATTTATAAAACACAAAGACATGAAAACATTTTATTTTTCAGAAATAGGTACAGGTGTTATTCTACGTGTAGGTTTTACATTGAATTTAAATCTATTTAAATTGCAAAATACATTGTTCCATGCTGCTACCAACGGTGATGGACATCTGAGCTTCTTGAATTGTTCCACTGAAGATGAAATTTCAGGATCGACTACCATACCATTTGCTGCACCATCCAGCTCCATATTTTGAAACAGTGTATCAGACTACAGCGCACTTTTTGACCTCTATGATTCATACACAGAGGTTTCTCAAAGGAAAAAACTGGAGGCTGATTGGCTGTTGTTGTTGTAGCGTTCTCAGTATGAAATTTTTCCAAATTAACAATGTGTGGTGGTTTTGATGCGTATTCGGCAAAGTAATTTTGGAGAATGTCGAATTTTTGATGGCCCTTCACATAAATAACATCGAAATCCGTTAAAGTTTGCCAAATACTGTACAAATCAGAGTATTCGACGAAACCATCGGAATATCGCAAGCCGTGCACGTTCTGTTCGACATATCTCACTTGACGTTTCTCTGCAGCAGAAAGTGAACTATACGGCTTCGGAGGCTTCAGCAAAAAATGATTCGTCTGTGCGCCATCGGTTATGGAAATTTCTTTGGGGTAAAACACACCACTCAAATCAAAACCTTGAATGTCTACTGCTACAAGCTTCATCTTCGGCGTCTCTCATACAACTGATCGTAACCTCTCAGATCTCTTCAAGATAAATGACGAACAATCTCACTCAAAGGTAAATTTTCTATAACACAATCGTGAATTATGATACAGTAGGCACGTGTGTTGGCAGGAAATCCATTTTTAGCTTCAATATCGAGCTTCACATCCACCGTACTCGATTTCACAAATTCAGCTCTTTTCGAAACGTCTATCACGAAAATGGCTCGATTTTTGAATGTTATGTAATCGAGTAATGGTTGTTTTCTCGGAGTGTTCATGTAGCTGGAGTAGAAGTCTGTGTAGGTGCGATGTGCCTCAACGAAATCGCTTTTTTCAAAATCCAATCTCATTCGCTCGTGCGGGTAGATGTCGCTGTTCAAAGTCAATCTGATATCCATCAAATCGATATTGTCAAAGTATGTGGGATCTTTATGCAAGTTGTCCACACGGCCTGTTTGGAATACTGTGATGATATATCGAGGGCTCTCCATGGCAGAAGCAGTTTTGACAGCCCAAATTTCTTTCGTTGATCCCTCAGTCAATGCTGGTAGTTCGTGAAGTTCCCATTTTCGAAAGGGTATCACTATAGGTGTATCAGCTTTGATAGATTGCAATAGGTTCAAACGAATTTCATCATTTGGGAAAATGTGCTTCACTTTCAATTCGATACCTTCGATTTGCAATTTGGCTGTAGTCTTTCCAGGTGCATTGGCAGCATCTTTGATGAATATGCTGTTGTTGTCGTTGCGTGCACGAACCAAACGTAGAGACTGTTTACCGCATGTAGCAAAAGTATAATCATTGAAAATACCCAAAAGGTGTCTGAGGGGTATGTGAAAGTTGAAAAATCCATCAGCATCATTTCGTAGAGATCCATTGGGATAATTCCATCCAGATGTACACATGTGGCTGGTATCGTCTGCACTATAACACAAGTATCCTCTGAGTGTACTCACAATTCCAGGATTACGAACTGTATCCAATTCTTTGCCATTGAGCTCGTAAGATATGGAATCGAAAAAGAAAGCTGGTGCATTATTGACAAAATTAACAGTTCCATCTCCAGCAGTTTTTTTCATTGTTCCTCTGATACTTATCACAGCATCGTACATGAGTAACCATGTTTCACTTTGTTGAATGGAAATTTCAACAATATCATTATTCTCGAAGGATTTCACATATGGGTAATGAGTTCTAGTTTCCAAACGTTGAATCGATTCGTCGAATTGAGGTCGGCGGTAGACGTCGAACACGTGTCGAGACAACATTGTAACCCAATGATTGCAGAAATCGCTGATTTGTAGCAGAAAGTTTGGAAGTGACTGATCTGCTCGGCAGCTTCTCCACTACTGGTGGTGCAGAGGTGTGAGCATTGAATATATCATCGAAAACCAGGCCCATTACAATTTTTTCAGAACCAATCTTATGACATTAAGTTCACCTCTGAAATCCACAGGTTTAAAATCCTGATCGAGTATGTGTACTGTAATATTGTTTATTTCACCTTTGCTCGACACAGGTAGATAGATCAAATTTAGTGGAACTTCGTCGATGGCAAAACCGGGGTCGTCTCTGGGTGCAAATTCGTAGATGGTATGTGAAGGCCGTCCGTTGAAATAAGCACCCGAAGTTATATTACAATCCAGGTGAATTGTTCGAACTTTAACAATTTTCACAGGTAGATCAGACTTGTGAACTTGACCAGGTGGCAGTAATCTCTGTGAGAATCCCAATAATCTTCCGATACAGTCGTCAGGTCGAAAATCAATAGCGTGTACTTTGCTATATATTTCACACTCTAGAGTATTGAGATTGGCTTTCAGAGAAAATACTTTATCAGTTATATCTTCTTCCTGTTCGTCGTTTTTCTTCCTCTTGATATCCTGGGGTTTTTCTATGAATTTCGTTAGGAATTTGGCAATGTTAGTGATTTCGTAGGAACCAATGGGAATACTGATGATTTCTCTCTTGGTCGTATCGGCGTTCTTGAAATAGTAAAACTTTCTATTACCCTCCTCAACGTTGGGAATGCTGTTGTACGAGTGGAAACCAATCAATGCCAATCCGTATTCGGAGTCAGGGTCCAAGGAAATTGGGTTGGTAAAGTCACTGCTAGCTGTGGAAGTATGACTTGTCAGCGTGACAATCAGAGACATGACTGAACCTCATTATCGGCTGCTATTAGTTTTATAGAGGAATTCCAAGCACAAATGTCCACAATTTGCCTCATTGAAATTTTGATAGCGATCATTGTTGTATGAAATTTTGACATTTTTTCCCAGGTATTGCACCAATTCCACAGGTGGTTTCAAATTGCCAAAACTGTCGAAATATTCCACCTTATTGCCTTGTTTGCGGTAAGCTACCCAATGTGTTCCTTCGTTCTTTTGAAGATCCAAATTAACGATGGCACATTCTTTGGCTGCTGGTGTGGAGTGTGCGAGTTGATCACGCATGAAGACTCCCTTGAAATGAGGAATTTTCAAACGTTTCGCATATCGTCTCAACTCCACATCGTAGAGGGCTCTATTGGGCAGCTTCAACGGGAGTTTTTTTGTTTTCGCAGGAAAATTCCATATCCACGACGACTCTTCCTCAAAAATAATCCTGAGCCCTGTTTTCCAATCTCTTCCATTGCCTTGTTGTGTCGATGATCCTCTTCAAGTTTTTTCTTTGCATTCTTGGCATCAATCACAGTCTTGGCAACTCCTGCAGCACCACCAGCCAAACCACCTAGGGCGCTAAGTGCAGCAAATATTGGTATCAAAGGTAGAATACCTCCACTTTTTCCTTCGATTGGTATTATTCGAGGTACCCGAACCTTCTGACGACCACCAATACTGTTGATGTGATTTCGTGCTGTACGCATAGCCAAAATTGAAGCTTTTCTCAAATTATTCTCACTCATATCAGACAGTTGATGAGGTTGCAATTGTTTTCGCAATGATGAGGAAATTTTCTGCACAATATTCTTTTTGAATGATGGCTTCTTCACACCCATACCGAGTTTGCGTTTGGTCTTCATGGCAGTAGTTACGAACCAAGAGGCTGCTTTCTCTCCCAAACTAGCGTCTTTCGATTTGAATCGCTCCCAAGCACTGTTCTCCAACTCCAAATCAGCCTTATGACGATCTTCCAAGGACTTGTTTTGAGAGTAGGCTATGTCGTGGCGGAGGCAGGCTGAGTCTAGACCATTTATGCCCTTTTGACCAAGAGCTAACCTCTTCTGCAGTTGTGTTCCAGGTCCGCAGTATTGATATCCAGGCAAGTGTAATTCGAATGGAAGTTTATTGATTAGAGTGTTCACAATACCACCACCTTGCCGTTCGAAGGTTAGCATTATACTGACAAATGTGCTCAGAGAAACTGTGTATAAAGAGATTCAGTCCCAGAGGACGGTTGAATCTGAAAGCATTAGTCGCGTTCAACGAAGCGTTAGTCGCATTTAACGAAGCGTCAGTCGCATTTAACGGTGCGTTCAACGAAGCGTTAGTTTCATTCAACGGTGCGTTAGTCGCATTTAACGGTGCGTTAGTCGCATTTAACGAAGCGTTAGTCGCATTCAACGAACCGTTAGTCGCATTAAACGGAGCGTTAGATGCTTTTTCCACAGTTTAATGTGAGCCGCCATGAAGGTTACCCAGCAAAAATGTGCACTACCTATTGAAAACTTGGATTTTGTGAAAGTGTCGAAAAAGAGCAAACATGGCGTACTATTACCCGATTCTTTTCGAGCAATATTTTGCGGCCCAAGTGGATGTGGCAAGACCAATGCCATGCTGAGTTTGTTATTCAATCCGAATGGCGCTAAATTCAAAAATGTCTACGTCTACTCGAAATCATTGTACCAACCCAAATATCAGCTACTTCAAGATGTGTTGGCAAAGGTGAAAGGTATGGGCTACTTCCCCTTCAAAGATAACGATGAAATAATCGACCCGGCTGAAGCTCGAGAACATTCCATATTCATTTTCGACGATGTGGCTTGCGATAAACAAAATAAAATTAGGGAATATTATGCAATGTGTCGGCACAAGTCAATCGATGCCGCCTACCTTTGCCAAACTTACTCGAAAATTCCCAAACAATTGATACGAGACAATTGTAATATCATTGTATTATTCAAGCAGGATGATATGAATTTGAAACACGTCTTTGATGAACATGTCTCACCCGATTTCACCTACGACGAATTCAAGACACTGTGCTCGAAATGTTGGAACGAAAAATTTGGCACTTTGGTCATTGTCAAGGATTTCGATAGGAACAATGGCAGATATCGCATGGGATTTGACAAATTTATAAGAGTGTGATGCTGGAGTAATTCCTCAGTAGGCATCATGCCATCGACAAGTATAGATGATCAAATTACTGATGCTGAACGTAAATCAAAAATAAATCAGTTAGCAAAAGGAGTGCGAAGGAAATACTTGGCACTGAAATTGGGCAAGTCTGAAGAAGATGAAGCTATTCAAAAATTATTCCAACCCATAACTGAACCGCTGAAACAAATTGTTGCTCACTCAGCACCCAAACGAAAATTGAAACCACCCCCACTGAGACCGTTCAAATCGAAATATGTCAAACAATTGATAAAAACAGAACCTGAAAAAGTGGAAGAAACGCAGCAGCATTTAGAACCCACCAAATTTCTACAGCTGGAAGAGGTTGCTGCTGCGGATGCTGAAGAAGAAGAAGATGAAGATGAGGTATTCGATAGTTTGGAATCAAATCAAAAGATTCCGGAGGATGTATTGAATGATTATCTAGAACAATATCCAACAATGTCACGGGAATATATCATGGAATATTTGGGTAAAAGTGAGCAAATTGATATGGTTTACGGCCCTATATACGACTTTGTTTCTTCAAAATGGTTCCTAGGGGGAAAGGAAATTGATTTTCGCGAAGGAAAAATCATAACAGAAGGATATAATTTCAAAGAAACACCAGGTCTGTATCAATTGCTATTTTATGATTACCCCAAAAAATATGAGAAGGAAGATTTGGAAAATTATAAAAGGATTTTGGAGTTGACAACACCTCATCTGAATAGTCTTGGACGTATGAAGGGTACTATCAAAAATAAATACAAGCATATCATCAGACCTCTCTTCCGACACCACACTACTGGGAGTGGCATTCCAATCGATAGTTTGACATTCAACGAAAAACCAGTTGAATATGTGTATTGGGATGATGTTAATGAACTGGTCGACAGACTTCGATTACTCATGGCTGCGAAGGCTGCTGGAAATACATCTGTCGACAATGAGATCGTGGCAATAATCGATGAGTTGAAGGAGGCTGGAGTCATCCAATAAATATGAGTGTTTTCACCTGTACTGCATCAGTCTCATTATGAGTATCAACAAGTTCGGTTACTCTGCCAAATCGGCATCAGACGACGGGTCGCAAGGTAATTGTGAGTACTCAGGTATAGTCTTAAACTATACTCACGATGGAAATATTGATGCAGATTTTTTGAAAATAAGTAATGTCAAGATGCCGACAGATGGTGAAGATGTGGCCAATAAGAAATATGTGGATAGCACCTTGGATAACTTGCTTGAACAAATTACACGAGAAGCTTTGGAAAGGGAGAAACTTGCCTCACTTTGTGCACAGCGACAACAAGATATAACAAATGCTATAAATTTGAGAAGTAAAAATATTCGAGAAGCCATGTTACTTATCGATAAACGAATTGCAAATACCGATGAACAACTTGCTGATTTCAAGATGAAAACTACCTCTCAAATGGATAATCTACAGAACGATTCGGTTGCACATACCAATGACATCGATCAATTAATAGATGAACAAACCACCTTGAGTACTTATGTAAAAACTATTGCAAAACAATGCAATGAAGGTTATACTCTGACTGAGCAAGTATTGGCTAAACATGAAAAGGATATCATCTCAATGAAAAAGGATACACATTCGAAACTCACGGCAGCCAACGCTGATATCACCAAAATAAATTCAGCTATACTTGAGGTAAAAGCTGCCATCGATACCTTGATCGAATCGCAAAAAGACCGTTCGATCACGCCGAAGCCAAAACTCACAGTATAGTATGTGCCATCGGAATGGCAGGACATTCAAATGAGAAAATTCAGCTGGTAAATGAGTTACATCGTCCAGTTCGCAAAAACTTTCCACGCCGTCGCACCATAATTAAGGGTTTGGATGATTTGTGGCAAATGGACCTTGCCGATCTTCAAAATTATGCCAAAATCAACCGAAACTACAAGTACATTTTGGTTGTCATCGATACCTTTTCCAAATACCTATGGGCTGAGCCGATCAAAAGTAAAACGGCTGCTGACGTCACCGATGCGATGCGCGAAATTTTGAAAAGGAGTGGAGGACGATGTCCCAAAAATCTACAGTCAGATTTGGGCAAAGAGTTCTACAATGCAACGTTCCAAAATTTAATGAAGAAACACCAAATCAATCATTATAGTACGTATACTGTGAAAAAAGCTGCTATTGCCGAACGTGTGATTCGAACTTTGAAAGAGAAACTCTTCAAACACTTCAGTTTGAATGGCTCCTACAAGTGGCTGGATATTCTGCCGCAACTCGTTCGGAATTACAACAATCGCAAACATCGCACCATCAACATGCGACCCTCGGATGTTACGAAAGCCAATGAACAGCACGTTCTCAACACTGCCTATAATTTCATCAAAATTGCTACTGGACGAAGAAAATTCAAAGTCGGTGATATGGTTCGCATTTCCAAGGCCAAACATATTTTCGAAAAAGGTTATGTGCCCAATTGGACGTGTGAGATATTTCGTGTGGCTAAAGTCAAAATTACCAACCCCATTACCTACTTGTTGGAAGATTTGCAGGGACGTCCAATCAGTGGTGCTTTCTACGAAGAAGAATTACAAAAATCGAAAAATCCCGATGTTTATCTGGTGGAGAAAGTGCTTAGAAAGAAGGGCAATAAGGTCTATGTGAAATGGTTGGGTTTGGACAAATCACATAACAGTTGGATTGATGCGTCAAATCGTTTGTAAATGAGAAACTAGCACAATTCATCAGCTTCATGGGGGCCTTTCGAACCAATCAATAGCCGGATGTGCACTCGATGGTATAAATTCATTTTGATTTGATGAATTATGATCAGTTTCTAGCAATCATGCCTGAAGAGCGTAGTGAGTCACCAACTTCTGATTACGGTTCCTCCGACCACTTTGACTATGAGGGCGAATTGGAACGTGTCTGCCAAATTTACCAAGAAGCCATCAAATGTGAACGTTTCTATATACTCAACTCAGTGTTCAACTTTGGTGCAAATTTATTCAACTTGCATTGTGGCCTTAGTCCTGCACGAGGTTTCGAACCAGCTGTCAAGATGGTGTATTCGCTGAACGCTGATTGCCAAATGTCCTTCAATACCTACGAATGGGGTGTATTCATCAGTTTGCTGAGCAGATTATCAGATACTCCTGCTGCGACCATGACCCTAGATTGCGGTGACTCCATCCATATTACTTTGAAGTGCAGCGAAGATATGAAGTTATGTGTTATATCCAAAGACATTGAAATGTTCCATTTGTTGGAGAGTGACGTATATGAAATTTTGCAATTAGATTCTCTGATTACCAAAAAATTCAGCATGTTGTCAAAAATGAAATTTTACGAATATTACCATAATTTTTTGCAAACAGCTGCCAAAATATCCAAACAATGTACTTCAGATTCAGAAAGTATTATATATGCCTTATGTGATTTATGTACTAGTTGTGAAAGCTATTGTATGCGTGAATGTATGTATTTTATCAGAGATAAAGTTTCAATTGATTTTGATAGAAAAAAATTTGAATAAATATATTAGAGGACATCTTGCGTTTCATTTCAGTTGTGTACTGCAAACAGTATGGAGGTGGAAGCTAGAATGCAAGTGAATTTCAACACCTATGTCGATAGACTTGAAACTTTTCGTGATTGGAGGTCTGAATTTCCAAAAGATAAACTTGCTGATGCCGGATTCATTTATACTGGCAGAGATGATGTAGTTGTGTGTCCAAAGTGTCAAATTGAAGGATTTAGATGGACTGCTGGAGATGACCCTCTGATGGATCATTTCAGGTGGCAACCTGATTGTCAATTTTTTGATGATGAAGGAGATTATGTGAGACGAAAAAGACGCCCCGTATATAAAGATAAAGTTAATTTTGAGGCTCGATTGAAGACGTTCGATGATTGGCCTGTATGTATTCAACAAAAACCACATGACCTAGCTGAGGCAGGATTCTTCTATACCGGTAGAAGTGATCGAGTAAAGTACTTCTACTGTGGCCTCGAAGTGAAAGAATGGATGCCTGAAGATGAAATTTGGGTTCAACATCAAATCTACCATGATAAATGTGAATTTTGGAAACTCAAAAATCCAAATTTTGAACTCAAAAACATTCAATCTCCATCAGACACTACAGATCAGCATTATACTTGTAAAATTTGTTTAGAAAATGAAATGAAAGTTGTGTTTATGCCTTGTAAACACTTAGCTTGTTGTGTAGATTGTTCTATTGAATGTGAAAATTGCCCGATATGTAGAACATCTATAGCATCTTTTTTGAGAATTTTTGTATCATGAGAAACAACTCGACGCCTCGCGCATGTGAGAGGAGGTTCGACGGGTGACAGCCTAGCACATGTGAGAGGAAGTTCGACTGAAGCCAGCCTCGCGCATGTGAGACACAACTCGACGCCTCGCACAAGTGAGATGCTAGTAGACTGATAGCGTCGCGCATATGAGACACAACTCGACGCCTCGCGCATATGAGACACAACTCGACGCCTCGCGCAAGTGAGATGCTAGTAGACTGGTAGCGTCGCGCATATGAGACACAACTCGACGCCTCGCGCATATGAGACACAACTCGACGCCTCGCGCATATGAGACACAACTCGACGCCTCGCGCAAGTGAGATGCTAGTAGACTGATAGCGTCGCGCATGTGCAAATTTGAAAACTTTTATGTCAAATACTTGCGATAATAATATTCAGTTATTGCTTCGCAGTCGAGCGCTCAACAATGTCTTCTCTCATGAAAGTAATTCGTGATTTTGATGTGAAACAATTGTCTCAAAGTCTAGTGAAGGTTGAATTAAAAGATATTTGCCAAAAATTCAACATCGATATCGAACATGATCAACGGAATGCATTTTTTTGGAATATCAATGTGACCAAGCATGTGAAATTGACGGAAGATTTGCTGGATTGGCTTGGCTATACCGGAACATATTCCCAGAAAAAGTGGCAAGTGACACGATTATTGAGGAAAAATGAACATGTTGAATACAGAACAGTTAACGACGAGTTGAATCCTCAAAAAAGTTATTATATTTTGGATGCCATAGATTTCGAAGGGCTTCTTATGCAGATGCGATCACCGAAAGCCATTGAATTACGTGAACTATTTTCTCTGATGAAATTCATTGTTATCAAGTATTGCGAGTACGAGAAGTACTTTGAACAGCATCGAGCAGAATTTTTAAGTACGCAAAATTCTCAACTCCTCAAATCTGTCAACGACTTGAAGGAAATTTTATCGGTGGAAGCCCAAAAATCTGAGATAGATAGAAAATTAGCTTCTCAGAGATTTGCGGAGGAGCAGAACGAAAGAAAAGCAGCTGAATTAGAGCGACAAAGAGCGGAAGCTAGTCGGCGGAAGCTCAACACACAAATTGAAGAGAACATTTCAATTTTGAGAGAAACAATTGCACCAAGATTGACTCCCCTCCCAATTAATGCCAGAAAACGCAGAAGTCTCGGTTTATATGAGGTAGAGCATGAGAAAGAATGGTATCTGATGAGACGTCAGGAAGATGGTTGGCATGATGCTGAGAAACGTCTTAAAAGAAGAGGTATGGTTCCATTGAAGAAATGGGCAAACGTCTCGCACCCTATTGCTTTCAGTAACGCTATTAAACATCATTTGCAAAAAGAACATTTATTCAATACCTTTGGTAACAAGATTCGAGTGCGAAAAGAAGAGGATCAAATACCGAATGAATATATTGTAAAAATTGTTGATCAAACTCTACACAATGATAATACTGCACTTACACTTGCACAGAAAAATGAACTTATTATACAATAAAACATCAATTTACTGTTTTCGTTTTATTTTCACATACCATTTCCCATTTCAAATTTATTGATTTTTACTTCTAAACTTACAATCTTGTGTAAGGCCCAACCACTATCTCTCTCTTGAAATTCTGAGAGTTTGTTCGAAATAACATTAACAACATGTTCGAAAAACCATTCCTTCAGATCAGTTCCCAAATCAATGATAACATTCTTCGAATGGAAATATTTGAATTCCTTGATTTGAGCAGTAACATTATTCTTGATGAATTCTCCGCAGAAGGTAGTGTTGACTTTCATTGCAGGCATTTGTCTCAAGAGTCTGCTAATTCTGTTCTTGAAAAGGGGGAAAGCGTCCTCGAAGAATGGAATGATGTCTTTGTGTTCAAAATTTATAATCACAGCTGTACGAATACGTCCATTGAATATTGATGTTACTTCCTCCCATTTGACTCGGTGAGATGTCTTCTCCTTTAATGCTCCTCCCACAGCGTGTGAATTGCCAGATCTTTTCAATTGATTTCGAAAAGTTTTCAGGTGACCTGCATTACATTGAAGTTTCACTTGAATACCATGATTGACTTTTCCTTTTCGAATTGTTTTATTAACTTTTCTCAAATTTTTGTTAATTATTTTTACAAGTTCATTTGTGGATTCTTCCGAATTCTTCTCAAGTTCCGACAGATTATTTTGAAAATATTTAACAAGTTCATCACTAGTACGAGCAGTTTCACACATGATCTCTGTATCAAGTCTTGTGCTCAACTGAAACGAAGAGTCAAATTGTTTCATATTTGTATAAGAATAAGGATGACTTGTTACATTGAAAAATTAGTTTTTTTCGAAAAATGCGTATGTTCATCACTATTTTCTGGATTTTTGGCAAGTAATGTAATATGATATTCTCAAAGTATAAAAAAGTTGTTTAAAATGAGTACACGCAGCCGTCTGCAGGATTTCACACCACAGAAATAGCCTGTAAGGCCTTTTAGGCATCGGAAATTGCTTAATTATGTTTCTTGACTTTAAGACGAATCCACTGATACCGGTTTCATCGAAATCCGGCGACCAGAAGTTGGAACCTGAAGTTGCCATATTTGGACTCTCCTCGACTTGAGAATAATTTGTTTTGCTCCACGATGAATTTTAGCATAGCTGAAGTGACTATTTTTCGATGAAACATGAAAATAATCGTTATGCCCCTTGTGCCTTTTTGACACTTCAGCCCAAAATTTCCACCAACACCTTTTTCTCCCCAACTGTATTGGTTAATTTTACAAACGGCAACATCTACCTCTGCTTCATTTTAAAACCGGCAACCGCGCGCTCTGTTCACTAAGAATGAATGATGTATGTTACACCCACATTCTAGATAATTGAAACATTCATCTCAACGACTGGAAAAATCCAATTGCTCATTATTATTGAATTAATTTTCTTATCACAGTTGCATGTAAAATCCAATTTTTCTTATCTATTATTACTTCCTGTCAACACGTCTGGAGCATGCTGATAACGAAATTGAATTTCCTGTTTGTTGCAGAAATTAATTTTCTTATCTATTCATTATTTCCTGTTTCAGTGCCTGCATTCAATTGATATGATTATCTCAATAAACATTCATCAACGTTTGGAGAAATTATTTATCTCGCATTCATTCGAATGAATTGTTGAATTTTTATTAGTTTATGTCATGTGTTTCATTTTATGGTTGAAATATCTCGGTTCGACTCTGGCGGCATTTTTTTCATCAAAGGACGTCCGAGTGAACCAGCCAATGGTTAGCAGAGCCGCCGCAATGACCAATGACAGCCACTAGCCTTGCTTTTTTCAGCCAATGGTAGCAGAGACGCCTGTTTTTTCTTTAATGACCAATCAGCCCCACTAGCCCTGCTTTTTTCAGCCAATGGTGAAGCGTCACAGCAATGACCAATGGCAGAGCTCCAACGCCCTGCTTTTTTCAGCCAATGGTAGTTCAGCAGAGCCGCCTGTTTTTTCTTTAATGACCAATCAGCCCCACTAGCCCTGCTTTTTTCAGCCAATGGTGGAGCGTCACAGCAATGACCAATGACAGAGCTCCAACGCCCTGCTTTTTTCAGCCAATGGTAGTTCAGCAGAGCCGCCTGTTTTTTCTTTAATGACCAATCAGCCCCACTAGCCCTGCTTTTTTCAGCCAATGGTGGAGCGTCACAGCAATGACCAATGACAGCCACTAGCCCTGCTTTTTTCAGCCAATGGTGGCAGAGACGCATGTTTTTTCTTTAACGACCAATCATACAGCTTCACTAGCAACGCCCTATTTGTTCTTTTCAGCCAACCAGAACCACAGCCAATGGTGGAGTGTTTGCAGAGACGCCATATTTGTTTTTTCACATAACAACCAATCACAGAGCTCCAACGGAGACGCCATACTTGTTTTTTCACATAACAACCAATGCTGGAGCGTTTCTCAGACGCCTTGTTTTTCTTTAATGGCCAATCATACAGCTTCACTAGCCCTGCTTTCTTCATCAAACCAATGGTGGAGCGTTTGCTGAGACGCCATATTTGTTTTTTCTTCAACGGCCAATCATACAGCTTCACTAGCAACGCCCTATTTGCTCTTGCAACCAACCACAAGCCACAAAAACACACCTCCCAGGCGTACCACACACACCATTTTTTCACAACACTCATTTCTGCTTGCCATCATCCCTCTCCCCACCGGTTTGACGAAGAACTACACCCCCATCGACTGCTAAGGCCTCATGGACAGCTCAGGCCATCGAGTGGCTCAAACTACCCCTGTGTTTTCGAATGCCCATTGACTCTCTACTTACGTGTGAGAGAATTGATTCTTAAAACTAAGTATCCTAATTAGAATTCGGTTAATTTTTTTTGTTCATATCAATCTTATCATGGGGCAAAAATAAAAAAAAAAATAAAAATTATTTGAAATTGAAGTGACTCTGAATTGAAAATCATTCGAAATTGAAGTGAACTGTGCTTTCGAAGTCTGACGGAACTGAAGAATGTTCATCATTTGCTTACTATATTTTTCGAATTGTCCATTTTTTCAGTGGAAATTAAAGATGAATCAACGATGAGGTTGGAATCTGTGGTATAAATGTTGAAACTTTTCGGATAGATCAATTGCCCTAACACCGAACCGATACTTCCGCACTCGACGCGCGTTTCGCTAACAAAGTAAGTTTCTTCGGGAGAAGAATATTGATACCAAATCTAAAGACTAGGGTGAGTTTTGCATATACCCGGAGTTTTTCGGTCCGATATGGACTTTTTTTGTTACTGCTACTTATTCTAAGTAATTTCTCGACAATGATCAAGCGCAGTCACTACCTGCAAAGTTTTTTGGTCCGTCATCTTTTATTATTGATTGTTCCGATTGAATTCTGAACAAAAGATTGAAAAGCGGGCTGTCTAGATTTAACATCAATTTTCTTCTCCTCAAGATGCTTACCTTGTTAGTGAAACGAGGGTCGAGTGCAAACATATCACTTTGATGTTAGGTTAACTGATCTCCAGAAGAAGTTCTAATGATTATGATAGATATACAATCGAATCGATTGTAAAATCGAAGTATCCTTATCAGAATTTGGTTAATTTTTTTTGTTTATATCAATCTTATCATTGGGGAAAAAAAAAATTAAAATTATTTGAAATTGAAGTGACTTTGAATTGAGAATCATTCAAAATTGAAATGACCTGAAATTGAATGATCCTATCCATTAATTCTCATCTTTTTTTGAATCTCCCCAACATGTTTCTGTGAGAGATACGATTCTGCAAACGAAGTATCCTAATCAGAATTTGGTTATTTTTTTTTTGTTTCTATCAATCCTATCATAGGAGAAAAATAAAAAATAAACATTATTTGAAATTGAAGTGACTTTGAAATGGAAATTATTCGAAATTGAAGTGATCTGTGCTTTCGAAATCTGACGGAACTGAAAAATGTTCATCAGTTGCTTACTATATTTCTCGAATTGTCCATTTTTTCAGTGGAAATTAAATATGAATCAACGATGAGGTTGGAACCTGTGGTATAAAAGTTGAAACTTTTCATATAGATCAATTGCCCTAACACCGAACCGATACTTCCGCACTCGCTAACAAAGTAAGTTTCTTCGGGAGAAGAATATTGATACCAAATCTAAAGACTAGGGTTAGTTTTTCATATACCTGAAGTTTTTCGGTCCGATATGGACTTTTTTTGTTACTGTTACTTAATCTAAGTAATTTCTCGACAATGATCAAGCGCAGTCACTACCTGCAAAGTTTTTTGGTTCGTCATCTTTTATTATTGATTGTTCCGATTGTATTCTGAACAAAAGATTAAAAAGCGGGCTATCTAGATTTAACATCAATTTTCTTCCCCTCAAGATGCTAACCTTGTTAGTGAAACGAGCGTCGAGTGCAAACATATCACTTTGATGTTAGGTTAACTGATCTCCAGAAGAAGTTCTAATGATTATGAAAGATATCCATAACGGAACATCGAAAAGAATGCTGAGTATCTCTTGTAAAATCACTTGATTTTTGTATATCGTGATGTCTATTCAAAACACAGAACAAACACATTCAACAAGTTTATAGTCGCTATATTCACTCAATTTCCTTGTGTTTTTGCTGATGGGGCGGAATGACAAACATGAATCGGGTGCTACTAATAGGTCCTGCCAGGATTTAAGGTATAAAAACCCCACCGGCAGAACGCCAATGGCATTATATCGTGCTCTGTTGTCATACTCAGATCGCTATAATTGTAATTTTTGAGAATGGAGGCATCCAGGAGAGAAATTATTGCTGTGAATCTATATTGGTTGAGAACTTCTAGGGAGAATAATCCTCGCTACCCGTCCATCGAGAAGTCAAAGCTTGGATTTCTACATGCCAGGAGAATGCTGATGTCCGAAGACAATTCTGTGGATGTCAGTACGAGCGTAAAATCGGCCAAGCGGAAAATCCTGGTAAATCATGATCGAAGTGGTTCGAAAAAAACGAAAATATCCCATTATCGTTTGTAAAAGAGGCATGAATAGAAGTATATGATAGTAATGTTGACTTATTCTGAAGAACACTTGCAAGAATCATTTTCAATATCCCATTTGACCGGAAGATTTTTTGACGGAATATTTTTTTCTTCCATACTCCTTCTTTCTCCAAAACTTCGAGGCGAAATGTTAACATGAAATGATCCTATCCATCAATTCTCATATTCTTTTGAATATCCCCAATATTTATCTGTAAGAGAATCAATTCTAAAAAGAATAGAATAGAATAGAATAACTTTATTGCTCATCAAAACATTAGTTTTACAGCAAGAGTTTGGGCCTGAACAGGAAATAAATACATTTGGTTGGGGAGAAATATGAGTTTTGAACCAATTTACAATGAACAGCAAAACAAAACAAAGATAATATTTACAACTATTCATTCATAATGAATGATCTCACTTGCAGAATATTACGAATATAATTGTAAATACGCTTAGCTGCATCAGAATTAACACTTTCTAACGTACTGATGAAGTTTTCAGGATTGTCAAAGGTTCTACAATTGGGTTTCATGGCAGTATATATCGGACATTCAAAAATTATATGGAAAATATTCTCATTTTCATAACGGTTACACACAGTGCAGATTTGATTAGGATCTATTATGTAGGACAGTCCATCAAGAGTAAATTTCAGTCTAAAATTGTTACACATACGTAACTGAGCAATAGTACGGGTGACCTGTATGGGGAGTTTCAAATTCAAGTAACTACTAGGTTTTTTAGAAACACGGAGATGCCTATAAAATGGTAAAAAAGATGAACGGGTCATGAGAGACACGTCTGCTTCATGAAGTTTAGCATAATATCTTTTAAGCAGAATTTTTCTGTTCATTCTCAGTGAAGTGGAATTCAGGGTGTCCCATATATTACTAGAGTTTATAGATGAGAAAAAAGATTTCAGTTGTGAGGCCCAGTTAAACTTGTCCTCACAGAGACCAATTAGTCGCAATTGCCTTTCAAAACATATTTTAGGATATCGACTGTCATCCATAGCAAGTACCTTGTGGAGCCAATTCAGAGACATTTTAAAGACATTATATGCCAACTTTACACGACCAGTTTCGAGTCTGATTATATAATCAGGTGTATTGTTCGGGACGAGCAATACTCTTTTCAGGAAAGAAATTTGGACTCGCTCCAGTATATCCAAATATCGGAGGCTCCACACACCAATACAATTGAACAAGGTGCTGAGAGCTAAAGCTTCAAATAATTTTATTCTCGGATGCCATGTATCAAGTTTGGTTTTTGACATTATTGGTAGTATTACTCCGATTGCCTGCTTCGCCTTATCAGTTGCTGTATTTGACATTTCTCTGAACAAACAGGAGGAAGTGAATAGTATACCTAGGTAGACGTAATTGTTTGTGAAGGGAACCTCTTTACCCTTGAAAGAGAATCTGAATTTAGATGTGGCCCGACCTCTGGAGAATGACATGATTTTCGTCTTGTTAACATTCACTGATAATTGTTTGAGAGTGGTATAGTTTTCCAGAATTTTTAGTTTCCTAGCAACATCGACTTCCGACTGGCAGAGAATCACTAGATCATCTGCATATAGTAGACATAAAACATCGTTTCTTTCGTCGATACTTACACCCTGAGCACCGTTAGCAGAGAAATATTTTTCAATATCGGAAATAAACAGTGCAAACAATAATGGACTCAGTGACTCACCCTGTAAGACACCAGTAGTAACTTCGAAAAGCCATTTGAACCTTCAACTTTAACTGAGGCAATAGAGTAAATATTTTTCAAGACATTTAGTATTCTAGAGCTTACACCTACCTCAAATAAAGTTAGCCAGAGCAAAGAGTGATTAACCGAGTCAAAAGCTCGCGCGAAGTCGTTTGGGTCATCAGCAGGAACGGTCTTATATATCATGGTAAGTGAGATATCGGACCAAGAAGGTGGACAGACAGAGGTTTCCAAAATATTATTGAACAGGCAGGTTATGTATAGTACCCAATTGTGGGGTAAATTTTTGAAAAATTCGTAAGATATGGAATCACTCCCGGAGGATTTGTTGTTTTTGCACTTAATGAGAACATTGTAAATTTCATTGGTGGAAAAAGGGGAGTCAAGATATGGGTGACGAACATCACTCAAAATAATATCAGTGTGAATTCTGGGGGGATAAACGTTACTATAATGATCCTCCCAGATGTGTACAGGTAAAGATTTATGGTGGGAAGATCTATAGCACTGTTTGATGGTTTTCCAAAATTCACTGGGGTTTCTTAAGTTAGACAATTTGTAAATGATATGAGCATCATATTCAGCTTTCTTTTTCCTAAGGATGTTTCTATAGTGTCGTTTGGAGTTCATGTAATCAGTCAATAATGGGTTACTGGAAAAATTTATTTGTTTGCAGGCTTGCAGAGAATGTTTGAGATTTCGCCTAGCAGTGAAGCAGTCTATGTCAAACCACGGCTTACTTTTGTTAGTAGAGGACCCAGAAGAATTCAATCGGACCATTCCTAGTAGAACAGCCGTTTCGTATATTGCTGAAGAAAGGTTTTCATGAGAAATCTGCACTTCTGGGATATAAAATGCTCTGTCTGAATTTAACATCGTTAGTTTATAGGTCAGAGTCAATTTTGGATCCCACCTGAGATATTTTCTTTCTGTTGTTTGAGTATTCCTCGAATCATCAAGATCATTCGAAGTGAGCACTTCAAGTGAGAGTGAAAGAATGACAGGAAAATGATCTGACATATACTCCTCCACTGATACTTGAAAATTCACAACCTCGGAAACATGTATATTACTCACCCATACAAGGTCCACCACACTCCTACCCAATTTACTGACGTAAGTGAATTCAGCAGGTCTGTCTAGTGAAGTTCTTCCATTGAGTAGTGTGAAACAGTTGTCGTACATGAAGTCTAGGAGTTTTCTTCCTCTGGTGTTGATGATTTTATCACAGCTCTCCCGGTCCAAGAATAGGTTAGTATTTTCAATCACTTCACTAGGAGACGTGCCCAATTCAGCCACTCTACAATTAAAATCACCTCCAATAATGATTGCTGTTTGGGAGTATTTATCTGAGATTTGGGACATAACAATTTGGAGTGCTTCTAAGCCTTGAGTTATATCACTAGATGGTTTGAAATAGACATTACAAACAATAATTTTTTGATTTTGCATAGAGAATAAACAAATTATGAACCATTCAGATTTATACAAAACGGTAATTTTGAACTGTTTTCGGTAGAAAATCGCCAGGCCACCACTTGCACGACCAGACGACTTTTCCTTCAAAGCACAGCAAGAAACTACGTTAAAATTGAAAGCCAACTCAACCGGTACAATAACCGTTTCCTTCGTACACCAGGTTTCATTTAAACAGATAATATCGAAATTTTGCTTCATCTGGACAATATTTTCAAAGTTTCGTAAGCCGTTGCAATTCCAGAACACTATCACTAGTTTTTTGGATTGATGTTATCCGTTTTATTAACCTTTGCCTTGGGATTGTTATGAGTAGGCGAAGAATCACTATCACGGGGTCTTTTGGCACGGGCCGTAACGATCCGCGGTTGTCCGTTGATACATTTCAAATCCAACTTTTCACCGTTGGCTTTGCGGCGACTGAGTTCATTGTAGGTAGCCACAATTTCTTCTTTTTGCCGAGGAGTATGATCATTTTTCACTCTGAGGTTTGGAAATTTACTTACAGGCAATTTGGATTTGTTCCGTAGAACCATGAGTGCATCTGCTTTCGATTGGAATTCGAGGCTTGTCAGTTATTTCTCTACCCAGGCGTGAAGCTTTCAGAAATTCAATGGATTCAGGAGAAGTTACGGTATTTAGAATTTCGGAAATCATTTCCACTGGATCGAAGCCCTCCTCGATACCATATACAATCACATTTTTTTCTCGATCTATTCTCATTCTCGTTTCGTTCAATAGCTCTTCGGGGTTTAGCTTCTGAATTCTGCTCTCAAGATCAACAATCTTTGATTGCATCTGAAGATTTTCACCCTGTAGGTTGTTAATCTTCACCATACAATTGTCTATCTTCTCATTCTGGAGTAGAAGCATTGTTCGTATATCATCTACAGCCTGTGTAAGGGTGGTTAATTTTGCCAAAATAATTTGTATATGTGGATCCTGGCTCCGAGCGGCACTGGAATCACCATCCATTGTTTATTTGAAATGTGAGTCACAGATAAATTAGAAGCCGGAATTCTTATCGGTAGCAAAAAACTCTGCTTTTTTTCCGTAAAAAAAAACGCTGCGACTGAATGAATATCAGCTGTTTAGTCTTTTCAAACTCCGAAATACTACAAAAACGATACTTTATTTGAAACAACGCATTAACTTTTCACTGGGAAAAAAAACACTTTGTTTTCAGTACGTGAAGATCGGACCGGAATTCAATTATTTTCTCACTCAAAATTATAATAAACTACAGAGCATCGAAAAATGAATGTTCACTGGTTGAACGTCAGACTCAAACTGAAAAGAAAGATTACTAATCAGAATTTGGTTAATTGTTTTTTGTTCACATCAATTTTGTCATAGGGGAAAAATTAAATTAAATGATTTGAATTTGAAGTGACTTTGAATTGAAAATGATTCAAAATAGGAATGACCTGAAATTGAATGATCCTATCCATTAATTCTCATCTTTTTTTTAATCTTCCCAACATGTTTCTGTGAGGGAATCGATTCTAAAAACTGTAACGAAGCGTTTTTCCACCTTCCAGACTTGTCATCCTGATGGCGGAGAGAATGGAATCTTCTAGCCTGTCGAAACTTTTGTATCACTACTTCAGTCTCTACAGGAACGACTGGCCGTTCTGTCACTCTATCAGGATGTACTGAACATTTCAAGTGTTAACAGAATTTGCTTCGTGCCATGAACACTTTCAAACCGTATCGATATACAAACGCTTCGTTCAATTCTCAGATACTAGGCTTCTCCGACCTATTTAATATGAATAACTTGAGTCAGTTTTATTGTGATAGTATACCGAACACATTCCTGACCCAGACTTCTGTAATTTTTGGGTTTTAATTTCTATTTTTCAAGAATTGTGAATTAGGCAGAAGTGAGGTTAGGTACTATAAGAAGTAGGTTTTGAATTGTCCTGGATGAGCAATTCTACTGGTGAATAATGAGCCAAAGACCAAGATACTGCCGTGGAGAATATCCTGAAGTTTCAGTAAACTTAGTAAATATTTTTCTGGAACCCTTTCATTAGACCACCATCCATTTTGGTCTGTAAATCTAACACCGATCCCTTTTTGCTTCTGAAAGTTTCTTGTTCCAATAATATTTACTTTCATATAGGTTTCGAATTGGTACGATTTTTTTGGAACGACAAAAAGTAGTAACCAGATTTCTTGGGTTTTTGTGCCTTTGAGTTTTTCAGAGGTGGAAAAACAGGGTACGGGGCCTGGTTTTTACAACAGTTCTTCCATTAGTTTTTTTTTCTGAAAAGGGTTCCTATAAATAAGGGAATTTGGAAAATCTGAGGGATGTGTGTTTCACCTGCGAACCAGTAGAGAATAGTGATTTACCGTAGAAATCAGTGCAAAGAGTGGTAATTATTCGTTAGACGGGCTCCATCGGGAAATTAAAAAATTTTTGGTGGAACTTACGTATTTCGGCCTCCTGAACAAAAAAGTCCAATAAAGTTTTTGGGGCTCGCAACTGGTTTCGGAGATACGGCCCCCAAAGACAGGAAATTGGGGTTTTACGCCTATGTTTGTTTCTCAGCCAATTCCGCTCGAAATTCCTCCTTCTTTCTATCAGCACAATATACTCATTCTGTATATCCTTCTTCATCACTTTCCAACAGAATTATAAGCATTTTTCCATTTTTCACAACAAAACTCTAAAAGGTAAATCGTCATAAAAATTCGAGGTAGGCTATTGTTTTGCTAACCTCGAATTTCTATGACGATTTACCTTTTAGAGTTTTGTTGTGAAAAATGCTTATAATTCTATTGGAAAGTGATGAAGAAGGTGGTATAGAATGTGTATATTGTGCTGATAGAAAGAAGGATGAATTTCGAGCGGAATTGGCTGAATAAACAAACATAAATGTCAACCCTGAAAACCCCGATTTCCTGTCTTTGGGGGGCCGTATCTCCGAAACTAGTTGCGAGCCCCAAAAACTTTATTAGACTTTTTTGTTCAGGAGGCTGAAATACGTAAGTTCCACCAAAATTTTTTTAATTTCACGATGGAGCCCGCTTAAGGGATAATTACCCAAAGAGTTCAATTGAAGTGACCGACCGTTATAATCAATCAGACCAAGTAAATCCGATTTTGATATTTAGAATATTTCTCCACCGTTTTATCCAGTTTTCATTCGACATAATAATAGGTTATTGGTGAATAGTGGAAATTGATAATTGATACCGTGTCAGTTGTCGTATCTCCGTTCGTATATTCGTATTCCGTTAGCACTCCGTTCCGTTACGCAAGTTTCAGAGCCAGAATTGAGTAAGTTATTTTCAGTTGATTTGGAATCGAGTTCTCAAGTGACACCCAGAAGTGAGAAATCTACTCATATTGAAAATAGCTATTATATTTGTTTTTTTTTTTTCTCAACGAACTACTGATTTCACGATCCCGCGAGTCATTTGGTACCGTGATTTTGGTTCCCAGCGCTTTGCGAAACCGGGCCTTGGGAACTGAGTTCACCGTTGATCGGTACTTTGCTTTCCCGGTTTTACTATAAATATTCGGCTTCTCAGAGCTTTGTGAGACCGGGCTTTGAGAACCAGTTGCTTCTACGGTTGTGGAATCAGTGGTGACAACGCTTATAGAAACTATATATTTATTTTTGGTTTTATTCTCAACGATCTACAGATTTCACGATCTCGCGAGTCATTTGGTATCGTGATTTCGGTTTCCAGCGCTTTGTGAGACCGGGCGGTGGAAACTGAGTTCACCGTTGATCGGTACATTGCTTTTATTTGAATATCCTATTCCTCAGCGCTTCGTGAGACCGGGCTCTGAGGACTAGTTACTGCTAGAGGTATAATTCCTTTATGGTGGTGGAATCTGTGGTGAAAGTATCCGTTTGCAAAGTATTCACTATCGATTTTGTCATAATTCTCGACTCTTTCTTCAGAGGTACATTTGAGACGATTTTTCAGTTAAGAAGTTTTTTTTACATAGTTCTGAAACTTGTACCGTTTTACCGACCGACCCAAATTCCGACATATATTTAGAGATATCTTTTCTTTGAGTGTATTACCGATTCACCGACCGCCAAAACTATAAATTATTATTCAAATATATTCCTTGAGATTTGGATTTACCGAGTTGCTCATCCTTTCAGTTGATTTTACATTTGTTCAAGACAAGCTTCCCTTGTTGCAATTTATATTACTTTATTTGGTGTGAAGAGTATCTTTCAACCTAAATTATAATAAAGTACCACATCAGATTGAAATTTCAGAGTGTTTTCTTCAGTCACCCCACTATTTCAGGTGGGTTTCTATTCAAGCAATAATTCAGAAGTGTATAATTTGATTACTGATTGTGTTTTTCGGAATATCAAGTGAAATACCGTTGAAGCACCGTTATTAACCGAGCTTTCTAACCGAACCGTTACCGAACCGATACTCATCTATTCTAGTTGTTTGATTCGCTGAATACATCGGGGTTGAATATTTATATTCGGACACTGACTATTCGGTGTATCTCGCAGCCGGTACCCCCGTTGAAACAATAGGTGTAATTAAAGCCTACACCTCATTGCTAAAGTCTTTTCTGGTCACACTATCAGACCCCTGGGATACCGTATCTCCATCTGCTGCTACCTGGGCCTCCCTAACGACTTTTGAGGGAGCAGTGGAGCATACCATTCCAAAAACTGGCGCCCGAATTTTTCTTTGGAATTGGAGTCTATTTCTAGCCGAGAAATAGAACCAGTTCCCGAGAAACCGACAGCGTCAAGGAGTAACGCCCGCCGAACCGACGAAAGAGCGTTACAAAACGAAGTATCCGTATCAGAATTTGGTTAATTTTTTTGCTTATATCAATCTTATCATAGGAAAAAAATGAAAACAAATAAAAATTATTTGAAAATGAAGTGACTTTGAATTGAGAATTATTCAAAATTGAAATGACCTGAAATTGAATGATCCTATCCATTAATTCTCAGCTTTTTTCAAATCTCCCCAACATGTTTCTGTGACAGATACGATTCTGAAAACGAAGTAGCCTAATCAGAATTTGGTTAATTTTTTTTTGTTTATATCAATCTTATCATAGGGAAAAAATAAAAAATAAATTAAAATTATTTGAAACTGAAGTGACTTTAAATTGAGAATTATTCAAAATTGAAATGACCTAAAATTGAATGATCCTATCCATTAATTCTCATCTTTTTTTGAATCTCCCCAACATGTTTCTGAGAGTTATACGATTCTGAAAACGAAGTATACTAATCAGAATTTGGTTATTTTTTTTTTGTTTATATCAATCTTATCATAGGGGAAAAATAAAAATGATTGGAAATTGAAGTGACTTTGAATTGAAAATTATTCGAAATTGAAGTGATCTGAAATTGAGTGATCCTATCCATTGATTCTTATCTTTTCTTGAAACTTCCCAATATTTACGTGTGAGAGAATCGATTCTAAAAACTAAGTATCCTAATCAGAATTTGGTTAATTTTTTTTGTTCATATCAATCTCATCATAGGGGAAAAATAAAAGAAAATAAAAATATTCGAAATTGAAGTGACTTTGAATTGACAATTATTCAAAATTGAAATGACCTGAAATTGAATGATCCTATCCATTAATTCTCACCTTTTTTTGAATCTCCCCAACATGTTTCTGTGAGAGATACGATTCTGAAAACGAAGTATCCTAATCAGAATTTGGTTAATTTTTTTTTGTTCATATCAATCTTATCATAGGGGAAAAATAAAAAAAAAATTATTTGAAATCGAAGTGACTTTGAATTGAGAATTATTCAAAATTGAATTGACCTGATATTGAATGATCCTATCCAATAATTCTCATCTTTGTTTGAATCTCCCCAACATGTTTCTGTGAGAGATACGATTCTGAAAACGAAGTATCCTAATCAGAATTTGGTTAATTTATTTTTTGTTTATATCAATCTTATCATAGGGGGAAAAATAAAAATGATTGGGAATTGAAATGACTTTGAATTGAAAATTATTCGAAATTGAAGTGATCTGTGCTTTCGAAATCCGACGGAACTGAAGAATGTTCATCATTTGCTTACTATATTTCTCAGATTGTCGATTGGTTCATTTTTTCAGTGAAAATTAAATATGAATCAACGATGAGGTTGGAACCTGTGGTATAAAAGTTGAAACGTTTCCTAATTAGATCAATTGCTCTAACACCGAACCGATATTTCAGCACTCGACGCGCGTTTCGCTAACACAGTAAGTTTCTTCGGGAGAAGAATATTGATACCAAATCTAAAGACTAGGGTTAGTTTTTCATATACCTGAAGTCTTTCGGTCCGATATGGCCTTTTTTTGTTACTGCTACTAATTCTAAGTTATTTCTCGACAATGATCAAGCGCAGTCACTACCTGCAAATTTTTTTGGTCCGTCATCTTTTATTATTGATTGTTCCGATTGAATTCTGAACAAAAGATTAAAACGCGGGCTGTCTAGATTTAACATCAATTTTCTTCCCCTCAAGATGCTTACCTTGTTAGTGAAACGAGCATCGAGTGCAAACATATCACTTTGATGTTAGGCTACTTGCACACACACCGATTTTGGACGGCCGGTATAAAATCGGCCGATATTTTATCGGTAGCGGGTGCTTGCAGACTCACCGGATTTTTACCGGTCGAACAATCAGTTCCTTTGTAGTCGTGACTCGAGGTTATTGGAAAATAATGTATAATTGCCGGTAAACAATCGGTGGGTGTGCAAGCGTGTATTTAGTTACGTACGCCACTACCTCCTGGTAATACCGGCCATGCAGTGGCAGTGGACGGCTGCTAACCGATATTTTACCGGCACCGATCAGCGGTCGGCGTGTGTGCCAGGTCCCGTTCCCACATGTGGTTCACTATTGGAATTTGGACGACCGGTATAAAATCGGCCGTCCAAGATCGGTGTGTGTGCAAGTAGCCTTAGGTTAACTGATATCCAGAAGAAGTTCTAATGAACGTGAAAGATATACATAACGGAACATCGAAAAGAATGCTGGGTATCTCTTGTAAAATCACTTGATTTTTGTATATCGTGATGTCTATCCAAAACACAGAACAAACACATTCAACAAGTTTATAGTCGCTATATTCACTCAATTTCCTTGTGTTTTTGCTGATGGAGCGGAATGACAAACATGAATCGGGTGCTACTAATAGGTCCTGCCAGGATTTAAGGTATAAAAACCCCACCGGCAGAACGCCAATGGCATTATATCGTGCTCTGTTGTCATACTCAGATCGCTATAATTGTAATTTTTGAGAATGGAGGCATCCAGGAGAGAAATTATTGCTGTGAATCTATATTGGTTGAGAACTTCTAGGGAGAATCATCCTCGCTACCCGTCCATCGAGAAGTCAAGGCTTGGATTTCTACATGCCAGGAGAATGCTGATATCCGAAGACAATTCTGTGGATGTCAGTACGAGCAAAAAGTCGGCCAAGCGGAAAATCCTGGAAAATCATGATCGAAGTGGTTCGAAAAAACCGAAAATATCCCATTATCGTTTGTAATAGAATCATGAATGAAAGTATATAATAGTAATGTTTGATTATTCTGAAGAATAATTGCAAGAATCATTTTCAATGTCCTATTTGACCGGTAGCTTTTTTACGGCTTATTTCTCTCCGAAATTTCGAGGCGAAATGTTAACATTGAATGATTCTATCCATCAATTCTCATCTTTTTTTGAATATCCTCAATATTTATCTGTAAGAGAATCAATTCTAAAAAGGAAGATTACCAATCAGAATTTGGATAGTTGTTTTTTGTTCACATCCATTTTGTCATAGGGGAAAAATGAAAAAAAATTAAAATGATTTGAATTTGAAGTGACTTCGAATTGAAAATGATTTAAAATAGGAATAACCTGAAATTGAATGATCCTATCCATTAATTCTCATCTTTTTTTGAATATCCCCAACATATTACTGTGAGATATACGATTCTGAAAACGAAGTATCCCAATCAGAATTTGGTTAATTTTTTTTGTTTATATCAATCTTATCATAGGGGAAAAATAAAAATGATTGGAAATTGAAGTGACTTTGAATTGAAAATTATTCGAAATTGAAGTGATCTGAAATTGAGTGATCCTATCCATTGATTATTATCTTTTCTTGAAACTTCCCAATATTTACGTGTGAGAGAATCGATTCTAAAAACTAAGTATCCCAATCAGAATTTGGTTAAATTTTTATGTTCATATCAATCTCATCATAGGGGAAAAATAAAAGAAAATAAAAATATTCGAAATTGAAGTAACTTTGAATTGAGAATTATTCAAAATTGAAATGACCTGAAATTGAATGATCCTATCCATTAATTCTCACCTTTTTTTGAATCTCCCCAACATGTTTCTGTGAGAGATACGATTCTGAAAACGAAGTATCCTAATCAGAATTTGGTTAATTTTTTTTGTTTATCTCAATCTTATCATAGGAGAAAAATAAAAAAAAATAAAAATTATTTGAAATTGAAGTGACTTTGAATCAAGAATTATTTAAAATTGGAATGACCTGAAATTGAATGATCCTATCCATTAATTCTCATCTTTTTTTGAATCTCCCAAACATATTTCTGTGAAAGATACGATTCTGAAAACGAAGTATCCTAATCAGAATTTGGTTAATTTTTTTTGGTTATATCAATCTTATCATAGGAGAAAAATTAAAAAAAAAACATTATTTGAAATGAAAGTGACTTTGAATTGAAATTTATTCGAAATTGAAGTGATCTGTGCTTTCGAAATCTGACGGAACTGAACTGAAATATGTTCATCATTTGCTTACTATATTTCTCGAATTGTCCATTAGTTCATTTTTTCAGTGGAAATTAAATATGAATCAACGATGAGGTTGGAACCTGTGGTATAAAAGTTGAAACTTTTCCTATAGATCAATCGCCCTAACACCGAACCGATATTTCTGCACTCGACGCGCGTTTCGCTAACAAAGTAAGTATCTTCGGGAGAAGAATATTGATACCAAATCTAAAGACTAGGGCCAGTTTTTCATATACCTGAAGTTTTCCGGTCCGATATCAACTTTTTTTGTTACTGCCACGTATGCTAAGTAATCTCTCGACAATGATCAAGCGCAGTCACTACCTGCAAAGTTTTATGTCCGTCATCTTTTATTATTGATTGTTCCGATTGAATTCGGAACAAAAGATTAAAAAGCGGGCTGTGTAGATTTAACATCAATTTTCTTCTCCTCAATATGCTAACCTTGTTAGTGAAACGAGCGTCGAGTGCAAACATATCACTTTGATGTTAGGTTAACTGATCTCCAGAAGAAGTTCTAATGATTATGAAAGATTTACATAATGGAACATCGAAAAGAATGCTGAGTATCTCTTGTAAAATCACTTGATTTTTGTATATCGTGATGTCTATTCAAAACACAGAACAAACACATTCAACAAGTTTATAGTCGCTATATTCACTCAATTTCCTTGTGTTTTTGCTGATGGGGCGGAATGACAAACATGAATCGGGTGCTACTAATAGGTCCTGCCAGGATTTAAGGTATAAAACCCCACCGGCAGAACGCCAATGGCATTATATCGTGCTCTGTTGTCATACTCAGATCGCTATAATTGTAATTTTTGAGAATGGAGGCATCCAGGAGAGAAATTATGGCTGTTAATCTATATTGGTTGAGAACTTCTAGGGAGAATCATCCTCGCTACCCGTCCATCGAGAAGTCAAGGCTTGGATTTCTACATGCCAGGAGAATGCTGATGTCCGAAGACAATTCTGTGGATGTTAGTACGAGCGAAAAATCGACCAAGCGGAAAAACCTAGAAAATCATGATCGAAGTGGTTCGAAAAAAACGAAAATATCCCATTATCGTTTGTAAAAGAGGCATGAATAGAAGTATATGATAGTAATGTTGAATTATTCTGAAGAACACTTGCAAGAATCATTTTCAATATCCTATTTGAATGGTAGATTTTTTGACGGAATAGTTTTTTCTTCCATACTCCTTCTTTCTCCAAAATCTTGTGGCGAAATGTTAACATGGAATGATCCTATCCATCAATTCTCATCTTTTTTCAAATCTCCCCAATATTCATCTGTAAGAGAATCAATTCTATAAATGAAGTATTCTAATCAGGATTTGATTAATTGTTTTGTGTTTATATCAATCTTATCACAGGGGAAAAATAGAAAAAATTGAAATGATTTTAAATTGAACTGACTTAGAATGGAAAATTATTTAAAATTGAAGTGACTTGAAATTGAATGATCCAGGCTTCTGATGCAAAGACTGTCTCGAGTTTCTGAAAATTTATGAAACAACTTTTTGTTGTATTGCAATGTACGCTGTTGTTATCATTCTCATATTTCAAAATTGAAGTGAAATGATCACTAATTGAACTTTTCAGTACAATTGGTATCATTTTATTATTTATATTTTTTGTAAAAAAATTATCCAGACAAGAACGCGAGTTTCCTTGTATTCTTGTGTATACATTGATTCGAGGAGTGAAATTATTTTCATTTAGAATATTGAGAAATTCATCTGCATCGTCTGTTTCAGAAAGAATATCAATATTCAAATCGCCGGCTAGAATTACCTGATTCCCGTCGTTACTTACAAGTTCTTGGACGATATTCTCAAGACTTTCGTTGAACAATTGTACACTCAGTGAAGGTGATCTGTAAACTCCTACAATAATCAAGTTATGTTTCCCTAGTTCAATTGTCAATTTTACTGCAGCGGATTCGTGAATTTTGATGATGACTGTACTGCAATTGTAATGTTTTTTTTTTTTAAATAACTACCCCATCATTTTGGTTAATGTCTCCCCCACTATAGACAAGATCATAACTATTCAAATTATATATATCCGTATTTTCAATGCTTCTAGTTTCAGTTAGAATTAAACAATCGAGCTCTTCTTGCAGTTCTTGAAGGGAAATTTGAACATCCTCAAAAATTTTTGATAGGCTACAAATAATCTGACTACACACTGAGAATCCCGAAAGAGAATTGAGCTTATTTTTACAATCACTATAAGATTCGTATGCTAATGTCTCTACAGTTTCACTATCGAAATCTCTTATGAAAGGATCCATGACGTGAATGGGCAATATAATATTAAGAAAAGTTCATAATTTGTGGTTTGTAGTAGGAAATGGAACTATTTCACTCACTCATTTTTTCCCTAGCCTCCTAGTGTTTTTAGGACAAAACGGTTTTTTCCTGGGATTCTTTCTTTCCGCCTGGTGGGTGGAATCTTTTTTCGCCAGTGGTTGTTTCTGTTTACCTGCTTGTGGGTCTTTTCGTGAATCACTTTCCTCTTCAGAGTCACTGCTGAATGTTTCTTGATTATTTTGCGAGCGGTTGATTCCAGGGAATACTGAATTACTCAGGTCTGAGACAGAATACGATTTATCTTCAATGTATAATTTGAATTGTTTTATTTTGGCTCGCAGGTTATGAGCTCGGGCAATCTTCGAATGGTATCTTAGAATTTTCTGATCTTTTCTGTCTTCCTCAGGGTAGTCATCAGATAGTGAGAATCCTTCCTCTCGAAATCTGTGAAGCTTTTCCTTATCTGCAAATAATTCCTTTTTCTTCAAATACGAGATGAATCCCACTAATACTGGAGACTTTTCATTTTTACCTATTCTATACAAGTTATTGAAATCTTCTTGCTTTATGTTTATGCCAAAATGATTATTCAACATGTTAACTATCAGGATCGTTAAATTTTCATTTTTATCTTCAACTCCATAGATAACAATATTATTTATTCTGTTCTTACATTCTCGTTTTTTTTTTTCTTTCAGTGTTTCGATCTCTCTTTGTGCCTCTGTAAGTTTATGGTTTAGAGTTTAGAATAACAATGCTGTTTCTCATTTCATGTTTCATTTCCTCCGTTTGCTTTTTGTTGGATTTGACCAGGAGATCAAAATGGGTTTTCAACTCAGGTGACAGCCCAGACGTAGCTATTTCATCCATAATAGTTCGACCTATGGCGGAATATTGCTCCTACCTTTCAGCGTTTATGCACACAGTTATTCGTTTTCACATGATATGATAATTCCAAGCCTAGATTGTCCCTGGATCCAGTTTATAAACCAATATCACTTCTTCATATCAACATGTAGAATCCTACTCCAAATATTCGGGATCTTCACTAGAGTCTACGCGATTTTTACCGGAGCTCTGTTTTCATATTCAGATCGCTATAATTGTAATTTTTGAGAATGGAGGCATCCAGGAGAGAAATTATTGCTGTTAATCTATATTGGTTGAGAACTTCTAGGGAGAATCATCCTCGCTACCCGTCCATCGAGAAGTCAAAGCTTGGATTTCTACATGCCAGGAGAATGCTGATGTTCGAAGACAATTCTGTGGATGTCAGTACGAGCGAAAAATCGGCCAAGCGGAAAATCCCGGTCAATCATGATCGAAGTGGTTCGAAAAAAAAAAGAAAATATCTCATTATCGTTTGTAATAGAGTCATGAATGAAAGTATATAATGGTAATGTTTGATTATTCCGAAGAATACTTGCAAGAATCAGTTTCAATATCCTATTTGACCGGTAAATTTTTTGACGGAATATTTTTTCTTCGATACTCCTTCTTTCTCCAAAATTTCGAGGCGAAATGTTAAGATGGAATGATCCTATCCATCAATTCTCATCTTTTTCTGAATAACCCAAATATTTATCTGTAAGAGAATCAATTCTAAAAAGGAAGATTTCTAATCAGAATTTGGTTAATTGTTTTTTGTTCACATCAATTTTGTCATAGGGAAAAAAAATAAAAATGTTTTGAATTTGAAGTGACTTTTAATTGAAAATGATTCAAAATAGGAATGACTTGAAATTGAATGTTCCTATCCATTAATTCTCACCTTTTTTTATAATCTTCCCAATATGTTTCTGTGAGAGACACGATTCTAAAAACGAAGTATCCTTATCAGAATTTGGTTAATTTTTTTTGTTTATATCAATCTTATCATCGGAGAAAAATAAAAAAAAATAAGAATTATTCGAAATTGAAATGACTTTGAATTGAAAATTATTTAAATTTGATGTGACCTGAAGTTGAATGATCCTATCCATTAATTCTCATCGTTTTTTGAATCTCCCCAACATGTTACTGTGAGAGACACTATTCTAAAAACGAAGTATCCTTATCAGAATTTGGTTAATTTTTTTTGGTTATATCAATCTTATCATCGGAGAAAAATAAAAAAAATAACATTATTTGAAAATGAAGTGACTTTGAATTGAGAATTATTCAAAATTGAAATGACCTGAAATTGAATGATCCTATCCATTAATTCTCAGCTTTTTTCAAATCTCCCCAACATGTTTCTGTGACAGATACGATTCTGAAAACGAAGTAGCCTAATCAGAATTTGGTTAATTTTTTTTTGTTTATATCAATCTTATCATAGGGAAAAAATAAAAAATAAATTAAAATTATTTGAAACTGAAGTGACTTCAAATTGAGAATTATTCAAAATTGAAATGACCTGAAATTGAATGATCCTATCCATTAATTCTCACCTTTTTTTGAATCTCCCCAACATGTTTCTGAGAGTTATACGATTCTGAAAACGAAGTATACTAATCAGAATTTGGTTATTTTTTTTTGTTTATATCAATCTTATCATAGGGGAAAAATAAAAATGATTGGAAATTGAAGTGACTTTGAATTGAAAATTATTCGAAATTGAAGAGATCTGAAATTGAGTGATCCTATCCATTGATTCTTATCTTTTCTTGAAACTTCCCAATATTTACGTGTGAGAGAATCGATTCTAAAAACTAAGTATCCTAATCAGAATTTGGCTAATTTTTTTTGTTCATATCAATCTCATCATAGGGGAAAAATAAAAGAAAATAAAAATATTCGAAATTGAAGTGACTTTGAATTGACAATTATTCAAAATTGAAATGACCTGAAATTGAATGATCCTATCCATTAATTCTCACCTTTTTTTGAATCTCCCCAACATGTTTCTGTGAGAGATACGATTCTGAAAACGAAGTATCCTAATCAGAATTTGGTTAATTTTTTTTTGTTCATATCAATCTTATCATAGGGGAAAAATAAAAAAAAAAAATTATTTGAAATCGAAGTGACTTTGAATTGAGAATTATTCAAAATTGAATTGACCTGAAATTGAATGATCCTATCCAATAATTCTCATCTTTGTTTGAATCTCCCCAACATGTTTCTGTGAGAGATACGATTCTGAAAACGAAGTATCCTAATCAGAATTTGGTTAATTTATTTTTTGTTTATATCAATCTTATCATAGGGGAAAAAATAAAAATGATTGGGAATTGAAATGACTTTGAATTGAAAATTATTCGAAATTGAAGTGATCTGTGCTTTCGAAATCTGACGTAACTGAAGAATGTTCATCATTTGCTTACTATATTTCTCAGATTGTCGATTGGTTCATTTTTTCAGTGAAAATTAAATATGAATCAACGATGAGGTTGGAACCTGTGGTATAAAAGTTGAAACGTTTCCTAATTAGATCAATTGCTCTAACACCGAACCGATATTTCAGCACTCGACGCGCGTTTAGCTAACACAGTAAGTTTCTTCGGGAGAAGAATATTGATACCAAATCTAAAGACTAGGGTTAGTTTTTCATATACCTGAAGTCTTTCGGTCCGATATGGCCTTTTTTTGTTACTGCTACTAATTCTAAGTTATTTCTCGACAATGATCAAGCGCAGTCACTACCTGCAAATTTTTTTGGTCCGTCATCTTTTATTATTGATTGTTCCGATTGAATTCTGAACAAAAGATTAAAACGCGAGCTGTCTAGATTTAACATCAATTTTCTTCCCCTCAAGATGCTTACCTTGTTAGTGAAACGAGCATCGAGTGCAAACATATCACTTTGATGTTAGGTTAACTGATATCCAGAAGAAGTTCTAATGAACGTGAAAGATATACATAACGGAACATCGAAAAGAATGCTGGGTATCTCTTGTAAAATCACTTGATTTTTGTATATCGTGATGTCTATCCAAAACACAGAACAAACACATTCAACAAGTTTATAGTCGCTATATTCACTCAATTTCCTTGTGTTTTTGCTGATGGAGCGGAATGACAAACATGAATCGGGTGCTACTAATAGGTCCTGCCAGGATTTAAGGTATAAAAACCCCACCGGCAGAACGCCAATGGCATTATATCGTGCTCTGTTGTCATACTCAGATCGCTATAATTGTAATTTTTGAGAATGGAGGCATCCAGGAGAGAAATTATTGCTGTGAATCTATATTGGTTGAGAACTTCTAGGGAGAATCATCCTCGCTACCCGTCCATCGAGAAGTCAAGGCTTGGATTTCTACATGCCAGGAGAATGCTGATATCCGAAGACAATTCTGTGGATGTCAGTACGAGCGAAAAATCGACCAAGCGAAAAAACCTGGAAAATCATGATCGAAGTGGTTCGAAAAAAACGAAAATATCCCATTATCGTTTGTAATAGAATCATGAATGAAAGTATATAATAGTAATGTTTGATTATTCTGAAGAATAATTGCAAGAATCATTTTCAATGTCCTATTTGACCGGTAGATTTTTTACGGCTCATTTCTCTCCGAAATTTCGAGGCGAAATGTTAACATTGAATGATTCTATCCATCAATTCTCATCTTTTTTTGAATATCCTCAATATTTATCTGTAAGAGAATCAATTCTAAAAAGGAAGATTACCAATTAGAATTTGGATAGTTGTTTTTTGTTCACATCCATTTTGTCATAGGGGAAAAATGAAAAAAAATTAAAATGATTTGAATTTGAAGTGACTTTGAATTGAAAATGATTTAAAATAGGAATGACCTGAAATTGAATGATCCTATCCATTAATTCTCATCTTTTTTTTTGATATCCCCAACATATTACTGTGAGATATACGATTCTGAAAACGAAGTATCCCAATCAGAATTTGGTTAATTTTTTTTGTTTATATCAATCTTATCATAGGGGAAAAATAAAAATGATTGAAAATTGAAGTGACTTTGAATTGAAAATTATTCGAAATTGAAGTGATCTGAAATTGAGTGATCCTATCCATTGATTATTATCTTTTCTTGAAACTTCCCAATATTTACGTGTGAGAGAATCGATTCTAAAAACTAAGTATCCTAATCAGAATTTGGTTAATTTTTTTTGTTCATATCAATCTCATCATAGGGGAAAAATAAAAGAAAATAAAAATATTCGAAATTGAAGTAACTTTGAATTGAGAATTATTCAAAATTGAAATGACCTGAAATTGAATGATCCTATCCATTAATTCTCACCTTTTTTTGAATCTCCCCAACATGTTTCTGTGAGAGATACGATTCTGAAAACGAAGTATCCTAATCAGAATTTGGTTAATTTTTTTGTTTATATCAATCATAGGGGAAAAATAAAAAAAATTAACATTATTTGAAATTGAAGTGACTTTGAATTGAAAATTATTCGAAATTGAAGTGATCGGTGCTTTCGAAATCTGACGGAACTGAACTGAAGAATGTTCATCATTTGCTTACTATATTTCTCGAATTGTCCATTAGTTCATTTTTTCAGTGGAAATAGAATATGAATGAACGATGAGGTTGGAACCTGTGGTATAAAAGTTGAAACTTTTCCTATAGATCAATTGCCCTAACACCGAACCGATATTTCTGCACTCGACGCGCGTTTCGCTAACAAAGTAAGTATCTTCGGGAGAAGAATATTGATACCAAACCTAAAGACTAGGGTTAGTTTTTCATATACCTGAAGTTTTCCGGTCCGATATCAACTTTTTTTGTTACTGCTACTTATGCTAAGTAATTTCTCGACAATGATCAAGCGCAGTCACTACCTGCAAAGTTTTTTGGTCCGTCATCTTTCATTATTGATTGTTCCGATTGAATTCGGAACAAAAGATTAAAAAGCGGGCTGTGTAGATTTAACATCAATTTTCTTCTCCTCAAGATGCTAACCTTGTTAGTGAAACGAGCGTCGAGTGCAAACATATCACTTTGATGTTAGGTTAACTGATCTCCAGAAGAAGTTCTAAAGATTATGAAAGATATACATAATGGAACATCGAAAAGAATGCTGAGAATCTCTTGTAAAATCACTTGATTTTTGTATATCGTGATGTCTATTCAAAACACAGAACAAACACATTCAACAAGTTTATAGTCGCTATATTCACTCAATTTCCTTGTGTTTTTACTGATGGGGCGGAATGACAAACATGAATCGGTTGCTACTAATAGGTGCTGCCAGGATTTAAGGTATAAAACATCACCGGCAGAACGCCAATGGCATTATGTCGTGCTCTGTTGTCATACTCAGATCGCTATAATTGTAATTTTTGAGAATGGAGGCATCCAGGAGAGAAATTATGGCTGTTGATCTATATTGGTTGAGAACTTCTAGGGGAATCATCCTCGCTACCCGTCCATCGAGAAGTCAAGGCTTGGATTTCTACATGCCAGGAGAATGCTGATGTCCGAAGACAATTCTGTGGATGTCAGTACGAGCGAAAAATCGGCCAAGCGAAAAAAACCTGGAAAATCATGATCGAAGTGGTTCGGAAAAAACGAAAATATCCCATTATCGTTTGTAATAGAGTCATGAATAAAAGTATATAATAGTAATGTTTAATTATTCTGAAGAATACTTGCAAGAATCATTTTCAATATCCTATTTGACCGGTAGATTTTTTGTCGGAATATTTTTTTCTTCCATAATTTCTCCAAAATTTTGAGGCGAATTGTTAACATGGAATGATCCTATCCATCAATTCTCATCTTTTTTTGAAAGTCCCCAATATTTATCTGTAAGAGAATCAATTCTAAAAAGGAAGATTACTAATCAGAATTTGGTTAATTGTTTTTTGTTTATATCAATCTTAGCATAGGAGAAAAAAAAAATTAAAATTATTTGAAATTGAAGTGACTTTGAATTGAGAATTATTCAAAATTAAAATGACCTGAAATTGAATGATCCTATCCATTAATTCTCACCTTTTTTTGAATTTCCCCAATATGTTTCTGTGAGGGAATCGATTGTAAAAACGAAGTATCCTTATCAGAATTCGGTTAATTTTTTTTGTTTATATCATTTCATCATAGGATAAAATTTAAAAAAATATTTGAAATTGAAGTGACTTTGAATTGAGAATTATTCAAAATTGAAATGACCTGAAATTGAGTGATCCTATCCATTGATTCTCATCTTTCTTTGAATTTCCCCAACATGTTTCTGTGAGAGATACGATTCTGAAAACTAAGTATCCTAATCAGAATTTGGTTAATTTTTTTTGTTCATATCAATATTATTATAGGAGAAAAATGAAAAAAAAATATTATTTGAAATTGAAGTGACTTTGAATTGAAAATTATTCGAAATTGAAGTGATCTGTGCTTTCGAAATCTGACGGAACTGAAGAATGTTCATCATTTGCTTACTATATTTCTCGAATTGTTCATTAGTTCATTTTTTCAGTGGAAATTAAATATGAATCAACGATGAGGTCGGAACCTGTGGTATAAAAGTTGAAACGTTTCCTAATTAGATCAATTGCCCTAACATCGAACCGATATTTCCGCACTCGACGCGCGTTTCGCTAACAAAGTAAGTTTCTTCGGGAGAAGAATATTGATACCAAATCTAAAGACTAGGATTAGTTTTTCATATACCTGAAGTTTTTCGGTCCGATATGGATTTTTTTTGTTACTGCTACTAATTCTAAGTAATTTCTCGACAATGATCATGCGCAGTCACTACCTGCAAATTTTTTTGGTCCGTCATCTTTTATTATTGATTGTTCCGATTGAATTCTGAACAAAAGATCAAAAAGCGGGCTGTCTAGATTTAACATCAATTTTCCTCTCCTCAAGATGCTAACCTTGTTGGTGAAACGAGCGTCGAGTGCAAACATATCACTTTGATGTTAGGTTAACTGATCTCCAGAAGAAGTTCTAATGATTATGAAAGATATACATAATATAATATCGAAAAAGAGAATGCTGAGTATCTCTTGTAAAATCACTTGATTTTTGTATATCGTGATGTCTATTCAAAACAGAGAACAAACACATTCAACAAATTTATAGTCGCTATATTCACTCAATTTCCTTGTGTTTTTGCTGATGGGGCGGAATGACAAACATGAATCGGTTGCTACTAATAGGTCCTGCCAGGATTTAAGGTATAAAACCCCACCGGCAGAACGCCAATGGCATTATATCGTGCTCTGTTGTCATACTCAGATCGCTATAATTGTGATTTTTGAGAATGGAAGCATCCAGGAGAGAAATTATGGCTGTAAATCTATATTGGTTGAGAACTTCTAGGGAGAATCATCCTCGCTACCCGTCCATCGAGAAGTCAAGGCTTGGATTTCTACATGCCAGGAGAATGCTGATGTCCGAAGACAATTCTGTGGATGTCAGTACGAGCGAAAAATCGGCCAAGCGGAAAAACCTGGAAAATCATGATCGGAGTGGTTCGAAAAAAACCAAAATATCCCATTATCGTTTGTAATAGAGTCATGAATTAAAGTATATAATAGTAATGTTTAATTATTCTGAAGAATACTTGCAAAAATCATTTTCAATATCCCATTTGACCGGTAGATTTTTGTCGGAATATTTTTTTCTTCCATTATTTCTCCAAAATTTCGAGGCGAATTGTTAACATGGAATGATCCTATCCATCAATACTCATCTTTTTTTGAATCTCCCCAACATGTTTCTGTGAGAGATACGATTCTGAAAACTAAGTATCCTAATCAGAATTTGGTTAATTTTTTTTGGTTATATCAATTCATCATAGGATAAAATTTTAAAAAATATATGAAATTGAATGATCCTATCCATCAATACTCATCTTTTTTTGAATCTCCCCAACATGTTTCTGTGAGAGATACGATTCTGAAAACGAGGTATCCTAATCAGAATTTGGTTAATTTTTTTTGTTTATATCAATCTTATCATAGGGGAAAAATAAAAAAAAAATTATTTGAAATTGAAGTGACTGAATTGAGAATCATTCAAAATTGAAATGACCTGAAATTGAATGATCCTATCCATTAATTCTCACCTTTTTTTGAATCTCCCCAATATGTTTCTGTGAGGGGGTATCGATTCTAAAAACGAAGTATCCTAATCAGAATTTGGTTAATTTTTCTTTGTTTATATCAATCTTATCATAGGAGAAGAATAAAAAAAATTAAAATGATTGGAAATTTAAGTGACTTTGAATTGAAAATTATTCGAAATTGAGGTGATTTGAGCTTTCGAAATCAGACGGAACTGAACTGAAGAATGTTCATCATTTGCTTACTATATTTCTCGAATTGTCCATTAATTAATTTTTTCAGTGGAAATTAAATATGAATCAACGATGAGGTTGGAACCTGTGGTATAAAAGTTGAAACTTTTCCTATAGATCAATCGCCCTAACACCGAACCGATATTTCTGCACTCGACGCGCGTTTCGCTAACAAAGTAAGTATCTTCGGGAGAAGAATATTGATACCAAATCTAAAGACTAGGGCCAGTTTTTCATATACCTGAAGTTTTCCGGTCCGATATCAACTTTTTTTGTTACTGCCACTTATGCTAAGTAATTTCTCGACAATGATCAAGCGCAGTCACTACCTGCAAAGTTTTTTGGTCCGTCATCTTTTATTATTGATTGTTCCGATTGAATTCGGAACAAAAGATTAAAAAGCGGGCTGTGTAGATTTAACATCAATTTTCTTCTCCTCAATATGCTAACCTTGTTAGTGAAACGAGCGTCGAGTGCAAACATATCACTTTGATGTTAGGTTAACTGATCTCCAGAAGAAGTTCTAATGATTATGAAAGATTTACATAATGGAACATCGAAAAGAATGCTGAGTATCTCTTGTAAAATCACTTGATTTTTGTATATCGTGATGTCTATTCAAAACAGAGAACAAACACATTCAACAAGTTTATAGTCGCTATATTCACTCAATTTCCTTGTGTTTTTGCTGATGGGGCGGAATGACAAACATGAATCGGTTGCTACTAATAGGTGCTGCCAGGATTTAAGGTATAAAACATCACCGGCAGAACGCAAATGGCATTATGTCGTGCTCTGTTGTCATACTCAGATCGCTATAATTGTAATTTTTGAGAATGGAGGCATCCAGGAGAGAAATTATGGCTGTTAATCTATATTGGTTGAGAACTTCTAGGGAGAATCATCCTCGCTACCCGTCCATCGAGAAGTCAAGGCTTGGATTTCTACATGCCAGGAGAATGCTGATGTCCGAAGACAATTCTGTGGATGTCAGTACGAGCGAAAAATCTGCCAAGCGGAAAAACCTGGAAAATCATGATCGAAGTGGTTCGAAAAAAACGAAAATATCCCATTATCGTTTGTAATAGAGTCATGAATAAAAGTATATAATAGTAATGTTTAATTATTCTGAAGAATACTTGCAAGAATCATTTTCAATATCCTATTTGACCGGTAGATTTTTTGTCGGAATATTTTTTTCTTCCATAATTTCTCCAAAATTTCGAAGCGAATTGTTAACATGGAATGATCCTATCCATCAATTCTCATCTTTTTTTGAAAGTGCCCAATATTTATCTGTAAGAGAATCTATTCTTAAAAGGAAGATTACTAATCAGAATTTGGTTGACTGTTTTTTGTTTATATCAATCTTAGCATAGGAGAAAAATAAAAAAATTAAAATTATTTGAAATTGAAGTGACTTTGAATTGAGAATCATTCAAAATTGAAATGACCTGAAATTGAATGATCCTAGCCATTAATTCTCACCTTTTTTTGAATTTCCCCAATATGTTTCTGTGAGAGAATCGATTGTAAAAACGAAGTATCCTTATCAGAATTTGGTTAATATTTTTTGTTTATATCATTTCATCATAGGATAAAATTTAAAAAAATATTTGAAATTGAAGTGACTTTGAATTGAGAATTATTCAAAATTGAAATGACCTGAAATTGAGTGATTCTATCCATTGATTCTCATCTTTCTTTGAATTTCCCCAACATGTTTCTGTGGAAGATACGATTCTGAAAACGAAGTATATTAATCAGAATTTGGTTAATTTTTTTTTTGTTCATATCAAAATTATCATAGGAGAAAAATGAAAAAAAAATATTATTTGAAATTGAAGTGACTCTGAAGTGAAAATTATTCGAAATTGAAGTGACCTGTGCTTTCGGAATATGACGGAACTGAAGAATGTTCATCATTTGCTTACTATATTTCTCGAATTGTCCATTAGCTCATTTTTTCAGTGGAAATTAAATATGAATCAACGATGAGGTTGGAACCTGTGGTATAAAAGTTGAAACTTTTCCTATAGATCAATTGCCCTAACACCGAACCGATATTTCTGCACTCGACGGGCGTTTCGCTAACAAATTAAGTATCTTCGGGACAGGAGTATTGATACCAAATCTAAAGACTAGGTTTAGTTTTTTATATACCTGAAGTTTTTCGGTCGGACATGGACTTTTTTGTTACTGCTACTGATTCTAAGTCATTTCTCCACAATGATCAAGTGCAGTCACTACCTGCAAATTTATTGGTCCGTCATCTGTTATTATTGACTGTTCCGATTGAATTCTGAACAAAAGATTAAAAAGCGGGCTGTCTAGATTTAACATCAATTTTCTTCTCCTCAAGATGCTAACCTTGTTGGTGAAACGAGCGTCGAGTGCAAACATATCACTTTGATGTTAGGTTAACTGATCTCCAGAAGAAGTTCTAATGGTTATGAATGATATACATAATGGAACATCGAATGGAATGCTGAGTAATAACTCATTTTGTTTGTATATCATTATGTTTATACCAAACACAGAGCAAACACATTCAACACGTCTGTAGTCAGTCTATAACCTCAACTTTTTCTGTTTTTGCTGATGGTGAGAGATGATGAGATTGAGAATATTACACCTTAGGCTTGGTAACTCTGAAGTTTGTGCCCAAACCGTGTGAACAATCACTCATTTTGTTTGTATATCATAATGTTTTTCTGTTTTTTTTTGATGGTGCGTGATCACAAACATGAATCGGGTACTACTAATAGGCCTGCCTGGATATAAGTTATAAATACACCACCTGCACTACGGCAATTTTGCTCTGTTGCCATACTTAGATTAAAATATTTGTAGTTTTCGAAAATGGATGCATCCAGAAAAGAAATTGTTGCTGTTGATCTATATTGGTTGAGAACTTCTAGGGAGAATCACCATCGCTACCCGTCCATCGAAAAGCCAAGGCTTGGATTTCTACATGCTGATGTCCGAGGACAAATCCGTGGATGACTTGACGAGCCCAACATCGGCCAAGCAAAAAATCCTCGATAATCACGATCAAACTGGTTCGAAAAAAACGAAAATATGCCATTACCGTTTGTAGAAGAGAATTGGATAAAAGTATATAAGACACTCATAATTAAATAATGAATATTATTTCTAGATATATTGACTATTCTGAAGAAATCTTGCAAGAATCATTTTCAATATCCAATTTAGACTATAGATTCTCTGACGGAATAGTTTTTTCTTCCATACTCTTTCTTTCTTCAATTTCTTGTGGCGAATTGTGTACATGGAATGATCCTATCCATTAATTCTCATCTTTTTTTTTTTGAATCTCCCAAATATTTATCCGGAAGAGAATCGATTTGACAAAACGAGGTATTCTTATCAGAATTTCACCCAATACCGTTTGTAGAAAAAAATTGGATAAAACTATATAAGACACTCATTATTAAGGCCAGCGTTCACTTGGGCTTGACAAACTAATCCGATGACGGCGCTACGATATTGTTACGATTTATCCTTGGGTTCATTGATTAAAACTCCTAACAACATTTCACTACTTTTATTACAACCCTTCATCACAATACGACACAATGACTTAAATCGCTCCGCTAACTTTCAAACTCTCTCTAACCGTAACAGCGAGCGACTTCCGTATTTATAGTTTATACACGCTCAAATTCATGGAGAATCCTCCAGACAAATACCGATATCGAATTTGGAGAAACTTTTTCAGGTCAAATGACCAAACATGTATCATGTTCAGAACGATGCTGCTATATTAGGTATATTACATAATTTACAGCAAATATATTCGCTTTTTGTTGGACAGTGGTGGGCTGTGATCCATCCTCTTTGGTTGAAGTGGGAAATGAACTGGAAATTACATCTTCAGCAAATGACGAAAACGAACGAGAACCGTTTGGACATTAAATAAGTCTTGAACAAACTATGATTATGTGCTTCTTTAGCATCTTCAATTGTTGCACTAAAACGTATTTCTTGCATTAACATACTCGGATCTCGTTTCTGAACTTTGATTTTGACGCCAGAGATGGAATGCTATTCATCCATATTGAATTTGATCAATATATTTCCTCTGCAGAGTCCATTCGGATATAATTTTCAATTTCAAGTTATTGAATAGTTCTATTGTTTGTTCAGAACTTCTCTAGCTTATAAACTTCAATATTCCAAATAGGGTGCGAGGGAGGCAGAATCTGTTTTATAGAGAATTCTATGCCACAAATTATGCTCAATATTCTCCTATTGAGAGATCCTTGAGGCTACTGAATGGATATTGATATATTCAGATCTTCTCTTTATCGGCATTTAAGAGAGCTGTGACGAGCAATCTTTGATGTTGTTTCAATAGATGGTTTTCTTCTGAATTATCAGGTATATATCCAATTGTAAATTGTTTTTACAATGTAAAACCAGTGTACTCGTGTAGGTATAGTATTTATATTTTATAAAATGGTTTTACTCATATATTAATAAATGAATGAAGAATTATACAATTTTAATGTATATTATTTCTGCATGAATCATGTTCAAATAAATCAAACGAAACGTCGAACTGAACCTAAAATAATTCATGGCCCTCTATCGACCCCTATTCTACTAAAGCACAAACAGACACTTAGAAACCTGTTCGATCCTGAAGTCATTGAATGCGAAATATTAGACATTCCATACGCAGAGACAACAAAAAAGGAGATTCGCCGAAAATCAAAAAATTATACCAGTATATTGTTATATTTTCCCGAAATATTTGAGAAAATGTGTGATAGACTTTCGGACTGGCTGAATTACAGCAACACCCTCAGCATAAATCAGACTACAATCTTTCAATTTCTGCAAGATATAACAAAAACTTCAGAATAAAATGAGTTGGCTCTGGGAATTTTTTCCATATATTTGAGGTATATTATTGCATATACCACAATAAACTGTTCCCTAAACCTCACTGGCTGTATAAACGAGTAGTTGTAACAAGAAATCATTAAGCTATCAAATCTAATGATAGAACCGTGGTCTTGGTAGTGTAGTGGTTAGCATATCTGCCTATCAAGCGGAAGGCCGGGGTTCGAATCCTCGCCGGACCACCGTGCTGGGTAATCGCACGTTAAAAGGTAAGGCCTCGTTGATCCATTGCTCGCACAAGTTTCGACTTCTGAGGGTTGACGTTCGTCAGCTGGTTAACGGAACGAACAATTTTCAGAACAACAACCTCCGATAATATTGTTCCTAAGGGACTAGAGGACAAATTCTTTGTAATGAAAATATAAACTTAGCAAAGTATAAACCGGCATTTTACGCTGATGACATAAATTTCCTTGCAGAGCATGAACATTTCCGAGAAGTCACAACTTCAAAGCTCTCCTGGAATTATTAACAGATTGGTTTCTCGTTAACAAGTTAATTCTAAATCCAACGTGATCTCCCCAATATGTTTCTGTGAGGGGGTATCGATTCTAAAAACGAAGTATCCTAATCAGAATTTGGTTAATTTTTCTTTGTTTATGTCAATCTTATCATAGGAGAAGAATAAAAAAAATTAAAATGATTGGAAATTTAAGTGACTTTGAATTGAAAATTATTCGAAATTGAGGTGATTTGAGCTTTCGAAATCAGACGGAACTGAAGAATGTTCATCATTTTCTTACTATATTTCTCGAATTGTCCATTAGTTAATTTTTTCAGTGGAAATTAAATATGAATCAACGATGAGGTTGGAACCTGTGGTATAAAAGTTGAAACTTTTCCTATAGATCAATTGCCCTAACACCGAACCGATATTTCTGCACTCGACGCGCGTTTCGCTAACAAAGTAAGTATCTTTGGGAGAAGAATATTGATACCAAATCTAAAGACTAGGGTTAGTTTTTCATATACCTGAAGTTTTCCGGTCCGATATGGACTTTTTTTGTTACTGCTACTTATTCTAAGTAATTTCTCGACAATGATCAAGCGCAGTCACTACCTGCAAAGTTTTTTGGTCCGTCATCTTTTATTATTGATTGTTCCGATTGAATTCGGAACGAAAGATTAAAAAGCGGGCTGTGTAGATTTAACATCAATTTTCTTCTCCTCAAGATGCTAACCTTGTTGGTGAAACGAGCGTCGAGTGCAAACATATCACTTTGATGTTAGGTTAACTGATCTCCAGAAGAAGTTCTAATGATTATGAAAGATATACATAATGAAACATCGAAAAGAATGCTGAGAATCTCTTGTAAAATCACTTGATTTTTGTATATCGTGATGTCTATTCAAAACACAGAACAAACACATTCAAGTGTAGAGAAAAACCCGATGGGAAGTGTCGAGAAAAATCAAAAACCGGCCGATGATGCAGAACTAATCCAGAAACAGGAGGAAATCAACAAAACATTAACTTTCGAAAGCGAATATGCGAAAGATAGTCAGAAAACACCGAAAGGTCAAAATATAAATGATTTCAATTTTGACAAAAAGATAGAAAGCTTTCAGAATCTACTCAAATGCAACGAAAGGCTCTATGAGAGAGGATCTAAAACAGGCAACCCAACTGGAAAGGATCAGATATTTGGTGAGGCAAACGTCAGGAAAGATAGGGTAGTTGAAAAGTCGGAAGAAAATCGGCGGGACCAGGGTGGATCGAGTAGCCCTGGGATCAATGAGAAGTACGCCGACTTGGAAGCTACCCTACTGGATGAAGCCGCTGCCAGCACCCCTCTCAACTGGGAGGAGCTATGGTCGACTGAAGGAAAGGACGAACATTTCCAGAAGGCCATAGAGAAAAGGCGCAAAGAGCAGAATGATGAAATGGCTGGAAGGTGGTTGGAAAGGAACAAGTCGTTTAAACTTCCACCCCCACCCCTCTCAAAAAAGAAAATCGAGATTATAGACAACATCTTGATCTCAAACTATCAAGAAAAATACGGCGAGGACTTCAACATTGAACTGGAAAAGCTCGACAAACAGTTGGAAATAGCACAGGGGAAACAGGTCATAACCGAAAAACAACAAGAAGAACCAACCCAAACACCGGGTAAAGAAGATGAGGCATGCGCAGGAGCGCAGCTCATGGAGGTTGACGAACCGAGTAACCCCATGGCCTCTCAGGATATAGTAAAAATATTGGAAAAGACCAAGAACATCAGGAAAACCAAAAAAGCGGAAAAACCTGAAATAGCCAAAACTCCCCTCAAACCAACTAACACTACAAAAAAGGTAACGCCGAAAGCGCCAAGCCTCCCGGACCCAGTACCACCTCCAACACCTGAGGTGGACGAAGATGGTTTTACGTTGGTTAAGGCCAAGAAAACCAAAAAGAAAACCGTCAAGGTCGTAACCAACGTTGATGGAGAAAATGTCAGCAACAATCCAGAACCGGACAACAAGAATGGAAATATAGAGATAGAGGCCTTAAAGAAGAAGATGGAAGAGCTCGAAAAAGCTCTTCGCGATGCCCAAAGGCAGTACCAGGAGATGGTGAAAGTCTCAAAAGAGGTGGACAAAGTCATCCAATCCCCTAAAAGGCGGAAAACATCGAAGAAAGAAGAGTTCCCACCTCTGGGAGGGAGGGACCCGATCCAGCAATCCATAACCACGGACAACCGTTTCCAAACTCTAGCAATAGAGGAAGAGGCCGAGGAGCGTGGTGGGGCGCCCCTAGAGTCAGACAACCAAACCCAAGCAACAAGCTCTAATAAAAACAACAATAAAAATACCAAAAAGACAACTAAGATGCCACCCATCCTGGTGGAAGGCATAATTAAATGGGACGCTGAGGTCCGCGAGGTCTTCAGTAGGGGAATGAAAGGTAAAATCGAAGTGAGCTATCGTAAAAATACCACGATATTCCACACTGAGGACCCCGAGGACCATCAGAGGATTACGAGCTCCCTGAGGGAGGCCAAGGAGGAGTTTTACTCGTATACGCTCCCGGGCGACAAGACACACGCGTTCGTGATCAGGGGCCTCGATAGTGAACCTGAACCGGCAGAGATCAAAGAAGAATTAAAAGATATTCACGATATCAGAGTAAGTTCAATATACCGGTTGAGGAACACTATGAGGCCTCTGTACATGGTTATAACGCCGAAAAACACTACCTTGGCCTACCTGAGGAAGCACGTACGCACCCTATGCAGCACCAGGATAGGGTGGGAATTACGTAAGAGAGAGAGAGCCATAATACAGTGCCACCGTTGTCAGATGTGGGGGCACGCTACTTCAAATTGTAATCGCACACCAAGATGCCTGAAATGCGGGAAGGAACACTGGACACGAGATTGTCCTAAAACTCGTGACACCCCTGCCGTCTGCGCCAATTGCCATGAAGATCATCCGGCCAATTATACACAATGCAAAGTATACACTGATAGAATTAAGAACATCGAGGACAGACGGCAGAGCGAAAAGGCCAGTAAGCCCGGAAAGTTCCTTCCCGCACCCCCCCCATCTGAGAACGTGTGGGACAAGAGAAGGCAACAGGCAGCGCTCAATAATAGTAATAACAACGGCCAGTCTGGCTCTGGGGGCGCCTCACGCGCTCCTAGGACGAGAGAAACGGTTGTCAATCCTCCAAATCCAACAAGGTCATCCAATCCACCCCAAAACGCCCAGCAGAGCCCTCCGGAGGCCGGGGCGGCAGCGACGGTGGGAACACTTTGGGAGGTAAGCGAAAAGTGCAAGATCATTGGTCAAATGACAAACTTAGAGAATTTATGTGTAGCGCTTGATTACATCATTGACGGTTTTAATCGTGTGGGGAATAATAAAATGGGTAGAGTCCAGGTAATGCTGGGTCTCCCGAGCGTTCTCGATGGCTTGGACTTCTAGATGCCAGTAAAGGCATGTATGCTTAATGTCAACGGGATTAATAATAAAATCCCTAGTATTATTAATTTCGTTGACTCCCACAATGTCGACTTAATGTTTCTTTCCGAGACGAAACTCAGACCTCAACATCGTCTGAATTTCAGAGGTTTTGTCACCATTAGGCAAGACAGGCCGAATGCAGCGAGAAGTGGGGGTGTAGCGCTCCTGGTGAGGAAGCATGTCGCATACACACAGCTGCCACAGGTAAATAGTAGCATAGAACACGTTGGCGTGAAGCTAGAAGATGGCACCTGTGTGTATGCGATATACAACCCACCCAGCAATAGGTTTACCGACCGTGACCTGGACAGCCTGTTTAGCACTGGCCAAAAAGTGCTACTGGCTGGGGACTTGAATGCGAGGAGGCCGGAGTGGGGCTGTACCAATCAGTCCAACAGAAACGGCAGGACGCTCTGGGAATACTCCAATGATAATAATATGGTAATAGAGCACTCTGACGAACACACATACCAACCCTGGAACGGTTCGTCACCATCCACGATTGACCTGGTCCTAAATAAAAACGTAAGAGACCTGGGGGGGCTGACTGTTGTCCAGGAACTCAGCTCCGACCACCACCCTGTGCTCTTTGAGTTGCGCAGGGAATGTCGTCGAGTGTACAAACGTAAGTTTGATTACTCGACGACAGAGTGGCCGGAGTACCGAAGTATCCTGAACAGACTTACTGTAATAACACCCAATATACAGAAAGAGGACCTGGACAACAGTATGGCCACCTTCATTAAAAATATACAAACCGCGAGGAATCAGACGACCAGGTTGGTCGTGGTTAGGGAGGGCAAGGATGTTCTCCCGGCGGATATTGATGAACTCATCCATGACCGCAATAGGGCGAGGAAACGCTGGCAACAGACCAGGGACCTCGCCCACAAAGCGGAGATGCTTAGGCTCGCCAAGCAGGTAAACAGGAGAATGCGTGAGTTCACCAATAAACGTTGGGAGGACAAAATTGCCGCCCTGTCCGTGCAGGACAACTCGCTATGGCGGATGGCGCGCCGGATCGATAAAAGATTCGAGCCCATCCCAACCATGGAGAGGGGGAATGCACGGGCGGTGTCGGACCGGGACAAGGCTCATATGTTCGGGGAGTATTTCCAGAGCGTCAACAGGACGTCTGCCGATGCTACCCAGGAGCAAAGGCATGCGACGGCAAGAGCCCGGGACCTCCGAAACATGAACCCGGTGGCAATCGACGAGCAAACGCTTGTTAGATTGCTCACCGATCATGAGGAGGTCCTGGAGGCAATCAAGAGAATGCCGCTGAATAAAGCTCCTGGCGAGGACAAGATTGGTGCGATCCTTCTCCGGAATCTTCCGCGGAAGGCCCTAGTCCAGTTCGTTCACCTAATTAACGCGGTACTTAGAAGCCAGTACTATCCAGACTGTCTCAAGGTGGCGGAGGTAATACCGATCCACAAAGTAGGGAAGCCTAAGAGCGCTGTGGAGAGCTACAGGCCCATTTCCCTGCTGAGCGTCGTCGCCAAAGTGGTTGACAGAATCATTCTGAATCGACTGATACGACTTGAGGGAAGGATGCACCTGATCCCTGAGGAACAGTTCGGGTTCCGGAAGGGGAGAAATACCACTTCGCAGGTGGCCCGGATTGTCCACGGGGTGAAGGAATCCTTCCATCAAGGGAAGAGCACCGTCATGGTCCTGTTGGACGTCGAAAAGGCGTTCGACAGGGTCTGGATTGAGGGATTGGTCAACAAAATGTGGAGTGTAAACATGCCTTTACACATCGTAAAATTGATCGACAGTTACCTGATCAACAGATCTTTTCGGGTAAGAGTGAACGAGAGCGTTTCGGGTGTCTTCAGGACCGAGGCAGGTGTCCCGCAGGGATCCTGTTTGTCGCCGCATCTGTACTCTCTGTATACGCACGATCTGCCAATGTTCAGGAGGACGAATGTTGCCATGTATGCGGACGATACCGCCATATATGCGCATTCGTTCTCCAGTGAGGTCGCGAATCGTCAGATTCAGACCCACATGGACAGGTACATCCTGCCGTATATGGAGAGGAACAAGATCAGCATCAATGCGAGTAAGACCGAGCTCGTCAATTTCTCGAAGAAATTCAAACACTCGAAAATCTTCGGGAAATTGCGAATCGGTAATAACACCATTAGCGAACAGGAAAGCGCCAGATACCTGGGAGTTGATCTGGATAAGCGCCTCAATTTTAAGAGGCACATCAGCCTAGCAATCCAACGAGCGGGTGCAGCGGTAAAACGTATGTACCCGCTCATTGCACGGAATTCGAAGCTCGATGTGGACAGCAAGCTGCTTATTTACAAGCAAGTAATTAGGCCGGCTATGCTGTACGCTTGTCCGATATTCTGCAGTCTCAAAAAGACTCCGATGACGAGGCTTGAGAGAATGCAGAATAAAGTCCTCCGTATCGTCACTAATAGTGATCGATACACTCGCATCGAAGACTTACTTGAAACAGCTTGTATAGAGACGATTACGGACTACGTCAGACGGACCTCCTACTCGTTCTACAAATTCTTCCTACCCAAAAGCCCTTTGACTCGTGGGATTACGGGCATCAGAGCTCACCATAATCAGCCCAGGAAACATGGGCTGATTTATGAGGCCCTCGACCTCTATCGGGAGAGGCAGTGATACCGGACTAAAAAGCTAGTAGCTTAATAAACCAATTATCATAAGCCGGTTTTTCCAGATTTTCCGGCATTCCCGTCACGATTAAAATCACCAAAATGTAGGCTACACTTAATTATCTCATTCATTTGACCGAAACACGCGCATAAGCCAGTGTGGCAGGAGGCGCGTCCTGCACTTTTCCAACTACCGAAAATCCCGGAGTGTTTTTACCAGAGAGACCTACGAACACCTGTAGGCATGCTCTCCGCTGTCGCGCCGGCGGCCGCGAGGGTGCATGTGGGGCGGCGCTGCTCGCTCGCACACTCTAGGGTGGGCGAGTGAGCGGTGCTCCTACCTCCCCCTCCCGTTCTTACCTGCCGGTCGGGTCCCTCCGTCCACAGATGGGAGCGGTTTCCAGGAGCAGCAAGAGAATGATATGTAGATCGTGTATGTCATGTATATATACATCTTGTATTGTTAAAGGCTACTACCTGTGACATGTAAATTCATTAAGGGATGAAATGTAATACTGAAGAGATAATAAAGTTTTTGAATTTGAATATCTGCCTATCAAGCGGAAGGCCGGGGTTCGAATCCTCGCCGGACCACCGTGCTGGGTAATCGCACGTTAAAAGGTAAGGCCTCGTTGATCCATTGCTCGCACAAGTTTCGACTTCTGAGGGTTGACGTTCGTCAGCTGGTTAACGGAACGAACAATTTTCAGAACAACAACCTTCGATAATATTGTTCCTAAGGGACTAGAGGACAAATTCTTTGTAATGAAAATATAAACTTAGCAAAGTATAAACCGGCATTTTACGCTGATGACATAAATTTCCTTGCAGAGCATGAACATTTCCGAGAAGTCACAACTTCAAAGCTCTCCTGGAATTATTAACAGATTGGTTTCTCGTTAACAAGTTAATTCTAAATCCAACGTGATCTCCCCAATATGTTTCTGTGAGGGGGTATCGATTCTAAAAACGAAGTATCCTAATCAGAATTTGGTTAATTTTTCTTTGTTTATATCAATCTTATCACAGGAGAAGAATAAAAAAAATTAAAATGATTGGAAATTTAAGTGACTTTGAATTGAAAATTATTCGAAATTGAGGTGATTTGAGCTTTCGAAATCAGACGGAACTGAAGAATGTTCATCATTTGCTTACTATATTTCTCGAATTGTCCATTAGTTAATTTTTTCAGTGGAAATTAAATATGAATCAACGATGAGGTTGGAACCTGTGGTATAAAAGTTGAAACTTTTCCTATAGATCAATTGCCCTAACACCGAACCGATATTTCTGCACTCGACGCGCGTTTCGCTAACAAAGTAAGTATCTTTGGGAGAAGAATATTGATACCAAATCTAAAGACTAGGGTTAGTTTTTCATATACCTGAAGTTTTCCGGTCCGATATGGACTTTTTTTGTTACTGCTACTTATTCTAAGTAATTTCTCGACAATGATCAAGCGCAGTCACTACCTGCAACGTTTTTTGGTCCGTCATCTTTTATTATTGATTGTTCCGATTGAATTCTGAACGAAAGATCAAAAAGCTGGCTGTCTAGATTTAGCATCAATTTTCTTCTCCTCAAGATGCTAACCTTGTTGGTGAAACGAGCGTCGAGTGCAAACATATCACTTTGATGTTAGGTTAACTGATCTCCAGAAGTTCTAATGGTTATGAATGATATACATAATGGAACATCGAATGGAATGCTGAGTAATAACTCATTTTGTTTGTATATCATTATGTTTATACCAAACACAGAGCAAACACATTCAACACGTCTGTAGTCAGTCTATAACCTCAACTTTTTCTGTTTTTGCTGATGGTGAGAGATGATGAGATTGAGAATATTACACCTTAGGCTTGGTAACTCTGAAGTTTGTGCCCAAACCGTGTGAACAATCACTCATTTTGTTTGTATATCATAATATTTATACCAAACACAGAGCAAACACATTTAACAACTTTATAGTCAGTCTATTAGCACAATTTTTTCTGTTTTTTTTGATGGTGCGTGATCACAAACATGAATCGGGTGCTACTAATAGGCCTGCCTGGATTTAAGATATAAATACACCACCTGCACTACGGCAATTTTGCTCTGTTGCCATACTTAGATTAAAATATTTGTAGTTTTCGAAAATGGATGCATCCAGAAAAGAAATTGTTGCTGTTGATCTATATTTGTTGAGAACTTCTAGGGAGAATCACCATCGCTACCCGTCCATCGAAAAGCCAAGGCTTGGATTTCTACATGCTGATGTCCGAGGACAAATCCGTGGATGACTTGACGAGCCCAACATCGGCCAAGCAAAAAATCCTCGATAATCACGATCAAACTGGTTCGAAAAAAACGAAAATATGCCATTACCGTTTGTAGAAGAGAATTGGATAAAAGTATATAAGACACTCATAATTAAATAATGAATATTATTTCTAGATATATTGACTATTCTGAAGAAATCTTGCAAGAATCATTTTCAATATCCAATTTAGACTATAGATTCTCTGACGGAATAGTTTTTTCTTCCATACTCTTTCTTTCTTCAATTTCTTGTGGCGAATTGTGTACATGGAATGATCCTATCCATTAATTCTCATCTTTTTTTTTGAATCTCCCAAATATTTATCCGGAAGAGAATCGATTTGACAAAACGAGGTATTCTTATCAGAATTTCACCCAATACCGTTTGTAGAAAAAAATTGGATAAAACTATATAAGACACTCATTATTAAGGCCAGCGTTCACTTGGGCTTGACAAACTAATCCGATGACGGCGCTACGATATTGTTACGATTTATCCTTGGGTTCATTGATTAAAACTCCAAACAACATTTCACTACTTTTATTACAACCCTTCATCACAATACGACACAATGACTTAAATCGCTCCGCTAACTTTCAAACTCTCTCTAACCGTAACAGCGAGCGACTTCCGTATTTATAGTTTATACACGCTCAAATTCATGGAGAATCCTCCAGACAAATACCGATATCGAATTTGGAGAAACTTTTTCAGGTCAAATGACCAAACATGTATCATGTTCAGAACGATGCTGCTATATTAGGTATATTACATAATTTACAGCAAATATATTCGCTTTTTGTTGGACAGTGGTGGGCTGTGATCCATCCTCTTTGGTTGAAGTGGGAAATGAACTGGAAATTACATCTTCAGCAAATGACGAAAACGAACGAGAACCGTTTGGACATTAAATAAGTCTTGAACAAACTATGATTATGTGCTTCTTTAGCATCTTCAATTGTTGCACTAAAACGTATTTCTTGCATTAACATACTCGGATCTCGTTTCTGAACTTTGATTTTGACGCCAGAGATGGAATGCTATTCATCCATATTGAATTTGATCAATATATTTCCTCTGCAGAGTCCATTCGGATATAATTTTCAATTTCAAGTTATTGAATAGTTCTATTGTTTGTTCAGAACTTCTCTAGCTTATAAACTTCAATATTCCAAATAGGGTGCGAGGGAGGCAGAATCTGTTTTATAGAGAATTCTATGCCACAAATTATGCTCAATATTCTCCTATTGAGAGATCCTTGAGGCTACTGAATGGATATTGATATATTCAGATCTTCTCTTTATCGGCATTTGAGAGAGCTGTGACGAGCAATCTTTGATGTTGTTTCAATAGATGGTTTTCTTCTGAATTATCAGGTATATATCCAATTGTAAATTGTTTTTACAATGTAAAACCAGTGTACTCGTGTAGGTATAGTATTTATATTTTATGAAATGGTTTTACTCATATATTAATAAATGAATGAAGAATTATACAATTTTAATGTATATTATTTCTGCATGAATCATGTTCAAATAAATCAAACGAAACGTCGAACTGAACCTAAAATAATTCATGGCCCTCTATCGACCCCTATTCTACTAAAGCACAAACAGACACTGAGAAACCTGTTCGATCCTGAAGTCATTGAATGCGAAATATTAGACATTCCATACGCAGAGACAACAAAAAAGGAGATTCGCCGAAAATCAAAAAATTATACCAGTATATTGTTATATTTTCCCGAAATATTTGAGAAAATGTGTGATAGACTTTCGGACTGGCTGAATTACAGCAACAACCTCAGCATAAATCATCAGACTACAATCTTTCAATTTCTGCAAGATATAACAAAAACTTCAGAATAAAATGAGTTGGCTCTGGGAATTTTTTCCATATATTTGAGGTATATTATTGCATATACCCCAATAAACTGTTCCCTAAACCTCACTGGCTGTATAAACGAGTAGTTGTAACAAGAAATCATTAAGTTACCAAATCTAATGATAGAACCGTGGTCTCGGTAGTGTAGTGGTTAGCATATCTGCCTATCGGAAGCCTAAGAACGCTGTGGAGAGCTACAGGCCCATTTCCCTGCTGAGTGTCGTCGCCAAAGTGGTTGACAGAATTATTCTGAACAGACTGATTCGTCTTGAGGGAAGGATGCACCTGATCCCTGAGAAACAGTTCGGGTTCCGGAAGGGTAGAAATACCACTTCGCAGGTGGCCCGGATTGTCCACGGGGTGAAGAAGTCCTTCAACCAAAACAAGAACACCGTCATGGTCCTGTTGGACGTCGAAAAGGCGTTCGACAGGGTCTGGATTGAGGGATTGGTCAGCAAAATGTGGAGTGTAAACATGCCTTCACACATCGTAAAACTGATCGACAGTTACCTGATCAACAGGTCCTTTCGGGTAAGAGTGAACGAGAGCGTTTCGGGTGTCTTCAGGACCGAGGCAGGTGTCCCGCAGGGATCCTGTTTGTCGCCACATCTGTACTCTCTGTATACGCACGATCTACCAATGTTCAGGGGAACGAATGTTGCCATGTATGCGGACGATACCGCCATATATGCGCATTCGTTCGCCAGTGAGGTCGCGAATCGTCAGATTCAGATCCACATGGACAGGTACATCCTGCCGTATATGGAGAGAAACAAGATCAACATCAACGCGAATGAGACCGAGCTCGTCAACTTCTCGAAGAAACTCAAAAATTCGAAGATCTTCGGGAAGTTGCGAATCGGGGATAACATCATCAACGAACAGGAAAGCGTCAGATACCTGGGAGTTGATCTGGATAAGCGCCTCAATTTTAAGAGGCACATCAGCTTAGCAATCCAAAGAGCGGGTGCAGCGGTAAAACGCATGTACCCGCTCATTGCACGGAATTCGAAGCTAGATGTGGACAGCAAGCTGCTTATTTACAAGCAAGTAATTAGGCCGGCTATGCTGTACGCTTGTCCGATATTCTGCAGTCTCAAAAAGACTCCGATGACGAGGCTGGAGAGAATGCAGAATAAAGTCCTCCGTATCGTCACTAATAGTGATCGATACACTCGCATTGAAGATCTACTCGAAACTGCTTGTAATACCGTTCTACAAATTCCAACCAAAAAGCCCTCTGACTCGCGGAATTACGGGCATCAGAGCTCACCATAATCAGCCCAGGAAACATGGGCTGATTTATGAGGCCCTCGACCTCTATCGGGAGAGGCAGTAATACATGGACCGATAAGCTATTAGCTTGAAAACCCAATTATCATAAGCCGGTTTTTCTAGCTTTTCCGGCAATTCCCGACACGATTAATATTATCAAAATGTAGTGTTGCACTTAATTATCTTATTCAATTGACCAAAAATACGCGCATAAGCCATCGAGACAGGAGGCGCGTCTTGCACTTTTCCAATTGCCAAAAATCCCGGAGCGTTTTTACCAGAGAGACCTACGAACACCTGTAGGCATGCTCTCCGCTGTCGCGCCGGCGGCTGCGAGGGTGCATGTGGGGCGGCGCTGTCCGCTCGCACACTCTAGGGTGGGCGAGTGGGCTGCGCACCTACCTCCCCCTCCCGTTCTTACCTGCCGGTCGGGTCCCTCCGTCCACAGATGGGGACGGTTCCAGGAGCTGCAGAAATGATTTGTAGAATGTGTATATCTTGTATATATATATATATATATATATATATATATATATATATATATGTATATATATATATATATATATATATATATATATATATATATATCTATTGGATTGTTAACTGCAGAAAACCTGAGTTGTAAATTCGTTAAGGAATGACTTGTATACAAAAACAGAAAATAAACGTATTTTGAATTTTGAATATCTGCCTATCAAGCGGAAGGCCGGGGTTCGAATCCTCGCCAGACCACCGTGCTGGGTAATCGCACGTTAAAAGGTAAGGCCTCGTTGATCCATTGCTCGCACAAGTTTCGACTTCTGAGGGTTGACGTTCGTCAGCTGGTTAACGGAACGAACAATTTTTAGAACAACAACCTTCGATAATATTGTTACTAAGGGACTACAGGACAAATTCTTTGTATTGAAAATATAAACTTAGCAGAGAATAAACCGGCATTTTACGCTGATGACATAAATTTCCTTGCAGAGCATGAACATTTCCGAGAAGTCACAACTTCAAAGCTCTCTTGGAATTATTAACAGATTGGTTTCTCGTTAACAAGTTAATTCTAAATCCAACGTGATGGTATTCTCCACAATTTGACAGACCTTCTGGAATTTAATCGAACATCATTTCAATTCCTTAAACACCATAGTTTGATGGTAATCCTAATTTTTACGCATTATACCAGCATTAAATCAGTTCGGGTATCATTGAGTCAATCATAGTATAATTTTTCATTGTGACAGCAGAAATGCTAATATATAACTTTTTATCTATCCAGAAGAGAACATCAAGAAACTTCTGGAAACTCTACTTCAATACTTCTGATGAGCTACAAGCCCATAATACTTTTTCAGAGGGTCAAATTACCCAACACAAACCATGTTCAGAACGATGCTGCTATATGAAACAATAACTTCTAGCACTAGGTATGCCTCTTCTTCTTCAGCAGTACAATCGGCTATGTACAGGAAAAGGGGAAGTTACTGTCAAATCTTCTCATAGAGCTTTCTTCAAGACCACGGATCCTGAAAAACTAGTCACAAAGAACCCAGTCCTGTGCTAGGATATTTTTTCGATTCATAAAATGAAATTTATAGGCTCTTCATAAGTTTTCCAGGATCTATCATCTTGAATAGAGCCATATAAGAATATTTGTATATGCGTCTAGTCCATTGAGAGTGCATGGGCTTGTAGTCTATTTGTGCAGAAACAACCAACTTTCAACCCTCTATGGAATATTCATACAAGAATGTCTTCTATTTTTTCAAATAAAACTAAAATCAGTTCTGCTGCTCAAAAGTGTTATCAATGGCTGCTTGAATTATCCGAGTTAAAAAGTAAATGTAAAAAAAGTGGTTGAAACTTATCAAAAATTTGCTTTCTTTTGTGTGATGTCCTCCAAACGTATCTACATCCATTGGTTCGTGTAATTCTTTTCGCTTTTGATTGTAAATCCAGTCAATCTTTGATGATATTAATTCATCGATTGTAAATATCGACGACAAAAAACTACTAAAAAACCTACAAGAAAAGTGACAAATGATAAGAAATTAACCGATCTGCGATACCTTAATCAGACCAGGAAAATTAGTACCGATATTGTACCCATATTATATTACTCCAGTAAAATCGGCATAATGGCTGCAAATGAGTGCTCAAACTGCGTTGAAAACATCGGCGATAATTCAGTGGCTTGCGAAAGCTGTCATACTATCTTACTTCCGAACGAATAATGTACTGGCTTAAGTGCTTCCGAATTTCGAGCTGTTGTTATCCAGAAGAGAACTTTCTTTTACTTTTGTTCCGATTGCCGCCTGGCATTCAAGTGTTCCCAAAATTCTGAGAGAAGTGGAAAACCTTAAGTCTGAAGTTACGTCCCTCAAACCTGAAATTGATATGTAGAAGGACAACAAGAGTAACTTTTCAATGACTGATGACATCATAAACGAGCTTCATGAAGGCCAAAAGAGATCAAACAATTTACTGATTTCCAGTTTGCCAGAAATATCAACCCTATCCGAAGATATTAATCATGGAAAAACGCTCTTATCCGGAGTTAATGAAGATACGATAAACGTCAACGAAAAACATATCTTTCGATTTGGGAATAACAAAAACGGCCATTGACGAATTAAATTTGCCCTTTCTTCTGCGCGCGAGGTGCATGAAATCTTGAGAAACAAAATTAAATGAGGGACATACAAGTAAAGTATTTTTACAACCTGATCAAACTCTCTATCAGAAAAAGCAACTGGACATAGTGAAAAATGAACTTGCAGTGCGTCAACAAGCTGGTGAGCAAAATTTGTTTATTAAATACTTCAACAGTACACCGAAAATCATTAAAAAAACTAAAACTAGGCAGCCCTTCGCTTCATTACCAAAATGTTAGAGGTCTTAGAACTGAACTGACTGCCTTCTGCTTGAATGTAAGAAAGTGCTCTTACGATATCCTTATCCTCATTGAAACCTGGATCGCACCTGAAATTACGGATGCTGAAGTACAATGTCTATAGAACCGACCAATCTATGGAATCCAGTTTCTTCAGCAGGGGCGGAGGAGTTTTAATTGCCACTAAAAAATCATTTTCCTGTTTGCAAATCTTGTCTAATCCTTCCATCGATCAGTTGTTTGTTCTCTTCAATAACAAATCTATAATTGGTACTGTATATTTTCCACCTAAATCTATACCTACTTGATAGCAGTCATACTTCGATCAGCTTCGATGTGCGAGCGATATGCTAACGCAAACCTTCTCCTATTTGGTGATTTTAATCTTCCGTCAGCAGTATGGGATGTGGATGTTTATCGTTCCGTTGCTTCTCAGCCTACAGCTACACAATCCGAGACTGATTCTATTGAAACTTTATCCAACAACTGTGCTTTCCTCAATCTTTTCAAAATGAAATAGTCAACGGTAGAGGAGTAACCCTTGATCTCATTTTATCACCACTGGATATTGAGGTATTGAAGGCTGTCGACATCTAACCCAGATAGCACACATTTTCCTCAGGATATCCCAATTCCATCATTCATTTTTACCTAAGAAGTTCTCATAAATCATCCCCTAAATGTCCGTACGATATTATAATAGTGTCCATGTAGCTCCGCAGAACATCCTGGCTTACTGATCCCCACCTTATCTCATGACAACCGAACGCTTCAGCTGATTTACACTAACTCTGTCTGTGTTTAGCGTTGAATTTGACAGTTCGCATAACATGGAGTGGAAAATGGCGTTGGTTCAGTTGTTTGTAATCATTTTGTAGTTGTGTTGGGTTAATTGAATTATAAAAAACATAGAAACTTGCAGAGCAGCAGGCAGAGGTTGATAATAATATTTTCAGGTAAGTTAAATTAGTTCGAATCAATATCTTCAAAAGAAAATGTGATAAAGCGTGAGTGTGAGAATCAAACGGGGAACATATAGACTTTTGGAGCTTTATAATATCATAAATGACGACTTTAAATCAAAATCAAATATCAATATAGAATTTCGACATTATATTGACAATCACAATGAATTGAGAGCATTCAATTATGTAATGGATACCGATTATCCTTTATTTCAAAGTGTACATAGGAATTAATCATTTGCACTGAATGACCAGATGGATATGTCTCTAATGATGATAATTTGTATTTCAAAGACTCTGATAATTTGGAGTTACCATCATTGTTTTACGAAAACTTTAATCAAATTCCAATAACTTTCTTTCCATTCTGAACTCTGAATACCTATTCTGATTTCAGAGGGCATGAGAAAAAAACCATCCCTAAGAGGTCAAACAGAAGCCTCGTTGAAGGCTACAATTAAGAGCTGGCTATACATCATTCCAAAGAGAGGACAGATAAAAAGAGAAGACTTCAGTGGGTAGCTGAGATTTAATTCATTTTTTTACTGTGATATAATAATACATTTATTATTGTATCTCAAGTTTTTTGTATTTTCTCAGAATTTTTATTTGTGTTGACGAATTATGTGTTATATCAATATAATATTCCAGAATGAGGTTTCGGTTCTTTGTTTGACTTGTAGAAGATTAGTAATGAATAAACTTCTGTTCATTTGTCAATGTTTCCTTGCATTCCACAATATTCCCTATATGAAAGCCAGAAAAGGTAAAAAATATAAATATAGTACAGGATATCCATAGGACATCATATTTATAGAAAAAATGATCCGTAGCTTAACCTGATAAGGACCTCTTTATATCTTCCTGACGTAAAGAGGATCTCCTGAAAACATCATAATTTGATCCCCAACATGTATCATATAGTCCCCGTTTCATACTGATGATTTGTGCAGGACATCTTGGGGACGTCCTAGGAAGTAGGAATTCGGTAACATTTCCGCTTCCTAGTGACACAATTGGGACGTCCACTGGTATCCTACGGACGATTTAACGTTCCCAACTAGGTCATTGTGCTATCTGGGTAATTACAGAAGACTCGTATCATCCTCCTCATGAATGTAGTTTGCCACTCAAAATTGCAAATGAACATTCATCAAGAGAAGAGTATTATTATGACTTCGTTCACGCCGATTATGGAGCAATTCGTTCGTTCCTTGAAGCAATCAACTGGGATAATCCACATTTTATGGAAAAGAGCTCTCTGATATGGTTTCTATATTTTACGACATTCTTCATTTTATATGAAGAAATGAGCGTCCCATTATCAAATTATCGTCCCATTCTCTTCTCAGCGTGATCACTAAAGTTTTTGAGAGCATTTGTGGTTACCTAACCTATGACTGCTCCCCAATTATAGGGACCCAACAATTTGGAGAAGGGTTTACAAGTTGACTCTGTGTACACTGATTTGTTCAAAGCATTAGACAAAGTTAATCATGAGCTCTTCATTCATAAACCTCACTTATACGGAATCGATGGGCCAATAGTGGCTCAAGAGCTATCCTCAGAAAGAACGCGAATTGTCAGGGTCAATCATCACTATTCTCATACCATCGCAGTTACTTCGCGTGTTCCACAAGGGTCACACTTGGGATCACTGTTGTTTAACCATTTTATCAATGATCTGATACATTCTTTTCGAGGAAGTGAAACTTTGCTATTCGCTGACGATTTTGAATGTTTTAAAATAATCAAAAGCGAGGCTGATACATTGAGTCTTCAAAACGATATCGATTGCCTAGCAAACTGGTGTACGCTAAATGGTAGTGTTTGAATGCATCCAATAGACCTAACACTACTCCTTTTGTATGCCGATATTTACTATGCAGGACTTTTCTTTGCAATTTGTATGTATGGCAGACAATAAACTATTTATTATTATTATTATTATTATTAAATGCCATATTCTGCGCTTTCATAGAACTCATCATCCAATCACCTTCGATAATAGTATAAATAATCAGACCTTACATTCTACTTCTGAAACCAAAGATCTAGGAGTAATCCTTGACTCCACCCTTAGCTATAAATCACACATTTCCACTACGATTCAGAAATCTATGAGCGTTATGAAAAGAACCACCAGTAACTTTACTAATATTTTTTATATGCAGATTCACACGAAAGGGAAGCCCTCTAATGTTCAATGAACATCGCGTGAATCAAGGGACAGGAGATACGCTTTAACATTCATTTTGAATTTTTGTAGTTTGTGAGCCTCAGGAAAAACCTCTCTCGGTAAGGAGTTCCAAAGCTCTGCTGTTTTATTGAAAAAAGATCCTTGAACAAGAGAGGTTCGACAGGTCTCCAAGTTCACAACAAAGGGTGGGAATTCTGTACTCGTCGAGTACTAGCATTAAATTCCACCAAGTTCATGTGAATGTTACTTTGAATTTTTGTTTCTCGAGCTGGTATAGGGACTCTGGAAGAGAAAGTAGTATGAAAAGTAATTTCATCCGCAAAACTTTGTACTGAACAAGATGTTTTCTCGAGCAAATCATTGATATGAAGCAAAAACAAAGTGGGCGCCAGAACTGAACCTTGTGGAACACCTGCATTTATTGGGAAAATATCAGATGATACTCCATCAACAACCACATATAGAGACCTATCAGACAAGAAACTCTTCAACAAAGCACACAACTGAGGCGGCAAACCGTAGGACGGCAGTTTGGAAAGTAGACGCCAATGCTAAACTCGATCAAATGCTTTTGAAATATCAAATGCAACAGCTATCGTTTCTTCGAATTTTTTGATTGAATGCTGCCAAATATGAGAAACATAAGCCAATACTTAACTGGTTGATCTTTGAAGGCGAAGGCCGTATTGTCGATCATTAATTATTCCTAATTTCTCTAGATATTTGATAAGCTTCATATTGATTACTTTTTCCATGACTTTGGAAATGATAGAAAGCAATGCAATTGGTCTACAAATACAAGGTAAAGTTTTCTTTCCTTTTACAGGAACAGGCTGAACTCTTGCTGTCCTCCAGGACCTATAGGAGAAAGTTATATGAATGGTTGAATAATTAGCAAAGTACTGGTGTCAATTCGGGGGCACGTGCTTTCTTATATTTTTTTGGTGAAAAATTATTTCAGGCATATGACTGTAAACGGGCGTGATATTCGGGGGATCTTTCCCCGATGAGTCCAAAGTAGAATTACCAGCAAACATACTTGTTGGGCAGTGATGGCTTGTGATCCATCTTCTTTGGTTTAAGGGGAAAATGAACTAAAAATGAAATTTTTGGCGATAGCTTCCGACAATGACCAAAACGAACAAGAACCGTTTGGATATTCAACAAGTTTTGAACGAATTATATGATTATGTGCTTCATAATACTACACCTATTTCTTGCGTTGACATACTCCGATCTCGTCTCAAAAGTTGGGTCTTGGCGCCAGCGATTGAATGCCGCTTGTGCAGACTGTGGTCTCTCTGTACTACTTGGAATGAATGTTTTCATTCCCAAAATGATGGTATCAGAGAATTATTGGGCACATAGAGTGGGATCACCAGATGAAAAACAGACCCTTCTCCAAGGAACATTCGAAGACTGTCTGCTGACTTATAATGCCACACGCGACGTGCGGGTAACTTACCATTCATTGGAGCCGAATACGAACAAGTTGTTGAAATCAAAGTATGATCAGAATTACCCAAGAGGGAGTGAATTTTGATCTGATAAATATCAGGATGAGTAGTATGAAACAAGTCCAGTGTATTAGGAAATGTGTTGTTGGAATCAGGAATACGAGTGGGTTGATCTAGAAGTTGTTCCAGATCATAAGTAATAGCAAATGTATCTGCTTGTCGTCCTCTTTCATCTGTTCTATCCGAGAATTCAAGCCATGAAGAATTATGTACATTAAAATCACCCAATATGGTGACCTCGGCAGTTGGGTGGTTTTCTTTGATGAAGTCGATCTTTTCCGATAGAAATTCGAATAGTCTGTTAAAAGAGCCATCGGTAGGTGATAAATAAAGACAACAGACAAATTTAGTTTGTTGATGATTGGCAAGCTTAAACCACATCACGTCAAAATCCTTCGGCTCCAGCCCTTCTTCGCGTTGGCACGATAAATTATTCCTAGAGTATAGACAAACACCACCTCTGAAACGAAAACATATGTACATTATTCGTATATAAATATAACATAAAAACCTGAGTTTCAGTTAGAAAAAGAATGTCAGGATTTTCGTTATGCAGATGCTAATGCACATATTGATATTTCTATTCATACCACGAATATTACAATAATCAATTCTCAATACTCTCGATGAAGGTTCCCCCCGAGTACCTCCCACCCGGAAATCCGATTGGGGAGGTATTTTACTTCCGGAGTTTTTTACTCTGGGAGACATTATCATCATTTTTCAAATTCAATAGTTGGGAAAAACCGGAAATATCAACCACATACTGAAACGTGAACTAACACTTCACAGCACAAATAGTTAGTATGGTGGCATCTCACTGGGAGATGGTAAGACCATCTTCCACCAGCTATTGAAACCCTTCTCCCTGGTTAGATCACATCTCGATTATTGTTCCACAGGTTGGTCCCCACACTGCGTTACACATAAATTGAACCTTGAGGCTGTTCAGCACAATTTTCTGATATATTGCCAGTAAGATGCGTGTATACTATGACTATGCTGCATTAGAACGCATACTGAACTTACCTTCTCTTGAGTTACGCAGGAAACAGAGAGACTAAATACTTCTGTTCAAAATCATCAACGGACTCTTAATCAGCCCCGACCTTCTCTCCAAAATATCTGAATTTGTACCCAGTCGTTCAACTAGGCATGTTCAAACCTTTCATGTTTCTCTTCATGGATTTAAATACTCATACTACAGTTTTTTCCCAGAACTCTTCAATTAGCTAACTCCTTGAATGACGTTCAAATTTTCAATATATTAGTTTCCCACTTCAAAAGTCACATATTTCACCTAGCTTTGTGATACTTTCGTCTCGAATTTTTGTATTGTGTTTAGGGTTACCCATGCATGTGAATTTTTCTAAATTGATATTAATGTTATCCCACTCATTTGTAACTGTAACATTCATATAACCTACTTCAAAACCACTTTATTCCATCAACTACATACATTTATATGTTATATAGTTAACTGAATAGGGTCTGCCCATGAATAATTGAATAAATAGATAAATATGGATCTGAGCATTTCAAGACCCAGTCAAACTAGAGTACCTGCTAGAAATACGTTTTATAATTGTCTTCGGCTCTCTACAATTGTATACAATTTTACATAAAATTACCAGAGGATATACAGCTCACAGAAAAACTGTTAGTTATTGAAAAGAAAATATTCAATATTCGTTTCATTCTTTGTGTACATTATTTCCTCCAGTGACATTTCTTTAACTTACGATAGTGTCAATAAATTTTGCTTTACGTTATCTCTGATATATACAGTGAAAGACAATTTTCCCCACCATACGAAGTTTTTTAAGTTTCTTGAATCGAATTAAATGAATAAAATGAAATTTGATTTTGCAGTAAGTTTTTGCACGAAAAAACTACGAAAATCCACCGCACTTTAGTTGTTATGCGCTATTCTGGACCAGTCAAATTGAAATTAATGTTTCAATTTGTTTAATAACTCGGTTATTTAGACGAAGTATGGCTTACATATAGAATCTAGTGCAAAAACTTTTTCACTGACCTTTTGCTGGAAAAAAATTAACGTACCTCCATGAACTTGATTTTCCTGCATTTTTCTATCTGAAGGGGAACTGACACGAATTCAACTCAACTCCGACCATTATTCTTCACTTCTAATATAAATCAGTCAGTTGCACATTGAATTAGAGAAACCAGAATAACTTTGCACCAAGGAAGACGATTTTCTGGTAATGTGTTGATTTTTTTTCATTAGCCACAAGTCAATAAAATAATTTTCTGGTCAAGGTATTCCACACAGGAAGCGTATTCACAAAAACTATTCATGCTGCATTGAATCGAATATCGAAGTGGCACTAGAGAGTATTTCATAGAGGCATTTTCCAAATCTCAGATATAAAAAGATATTGACTGAAAATTCATCTAAAAAATGTAATATTTGAAATGTCCAGATTAAAGAGTGGCTGCTGAAATCGGTCTCATTTTCACCAATTTTTCAAGCAGAAACTATTTGTATCTAATATTTTTGGAAATTTCCATATTGTGTGGATGTTCCTTGAGAAATTTTTCATTATTTTTTTCACTGAATGGAAAGAAGGGAAAATTTTCTAAATGGTGCACACACACACACACACAATATATAGTTATGTCCATATTCAGATCCAGATTTCCAGAATCAAGCAGTCGCAAACATAAAATTCCATGTTGCAACCAGAAATTCCGTGACTCCCAACGAAACTTGATACATTATTCACTATATTTTCATTTTCCTTGATATTTTCGGGTTGTTTCAAAGTGACACGGAACCCTGATTGTTTTGCCGCTAGGTTACAGACAGACCCATCTGACCCAATGTGTTCCTATCTGCGATGTCGCCCTCTCACTGATCTGGTTAACGAAGCGGATGCTCCTGTCCGTTTAACCTGTTTCGGTCGATCATCCTGTAAAATAAAATGTCCTCATCAATTTCAAATCAGCAATTCATCTCCTCAATCAGCTGACATTCTCTCTTTCTTACTCACTCAGCCGCAACTATACGCCATTTTTATTTCCGACTTATACTCTTTTCAATTTGCAATGTGGTACGCCGTTAAAGAATCTACAGCAACAATCACCTTGAACAACCTATAATCTAAAGTGCCTTCAATATCTTCGGGAATATAAATGTCACTCCAAGAACAATTCTCTTCCATCGTCTCGTTTTTCTACATATATAAATATAAATAATATTGCATTGTATTTAGACCCATACCACTTTTACACTTTGGTTCTCCATCATACAGCAATTGATACCTTGGACCACTTCTAACCACAAATACATTTGTTAGCCCCTGAATCTCATAGCATTCATAAACTAACACTGCTCACTCCATAGTTTACTCCTATTACCAACGCCAGTCCAGCTTGAGAACAAAATCACCGACTTTGTGGCAACATTTTGACATTTATCGAATCGCCTTTTCTCTCACTATGCGACCGTATGATTGACAACACCTGAACATCATACCGTCATATTTGTGCAATACTTGAATGAATGTTCACTTGGTCGAGGAAGCAAAGGCCAATAATCTAGAGAATGTTCATTGGACGTAAAAGTCAGTGGCCTATAGATATTTGTGGGATATCTATTGCATATCCGTCGTCCATCTAAGGACGTCCAATGGATATTCCGGTCGAAAGTTTCGAATATACACTGAACGTTTCATTAATGTTCTTCGGTTCATTAGGTGAGAGAACAGCAGATTAGCGGGAGACATGTGTGCCACCATCGATCACATTAGTGCACTCTCAGGCCACCGTGCTGGGTAATGGCACGTTGAAAGGTAAGGCCTCGTTATTCCATTGCTCTCACAAGTTTCCACTTCTGAGAGTTGACGTTCGTCAGCTGGTTAATTCAACGAACAATTTTATAACAACAATTTAGAAAAGGGGTGTTAGACTGCAGCCCTCTAGAACCAAAAAAATGTCAGGTGATACAGTTTTTCCTCCAAAAACCTGCAATTGGAGCTGTCAAAATTCATCAAAATTTTCAACTTTTCGAGCTTAGACCCTTCCAAACAAAATTCCTGTGTGCGCCGCTGATTTGTTTCATTTTCAACGATTCAATCCGCCTATCTTCAGGACCACCGACGAAAACAAAGCTTGAACTATCGCCTCATTCATCTTTTCCACCTACCTAACCTTTGACCCAGGTCTCGCCACAACAGTTGTCACAAGCCCAAGTCTTCGTCTCCAGAATTGTTTTGAAATACTCGCATGTCAAAGTTTTACCGGAACGGGATATTATCAGCCTCGGGTATTCGAATTCAGCAACCAACAAATAAGAGTTACTATCTTCCGACATTATTTATGAAATGAAATTTATAACCAATATAAAAAATTTGAAATCCTGTCATTGCCGGTATATAGCCTACCACCTTTCGAAATTTTGAAACAAAGTCCTTGTCAGTAATTCCAACAGTTCTTGTCCTACAGGATCTCGTACCGGCAGCGTCAAAAATCAATCATCTTGATCTATAGAAAAAACTTTCACGCCTTCTTCTTCTAAGTATGGGAGTTCCGAGTTCTGCCAGCCATCTGTTAGCAATCAGAGAAACTGATTTTTTTTTAACTATGCTTCTCTCACCGCTATGAAATCAGCAACTACCGTCAAATCGATACCATCAAGTATACCCAGTTTTATAGATTCGACCATTGCCAATGTATCAACCTTATAACTATGATGCACCTACTCTACATCTACGATCCGCAAGAAAGCCACGTCATCACCAATGGATTTGTACGTCATCTTCACTTAAAACTTGCTTTCCGCCTAGCGGATGATGTAACCCTTATGTAGTAATAGTTTCTTTCCCGTGTATTTGACGCCGTCGATTACATCCCCTCGTTGATGAAGTTGAGTTTTAACACCACATATTTTGCCAAAAACTACTCAACACAGTGGCTAGGCTTCAAAAGTGATCCGCCTGATCATTCAATTGAAGTTGGTCTGCCTGGGGCAGTATTCTCGACTTAAAACCTATACGATATTGAATATCGCTCCATGCCATTGTATATGTGTGAAAATAAATCCGCATGACTCCAGGATTGGGACCCTGAAGAAGTAGGTCCCTGAGCTTTTCCTGAGCACCATCATCTCACCAGGAATATTGATTATTGGATGTCATAGAAGTAATTTACAGAGGTGTATGTCACAAACGCCCTGAGTTCAAGAGAAAATTCGCCAAAGGCATCTGAAACCTCACCTGACTTAAAACTGTACAATATACTACGCTCACCTTCCGCCTTGGTGAAAAGCCCGATTCGTCTCGACGTAAGTAATAATATCAATCGTTATATAGCGAACGGTTCTGAATTCTGATTACCGCCAGTGCCCTCACTGTGAGGAGTAATTTGGTACTGAGAGCCAAATGGTACAATGTAACTGTTTATATGATTAGCGGGGTCCAATGACCAATAGACCAGTTTCTTTCGCACCTCAAGCCGCAAACAGTGCAGGAGTATTAAAATATATGGATCATTTGTAATAATTCAACAAAAATAAAACAATATGTGAATGAATCATCAAAATATAACCAATAAAATATAAATGAAAAAATTCGATCAAAATTGTGCTGCAAGAATAGTTCAATTTCCTGCAGCGGTCTATCGTGTGATGTCACTTATATTCGCTTAGTACTTTTGAATCCATTGATATGCAGTAACTACTATAACAACGTTTCACATGCATAATAATTGCCAGTTACATGGTAAAACAGCGTAGGCTGAATGGCGTCAACCATGTTGAGAATGTCATATTTAGGTTTCTAACAGGAAATAAAGACCTTTCATTGTTATTAATATGAAAAATGGAGACAGCCTACGGACCTCGATCGCTATTCCAGTGTCAATCGCAGTAGGTAGCTGTTTTTCATATTATAATTCTCATCTAAGACATTTTCAAAGAAGAGGAAACCCAAAACTGAAACATATAAAAATTCGATCACTTTGTATTTACAAAAATATATTACAGTTTCCTGTATGATTTTCACTCACAATGGGTTTACAAAACCGCGACACGTGTTTCGCTATTACAATAGCTTCTTCAAGCATCTTGCTTGAAGAATATATATTTTTGTTAATATGGATTTTCATCAAGTATCGGCCAGTTCAATTCACTTTGTATTTATTAATTGTAGGCAATTCATCATCATAGATCTTGAGAAAGGCTTTTTCTATCGTGGAAAAATTGAAAATACACTACCTGTGTATAAAAAACCGAAAACCTTCATAATATTATTATATGCAGCGCGAGAGCTATAGCCCAACTCGGAAACTATCAGGAGAATGCTAACTTCGTTGCCAAATATGCGTCGAGTGCGAGTGATATCGATTCGGTGTGATGATTGGCCACTCTTAATAGCTTTTTTTTCACATCATAGGTATCAATCTTACCAATTACTGTGCTTTCAGTTCTGATCTGTAGCATAAAATTGAATGCATCAATTCTACCATCTTAAAACTTTTTCATTATTCAAAGGTTCCAACAAGCCTTACCCGTTTTCTTGGAGCGCCCCCACTCTCAGAAATTGTCTTATAACAATCTGCCAGCTGATGTCCTTCTTTACCGCAACCCATACATCTCATTGCTTTCGGCAACGGACAGTCCTTACTGAGGTGGTGAGTTATCCTTTGGCAGTTGAAGCACCTCCTCTTCAATACCGGCTGCTCCTCTCGCTTGGGGCCACCTGCCCCTCGAGGAATGATCGAGGTTTTCGACATTGACGCCTCGCCGCGGTTGCCATTCACTTCTACCAAGAATGAATACAACGACTCCGGATCATTAAGGTCGGCAGCATAAGCTACGTCACGAAGATCAGCTGGCAATCCTCTAATAATGCAGGAAACCGCCCTTTCGCCTTCTATCCCTACCCTATCGCACAATGCCAGTTTGGCGTGGTAATACGCCGACATCGATTCGGAACTGAGCTTAATCCGACTGACCATTTCTTCAAGCGCGAGCGCGAAATCCCTTTGCCTCGAAAATGTAGCTTTCAGCTCCGCCTTCCATTGCTCCCAGGTCAGGTTATAATCGTTCAACTGTTCGAACCACCTTTTCGCCGCCCCCTCCAACTTGGACTGCGCCAGCGACGTTCGCTCGTAGCTGGTCCATTGGTGGATTGCACCAAGCCGATCGATTTTCTTCAGCCACGTTTTGATATTGGCATCCGCGGCGTCAGGGTCGAAACGTTCCACCACCTCGGAGCCGAGCAAGGGCCGCTTGCTGTACTGATCGCGGTCGAATCTATCGCCGGCCCGAGAGCTTGAAGCTCCCGATGTATCGCCCACCATCTGCGCCGCCTGTTGCTTCGCAATCTCCTCGATGCTCTGCTTGAGGCCGCCCTCCAGGAGGGCCTTCACCAGATCGCCCACAGGAACAGTCGAGAGGCTCGCTTCTTCTCGACGTGGTGTATCAGAGTATCGTTGCTCTCTTGAACGTCTTGAAGAATCTCGGATGTCCCGATCTAACTCGTCACGGAGATACCAGCCGTCTCTGCGTCCCAGATAGCACAAGTACGTCCAGTGGACGTACTGCATATGTACGGTGAGGATGTATTGTACGTATTTGGGACGTACTTTAGTCTCCGACAGACGTACATAAGACCTCCCTGGAACTTACCGTTTCCGCATAGTCGGTAATCCCAGGTACGTACTTTTCTAGTCCACACAGGACCTGTAATGTACAGAAAAGGGAACTGTTTGGGACTTTCCGAAAGCGTCCTTCTTGTTAATGATATATGGACGAAAAAAATGAATTCAATTGATGTCACTTCTCAATTCTCAGTTCTCATATTCGGAATCATTCATTTCTTCTTTACCAATTAGTTAACTTGAAAATTTCACCCATGCACATGTACTTACCGAATACTAACTTGGAAAAAACTCTGGCTGCTGCGGGACTTGAACCCGGACCTTCACTTTGAATAATTCACTGTTTACCACTACAACGCTCTACGGTACGGAGAAACTTGTTTCTAAAGAAGAGTTGTGTGGTATAGATGTGCATTCGACATTGGGAGCGTAGAATAAAATATTGAATTATCACATTAGGTGGCATATTGGCCTAATACTGAAATATAGATTTGCAAATTCTGATAATGCTTGAATATCGTTTTCAAAGTAAAATGAAAATATTCAACTCGTCATTTTCGAATCACAACTGAAAGGGGTATCGGGATTTTGAGAGTGATGACTTTAAAATATTCGAACATATACCAATATTGGTAATGCAATATTCATGATTAATTATTCCTGAAAAAATTTGAAAAAATTGGAATATCGACGTGGTGAAATTCAATACCAGAAAATACGGACAGAACTTTTTGCACAGCAAGTGTGATATTCCACATCGCCATCGCATATAAGACAGTGATCCTTCAGTGTTTTTTCAAATATATTTTCATTGTTACTGAACTTCCTGAAAAAAAATTAATGTTGTCTCGAACATAGGTAACGGTAACTAACTTGAAGTCACCATATGATGTGCTACTTGGGATAGCGCGTTGGGCCTACCTGACAGGGACGGTAATGTACGTAAGTGGGACGTTTCTAGTTCGTACTTTTTCGGCCCACACTAGACTTGAGGGGATCTAGCTGAATGTACAGAGTAGGTTTCTTGGCGTACGTCAAGGAGACGTCCAAATACATACGATTCCCAAAAATGTACGTCATCACTATGATCCTCAAAAGTTTCAAAAGATACGATTTTGAAAGGGACCCAATATGTACGCACCTGGAAGGTCCAAACAGTACGTGCATAGTCCTTCCAAACATGTACGTCAATGATACTTATAAACAGTACGTACAAGGAATTATCAAAAAAACACGTCATTGGTATGTCCCTAACTCGTTCCGAAATGTACGTACCTGAAAATGAGTTATTATGAACGTACCCGGGACACTTACTACAGTACGTACATTGTACTTCAAAGCATGTACGTTCTAATTACATTCCGATTGGAACGGGACCAAATATGTACCTACATGGGACGTCTATATAGTAAATACATGAAACATCCGGAAATGTACGTTCTTCGAATGTCTCCCATACGTTCCGGGACGTATCGACGTAACTGGGACATAAATGGTTCGTCCTCAGGACGTCGTGTGCTATTTGGGGTGATGACGCCATTATCTGCAACAAGCAAAATATTCTATATCCGTAGAGACCTGGGGCACAAGATACGATCCACTAATTGATAAATTTATTGTTTTGATAGATCTGCAAGAACTTTTTCTTTTGGAGCATACAGTCCATTTTCTAGATTCAGTTACTAGAGTTGTTGAAGAAAAAATTTACACCAGATACTACCACCTGGATGACTAGTTAGAGAATGACATGGGATATCACCTAAAATTGCATTATCGACATATTCAGGAATTTCATTTTAGTTCTGAGAGGATGAAAACTTGAATGCCTTCAGGTGAATGGTATAACTTTACCATCTTTTTGTTGTGAATTCCAATGAGGAAACCCTTGCCATATGTATTTCCGGGAATAAAATCTTCCTGAAAGAGTATACTCAACTATTCGCTAAATTGTCATTTATTTTCAATTTTCACTTCAGCGATACTCCTAATCGCCTTGGATTTTGGGCTGGTCTACAATCACCAGATACTCTGAAAGCTAAAGTGATTGACCGAGATTTTTATTGGCTGTTGAAGGCTTAGCTGACAGCTAAGCTTTTTAAAAGTATACTGAAAAGCCAGACCCCAATAGATTGAGAAGCCGGCCCTGAAAGCCTATATCCGGGGTAAAAGAGGGGACGGACTAGCTTTTGGGGAAATAAAAAGAACGATTGGCGATTTTTATAGGTTACACAGAAACATCGTTCATATTATAAAAATCATACAGGCATATTATTTTAAAAGATACAAGATGACTCAACTTGCACGAATGTACTGTTTGAAAGTCATTATTTGTTATGTTAATTTATTCCTTTTCAACCAATTTTATACAATGGGAAATTCAATCTATACTTTTTTCCTCAATATTTGCCAGGTTGGTTCTGTGTACCATCCGCGAAGCTGATAATATCACCACTAATTGCAAGGAATACTTACTATTTATATAGATGCTGAAAAGATGCCCAAGATCAATTCTTTGAGGTACTCCAAAAGTTACTAATTGTGGTTCACTGAGTATGCAGTCGATTTCAAATTGTTTTTTCTAGCTGATAAGTAGCTTTCAAGAAACGTTTTTCATGAAGTATTTTGTCATAGTACCTATACAACTATATGTTTGTTATATTATCTACATTGAAATCAATTTGAAATCATTATATTGTCTGTGAACTATTTGTTTTATTATAGAAAGTAAGTGCAATGGGAGTATGATCGGTAATGTTGTATCTGAAAATAAATGATTTCATTTCCATAAGATAATTTTATTGTAGATTTGTCTTCCATACACAAAATGTAGTAGGTACTTTTGAGCACCAGGGGATGATTCATTTTTCACTTTGAACTGACAGAATGTTGATTTAGCGCTTCACTACACCAATGGATCATTTCCAGGTATAAATCTTCCAGGTATAAAAATATTTTTGTTAGAAGGTTTGTTTTGGTCACTGATCACCAACCTCTCCAATTCATATACGGAAGAAATAAATCACTTTCCTATAGCAGCAGCATCCAGGGTAACTCGATGGGCAATAATACTCTCCGCTTATGATTATGATATTGAATATCGAAGTGGTAGTTTGCTTTCTAATGCTGATACTTCATATCGTCTGCCAGTGAAAGGAGAAACAAAAGTATGTGACAGTTTATACTCCTTCAGTGTAACAGATGACCTGCCACTTAAATTCGAAGATATTGCGAATGATTCAAAAAAGGATCTTCTGTTGGCCAAAGTGATGGATATGACTATCACAGGATGGCCACATAATGTAAACAATCAACTTAAACCATATTTCATTCGACGATATGAGTTATCTGTTGAAAGGAATTGTTTATTATGGGGCTCCAAGGTGATAATACCAAGTATTTTGAGGAAAAGAATATTAGAGTTGTTCCATGAGCAACATTCTGGAATTAGGCGTTCGAAAATGCTCTTACGCCTATATTGTTGTTGGCCAGGGATCAACGAAGATCTCGAAAAATCCATTAGTGAATGTCAGATATGCCAAAAAACACAAAATTGTGATTTTTATAGAGTTAGTATAGATTTTTTTCACAAAAACGGATTCACATTCCTGATTTTAGTAGATGAAAAAAGAAGTAAATGGATTGATGTAAAATTGATGCACAAAAACTCTTCGGCAAAAGAAACAATTTTTGCATTAAGAAATTTTTGCCGTTTTTGGATTACCAAATGAACTGGTATCTGATAATGGACCACCATTTCATTCTAACAAATTTTTGAATTTCTGTTCAGCCAATGGAATCAAAGTTATTAAACCTCAACCATATCACCCTTAAAGTAATGGTATCGCATAAAGGGGAGTTCAAACTGTGAAAAAAGGTTTAGAGAGAGCTTTATTCAATGAAGGGTCCGAGGTAACCCTAGATGTGGTTCGCGATAAACTCATAAACTTTTTATTCAGTTAGCGGAACATACCTTCAACTGTTACAGAAAACTCTCTTGCTGAACATCTTCTAAAAAAACGGACCAGATCAAGATTTGAGTTATTAAAACCTCCTTTCGAAGGTGAACAGAAATGCCAAAGAAAGAGGTAGGAATAGGAATTGTAAAATATAACATTGATGACAATGTGTTTGTTGAAAATCAAAAGACTCATCAGTGAGAAACAGGTATAATAAAAAAAGTTGTCAGTTTAAACACTTATTTGGTTAAAGTTGGCGATTCTGTGAAATTCATGCACGCAGATTGCATAGGGACAAATAAAGCTGCTAACAACTCGTACCCTACCCACACAAAGGAATCATCAAGCATCAGTTTTGATGGTGCGCAATCTTCTACTCCCTTTTCAACAGATGAGTATAGTAATGAATTTAATTCTTCTCCTGATTCGACTATCAGTCAAGAAGCGGAGAAGGAACAACCATTTGGGTCGTATATAACTAAATCAGAAAGACATATCAATAAACCGCAAAAACTGGACTTGTAATTTTAAGGGGGAAGAAATATCAGATATTATTGTAACATCATTCTGTATATGTTTTACTTATCAGTTGCCATGTAAAAATGTTTATTGATTTTTGTTTTTGTCAGATTGATGTAAAGGTTTTTCTACTTGAAATAAAGTTCTTGAAAACTATTTGCAAATATATAACAATTTCATGAAACTGTTAATGATACATACACTGAACCCTTATTTCTATCACCGACCTGAAATCATCCGGTTAGCAGCTTACCTGGTGCCTGCTGAAGTCGACAAAATACCGGCGATTCTTCAACTATTAACCTAGTGCATGAGGACGATTTTTCACCAGTTGAGCCTTTGCTGAAAGGTGAAGTGGTTGACCGAGACATTCGATTGATTGCGAATTTCTTGAATTCCAATTTGTCAAAATACCGCTATCCTTTCATTATTCTGTTCATTAAAGAGATAATTAACCTCTTGCACTACTTTTATGGTTATTTCTGGATTGTTGAAACATTTAGTAGCATGTTGGAATGGAAAAACTAAAATATGCTCAAAAATTATCACTTGATACTTGATCACAGTACCAGAAAATCAATCTTTGACATTTTTTATAATGACTCAACATGGGCGCCGTTACAAAAAATTTTAGGGGGGGGGGGGCACATTTTTTTGAAATCAAAGTATGTAATGCATTAAATTGAAATGAAAATCCTTAGGACAACACCCTCTTGTTCACTTGTTTTCAACATTTTTAAGCAGAATAAACTATTAGTTTTTCAAAAAATGCATTTATTTTCAAACCATAACCAATTTGTTGTGATGTCATAGTGCAATGGCAGTCGAAAGTGATGTATTTGCAGTGTTGCCGCTCTCATTGTTATTTTTGAAAACTGAATGTATTAATGTTGACCTTTGAAGAAAGTTCTATTTTTGAAAAAAAAATTCTGCTTAAAAATGTTGAAAACGAGTAAATATAAGAGTGGTGATTGATCAGAAGAAGGACGAATTCTACGTGTTCAAACAACAGAAATTTGATGTGAAAAATTGTGAAGTTTTACAACAAAATGGACCTGTCTCCGAAAATATATGAGACCGCCGAAAATTTAAATTGGATTTTTTGTTGAGACCGAATTACATAAGTTCCACGAAAAAATCAAAAAAGTGCTCGTAGCGACCGAATAATTACCAAAAATCAAAACTAAGTCGATATCGTGTCTTACGCAGCATATGGACTGAAAAATCAAAAATCAAGGGAGGGGCGTTCGCCCCTCCTTGCCCTTGAGAAACGGCGCCCTTGTGACTCAAGACTGTCCCAAAAAGTATTTTATGAAAATATTCAGAGACACACATACTTTTACATTTAATTGACGAAGTATTCAAAAACTGCTAACACCGATACATTTCAGGGTGTTAGGATGAAAATCATAAAGAAGCATTTGAAACGGAAATATTCAAAATCAATACTACTCCGATGCTATAGGAGTTGCAAGCTGGCAAAATACTTGGAAAAATTGTAGTGGAAAAATTACAAAATTTTCTCCATTTTACCCAAATTTGGTATGAAAAATGAATTGAAATGTTTTACTTGAGTATTAATTCAATTTTCTTGTTCGATATGGTGATTTTCTGGAACAATATCAAATATTTCTATTAAAAAATAAGGTTATTTTATTTTATAGAATATTTGATTCACAGATTCATTAATTTTCAATAATAGGGTCAATTATCAATTATTATAGAAGGAACACATTTCTGTACCTCCATGGTTCCTGAATTCTTGGAATCATTTGTTGCTTTTAACCGCTTCTATAGGGTGACAAGTGGATTGTAACTATTCATGTCATTAAGTCTATTTGGATGCACTCTTTATTAGTGCTTTGGTATATCGAATAATACTTTTTTGGGTGACCAAATTAAAAATTTCAACTGGGAAATGTAATATTTGGCTGAGTTATGCATTATGCACTAAATTATGCATTATGTGTTCACTAAGTTCTAAGTCAAGAACTCGTCTGAATGTCCTCATTGAATCCTGATGATTAATTTTTCCAGGTTGATAAGTTAATCATAAGTTAAGTTGACCTGCTTGAATCCTCCTTTCGTCTTTCTCTGGACTATAAAATCAATGGTCATCTTCGATGGTACTGAATATTCATCAAATGATTTTCATAACCTTGTTCTCAACTTCGTTGCCATATGATGTCTTGCCAAGATGAATGTAACCCGCATCTTGTGTCTCGCCAATCGGCCCAATATTTTTTCAGATCATTTTCAGTTTGATAATTAAAGGGTAGTCCTAGGTACCATTTTGATGAGTCACCAAACTGTAGTCTCCAAATTGAAAACTGCTCCTCTGAGAGTCTTTGCAGATGAAAAAGGTTCAGGTTACAGCTCATCCAATCCATCCTGACACTAGGTAACTTAGCCCCTTTCCAATTGCGCACTGGTCATGCAGACCAAGATGAAAGAAAAAACTCCAATTAGAAATGAACTTCAACACAAGGAAACACTTTTAATAGGGGTTTTTTTCGTCCCCTTACCAGTGACTGATGCTCATATATGTCGCTAGTTTTTTGCTTAGGTGAATTGGACAAGGTGTACATTATAATGTTGTCATACACCTAGATGGGTATTATAATATTACTAACAGAAGTTTGTATTACCTGTACTCAAGAGTATATATGCTTACAGTTTCAGTTCCTTCGAAAATGTTTGGAAACTCATGAACGTGAAACTGGCAGTAAAATCAAAGATGAGACTAATGACTAATGACAGTGACTATTAATGACTGGTACTGGACTGGACTGAAACCTATGCTATGACTGAAACCAAAGAGTAAGAGTAAGGTTAAAACATTAAAACAATTGACAACTAATGGACTGGCCTTTATGACAGTTTTCCAACACCGCGGGCATATCTGACAGACGACAGTAAATGACAGTTGTCAATCCAGCCTTTCGGCATCTCGGCAATGTAAGTATAGGACCGAGATGTCGAATTTGACGTCACATTTCAATTCTAATATACGTTTCTATTTATCAGTATCAGAGTCCCCGTGCTGATTTACCTATGCTAAGTGTGTGTTTATGTCATATTTTAAAATCTTTTTTCTCAATAAAGGCTGAATTTTGTGCGATTTTGAAATGTGGAAGTAATAGCGGCAGGCATAATGTTTCATTCCATCGATTCCCTTCTATTTTCGACAATAGAAAAAAAGATTAATCCTCTTGCTGAAAAGAGATGTGAATTGTCGATTCAGGAAACTAGGAGAGCAGATTTAACTTCTTATAAGTTGAAATGGGCAACGGTGTGTTCAAAACATTTTGTAGGAGATATTTTCAAAGAATCTAGTAAACATAGGCAACATAATTTTATTTTTTTTTTTTTTTTCATTTCAGGCAAGCCAAGTGCACTAAAATATGTTGACAATATGGACTGGGTACCGAATCAATTACTTGGCTACAAAACAAATATCAATGCAGTTCAAAGTATTCAGAGATTGTATCGTAGGGAGCAGCATGATAAAAATGAGATCGCAAATATTCCAGTTGATATGGATGAAATTGATGATGATTCTTTGTGTGAATGATCCAGCTGTTCAAAACTTGAATATTATTGATGAGCAAAATCAAACTCTGAATGAACCAGTTGAAGAAGTGGAACATGTACAAAGCTCTGGTGAACACCTATGTCCCGATATTGATTTCGCGTTGCAGAATTGTTATCGTGAAATCCATCATCTCCGGGAACTTTGCAGACTCAAGCTGGATTCAGATAAATCCGAAATCCGATCGTGCGACGATTAGATAGCTTTCTGATTGGTCTAAATTTAAATTCAGACCAATTCAGACCAATCAGAAAACTATCTGATCGTCGTACGATAGGATTTCGGATCTGTCTGAATCCAGCCTTAATCATTCACATTGGAAAGTTCAAAGCATAACTCATCTAAATGCCTTTTTTATACAGGATTGCCATATGGAAAGATGGTTGTGGTTTATAATTTTGTAGAGCCTTATATAACATACCCTAAATCTGTTCTTTCAAATTTATTATTTATAAAGTACATTTTCAGTATTCTTTTCACAAGCTTCACTCCAATCCTACGAATTCATTTAGATATAAACATATTGTATGAATCCAAACTTTTATAGCCTTTGAAGTCTTCTGTGCATGCACTCTCATATACAAAATAGTTAATAATGTCATACAACATGTCATGAAACTTTAGGAAAGGTTTTGCACAGCATTACTACAATCCCCAAATTTCAATAATTAAGGATCACATCCATCACTAAGGGTATAGGTACCCAAAATTAGGGTAAACCCGTAATTTCTACATAATTACGATCATAATCTCATTGAATTACCATTGTTGCTTATGGAAGTACGGTTTGTTTGTCCAGCAGGCTGATTGACAGTTGTCTTGTGACGTCACATGCCCGCCGTCTATAACATGATGATAACATGATGCGGAATACATAAAAGAGAGAATGGATAAGCACATTGAAGTGGTATTGTGAAGGACAGAATGATAATATTGATAATTCTATATTTGAAATATCCTTCTCATCCTCTCTTTGGGTTTATTCATTTGTGTCAGTGAAGCTGATTGGAGTAGCTATTGCCAAACTGCCAAACGAGAAAGACAGATGAATCACTATGTGTTAGAGTGAGATGAACAGATGTAAAAAAGCTGCTTGGATCAAATTTACTGACACAAATGAACAATCCTACCTGTCACATTGAGAAAGGAATTCGCTTGAAGGTTATAATACTTGAAGTATTCTATCTTGCTCATTCCACAGTCACAGTCCTCTTCCTCTTAGGGCCGATTGTACAATCTTCGATTAAACTCAAGTTTGACGATAAAACTAGACTTTTACATATTTCACTTGCATTTTCTGTCAGATTCTGCTCCTTTATCGCCACTTAACGATAAATCGTAGATTGTACAACCGGCCTTCAGGGCCAAAAGGAGCACAGAATTATTAACTACGATAAGCTATCAAAAAATACTTGACCTTGGTCAAACTTGTAAACTTTCATCGACAGTAATGGTAAAGGTTGATTCTGACCTTGATTCAGACAGATCCGGAATCCGATGATCCGACAGCGCTCTGATTGGTCTCAATTCAAATTCAGGCCAATCAGAAAGCTATCGGATCGTGTACAATCGGATTTCGGATCTGTCTGAATCCAGCTTAAAACACACTGAGTAAATTCAAATAAATTCAAAACTACTATACAGAAGCGAACCCAATGACATATTTGGAAAACGACACGCCTTCCCAAAGTGTACCATTTGACGAATGTCACTTGAATTTTCTCAGTGTAGTTTCCTTTCATTGGTATATATTGTCAGATTTCTCAGTTTCGATGCTAAAGTTCGATCAATATCAAATATTTTTGTAACAATAGTGTTAGGTTATCGATTCGCTTCTGTAAGTTAGTTAATTCTCCTGAGATCACAGTGGAAAACTATATAGGTACCCCTTTTCTCTCGTTAAATATCTCAGCCTGAGGCCAGATTCTATTTCACGAATTCGATTATCGAATTGTTTAGAATATGCATATATTTCAGTACAGGGCCTGGTACAGTCACAGTCTGAGCTACGCGACAATCGAGTTCGTGAAATAGAAACTGGGCCCTGATATTTTCGAAGGCTGCCGACGGCACAGAGGCGTCGGCCAAAAAAGGTTCATTCGAAATAAAATGTTTATACATGCATATAATGAAAAGGTTACGAAATGTCAGCATTTCGATTCCTTCATTTTTTAGGGGCGTCAATTGGGCTGAGGTGAATTTTCACTAGAGCGAAATGAGCCAGCGAATTTTTACTACTCTTATCCCACTAAACATTTTCTCACAACCTCAATATGCAACAGTTACATTATCGTATAACTTCAACCTATTTATTGGGATTTCAAGATACGCCCTTTGGTGGAAAGTTTAAAACAATGTCAAAGTATTGTGGTGCTTATTATTTGAAGTCTTGGTCAAACTGGCGCTACGATATATTACTTTGAGTATGTTAACGCAAGAAATAGATGTAGTGCGTAGTGCAACAATTATTGAAGCTGCTAAAGCACATAATCAGAAAATTCGTACAAAACTTATTGAATGTCCAAACGGTTCTCGTTCCACCACCATTATCTAGAGCCCCCCACAGACCTCGTGATTTCTTGTCGGTTATCGGTGAACGCGACAGACCATCGTGATAAGACCGAAGTCTGTGGGGCAAGAACTGTCATGTCGAATTGTCACGATGGATATCTGCCGACGCTTGATTTTCTTCGCGACGGTTCGTCGGTTGACGGGAAAAACCGAGGTGTGTGGGTATTCCGTTCCGAAGTGACAGTTTAAATTCATTGTCGTTTCACATGACGTTTTCACTTAATAATAATCACACATTCTCGAACTAAAGGAAAGAAATGCATAATATTGAACACATCGATAAGGAGTTTCTTATATAATTACTCGAGGCGTACAGGGGATATCCTTGTTTGTGGCGCATAAAATCAATTGAATATGAAGACAGAAACAAAAAAAAATTAAGCTCAAAGACTCAAGTCAGTCAAGAAATTTATGTGTGAAAATGTTCTTCTTTTGAGAAACCATTCCTTCGTCCAAGTCCGACGTCTTTTTGTGACGACCGGGTATCGTTGGTTGGCAAAAAGGCGAGCGGTCCTTGAGATGTTAAATACCCAGTCGCACATGATTATTTTTAGTTCGTGAATTCTTGGTGGAAATAATAACAATTGGCGGAATTTTCAACAGTTTTTAATTTGTTTAGGATAAGCGGCATTTCGAACATTCAGTTTTACATCAAATAAAGCGGGGAATACATAAGGCCAAATCGATGATTCCGTAACACAAAATACGTCGACTAGTCAATAGAACTCACATAATTTCGTGCATTACAAATCTCGTACACGGTACTTAACTAACGAAATTATCGCTTCGGTTTTTATAGCTAGACTTACATATCCTCATGTTATTGAGTAGTTGTCTCTGGAGCGTTTTTAAATTAATGTTTAGCACTTCTGGCATCTGATTTATTACAGCACTGAGTTGTTTAGTTACCGTCTTTACTGTACTTTCAAGTATATACTACATCACTCACTTGAATAATAGAATTTTACTGCATTACTACAACATTACTGTACTCAAGACTTGACTGACTCGTTGACTCTACTGATGAATTTGAAATTCGCAAATGTTTTTATATCCCCCATCGAACAAAGAAAGTGTTCAATCTTGGCGAGCCCTGTATATAAATTGTTGAATACTTTATTAAAATTAAATTGAATCAAGGTTTGATACAATACCCTGTATACTCATTTCAGTTATTTTGTTTTAACATTTATACCAATGCTGTTTTTTGGGTTTAAAGAAAATGGCTCGAATTCCTTTTTATTTTATTTTTTTATCATTATCGCGAAAACTGTGGTGCAGTTGGCTTTTAGAGTTTCGTCGGGTCAGAAAGTCTACTATTCTTTCGATTGTTCGAGGTTTCGATTAGAAAACCGATTATTTGTGAGATTTGTGGACGTTGTTTTCTTGGATGCTGTCAACATCACCGTAAAGCCGAGGACGAGAGTGTTGCAACACGAAGCACGGACATCGCCAAGGACCAGAGTAAGTCATCTGCAACCACTCGATTTTTTTGACTGATAAGAAGAACTTCCCGGTAGTTTGTATTCGCGGCTAGACCATCGCATTATACAGTCCAATAGTTTACATTAGTCCTATCGTACCGGATAGCCTCCCGGGAATCTTACTTTCTTTTGTGATTTTGATTTGTAGTCATTACGATTTTGACGAGGCTCACGGTTCGAATTTGTTTATCAACCAAAAAACAGCATAGTGCCTTGCCTTTTTTTGTCTGTTTAAAAAAGGCCAACTTCAATTCCAGAATCTTCACGAATAAATTCGTTGCACCAACTCGACATTGTTGCGTTGCTTATTAGTTTGTGTTTGATATACAGGGTGTTTCGTTGGATTTTGACACCCAAATAATTATTAGAAATTTGTTTTGTTCGAAAAACGAAATTATTTGAAAACTCATACTGATTGAAATATTTGTTGGTTCATCAGTTTGATATACAGGGTGTTTCGTTGGATTTTGACACCCAAATAATTATTAGAACTTTGTTTTGTTCGAAAAACGAAATTATTTGAAAACTCATACTTACTGATTGAAATATTTGTTGATTCATCAGTTTGATATACAGGGTATTTTTTTAAATTCGACACCCAAATAATTAGTCAATTGATTTTCTTCGCCAAGTATTGAGTTTCTTTGGAAGGTCATACTGAAGTATTGCTTTGTTTTTTTTTTGCGGCTCAGCGTACGGGGTTTTGTTGGAATATTAGAACTTGAGTTATCGAAAGTTAGCTCTTTCGAAACATCGTATTCATTCAAAACCTTGTCTTGAAACATTTATTTTGAATAGTACGTTCGAGAATAATTAAAATCGAATTTGAAGCTTTTTGGAGGTCTCTGGACGAATTGTATCGTCAAATTTTGTGTTGCTAATACATAAATAACTCGAAATGTCTCTACAAAAACAGTTAAAAACTGCTAGTGCCAAAAGAAAATTATGGTTGGACAGAATCTTTTCGTTAGATGCCGCAGCTCAGGAAGCTCTTAGGGACTCGGATAACTTGATAAAATTCAAAATGCGTTATGAAGATTTGGAAAGTATTCGTTCCGAGTTCACTAAAAATCATTTAATGATAATTGAAATTCAAGCTCAATTGGAAGATGGTGACCTTGAGGGAGAAGCTGCTGTTCTGAAGCAATTCGATGATTACGTTGAAAGCATTAAAACAGCATTTTATAATTTGTTCACTAAAGATGAAAAACCATCTCCCAATGGTCTCAATGCCAACCAGAGTTTTAACCAAACTTTCAATCAAGGCACCTTCCCTGCTTATCACCCTCGTGTTAATGTACCAAATTTCGATGGTAACTTGAGAGATTGGCCAACATTTATAGATTTGTTTACTGATTTGTATCACGATAATCCAGGTTATACTAGTGCACAGAAGTATAATATTTTGATAACGTTTTTGTCTAAGAATCCTTTGTCTATTGTCAAAGCTATTCCAAATACCGGTGATAATTATCTCATTGCTTATAATGCTCTGAAAGAGAGATATGATAACCCGCGCTTATTAGCAAAAACCTATTATCGCGAAATTTTTGATTTTCCTAAAATCAAATCTGAATCCCCAGGACCTCTTCGTAACTTACTTGATTGTGTATCCGAAAATTTGGAAGCTTTAAGGGCATTAGGTTTGCCCACCAAGGAATGGAGTTATTTGATATTCCAAACTGTCATCAGTAAATTGGACCCCATGACAACTCAGCGCTTTGAATTGGAAAACGCGTCTAGAGATATTCCAAAATACGAAACTTTGAAAATATTTTTGGAAAACCAGTGTACAGCCCTTGAAACTTTATCTGTTGCTAGTTCCTCAAGTAGTTCTAGTGGCATTCAAGGATTCCAAAGACGCGGCAATAGCAAAAATAAACAGTATACTGCCAAGCCGAATTCGTCTTGTTTCCTGAATGCTATTGAAACGCCACTATGTCAACTTTGTTCTTCAAACCATAATTTGGAAAAATGCCCTACTTTCAAAAAAAAATCTCCTTTTGATAGATATCGCTTCGTTAAGCAAAAGCTTCTGTGTCTTTTGTGTTTGAGTTCGTCCCATATGTCATCGGACTGTCATTCCAAAACGAAATGCAGTACGTGTCAATCCGGACACCACTCTCTTTTACATTTTGTGAAAAAACGCCCTGAGAGTTGTGACTCTAATAAGAGTGGCTGCGGTGACAATGAAACCTCAGCTTCAATAGTGGGGATCGTTTGTCAGCCACAAATTTTGACTTCAAAAATTACAAATAATTACTCGACAGTGCTGTCTACTGTGATCGCTGAGGTTGAGGATAGAGATGGTCGTTTTCATCCCTTTAGGGCTCTATTAGATTGTGGAAGTCAGATAAGTTTGTTGAGTGAAAAGTGCCTCAACGCCTTGCGACTCAAAATTACCCATGGACATCGTTCGATTTATGGTCTAGGGGATTTATTGGTCAAATCAAAAGGTTCGGTATCTTGCACAATTCGTTCACCTGTGCAAGACTCTCCTCCGATTCAGGTCGACTTTGTGGTTCTCAAGAAAATTTGTTCGTCAATGCCTGGAAGGTATATTTCTAAAGAGGAACTGCCTCACATTGAAAATATCAGATTAGCGGATCCCCAGTATTATGCCCCCGCGGGAATAGATTTATTATTGGGAGCGGATGTGTTTCCACTCATTCTTCGATCAGGAGTCATTCCAGGAACAGAGTGCTCACCTGCCTTGTTGAACACCATTTTTGGGTTCGCCTTGATGGGAAAATTAGCAAATCCAGCCAATTCTCAAACCCCTTCGTTTTGTGGTTTCGTTGAAAGTTTTACCATATTGGAGAATGACCTTAGGAGGTTTTGGGAACTGGAGGATGTCCCAGCTATTGGTAGTATGCAGTCTCCTGAGGATGTTGCGTGCGAGAATCATTTTTTGGAAAATTATCGTCGTGATGAAAATGGTCGCTTCACAGTTGCCCTACCATTTAAAGGTGCTAACCCTTCGTTTGGAAATTCTAGGGAAATTGCAATACGTAGGTTCTATGCATTAGAAAGGAAATTTATGAAGGAACCGTTGTTGCGTATCTCTTATAATGCTTTTATGAAGGAGTATTTAGAAGGCGGTTTTATGGAGAAGATTCCGACAAATCTGTTGAATCAAACCTGCTCTAGGGTTTATTATCTTCCCCACCATCCAGTCTTCAAACCTGAAAGTACCACTACTAAGCTACGTGTGGTTTTCGATGCCTCGTGCAAAGTAGAAGGAAAGTCGTTGAACGATACTCTCTATTCAGGACCCAAACTTCAGCAGGACATTCGGAATATTCTTATCAATTTCAGACGTCATAAGATTGCATTCTCAGCTGATATCAGGAAAATGTACTTGCAAGTTCGATTGGCTCATCAGCATCACAACTATCAGCGTATACTTTGGCGGTTTTCGCAAAATGAACCACTTGTCGATTATAACTTGGTTACTCTTAGTTTTGGGGTCTCAAGTAGCCCCTATTTGGCACTTCGTTGTATTGCTCAGCTGGCTGAAGATGAAAAACTAGATTTTCCTGAAGCTTCGGAAGTCCTCAAAACAGATATTTATATTGATGATGTCTGTACCGGTGCTTCCACAGTTGAGTTGGCTCAGAGTCTGCAACTTCAATTAATTGAACTTTTGAAAAGGGGTGGATTCACTTTGAGAAAATTTGTGAGTAATGATCGATGTTTGTTGGAATCGATCCCAGTAGATTTCCGCCATCAGGAAGCGCATAACTTTGACTTGGAAGGATCCGGAATAAAAATTTTAGGTCTGAAGTGGAACCCTGTAGCAGATGTTTTTACTTATAATGTTAAGGTTGAAGATAGACCCTGTTCTAAAAGAGTTATTTTGTCGGAGTTAGCTAGGGTGTTTGACCCGATGGGATTTCTGGCTCCAATCTCCTTCTTTTTGAAATATATGATTCAATATTTATGGTTTCTCAGACTTGGTTGGAACGAAAAACCACCTGAAAACATTGTACAAATCTGGTTTAGGTTCAAAAGTGAGCTTCCTGCTCTGTCACAATTAGAGATTCCCAGATTTGTCGATTTTTTGAGGAGTCCTCTATGTGATTTGGTGGGGTTTTGTGATAGTTCAGAGAAAGGTTACGCAGCTTTGATTTATTTGAGATATATGACAGTTGATGGTACCTACAAGTGTTCCCTCCTATGTGCGAGAACAAAGGTGGCCCCTTTGAAAAAATTGACACTACCACGTTTGGAGTTGTGTGGTTGTTTGTTGTTGGCAAACTTGATAGAATTTGTTACGAGAGCATTCTCTCCTAGAGTTGAATTTGACAATATATATGCATGGAGTGACTCTTCTGTGGCACTTCATTGGATAAACTCGCCCCCCCATACATTAAAAACATTTGTTGGCAATCGAGTAGCTTCTATTCAAAGCAAACTTTCTGTTGATAAATGGTATCATGTCCGTTCCGCTGATAACCCTGCCGATGTAGCATCAAGGGGTTTGATGCCTCAGGAACTCGTTGGTCATCATCTCTGGTGGAATGGTCCTTCATGGCTTAGCCTAGATAAGAGTGAGTGGCCAATGGATGATGTATTAGATAAATCCTTGCCTGAAGAGGTTTTGGAAGAAGAAAAAGTTGTTTCTTTGATTGTAAATTCAAGTGATAACGTGTTGGATACTTTACTTGAAAAATATTCCTCATTTAAAACTATCAGAGAAATATTAGCTTACTGTTTACGTTTCTATCATAATGCTACTGTCAAAAATATCGAAAACAAAATATCAAGTCGCACTTTGATAGAATCTGAGATTCATAAAGCTCTAATTGTTTTAGTTAAACATTGCCAGAGAAAGTATTTCATGGAAGAAATTAACTGTTTGAATAAGAAAAAGTTACTTCCAAAATCTTTCAGGAAACTTAATCCTTTCTTGGACTCGCATAATATTATTAGAGTGGGAGGAAGACTTGTTAACTCTAAACTTTCGTTCGATGAGAAGCATCCTATGCTTCTACCAAAAAATAGCCGCCTCACTGAATTGATCATAGAGTCGACTCATAAAGATTATGGACACCCAGGCTTGCAGACAGTGCAGTATCTCATTAGTCAAAACTTCTGGATACTCAGTCCTAGAAGGGCTATCCGCTCTGTGTTGTCCAAATGTTTAATTTGTTTTCGACAAAATCCTAAACCCTTTCAACCAATGATGGGTAATTTACCTGCCCTTCGTGTCAGTGAATTGAAACCTTTTCTTTGTGTAGGTGTTGATTTCGGGGGTCCTTTTAAAGTCACCATGAGCAAATATAGAGGTGCTAAGGTTTCTAAGGCCTATCTCTGCCTCTTCGTATGCTTTTCTACTAAAGCTGTTCACTTGGAACTTGTGTCGGACCTATCATCGGAGGCCTTCTTATTAGGCTTCAGAAGGTTCATTGCCCGTAGAGGTCGCTGTGCTCAAGTGTTTAGCGATTGTGGCACAAATTTTGTCGGTGCAAATAACTATATAGTCGAGATCATGGAATCAGTTGTTAAAGAAGAGCGTATAGATTGGAAATTCAATCCGCCATCTGCTCCGAACTTTGGAGGATTGTGGGAGGCGGGCATCAAACAAGCTAAACGCCATCTTGCTCGTATCATAGGTGACCAAACGCTCACATATGAAGAGTTATCGACTGTTTTCACACAAATAGAGGCTGTACTGAACTCGAGGCCATTATGCCCTCTCAGTTCTGACCCTAGTGATCTTTCGGTCTTGACGCCAGGTCATTTTCTGAATTTAGAGCCTTTGACCGTGCTCCCCGATTTTGATATGACCAATTTAAAAATGAATAGATTATCCAGGTACCAACTGTTGATCCGTATCCATCAAGACTTTTGGAAAAGATGGCATCTCGAGTATCTACACACCCTGATGCAAAGAAATAAGTGGTCATACGATGACCCTAGGTCGATTTCTCTTGGTACCATGGTAGTGATCGTCGATAATTCAACTCCACCAATCAAATGGAGGTTGGGCAAAATTATTGAAGTTTTTCCGGGCTCTGACGGCATTATACGGGTCGCGACAGTTAAAACTTCTAAGGGAGATGTCCAGAGGCCTCTTAACAAGCTTTGCCCTCTCCCTAATGTTGAAATTGAATAAAATACCTGCCCGAGGTATTTTATGGCGCGCGGGATGTTCAATCTTGGCGAGCCCTGTATATAAATTGTTGAATACTTTATTAAAATTAAATTGAATCAAGGTTTGATACAATACCCTGTATACTCATTTCAGTTATTTTGTTTTAACATTTATACCAATGCTGTTTTTTGGGTTTAAAGAAAATGGCTCGAATTCCTTTTTATTTCATTTTTTTATCATTATCGCGAAAACTGTGGTGCAGTTGGCTTTTAGAGTTTCGTCGGGTCAGAAAGTCTTCTATTCTTTTGATTGTTCGAAGTTTCGATTGGAAAACCGATTACTTGTGAGATTTGTGGACGTTGTTTTCTTGGATGCTGTCAACATCACCGTAAAGCCGAGGACGAGAGTGTTGCAACACGAAGCACGGACATCGCCAAGGACCAGAGTAAGTCATCTGCAACCACTCGATTTTTTTGACTGATAAGAAGAACTTCCCGGTAGTTTGTATTCGCGGCTAGACCATCGCATTATACAGTCCAATAGTTGACAGAAAGATTCCTTTGAGTTGCGAATTTCGCAAGCTTTAGGAAGTGGCTTGAACAGCTGCCCCATTAGATTTTATGGGTTTCAAAACAATGCATAAATAAGTCGTAAAAATTGCGACATTAATTGCCTAGCTCCCCATTACTTTTTATGGTTTTCAAAACATCGCATAAATAAGTCGTAGAAATTGCGACATTATTTGCCACGAGTTTCGGTATTGAGGTCACACGTATTAATTACCTCCCCCACTATCAACTCGAGAGTGGAAGGCTTTTATGTTTCGGTCCATTTCGTGTGTGCTGGTATGAAGGTAAGGATCGAAAATTTTAATATTCTGTATAATTCTTTAATACAAACTTCATTGAATATTTCGGCCAATTGTCGAAATTTTGATTTAGAATTAATTATGCAAGCGTTTCTGGATTTCTTCAAAAGTGTTAATACTTTACTATGATTTTGAAAATATAAACAAAATTTTCCTGTTTGTTTCACTTGAGTGAATACATAGTTTAATTTGAAGGTTCAACATGAACGGATTTTGAAACAAAACTTAATTAGAAAACTTTTCCTTGAATGAAGACTTTATGGAATCGAGTATTTTTTGTGAATTTATTTCCTTTGTTGACGGTGGCACCACATTTTTCTTGTTTTGCTTTCACTCAAAACTGCGGCTGCCGCCGCCACTGCCAGAAGTTGTGTCTTGTTCTTCACGAAATCTGCTATACCAATCACGAGGTCTGGGGCTTCATCGAGCGCGACGGTCGATCACGATGGCCTGTCGCGTTCACCGATAATCGACAAACAGTCACGAGGTCTGTGGGGGGCTTTATACGTTAATCGTTAATATCATAGACCATATATGGTCTGTGGTTAATACCTATCCCGTTAACGTAAGATTGGCCACGCACCACGCCGCGCTGATAATCTGTCACAAGAATTAAGAATTGAACATCATGAAAATTTTAATTCAAACTCATTTGTTCAACATTTAATGATCTCAACTCGAAGTCTTGTAGAATATTCAGAATATTTACTATACTAATGGGGAAGATGACCCGAAGCTTTTAGTAGGTGGCAGCACGACTGCATGTGCCTAACGAATGATTTTGCAGGTAATGTTTTATTTTTATTTTAACCCTTAACTACTATAAGCATATAGTATTCACCTAATAACTATAAGTGGGTCTATCAGACCCATTTTTTTTTTATTGCATGAAACGAAAACTCTTTTCAGTTAATTATTTATTTATGAAGAAATATTAAAAGTAGAAATATATGAATGGTTTGAACACAAATTAAAGTTATTCCCTGCACTTCTTGCATACTTGAACGCAACATAGCAAACAGACTGCCATTCTGCACTCCGCACAGGCATAGTTAGTTTTTCTGTCCTTTTTGGCCGGACACAGATGACATCTTTTTCTTTTGCGATCCTCATTGGCTCGAGGAGGCTCAGGAAGACTTATAAGTTTAGTTCCAAGGATATCTGCCGCAAGAGCTCGAATCTGTCGGGGCACATTGGTATTATATAATATTCTCTTCATATGTGGGGTGTATAAGCTTTGGGCCAATTGTTTCAGGAATTTGTCTCGAGGGATAGTTTCTCTTTTATTTGCAAACTGATACAATACTCTAGCATTAACACCTGCAATATTCAGAAGAGCAAAAAACACTGTCACTGGCCATCTTTGTGATCTTCGGGATACAGAATAGTTGGCACATTTCTGATCCAAGGCGTCCACACCGGCCTTTGTCGAGTTGTAAAATAAAATGATGTCTGGTTTTTTTGTGTTTTCGTCGACAACATTATCGTGATGCATTGTAGATATTAGTGTAACACTTTTCGCTTTTTTAGGTACATTGGATACCATGGTGACATCAGAAGTGAATCCAAACAAAGATGAATCGACTGGTCTCTTCCTATTAGGTAGAAATTCGGGTGGAATTTGGCGTTTGTTCTTTTTAATTGTACCCACATGAGTGATTTCCCTCTTTTTTAGTTCCCGAACCATCTCTAGCGAAGTGTACCAGTTATCGCCTGTCACATTACGCCTTGTGCCATAAATTAGTTGAGTAAGCCGTAAAACCACTTCGGTAGGATGAGAAAAAAGTGATTTTTCAGTTTTATTTTCGTTCTTACCACTGTATATTTCCGCGTTATACATGTAATGAGTCTTTGAATCTGCCAAAATTTGTATTTTCAAACCGTATTTGGCTGGCTTATTCGGAATGTACATTCTGAAGCCACATCGTCCCCTGAATGGAACTAACATTTCATCGATAGTCAGAAACAATCCCGGTGAGTAGTTGTTGGTACAGTTCTGTAGAAATCGTTGGAATATGTTGAGTATTGGAGCCAATTTTGTGTCTTTTCTTCTAATGGTTCTCGTCGCAGCATCATCAAATCGGAGACAAGACACTATAAAGGAAAATCTTGCTAATGTCATAGTACATCGAAAAAGATCACGACCTGTTCCATCAGTTGCCCACAGTGAGCGTAAGACCTCGTGACCAGATTTGAATACTCCTTGCATGTAGAGCAAACCAATAAACGCTTCCATCTCAACAATATCAACGGGATGTATAAAAGCAGGACCAAATAACTGTCTGGAATTTTTATTTCGTTTGAATGTGCCATATCGCTCTTTCACAACTTCAATTTTTTCGTTGGTCCGAAGCATTATTTCTTCTAATATATCTCGACTAAACAGAAATTTCCAAGTATCTAGAATATTGTCGGGGGTATTAGTGCGAATTGCACCTTTCAAGCCAGGTAGAACGGTGGTGACAATATTATCTTTGGCAGTTTTAGTTCTTTTTGGAGGAATTTTTGACCATTTGGTTTTGTCTTTTCCGTAGTAGTAATTTCTTTGTCTATCTCCATCCCCTGTATTTTCATTTTCAGATTGGTCGCTCTCTTCAATAGATTGCTCTTCGTCTGTTGGATCCCAGTCGATATCACTTACCGAATCATGATCGCTAAAAATTTCATGATCACTATCACTTTGATCACTGTTCTCGGCCATTTGGATGATATTGGCTCCTGCTTTTATCTCCTCAGCTCTCATCAAAACTGTGGATGACGACGCCGACGTTGACGCAACATTTTCCGGATCATCAACCCAGAAATCCTCAGTTTGAAATAAGGCGTCGATCTCTTCGTCAGTAAATGGTTTATTTCGAGCCATTTGAACTGAAATATATGCACCTATATTATTCAAAAAATGACAACAAACAATATAAATGAAAAAAATTAAGATGTACTACATTATATATCTGATTTACATCATTTTTACCTTTCACCTAATAACTATGCAAAAATCACGTATTTGCTATAACTGGGTCTAAGAGACCCGACTAGGCCTATAGAAACCCCTAATCTCAAACAAAAGCAACACACTCTTCGCTATCTTAATTCGGACTGAATGAGCGAAGAATAGACGGATCCGTGGGCGCCAATAACTTCAGGTGGGGAAAAGGTTGGGGTGACGAGAGCTCTCTGGGTCCGATAGACCCGGCTTATAGTAGTTAAGGGATTGAATATTTTCAAAAGATACTTAAGAATCATAAGGATGTTTTCTCCAACCGATAGATATGGATGTTTGTCTGTACCAGAACTGAAAAGTTTGTTGAGGGAACGTGGTGGATCCCTCAAAGGAAAACAAAAAGATTTGAGTGAAAGGTAAAAAATTCAAACTGATTACAGAGGTGTTTCGTTAAAAATCATCATAATAACCATCTACTAGCACTGCTACGTTCTTTTGTAAGTGACTGGAGCATAATCTAGAATGTTCAGAAGCCTGAAAGCTCTTTTTTTTCAGGGCTACTTCCCACTGCTTTTTCAGTTTTGTTTCTTTTGGAAATAAATGCGTACCTACATTTTTACATCCGAATGCACTACATAAGACCATTGTATGTCGATTTCAAATCTTTTATATTCTTAATTATTGCAAAGAAGGGACGTTTAATGTTTTGAATTGTTGTCATTTGACTTGAGAGGCTGTCAAAGGGGGGTCACCTATTTCGTCATAATGTACAAAATAGAAATCGTAAAACGAAGAAATTTACGCTATCATAACGCTACATAATAGAAATCGTAATTTATCATATAGTACAAAATAGAAACGTACAGTAACAGAACGGGGAGCATCTCGTTCTACCCACATTTCGTAACACCCACAGTGCATAACACCCAAAGTGCGTAACACCCAAATGTCATAACACCCAAATTTCGTTATGTCCACACTCACCGAACATACTCGAATGATGCGCTGTTGCCAAATTCATCCTTCTTTTAGGTTAGGTTAGTTAGGTTAAGTTAGATTGGGTTAACAGGAAATTGCAGAATATCCGGTAAATTTTGCAACAGTGCATCATTCGGGTATGTTCGGAGAGTGTGGGCATAACGAAATTTGGGTGTTACGAAATTTGGGTGTTACGCAGCGCACCCACAGAACGCTACACTTTCATAACGTAGTTTATCATAAGGGACATATTCAGAACGTATTTCGTCATATCGTACCTTATCATTTCGCTACAATATCAGAACATCAAAATATCATAACCGTACTTCATAGAATTCGTAACTCATCATAATGGTACAAAATCAGAAACGTATTTTATCATAATCGTAAAAAATCAAAATGTATTGCGTCATAATCGTAAAGTATCAGAACGTACTCTATCATAATCCAATAGTACATGGGCTTGCTTACAATATTAATAAAAATATTTGGTAATGGGATATCCGCTGTCATTTAGGAATCCAGGAGAGATCTGTGATCTTAAATATATTTGAAAAATTTAATAATAACATTATTTTTCACCTATGGTAGCTAATTTTTATATTTTGTATTCTTCAATATTCAAAAAAATGTTGCCTACCCTGATTCCTATATTGAATTGACATGACACTGTTGCCAGTCAAGCGGGCACTGCACTGTTATGTGTCTGTTTCATTCATTGTTATTATTCAATCTATTCAATTGTTGAAAAAGTTTATGCACTAAAATAAGACAGCGATGTTAAATCAAGTGTTAAAAATATTGAATGGCTGGTGATTACCTACTTCTCTATATAAATCTGTGCGAGGAAAAACATATTGCCATAATTATCACCTTGACGATTCTTTGCTCCTGATGAACAATTGTTTACTTTCACTCCAGAGTCGTGAAATTAGGTATATGAACTATTATGACGACCTAAGATTCCATATGTATCCTGTTACAAGTATTAGTTTGGTTTCTATAAGTATTTTTTTTCAGGTCCAAGTAATATAGAGAAAGACTCCGTATTTCAACAAAAACATGTAGTAACACCTAAATACATCTGGACTATAAAAAGTTAACAATGGAGTGTATACTCAGTAAAAACAACCGAAACGAGAAATATACCAACTGGAATTTACGGAAACAGAAAATTGCATACTTGGCAAATGATTGAAAATCGTAAAATTTGATAATAATCATCAATTGTCATGAAAAGACAACTGTAGATGCTGGCAATGGAAACATCGTAAGACTTGTTTTCAATAAGAAGATATAAGGGCTGACAAGTGTGGGGTGTGCATTAAATCGCTGCAAAAAACTTGTGGTATTAGATGTAATATCTGTACAATATGGTTTCACATTGCTTGTGTGGGCTTAATTCATGAAGATATCAAATTGTATGAAGATGAATTGAAAAAAAGCAGGTGGCAAAATATGAAATCGCAACTTGTGTTAAAGTGATGAGCGAGTTGGATGTGACTAATATCCCAAAGACCGTCCAGATTTACACCGAAGATGTTTTGACAAAACTAGAAATAATGAAAAAAACTGGAAAACATGGAAAATAATAACGAATAGACACATGGTCAAAAATTGAAAATCAATGAAGACTTGCAACATGAAATAGTAATTATTCGAAGCTAGTTAAACGAGGTCAAAGAAGAGCTGAACAAGCAACAACAAAAACAAGGTACAGTGAACACAGTTTATCCTACAAGAAATAGGACAGCTCAATAGCAGGATAAATAACTGAATGACGTATAGTTTAGAAGAATCCATATCAGTTAATCCAGAAGATACATATAAATTTGATCTATCCAAAAACAAGGAGATTCTCAATTTACTCTCAGTCGAGATAAATGAGAATATTGCAAGAATCACATTATGGGTTTCAATAGATCCAGTGCCAAAACATGTTCTACAAACGTCACATTTGATGGCTTAGAGAAAAAACATGCATTGAGACTTTCGAACAAACTCAGATCAGCACCTTACCGGATAAGAACTGACAGAACAAAGATGCAAATTGAACACTTCAAGAGGATGAAGGATGGACTGATTTATGGTTACAATATTGGAGGTTTGGAAACTAAACTTGAGGAGTTATGCAAAGCAGAAGCTTATATATCTATGATATAATCATCCTGATAGAAAGTTGTCTAGATTGTGACATTCCTGATGGTGAAATCAACTTAGATGCTTACAATATGTTTCTATGTGATCGTAGTGATAAAACAAGTTCGAAAATCAGAGGGGACGAAGTTTCAATTACCACTTGTTCATACTTTTCATATATTTAATGAATAAAAATTGTTGACTTGTGAGTAGCTCTTTTGTTACTTCTGCCTTGACTTTGAAATTACATTAAGAAATTGTGTATCTACCCATTACCCACCTGAGGAACATATTTTTATAAATTAAAAAGACGTTTTTATTTTGTTTATTTTTTTATTAAAACCTAGTCCTCTCTAACCACAGTTCATACGAACTGTAGCAGAAAATGTATGTTAGCAAAAAAATATTCCACACTAACAACTATCTTATTCAATTCTTATAAACCTATACACTAATACAAAAATTCACCTGACTAAATGTTGACTAAGAAATCAAATAAAAACTACTATCAGTATAAAATCAAGAAATTATTCTCGCATCAATGTAGGTCATCCTCCTAAAAGCTCTTTATTCTTTCCCACAGTAAAAACCTCATCATATGCTACTTGGTTAATTTTATCCATAGAATTGGTACTTTCTTCAATACCTTGTGATTTTTTTTCGTTTTCTATCAGTCTTATCTTTTTGATTTAACTTGAGGTGTATGTAACCGTGTTTAAGTATACAATCACGAAAGAAACTATCCCTTCCTGGGTATCTGAAGGAATAGTCAGATTTGAACATTACATTATAAATTATATCCAAAAATCTTAGTCCTCCTGTTGAATGTGTTTTTCTCCAGACTCCTACTCATACCTGTCCATGAGTATTTAGTAAGAAGTTGTTTTGTGAAAATGATACCTGCCAACTTGTAACAAGCTGTTTTATATGGCATTACAGATCCAATACATCTGGTCAGGTAAAAACATTTTGTTTATAGGACTCATTCTCCAACTTTTCTGAGGCAGATACCATGTCAATTGGGAATATGTGCAACTCCCCCCCCCCCCCCCCGCCGCCTTTCAAGCCTTCTTGAAATTTTCAAGAGATTGAATTTTTTCGGTGAGTAGTGTCAAAATGTAACACTGGTATGACTATTCAGATGCTCATACTACGTCGATTTTGACACAACCTACTTCAAATTGATTCTTCCCAGTCCAACTTCCCATTTCAGAAGATTGAGAAGGGGCTTTCAACATTGATTTGTACTCAATGAACAAGTAGGAATATCTTCATTTCCCTTTAACAAAATGCAAGTGCACTCTTTATGACCGAGCAGATCGGAACAAAACACACATCATTATGTGGGACCAGGATTTATCTTGATGCTGCACAGGAAATCCAAAATTGTCTAAATAGCACTGTTCAATGATTGGGGGGAAATTTCGACGCTGAGATGTAAAAGTTAATTGTCCACACATATACATAACAAAAACGGTCGGGGTTATTAGAACCCTTTGGTGGCTTAATAGCATATGTACCTAACGAAAATAAAATGTATGTTAGTTGATGCAATAGTTATACAGCCACCTACATGACTTTATTTAAACAAATATAAATATATTAAGGTCAGAAATGAATATATGGCTGTCACAAAAAACTGTATGTGATTGAAAAAATTATTATATATTTATGACACCAACAAAAAACTTCACAAGGTTTATGTGACAAAAACAATGTTGACCAGTGTTATCTGTTTGGTGTTCTGAGACTTAGAACTTAGAAGTTTTGTTTGAAGTCTTCAAACAAACAGTACAACTAAGTTATTTCATATTCAAAAAATGAAAAATTTGTTCAGGCCAGCCTCAACTCACCTACACTGTAGGTTGACGGACTAACACCTATTAGAAAACAACTACTCCCCTGGCTAATACCACGAAGGGCATTGAATTACATCCAACAGGTGTCAGTGCGGAATTCTTCACAGAAGAAATTCCACATATGCTCGTGGCGATACAACTACCAGAATTGATTTTCAATTACTGGGACGGGACAATTGAAAATCAATTCTGATAGTTGTATCGCCACGAGCATATGTGGAATTTCTTCTGTGAAGAATTCCGCACTGACACCTGTTGGATGTAATTCAATGCCCTTCGTGGTATTAGCCAGGGGAGTAGTTGTTTTCTAATAGGTGTTAGTCCGTCAACCTACAGTGTAGGTGAGTTGAGGCTGGCCTGAACAAATTGTTCATTTTTTGAATATTTGATTTAAAGCCAGTCTTCAAGCATCCCCATGAATTTTTGTGAAATAAGTTATTTCAGTCGTCTCATTTTTTACTGAGGCTGAAAGTAAATATACTAATCATAATTGTACGAGATTTATAGTGAAATGTAGTTACCTATTACCAACATAATTATTCATCAGTAGAAATATATTTATGTAATCTCTATCTCTCTACTTAGGGTGGTCATAGGTTCCTGCTTCGGTAAGGCGCATTCGACCAATATTTATTTAATCAAAAAGATCCCTACACTACTCAAATTGGGATGTGTCTCTTAGCTAAATTAGTGTTTCTGATAAGATGGGATTTTTATTCACCTCAATAATTACAGAATGTTTATGAAACAGTTTCAAAAAAGTCTATGTAGGAACGGCATATACATTAAAGAACTTGAATGAACATTCAGATACACAACATACCTGTGGGTTAGATATTTTTGATACTACAGAGTGCAGAATTTGATAAATCACATTCTGTTAATCATTCTGGAAAATATTATATTGATAAAAAAACAAATATTCACAAAGAGGCCTAGTCCAGTGTAACTTCACAACTTGACCATTAACAAAAAAAAATTGTTGCCAGAAAAAATAACATTTGAAAAAAAGGATCTCAATTGGAATACCAATATCTAAATCACAGAAATCCAGGAGATCTGTGAGCTAAAAGTATGTTCATTTAATGTGAAAATGTCTGAAATATTTTGAGTACAAAAAAAGTCACCATACAAAATGTCAATTTGTCTGGCTCTGATATTTGATAATATGAATATCTGGCATACTATATAGAAAAGTGCTTATATTTCAACAGCACACATTTTTTGAAACAATTTAAAAAAATGGAATACTATACCTATAGAGTGTGGAAGAGCACATTGAATCCGTTTTTTTTTGGCGACTCAGAATTTTAGAAAAGTCAAGTCATTGAGCTATTTTATAGATCTACAACTCAAATAATTCTGCCAAAAGCCATTTTTCCATATGATTGGTGCAAGATCCTATCAGTGAATGAGTTCAATGCAATACTCCTTGTCATGAGGCATTGAAATCTTGAGTTTTTCTTTCGTCATGTGCCGTTTATTAAAATTAGTAAGCAAATATCAGTCAAAAACTGAACATTTGTACAGACACTTTGAGTACATTTTTTATGAAAGTGTTTTTATTGAGAAAAAAAAGTAATACAAATTATGAAACAACGACAAAAATTAATTGGCGATCCGGGCCGACTTGATTGATTCTCGTGGCACATTTTCCTTTTCAGCTGCAGGAAAACCCAGAAAAACCTACAGCACCACATCACCTGAAAATCTTGATCTGCCAATGTCCTCTCATTCATAGAATAATATGTAGGGTGTCTCCTGAGGCTTCAATAAATCCAAGATATCGCCAGAATATTTAGTGACACAACTATCGTTAAACTTAAACTAGTCCGTTTCGTTTTTGACCAATTAGTAATAATGGCCAGATTCAATGCCAGAACCACAGCGAACAATGACTGCATGAAGATTATAACAGTGGTCTGCTAGATTGAAGTGTTCATCTATTTTGAATCTTCGTAAGAGTTTGGTGCTTCCTCCAGAGGTTGAATCATGTTTGAAGGGCATCAGTGTTATTATTAGATTGACTGGTGCCTCAGCTATACTTGTTGTAAGTCAGTTTGGCACATATTTGGCAATACAGTTGATGACCACTTGTTAAAAGTTCTTTCTTGAGATGATTCAACAGTAAGCTTTGCAAGGATTGGTTATCAGTTTTATTGGGAAACGCCACTTGAAGTTCCAGAAAGTCACAAACGTTTTTGCCACCTCTTGTACTACAATGTAAAGTGAGGATTTTTCCAACAAAAGTTCTAGAAACACAAGACAAGATGGACTCTACGGAATCATTCAATCCAGAGCGGTCAGGAGTATTGATTTTGCTATTTTCCTGCTCACGAAGAGTATTCAACAAGAATTTGGAGCAATCCTCTTGTTGTCCTAAAGAGTATGTAGTGGACTTCAAAGACTCCAGGAAATCAGTTGGTGGGAAAGATGATACATTCTTTCGAAACTGCAGCTGTATGAACAGGTCTTTGAGTTTGGTGAATAAGTAGGAAACGTTCTCGTTCATCGTTAAAAACTTGTTCTCGAAAGTCAAGTATGAACAACACTTGTAAAATGTCACCCCTTTTTGTCATTGTTTCACTTGGTGCTCGCCATTTCAATATTGGAATTGTATCTTCAGGATCCAGGAAAAGAACACCATCCGATTTCAGACGTGGATTCTTGTTGATTATCATTGTCATTAACCTGCAAAAAATATATTTTGAATTATCTATAACTCTTGTATTGAAAGGTAAAAGGAATCAGAGAAACTCATGCTAAATATTACATGCTATGATGCTAATTGATTAACACAATCAACATACTTGAATTTATTTTAGAAGATTCCTTTGACACGTTCAACTCAAATGAATTTTCATTTGGTAACCTCGTGCAGATACTTACGAATCATGTTTTCTTGAATAATTACGTCCCACCGATATTTTTTATTAATTTTAAATTTGTTAGCATTTTAGCGTTACTCTTTTAAATCTTTATAGAGATTTGGTTCATAAATGATGACATAAAAATATCAAGTTTTGACGGCGGATTCCAAAATGAATCGAGAACGGCTTAGCCCCTTCGAATTAGACTATTTTCATTGCACGTTGCCAAAATTATTAAGATTCTAACGTCAGCCCATATATTAAATTTTGAATGCGCGCGCCTCCAAATTATGATAGATTACGATTCTGATAGAATCCGTTATGATATTTTACGAATTCTATGGAGTACGATTTCTATCCTGTACGATTCTGATGGTGTCCCGTTATGATATATTACGAATATGATTTTGTCACGTTTCTATCGAATACGTTATGATAAAATACGTTATGACGAAGTACGTTCTGATAATACGTTTGATTGTACGTAATGATAGTATACGTTTCTATAAAGTACGATTCTGATATTATACCATTATGACGCATTACGATTTCTACCATGTAGCGTTATGATATGGTATATTATGATGCAATATATGGACCCCTGTCTAGAGTTGCTGCTTGGCGCCATCTGTAAACAAATTTCTGGAACGTGAACTTCTCCCGATATCATTATCAAGTGAGCCGTAGGTCTAGCGTTTTTGACGAAAACATCAACATTGTACTGGTATAGAAATCATTTCACCAGGAATATATACATCTTGCTTTGTAGTATATATATATTCGTTGGGACAGAACACCTTTCAAGTTCAAGTATCTCCACGTATTGTAATCTATGAACCCAATCCTGCCAATCCAATATTCAAAACTGTCAATTGTAAACTTGTAATTTGCGCAGCCTCTGTGGGAGGTCGCTTTGACGCTTTGTTTGAAGGAAAATCAAAATCTCGAATCCTGTGAAACAAAATGGTGTCTTTATAGATGATTGTTTTATTATGAATTTACAAACAAAAGTGCATACGAAAGTGCTTTATTAGCAAATAAAACTTGCTAGCCGAAGACAATGCCTGTGAAACGTGTCCGACCAAACAAAACGCTTAGCCTGTGAAATTTCGAAGACAAATCGTGGGAGGCACGATTGCGTGATATTCTAAACACATGAAAACGTAAATACACATTGGCTATCTTTATTCTGCCCTATTTTCAATTGAAAAAATCAGAAAATTGCTCAAAGATATTATGCTGTACTTCAGTGTGTGTTTAGGAGGATGTGTTTTGTTATTTTATTACATAATGCTCAATTGTTTATGCTTGTGATAACCTTGTTCTAATTTCAAAAAAGTGTTTCATCAAATACACGCATTTGTTCCAGGGTACTTTTTGAGTGAGAGCATCCAAACAAAGTTCAGAGAGAAGGAACCACACGCTGGAAAGGGGGTGGGATTGTCACGAGTTAGCAAGGTGTTCCTGCATAGAAGGAGATGGTAGGAGGGTGTTGTGTTTGTTCTGATGAAAGAGGCTGGTCTGAAAACCCACTTGTTTACTGTGATGGAAATTCTTGCACTGTAGCTGTACATCAAGGTATGTGATCTCGTACAGTAATTGATCAATTTCAACAGCTTTTAAGTGCTTTACCTTCCTATAAATCCAGGACTGCAATCCTCAAAATCATTGAAGGACTACTGAACAGGTGGAATTTCAGAATCAAAACAGGTTCATACAAAATATCGAGCAAAATATGCTGCAATGTGGCAATTGCTGCTTTCTTTATGAGTGTTTTACTCCAGGGCTATTAATTCTAGCTTCGCTATTGTTGAAATTGACATCATTTATTAACCAATGGTAAAGCTGAAATCACAAGCCCTGTAGCAAAACACTTACGAATTGAAAGCGTCAATAATGTATTAGAATGCAGTGCTATGAATGCCATTTGAAACCTGATACAAAAAAAGCAAGCCTTAGAACAGTGCCTTGTGGTACTCCAGTTTACATTTGCTGAAACTGAGTTATGTGACATCAATCTACAGTTAACTATAAAAACATTGAAGGCAGGTTTAGTGAACACATAATGTATAACCTAATGGATAATGCATAACTCAAATTGGAAAAATTGCATCTATCAGTAAAACATGCATCTTTTGCTTGAGTATGTTGCATTAAGATGATTTTAGTGCAAGGATATTTTTCGATTGGGAGATGTAATTTTCCTTTTTTTTTTCGAGTTATGTAAACACACCTGACATTTTGAGTTTTAAATAAAGTATATAAGTAGCCCATAGTTTTTCAACTGCTCAAAATATTCGGCAAAATATGTAGTGATAGTTCAAGCAACACAATTATATCAGCAGGAGAGACACAAGCAAATAAAAATTCGAAAGAAAACAAATATTGGAACAAGAAGAAAGTTCGAAAATCTTATATTTCATTATGGTGCCTGCATTATTGAGATATTTCTTGCCCAACCTAGTAGTGTATGACCACAACTAAAAAAAAGAAATGATTATAAATGGTTTTCCAAAACAAGCCATGTATAATTTTGGGTTGTCATTTTATGTTTTCAAAAATCTTCCCACGTGAAATTTTAATGAAAAGAAAGGAGTTACAATTTAGTTGCATTTGACACTCCTCAGCATTATTTATCTTGTTTTTTTTTTCACAAAATTAATGACAATAGAAGAAGTCATTATAAAATTATTCAATTCACTGGTATACTATTTTTTTAGGACCGTTTTTTCATTGCAAGATATCTATCAGATAAAAGTAATCAACAGTTTTCATCCTTATCACTGTCAGACATTATTCACATGCACCTCTCATTTCTTTCATCAATCTGACATATAACTCATTTATTCTCTTATTGAAAAACTGGCCCTCAGTTTGCCCTTAAATGTTAAAAGTCATTTCATTTGTTTATTTCATTCATTGAAGTTGAATTTCTTTCCTGATATCCCCTTTTTACCAATCTTCAGTGGATTCAGATCATAATCATAGATTTTTGTTGTCATTTTGCAGCTTCCATATTAGATTTATGCAGTTTTACTATCCCTGACGCTTGGTTTTCCCACAAAGAATCTTTTTTCGCCATTTTGCAGCCGCCACACTTTTAAATACAGATTGATGACGTACTTTCTTTGAAACCCCTGCTTAACACTATTTAGTTGAAATTGGTGCAGATGGTGTAAACCTCCAAGAGGCAACGCATCTGCTGGGAGACGACCAAAGTCTCAAACTCTCACTGCCCAAGACAGAGGAGAACTTTTACAGCGGGCCATCGTACGGCGCAGCCGCAACAAATAGCCCGTCGCGATCTTGAAACCAACTATACAATAATTTTCAGTTGTATCGTGTATCGGACCATACGCTTGACATTTTATCTGCCTTTTTTGTGGCGCCATATTGAAAGGTTAGAAATGTGCACTTTCTTGAAACACATGAATTGTTGCCATTTTTTTGAAAAATTCGTTAAATTGTATTGTTATGCCATATGAGTGTACTTGGGAAATTCCAGTTCCATTAGACGGGCGACACTAATAATTAGGAACTTGGGAATCTTAAAATTCGTGTAGCATACAAGGACCAAGTGAAGTTGAATAGAAGCTTGTAAAAAGCATTTCGACTTCCCTCCACGTTGTTTAACATTGACGATTCAAACAAAAAAATAATAATAAAAAAGAAAATAGTGTTATGATATTCCCTTGGTTTCGTTTATTAAAACTCCAAACAACACTAAACATGTATATATACTTGCGTGCTCCTATGGAGAATATTCCAGACTTATCCATTCGGGTCACGATACAAGAATTGAGAATTTCTACGCTATTCGGAACTCGTTGACCCCTCATATTAACATTTTACGACCGATAGGTCCGGCGCTAGGAGATTCCGTAACAATAGAAAGAATCCGAAGAATGATAACTAAAAGCAAATGAGGAATATGTGCATCATACGTGGTCAGTGGACACATAATTCAAATCCATGAAAAGCGTTTTTGATCTCACCAAAGAATCTTGTTGAAGTTCATGTTTTTCTGGTCACTTTACCCATGTTTTAGAAATCAGTTCCTTCTATAAAATAGTTATTGTTAAGGAACTATATATTCACTTATGGATTTGAACTGTTCACCATTTTGTAGCACATATACACCACCCTCATTTGCTTTCAGTTCTGTACTTCAATTTGACGAGAAACAATTTGGGTTCCTGACATTGGAACATCTGTACTTCAAATTGAACTTTTCTATGCAAGCTAGACATCTGGTGAGTTTCCTTTCAAAATAACGTTAATTGCTAGTTTCCATCATTTTAATTGGAAGTGCATAGTCAACCGATCGGCGGGACCCCCCCACGAGAAGCCCAGGAACGCACAAAGACAGGGGAAAAAAAACGGTCAAGTTTATTTCTGTTACCAAACATAAACAAAAATAATTTATTTCTCCATTAGCATTATTTTTCTAAAAAAAGAACATTATTTTTCTAAAAAAATAAATTTCATGAATTATTTTTTGTCTTTTTTCTTCTCAGAAAAAATAGAAATTACAACTTCTATAAAAAAAGTAAAATCAAAAAAATTTACAAACACTCTCTGTTGTGTTGTATCATTCTTAATAGAGATATACTTAGTTAGTCAATGGCTGCGTCTAACAGAATACAGTGGTTGAAGCCGCTTCACAAAATTTGACATTTCACCATGGAAAACCGTCAAATTTTGAGCAGCGGCTTTAAGCGCTGTAAGCTGTTAGACGCGGCCAATGCCTGTGTAAAAAGGATTTGAAGCGTTTTGTTACGCCATCTACAGTATAATGTCGATATTTCCGCTTACCTGACGATGTACGACAAAGTTTCCAACTCTGAAAGGAAGAATAGGTGCAGAGTTTTGTCTGTCAGTTTGACTGAATGAAAGTTTAGGCATCAAAATAATCTTCAAAACATGAATAATCTACGGAATTGACAAAAAAATCCACTTGTTTCTCAATTGATTGCCATCTATTGGTATTATGTTTAAATAATCAAGAAAATGTGAGATTCGGTCTACGACGACCGTAAGAACTATGAAAGAAAAGATATCACTTGGAAGCGAAATCACAGGCCATCACCCATAGACAATCCATAAGGTGACTAATATCTCTATAAACAATGGTTGTATATCATTCGAAGACGTTTGATTCATTTACAAAAGTATGAAAATGTCCATATAACACCCCGTTTTAACGATGCAATTTTGTCGCTGCAACATCTCGCGGCGACTTGTCGCTGCGAGATATGTCATGTACCTGTCAGTTTGCATTGTCTCGAAAAATAATTGGAATGTCGACAAACTATATTCTTCCGATTCGAGCAGTCAACAAAATCAGCAAGAAATACTAATGTCGCTGCACTCATAAAAAAGATTCAGAAATCGAATAAACTTGTGAACACATGCAATTATAGGAGTTGAGCGACAAACGATGGCGAAACAGGTATAGAAGCAAACATAGGAAACCTACACTAAGCAAAATAGAGAGCTATTTGTAGAAACAATCTCACCAGGATAATATTTCATTCCAACCCATACAAGATCTCGTTTTGCTCAGAGAAAATTATCTTCTGAGCTCTTCAGAGGGAAAGAGGATACATTATTGAAGATTTAAGTGAAAGTTTTCAGTAATTTACCCTCTTTGGAATGAAATATTTTCCTGGTGAGTGACTTTTTTTTTCTACAAATAACTTTCTATTATGCTTTGTGTAGATATTCCTGTTTACTATCTATTCGATTCAATTTTCTTATGCTTGGTATACGAATTGAGCAAGAAAAAGTGATTTATATGTAACTCAGTGCCCGCCGCCGCCGTATAGGCAGGGTAGCAGCTGTTTTGGATTTTTTCTTTGAATGATATACACGTATCTATCAACAGAGAGTGTTTGTTAATTTTTTATAATTTTCACATTCAATTTCGATTTTCAATTATTGGTTCTGAACAATATGAATAAAAACCCTGGTGCGTTGACCGTGTTTTTTTTTTCCCCCCCCCCCCCCCCGAGAAAAAGAAGAGAAAACTATTTTTGGGGGGGGGGGGGGGGGGGGGGGGGAGAAAAAAGCGTTTTTTTAAAGGGACATTCTTGGGGGGGGGCCCTTGAGGGGGGTTTTCGACCCCCGGGGGCCCCGGGGAAAAAAGGGGTTTTTCTCCCCCCCCCCAAAATCACAAAAAAAAAAAAAAAAAAGGGAAAACCCCTTAAAAAAAAAAATAAATATTTTTCAAAATTTTTGAAATTTCTTTTTGTATTTGAAAATTTTTGAAATTTTTTTTTAATTAAAAAACTTCCCCCTTTTTTTTTTTTTTTCCCCCGTTTTCCTTTTTTTTCTTTTTTAAAGGTTTTTCTCGTTGCTTTTCTTTTTTTTTTTTTTTTTTATGGTGATTTTAATTTTTATTAGAACCCGTTTAAAAAACCAAAAAAAAAACTCCTCGGGAACGGGGGGGGTACCACTCCCCCCTCACCCCCCCGCCCCAAAATAACAAAAATTTCTTTTTTTTCACCACAAAAAAAAAAAAACTCCTCCCCTTTCTCCTCCCCCGAAAAAGGGGAAAAAAAAAAAAAATTCCCCATTCCCCCCAACACTTGGGGAATTAAACCCACACCACACCCACGGGTTTTTTTTTTTTTTTTCCACAAAATAAAAAAAAAAAGAAAAAATCAGAAAGGGGATAACAAAATTTCAAGTTCGGGGGGAAAAAAAAATGGAAGAAAAGGAGAAAAAAAAAGGGGGGGGGGGGGGGAAGAGAGGGGGAACACAGAAAAGGAAGGGGGGCCCTGGGGGGAACTCTCGGGGGGCTCTTTGGGTGAATAAGGGGAAAGGATTTTTTTTTGGGGTTGGTTGTGTTTTTTTTTTTCTGGGGGTTTTTGGGGGGTTTTTTGGCACACTCTCTCTTTAAATATTTTTTTTTTCCACCTCCTCTTTTAGTTGTGTTTGCCAAAAAAAAATTTAAAAATTTTCTAAAAAATATATACGGCCGACCTGCGGCTGGCTATCTTTTCTTTTGGGTGTCATTATTTGTTTAGAATACTGGCCGAATTCCCTATTCTTGTGTTCCTTTCATTCGATTTTGTTTTTTATGAGTACGATATTAGATTTTGCTCATTTCGTTGACTGCTCGAATCAAAGAATATAGTTTGTCGATCGATCGGTTGACTATGCACTTCGAATTAGCGTCAACTAGCGATGAAATTGAGAAACACACCACGATACGTAAAAATGACACTAATGACAGAAAAGTGTCGCCATAAAATTCTAAACAATATCGCATCGGTCCCAGCACCATCCTTCTAGACATCTTACTATTAGGTATAAGTCAACACACCAGGGTTTTTATTCATCTTGGTTCTGAATAAAAAATTACAGAAATGATGAAATAATAATTTTCAACTTTGGTCATTTCAATAAATGTTTGTATCATTGATTTCGAGTATTTTATCATTTCTGTAGCTTCTTCAGGACTTGAATGTATGAATATTGAATATGGTCGATCGGTGTGCCAAGCGGTCTAAGGCGCGGTCCTTATATTCAGTGTGGCTATTTCACTGCTGGTTCAAGCCGCGGACGGGGCAGAATTTTTCTGACTGGCTCGGTGCGATTGGTAATTACTATCAGTTGCCTAGATACCAATCCTGGTAGGTGGAATATCTGGAAGAATTACACCAACCGACCCGGTAGCACTGTGGGTTTTTCTGGGTTTCCCTACAGTTGCAATAGCAAATGCGCTATCGTGAAAATCAGTAAGACGTCCTAGAGCGTTTGGGTTGAAATCCGGAATCTAAAGTCAAAATCGATTTCAAAGCAACTATTTCAAATAACTTATTTCGGTATCTTCAACAGGAAGTGAAATATCGAGAATTTGCCCTTTTCGCGCGATCGCAGTAGGCGTTTATGGCAAACTATTCAACGGATCAACCTGAAAATTTCACAGTATGCATAAATCAATATGACCTACAAGCCTAAAATATTTCAGACGATGCGGCGTTGTCGCTTCTACTATAAAGTAGCGGCTTCTTTGATTTTTAATATATATATATATATATATATATATATATATATATATATATATATATATATATATATATATATATATATATATTATGATTCATTATCACTTTGTCAATAAATTCATATGCTATTTCCCTATACCTATCTATTACCGTTTAGAAGATATAAATTGATTTCGATATGAACTTTTATAAATGCTGATAATCTTGAACTCTCTTGCACTAAAACGATCAAATTTGAAATGGAGTGGAGTGATACTATGGGGATCTTCACTCCGAGTGATATTTTCATTTGCCCCATACAGGGTCTTCAAAAAATGCAGATACTTTGATCTCATAAAGAAATGAGTGGAACTCAATTTTTTCAAATGGAACACCCTGTATATTTCAACATTTTTGAGCTCTACATTCAATTTTAGATTGACTTTGTTCAGATAGCACTATTTAGATTTCGAACCGTTTTCGAGATAAACTGTTTCAAACGGAAATTGACATGGTTTCCTTGTTCACTCATTTTTGTAAAACAGATTTCGTTTGATGTTTCTCAATTAGTCACAGATAATACAATGGAAAGATAATCGTCAGTGTATTTCAGAATATGTTCAAACACATCTCCATCTCAACTTAAACAAACATATAATCTCTTCAAAAGATTGTCATGTATAGCGCTTCTGATCAAGTCTGGAGTCAAATTATTGAAAGCAGTTGTAACTCTCGATTTCATATCTTCCATTGTTGTTATTGGAGTAGAGTAAACCATATTTTCAATGAAACCCCACACGAAATAATCTAATGGATTGCCATCTGTCTTCGAAGATTTCAGTTAAAGCTTCGCTGACTGAAGGAGAATTATAGGGTGGAGCACCATCCATTTGGTACCATACATGTTCTCTTCCTGTTCCATTATTTAAAATCATTTGAATTCCATTCCTCAGTAAATCTTTATATTTTGATGCATTCAAATTATCATCATAAAACTTGATATAAAAAATTGACCCATTCTTTATGGCACAAAATACATTGAATTGCCATCTTTCTTGAAAACCTCTTTGGCGGACAACATGGGGATTTTCTGGCGCCCAATAATAACTGTTGTGTCTATTGAAAACTACATTTTTTGTGAACTTGGCTTCATCTGTCCATATGATATTGTCAGGGGTAATATAATAAGTGGTATGATTATTACCGATAATTTTTTGGAATATTAATGAATTGCAATCCCAAAGCTGAAAATACAACGGGTCCGCAGGACGAGTTGTATTTTCTTGCATTGGGATTGCCAATGAATTGATATTTCAAAAAAATATAGGTTATTAATCATACCACGAATTATATTTAGGACGACAATATAACCCCTGTTTGAGCAAAAATTGTTGAATTGCCTGGTAATTGATTCTTTATTTCTGGCCGTATTCAAAGGAATACTCTTTTCCACTGCTTCATCTATGATACCAATCGCCATTTGTCCCCAACGATCGCTCATATTGATTAAGAAATATAATTAATCAAAACACATAGATTTGACGTTTATAATTTAAATCATTATTTTCACTTGACAGCTAGTAAAACAAAAACTAAGCAGGTTTATCACCGTGAAAATACAGCGACAAGCTATATTTTCACTGTAATTCGGATTCTATTGGCTGAATTTCAAAATTTGAAATAGACTGATTGGTTGTTAAGCAATGAGATATATTGTCAAGGAAATGTTCATCCTCTTTAGTCTTGAGAAGTAACCATTTAAAAAATTCCACTCTACGAGGTAAATCAGTCTCTTTCAAATGGTGGACACAGTAGGGAAAAAGTAGCAAATACGGTAACCTCATCGATTTTCTTGGAAATGCTTATTAAGAATTCGACAAATTGTCACGTAGGGTTTACCTATCTCCCTTTCAGCCTCGTGCAGAGAAGCATTTGGAAATGCATGAAAGTATCCCAAAACTGTTATACCATTGTCATCATCATCCACTTTAGTCTTCTTACGAATGGTTTTTGGACGGAAGGTTCCATTCAACCTACAGTTTTTCAGTATTCGATTTATCACATTATTATTCGGCTTCGGAAGTTGTGAATATCTTCCATGAAATACTCGGCATGTTCTACTTGCAATTCTATTGCACTCACATAAATTATTAATAAATTCAAGAAATCTTCATTACTGTAACCTAATCTTGACATTATTCTATAATAATTAGGCATTCCAGATACTTGTCAAAAATGTCAAATAAACCGAAATGAACCAATCGGCGGCATCTGCCCCCCAGGAACTTTCGTTTGTTTCCTTTTTTATAAGTTTGCGATTGGTTAAAACTGGTTTGTGATTGGTTAAAACTGGTATTTGCCCCCCAGACATAACCTGATCTGGAATGCCTAATTGGTAGCTATCACAATCAGTCAAAACCACCAACGAAAATCTGACGTTAAATAATTGGTTTATTTATTTTTCCAAAGCACACTATTAAAAAATATTAATGTGCACTGTTGTACGTTAGAGACCAATATCTCAATGAATACAAATTGTAACTTTTCTAAGGTAGGTACATACCAATGTCGAATTGACTGATCTGAGACAGTTGAAAAACTGGATCAAAAAAAAATAATACTAAGTATAAAAAAATGTTGAATATCCGAAATAAGTGATGAATTCAAGAAAACGAGCAAGAAAACCACGTCAGTTTCCGTTTGAAACGGTTCATCTCGAAAAAGGTTCAAAAAAGAAATAGTATTATCTGAACTGAATATACAGGGTGTTCCATTTGAAAAAATTGAGTTCCACTCATTTTTTCATGAGATCAAAGTATCTGCATTTTTGAAGACCCTGTATGAGGCAAATGAAAATATGACTCGGAGTGAAGATCCTCATAGTATCACTCCACTTCATTTCAAATTTGATCGTTTTAGTGCAAGAGAGTTCAAGATTATCAGCATTTATAAAAGTTCATGTTTGGTAAAAAAAATATCGAAATTAATTTATATCTTCTGAACGGTAATAGCTAGGTATAGGGAAATAGTATATGACTTTGTTGACAAAGTGATAATGAATCATAATATGATATTATATACGGGGTGTTCCATTTGAAAAACCAAAGAAGCCGCTACTTTATAGTAGAAGCGACAACGCCGCATCGTCTAAAATATTTTAGGCGTGTAGGTCATATTGATTTATGCATACTGTGAAATTTTCCGGTTAATCCGTTTAATCGTTTGTCAGAAACGGCTAATTAACGCTCATCATGAAAAGCCCTGTATATAGCGCACCCAATAATATATCCCACATTCAAAGCACATGTGCCATTTTCCAGCCGGTGCACTGTATTCGTGAAATTCAACTAGAGTCTCGCAATGCGCTCTTTTAAAACCCCTACGTTTCAATTTTCGAGCGAACCGCACTGCAAAAAATTTTGTTTATTCGAATCATGTTGACAATGTTTCCTGATCGACTCCTCTGAAAGCTGTTTTAGAAAAAAAAAAAGATTTTGAAGAAATTGATGAAGCTTGACAAAACGAAAATTACCAACTTTTGAAATATGTTATAGAATAATGAAAATGGTTTGAAAGAACTTGGGATATGTTCCTTAAATCTTTTCGGTTAATCAGAGCGGTTTTCTCTCTCTCTACTCAATGATAATACCTATTCAAGTCGCTTTGTTGTTTCGACTGTACCATTTTGAAGTCGAGTCAATCAAACAAAATTTACCTCAATTTTGGATTTATAAATATTGACTAGAGAATCGTAGTGTACTTGAAAAACAACTGTTTGCTCATTTCCAGACAAACCGGATTATAAAGAAAAATGTTACTTGTCATTTCGAAGCCGCTATTTTCATTTTCTTGATAAAATTGTTTTCAGTCAGTCGAGGAATCTGGTTGAAATCAAGTCGCGAAATTTGACCTTATTTGCCTCCCAAGTTGTGTACTTTGTTGAAGAGTTTCTTTTCTGATAGGTCTCTGTATGTGGTTGTTGATGGAGTATCATCTGATATTCTCCCAATAAATGCAGGTCTTCCAAAGGGTTCATTTCTGGCGCCCACTTTGTTTCTGCTTCATATCAATGATTTGCTCGAGAAAACATCTTGTTCAGTATATAGTTTTGCGGACGACAGTACTCCTCATACTAGTTTCTCTTCCAGCTCGAGAAACAAAAATTCAAAGAAAATTTCACGTCAATAAAATTAACGATGACTTGGTGAAAATAATAAAATGGGGTAACATGAACTTGGTGGGCTAGGAAAACTCAGGCATGTCTCTTCTCCAGGAATGCCGATCTATCATCATCTAGTATTCAGATGTCAGGAGTAACTAACTATTCCTACAAAGTCAAGTATCTTGATGCTAGGAATTACGATCAGTGATAATCTCTCATGGGAAAACAATCTGAGATCGATCGCTAAAGGTGCCTCCTAGAAACTTTGATTTCTATTTCGTTCGAAGAAATACTTCACTTATCGTCAGCTTCTAATGATCTACAAGGCTCAAAAACGACCTGTCTTGGAATATGGTTCTCATGGTGCCGATTTCGGCACCAAAACATTCAATGGGGATTCTCGATTTTATTCAGAGAAAGGCCTTGTTGGTGATTCTTCGCTCATAGACTCGCTCACTTCATTGGAACGTCGTAGAAGGGTCGGCGACTTGTCTCTCTTCTATAGATATTCTCACCGTCGATGCTCTTCCGAATTGTTATCAATCGTTTACCGCTTGGCAATATCTACACGGATGACTCGACGAGTACAGAATTCCCACCCCTTTGTTGTGAATTTGATGACATGTCAAACCTCTCTTGCTCAGGGATCTGTTTTCAATAGAACAGCTGAGCTTTGGAACTCCTTGCCGAGAGAGGTTTTTCCTGAGGTTTATAAACTTCAAAAATTCAAAGGGAATGTTAATTCGTATCTCCTCTCCCTTGATTCATGCCTTGTTCTTGATCATTACAGGGCTTCCCTTTCATTTGAATCTGCATTAAAAAAAAATACGAATAATGAAATGGAAATGCTAATAAGATAAACCTATAAGATTTGCACTATAAGGTTCACAAAACCGCGACACGTGTTTCGCTATATGATAGTTCCTTCAAGCAAATAATGATGAATTTCTCTCGAAATGTTCGATTCATGTCCTAGGGAGTTTGGTTCTAGCGGCAATACTACATTCTTGTCCCTAGGACTTACAATAACTTCAGTAAGCATATCAAAAATAATAAAGACTCAATTGTAGTGTTGAGTGGGTTTGGGTTTGGAATATATTAATTGTCATGTGGATCATACCCTAAGTTTTATATAGGTCAAACAGGGAAAACTTTTGAAACGCGAGTAAAGACGAAGTTCTATTCAAACCATTTATACTTCCATATATTATTTATTTCTCTAGCATTTATTTCAGGTTTACAGGTTTCAATAAATACGGTAAATAAGGTAGTATTCGTTCGAACTTCCATTTGATTTTCTGTACTCTATTGAAACTGACTGGTTGGAAAAACCATATCAAAATACAGGCAATAAATCTGAATTGAACTGAAATATTAAAATTGAATAAGATAAGAAAATGGAAATGATCAGAAATTCAATGGAAAATTTAAAAAATCGATGAAGCCTGATAAATCCACACAAAAATTAGATATATGAAAGAGTTGAAGAAAATACTTTTTGAATGTTTTGGAACGGCGTTTCAATAGTGCATTAATTAATTATTGCTATCGTTTAATGACTATTTGACTATCAAATCACATTCATTTTATTACTCGAGTATAGTATGATATTCATCTAGTAGTTCATCGCTGAACTATCAGCCACAAAATTGCCCGGACGTGCTAAAACGCTCATCAACTTTGTTATAGTCCCAGATAAAACCAAACGCTTCAAAGTAACATTTTTTGTTCAGGTACATTCTGATATCAGTTGTTTATGCCGTTTGATATTTTTTAAATTGAAATTGTATTTCGTTTGAGTCTCAGGGCTCTGAAGTCTCCCTTCAATTTGTTCCATTTCAAAACGATATATTGAGATGTATATACAATGTTCTGGACATTTAAATTGGTCTGATGGCATGAATATTTCATTTATATGTATACCATATTTCAAAGTGTTCACCAAATTATATATGAGAACAATATGACAAAAGAAGATCTCAAATCTGTAATGCATTTGTCCATTGGTACTCCGACCTTAATACTCACGTTTCAGGTATAAACAAACGATTGGGAAGATTAATAACTGTAACCTTAGAATAACACTCAACTCAAAAATTCCCTTCAATATTTTTTATTGTTTAATTTCTGCTCATATCTATATCTTTTTCCGATTATTTCAATTTTTTTCATCAACTATTCACTTCTATCTTCTTTGAAATTTATTGTTTTTTTAAGATTCTGCTGATAAATATAGTTTTTGACAAGGTTCAGTGCGGCAAATTATATGGAATAGACGTTCGAGCCACTACCACCGAACAGTTCTTTTCTCATCATTCAACGAATTGTAGACGAAATATTGTTTTTCGAAACTTCGCATCACTATTTTATTATAATTTCCCGTAACTTTGCGTAAATGAGTGGAACTACTCGTACGTTTCTGTACCCTAAATCGATGAACGATAAAAGTACAGAAACCTACACGAACGCCTCTCATTCATTTCCCATTTCGCCTTCAAAATCCAATTTGATATTACCGAGAACAGCATTATCTCAGGTATAGCAAAGGTAAGAGGGTAAACATTGCAAGGGATGTAGTTCATAGCCAGCCCCTAATTCAAATCTAGACACTCTTAGGTAAAGAAATAGCGTACTCGAAGTTTATAAATAATTTTGTTGATGTTCGATTAGATTTTTTCGAATATCGTCGTTATAAATAGTTGATAAGAACGACAGACATTCTGTTTCAGTCGAATTGCTGTTCTCTCATATTCATTTTATTGGCTCATTAATCGAGAGATTGAGGTTAGTTTCGAGTAATTAAGTTTCGAATAACAATAATTTGCATTTTAAAACTTCGTCTCGGACAACGGCAGCTGAGTGTATATAATTCCTAGTTTAAAACTATAACATTGCGCCTTATGGTCTTCTTGTGCTGCGGTTGTGTTATCCAGGATATCGTTTATTTGTGTCTATGAGTGATTATTTGAAAGCTCGGACGTAACTCAGTTTTTGTGTGCTGTTATTGTTCTTCCAGTCAGGACCTTCACTTTCACTCCTAGGGTGTCTCTAGATTGTGCTCGAAGTTGGACACATGCAGAAGTTTGTGATACTGGACAGTGTTTAGGATAAATAACTTTCCGGTAACTGTTTAAAGCAAAATTATTAGTTATAAAACATCACAAAAATGTAGGGATACCATATTGTTATTTTATGTTTTCTTACTAATTTTCTCATTATTTCACAAATATCAAAAATATTACAAACCCTTTTTTTATTCCGTTAGCGATAAGTTTCAATAAAATATGAACACGTCTTGCAACTATTCTGCCGAAGAATGTGTATGCGAAATGCGAAGTTTGAAGTAAAATGGACCTAGGATTCAGTCCCATACATATTTTGACCCCGTTTTTCACCCTCTTAGTTTGGGTGGAGCTTTGGAAAACTCTTTCTTATCGGATGCCTACAACATACAAGGAATACACCATCCAAGTTTTAGATCTCTACTGTCTCTGGTTCAGGCTGTGCATAGATACACTCCCAAAATAACTTCCTACCCCTTTTTAACCCCGTTAGGCTATGAATATCAATAAAATACGAAACACGTCTGTTGAAGAATGGTTATGCAAAATTTGTAGATTTTACCAAGACATCACGTTGTCCCATTCTAACCACCGTTTTTGTATAGATGTATAGATTCACAAAGAAACCTTTGTAGTGATTCAAATATAAAAGTTAGTTATACAGTACCACATACTTTTTTGGACAACATTATGTTCGTCTATACCGAACCGTTTAGTCAGCGCACACCGTTAAAGCATCACATTCTCAATGAATTTTTTTTTTCAATCATCGGATCAGTATTTCCGAAGATTATCCCATACAAACAAACAAAGTTAAGAACTTTATAATATTAGTATGGATGGAAGTCCGAACCAGTAGCACCTATTGAGTGCCCTACAAAATTTCTCTTGAATATTCAATGAACGATTGTTATTGCCCAGTCACTAATATACATGGTGATACTCAAGTGATAACTGTGAGTTCATGATGTGATTCCTTGTCATATACCGTAAAAGAAGATCATATAAACGTTTAACCTAACTTACAGTGAATTTTGAATTTTTTGGGCATTATTGGTTGAATAAATTGATATTCATTTTTTCACGCTCTGATCTGATTCATCAGTTTCTTCACTTATATTAATCATTTCATCTATTTAATTATGTTCAATTTCAATGAGCACATTTTCGTTTCTTAGAGCTTCATCATTTTTCATTGAGTCGTTTAGTAGCTTCTTACTGGTTGAGATGTTGAATAGTTTAGAAGATTTTAGACGATGAAATCTAGAGCTTCTACCACTTTTCAGATGAAACAAATGAATTACTCACTTTCCAATTTTTTGTGTATCTTGCTTAGTTTTCAAGAACTAAGCCAACCAAGATTAGAGCTTTCATGAATTTTTTCATTTGGAGACATGGCAGAGATGTGGTCATTTTTATGTTTTACATATTATTAAATACTGTATAGAAGATATGTACTCAACAATAGAAACTCCGATGGTAAAACATTAAAAAAAATACCATTGTAACAATTTGTAACAATTGTAACAATTTTTTTTACAATACCCAGTTTTTAAAATAATTTTCATCGACATGTGCAGCTAGATGTTTCATAAAATCTCTCAAAAGTTTCGAAGTGAACTACTTTCAAAGTCAACCACCTTGAATTGGATAACCAAAAATTGAAAAAAGAGGAAAAAACTAATTTTTAAACTGTTTTTTCAAATTAGTGTTTTGTCTTTTCTATCCGTAATCGCCTTTTGCTGAATGGGAAAATTTGGCTTCAAAATTATCAATATTTCAGTTTTTTCATTCGTTCATATATTAGTGAATATATAGATATTTAGGATCTTATATAATAATTATTTATGTCACCACCTCCTTGATTTTTTGCGGTTTGTTCGAGATAGCGATAATCTTGTTTGTTTGTTAATGATAAAAGTTTGTATCGCATTTGGAACTGTTCTTATAGTTGCCAATCAGCTCTTTCTAGAGAATGTATGTTAATCATTTTCATAGGTTTGTGAGTATTTTTATCGAAATTAACATCTCAGTACACGACATTCCACGACATCGAATCGAAGTCCAACTAAAACTGCAGCTCACCCTCAATCCGTGATTTCAATAGACTTAAACCCCGATCCTAGTTCCATGACAGTTTTTTCCTTGCAGAAGTGGCTTTTGATCATATATATTAACTAAGGCAATTGAACTCGTGGCCTCAAAACATATATACATTGGTTTCGCAAAAAAAAACAGCAATATGTGAAACCTGCTGAAACGAGCAAAAGAGCGAAAAATAACTTTTGAGTTACTTGAGTTATTCAAGTTTGAATTTTTTTTCGAAACACTTCAGTATGAAATTTTGCAGCGATGAAGGCCTATGTTTTGTTTCATATATTTCTAGTTTTCACTCATCCCAACTTGGAATGTTTTTTATGACATTGTGTATCTATTTGTTATCATGGTTGCCCAAACTTGAAGAATCGCTATACTACTTGTTCAGATATTGATTTTTTTCTTTGAATTTCCTTTAGGTGATTCGCATTATAATTGTTAGTGTTATATGAATTTTTAATGAATAGAAACGTTCACCAATTTTCAAAACTAATAATAATCGCTAGAGTCAAGGCTACATAAACGCATAACGATCATATATTTGTTGAATTTTCCTATTTGTCGATAATAACAAGAAAATGTAATGTAACTTCCACACGAGGCTAGAAAACAACTTTCCGTGGCGAGGCTTCGGTTTGTGACGCCACATCTTTTATAAGTGCCACCTAATACTCACACTTTCAACTTGAACATGGGACATCACCATAAATCAGCGGCAGCACTCAGATAATTCAAAATGACCGCGTGCCGTTCAATAAGGGTACTGACGTCACAGAACGTTCCTAAATTCAAACACTTGCCCAGGACTTCTATTTGAGTTTTTATTAAAAAAGGATTCCCTTGGTATAATTTTTTGACCATTATAGGTGGCTGGAGGGTGAATTATGTATTTTGTTTCAGCGTGTTATGGAATCGTAAGTGTTCCAGTTGGTCCTTGGTATTGTCGTAAATGTGAGAGTCAAGAGAGATCTGTTAAAGTGGTAAGTTGATTAATTGATAATAGTGATTATAGATTTGAAATGGATGGTTTCATGAATTCACAATGAAAACATCAAAGGCAAGTGCTAAAAAACAACTAGGAATATTCTTAAGAGGAACAGAAAAGTTGTTCTTGCCACCCAAATCGGAAATAATCAATTCAGTCTAGGTTTGGATATAAATCAATTCCATGTGCACTGTATGAGGTCTAGGACACGCTAACATTTTTTACGCTACCAAACAACAAATAACTTGCAAAGTGACCTTTCAGAGATGCAAACTCTCCCCCAGCGGTTATGAAGCTTTTAATCTTATCGATATTTCTGAACGGTTCAAGACAATGGATGATTATGTAGGGAAATGTTCGAAGTTTCCAAATATGTATTACATATTTGTGTTTTGTTTCAATCAATAACTCTGGAGTTCAAAGCAAAATGATAAATAACTAAAACAGAAGTAGCCTTTTATATTATTATTGGGTAATATTTTCAAAACTTAGTTTACTACATAAATTGCCCAGCTGTGCCGTTCTTGATGATCCTTACCGATTTTACTGCTGTTTGAAATACCTCTTACAAGTTAACTGTTCCAATAAATTGAGGATGTTTTATTGCCCCATATATATCTCGGTTTTAAGAACCCTCGAATATTTTTTTCGCTACCTGATCATCCCTGTTAAAAAAAGTATCGACATTTCTAATCCGACCATGGTCCAGATAACTTGCAAAGTGAATTTTCAGAGATGCGAACTGTGCCCCAGCAGATATGGCGCCCTCAAGCGTACGGACAATTCGGGATGGGCTCACGTCGTTTGTGCGTTGTATATTCCAGAGGTGCGATTCGGAAATGTCACTACTATGGAACCGATTCAATTGCAGTTGATTCCTGCTGAGAGATTCAATAAGGTGAGCGGTTTGCAGATATTAAAACTTGAACGCACCGTTTGTACGAAAAACTGTCACTTTCGAATTGCTTTGATTCTTCCTCAAAAGATGGCGTTAGTGAGGCTCTCGAAGGTATTTTTACAATATATCCGCTTCTTTATGATATATCTCATATCTTACCCTTTATTAAAAAATTACGTCATTTATCCACTTAGGCTCATCAGTGAATCTCTATCTTGGCGAGTATCACGATATCTATTCAATTTTTACAGTTCAGAAAATCTTAAGTTCAAATTGTCGACCAAAATAACCTTGTGGGTTTTCCGCCATCTTGAAAAAGGGTTAAATTCAGTTTTTTCATCATTACTCGGTTCCCCGTTGAGATACGAAAATTTGTATTGAATAATTTTTTGTTGCTTTTTGCACGATTTACAATTAAGGGTCTATACATTTTTCACGTATCGATCATCATTATGGAGATATCGATGAAAAAAAACATAAATTTGGGGAGAAAAAATTGTTTTACGCTGTTTTCCTTTTACTCGTGAAAGATATCGAGAAATGTTCGAAATGAAACTTGTAGAGCGTGTCCAAACCTACAAATTTGTTCTTTTATTTTTTATTTCCGACAGAAGTTACGACCTCTAGCGCGCCACAAAGTCGGTAAGACTGTGTCCGGTTTTATTTAACCGCTCGCACGGTACTATCCACACGTCAATATGGATGAATGGTTGTTCAGGGAATTATTGCAATATAAAATAAATTAATAAACCAACTAAATTATATATCAAATACATGAAATTTATTGATCAAATAATTTTTATGCAGCAAAAATAATAATTACTGGCAGTCATTTTTTTCACACGTTTTTCGGCGTTTTGATGGTCCTGGCTGTTCAAACTTCTCCTCGGTAGACTCTTCGAGTCGTGAAACTTCTTCAATCGCAGGAAATGATGTTGTGACGGTCGAAAAATCGTCTTCGTCATCATCGTGATCGTAGTTGAATAAAATATCGACTCTGGCGACATTGTCGCACGTCTGTCCACTACAGTGCAGGCAAATAACGGAGCAACTAATTCCTGCTTTCCTGCACCCACAAGCAGCTCCACATTTTCTTTTACATTTGCACGAAATGAGTTTTAAAAGTTGGGGTGGAACGGGTGCGGCTATGGTGCAAATTGGTTCAAGCCCGTAATTACTCTGTCGCCAACCCCATTCCTGAGGATCTTTGAAAATTCCGAGCCACGTTTGTACTTGAAGATATGTCCGGAAAAAACGTGTTGGCGGACTGCGCTTTCCGTTGGTGGGAGTAGTGAAAGATTATTCGTCTTATTTGTCGTCATCGATTTTGCAAAACGGTGGAATCGCAAAATATCCATCGTCGTGTCCTCTTTACGACCACCATATAGAGCGATAAGGAATAACTGTCCCGCACAAGCTAGCATCTCCGGATCGACCTTTTCTTGCTTGAATTACCGATGACCGGAGGTTCGGGTTCTTCGCGAGGGTGCTGATGAACTTCGACTTCCCAATATTATAAAAAGACGACGTGGTGTCACAGCCGCTGAAAGCATGAATGAACAGAATGTTCTCAAGAAAAGACTTATGCTTGAAACAATTCGGAGAGTACAGCTTTGCCGGTGTTTTGCCTTTAGCTGGTTTTCGAAAAAATATGTTTTTTTTTGTCCTGTGCAAGTCCGCAAATTAGAACCAAAAGATCGATATCTTCGCCAACGATTTCCACAGAGTCATGAAACGATGCTTCGTTAATTGCTGTGGTTACAATAAGGGTATCAGCATCCTCAAAAGCCTGCTCTACTTTTATTCCGGTATTTGTAAAATAACGGCGAAGCATTTGGATCAAGTTGTTTTTATTTTGGTCCCTTGCAAGAAACTTCTGGCTAACTTTCGGAGTAGTAGTTTCACCAAACGTGAACTCTGGCGATTGATTCTTCCTTGAACGTCGTGCCCTTTCCGAAGTTTTGGTTCCTGCGAGTCTCAAGTCAGTTGGATAACCGTCGAATACAATTGTCACACTTTCTCCAAAGTGTCGCCGTATAGACGCGCTCTATGGCGAGACGCACATTGCAGCGTCGGGCGCGCTGAGGCCGACTTTGTAACGCGCTAGAGGTCGTAACTTTTGTCGGGAATAAAAAATACAAAAAATTAATTTGTAGATCTGGACACGCTCTACAAGTTTCATTTCGAACATTTCTCGATATCTTTCACGAGAAAAAAGAAAATAGCGAAAAACAATTTTTTCTCCCCAATTATGTTTTTTTTTTCATCGATATCTCGATAACGATGATCGATAAGTGAAAAATGTAAAGAACCTTAATTGTAGATCGTGCAAAAAGCAACCATAAATTCAACCCTTTTTCAAGATGGCGGAAAACCCACAAGGTTATTTTGGTCGACAATTTGAACTTAAGCTTTTCTAGCCCTCCCAACATAATATCTAAAATTTGTCTTTCTCGGTTCATTTGCATTTCCAAATGTATATAATGACTGGCCTATAACTACTTTTGCAGCATTCGTTGAATGAAAGTGGTTTACCCAGGACACAAACATTTTCATCTCGGAGTTCATTAATCACTTCAGTTTCTTTCAGGTACAGGTTGAATTATATGCTTGGAAAGCGAAGCAAAACTCAGGTTTCTTCTTGTAAATTGAAATAGTGTAGTCCAATAATTTGTTAAGCTATCTAAAAACTTCCTAGGCTTTCAATTTTTTTTCGTCTCTTCCCATTGCCAAATAATGAAGCATTTCAAGTGGTTTTATCAATAGGAATGAATTTTACTATTATACAAATGAATTCTTTATATTTAAAATTTTGGACCCCAGATTTTTTTTTACCTCAATTTTGTTAATATATAGTTTAGTATGCTATTCATACCAGATGGTGTCTTATTATTCAATTTATTTACGTTAGGAATGATCCACTGTTGATATTTTAACTGTGAGCATGCAAGACACTACCTTAAGTTCTCATATTACATCATCAAACGAGATTTTGCAATTTCATCGCATTTTAGCGGCATTCTGATGGACCATTAATTTTTTTACGGTAAAATACAACTTTTCCGATAATTCACAATTACGCGTTGCAGAGAATCATATTAACATTGTGGTATATTTATTGACAACAGTAATCTTTATTGTGCGTTCTCCAATACACCATAATACATCAAAGTTGCAACTGGATCAACGTTAATTCTCCTCAGATTGTTTTTGAGTGATGATAAACATACAGGCAACGGAGTTCACATGTTTCGTAATTGAAAATTACCCATCACATGGTAATTGTTTTTTTGTTTGCATGATACGGTCTTATCAATGAGTACATCTTTTTCCGTAGATTTGTTATATTTGTGAAGAGAAAAAGAGACCTTCTAGCTCCACGGTTGGAGCTTGCATGCAGTGTAATAAAGCTGGTTGTAGACAACAGTTTCACGTTACTTGCGCTCAAGGTCTTGGACTTCTGTGCGAAGAAGCCGGGAACTATTTGGATAACGTCAAATATTGCGGGTACTGTCAGCATCATTACAGTAAGCTGGTAAGTTAAAGAACCACTCAAATTATTAGGCTTCCCCACCTATACAAATTTTTTTTCGTCTGAAAGATCTGACCATCCTTCTACCCTGGTATTGATTTATTCATTTTTTGAAGCCTTATCGACCTTCAAATTAATTTTTCATTCGGATATTCACAAGGTATAACATAAGGCTGTCATGGTGTATTTTCCTTTTCTTTGGAAGTTGTGGTTCTTCAAAGAAAAAGGACATGGATATTTCACCGACTATCGAAACAATCTTTTTTTTCCTTTTCGGTCTGACGTATTATTTCGCGTCACGGGAGCTGCTCACAATAAGATTTCGTTAACTGAATAATCATCTTTGCACCCTGGTTTATTCTGAAATCGGTAAACTGGCATTCGCGATATGACATGTAAATTCGATAGTGTGGGACGAGATTATTGTATTTCTGTAGATAATCTACACAATTATTGTGTCGAGCCTAATGTTAACTGCAGAAGTCTGTGAATTAGTGTCACATTACTCGCTTATTTGAATATCACTATTTGACCTGGTCTTCAGCTTCGACTAGATTTGAAAAAAATATGGATGACAAAGGTTACACGCTGACAGAAATAGGCTGGAACTTTTCGAAATTGGTACAAACAGTGAAAAAACAGCATCTTGACAATTGAGTAATTTGGGATGCGGAATAACAGAATGTGGTGCGTCGAAAGAAGAAAGATGAATGAAAGATGGTCGATTCAAAACTCTTGAGGTAGATAGCAATTAATGAGCCCACTATTGCAACAATGATTTGACTTTGTTTTGATTGTAGAATAATTATTTATATAACGTTTTATGGCGCCCAACGTGGGGCTCGAGAGAATCCTTATTTCCTCATTTTTATCCATGAGCAGAACCAATCCTAGGTTATAGCACAAAATTTAATCTATTTATGCAGCAATTTCCCTAAAAAAGTCTGGTGATTGACTCCACTCTTCAGCTCGTCTAATTTTTAAAAATTTTCGATCTAGAATTTCGCCCCATCAACATTTTCAAACAAGACACTACTTTAGGTCTAGAACATAAGTCACCACCTGAAGTACATTACTAGAAAATATTAGCGCGGGTTGAATGTTCAAGAATTTCACATAATAAATATGCAGTACCGGCATTATAGCTGTGTCAGTGAATTAGCTCTGCCCTCTAGTTGCGCAGTGAAATCGGCTGCAGATACGGACTATAACAAAAACAGGTGAATGATTCCTCGCACAGATTGATAATAAAAATATGTGAATTATTAGACTCGATCTCCTTCACCGGTTTTACCTGAACTTCAGCTTAGCTAGGTTCTGCCTAATTCTGCTTAGGCTGTGCTGGTTTTCCTTAGTGATAATCACATATGAGAAATAATATGATGGTGGAACCACAGTTGCCTTTAGATGAGAATCTTAAATCACGGAGAGGCGACAGTGTCGTGGTTTCCTTAGATGTATGGAGGTCCGATCATTTTGAGTGGGAGGAGACTAAGAATACACAGGATCGTTTTCGTTTGTTGATATAGTATACAATTGTTATTTATAAGTCACCCGAAAAATATGAAGATGCCATTTTGACAGAAAGAGTCAATTTCACAGGCGGAAGGATAACGTCGGGGCCTTAATCTGTCTGCTTCCCAGGTCTCGTCACGCGTTCTCCTTGAGGTCTCAATCTGAGGAGTAGTAGTGAGCATGTAGCTGCTAAACTATCCAGGATACGTGAATTTGTCACTGAACATTTTTCATGCAGAATTGAATTTACTGCAACTTCCGTTTGATTTTTTTTTCAGGAACACTCATCGTTTTCGACTTACCAGCAAAAAAACTGAATTTTTATTCAAAACGGATAAATTAGTGATCCAGTATCAATTTTAGTCGAGTTTGGTTGGGATTGGGATCAGTGCAAGTCGAAGAAACAACTATTGTTTTCTTGCTAACGTTTCGAATTTAATTGAATTCGAAACGTTTCGAAAAAAAAAATTTTATTCCCAACACTTCCTGACAAAATGACACCTTCATATTTTGCTAGATGATTTGTAATAGACAATCGAATACTATTCTAGGAAATCAGTATTCACAGACGAATGTCTATTTCAGGGGTATTTTTACCGGTCTGATGAGCAAACTCACACTCACTAAAATAACCCTTTCAGCATGTTGTTTCAGAATTTTTCATTTCAATTCAGCTTTCACTTTAACACTGGAGAATGTGCACGAATTAGATCAGGCTTACGACGATTCAATCGATTATCTCAATAGTGTCAGTAACAAAAAATCAAATGTCAAAACATCGTAGACAAATACAGTAGAACAGAACAATACTTATTTACAAACGGACTAACAAACAGCAATTAAAGACTGAACAGCATATACAAATTAACTGGCTGTCACTTCTCAATAGTTCAATATTCTTGGCTAGTAGTCGCTACTAGAAGTGATTAGGAATAGTGTTGGGGAACTCACACAGATTTTGTACTCGGTACTCGATTCAGAAAGTACTCGTTGTACTCCAAACGATAGAAAAACTTCAATACTTTCGTACTCGTTTGACGGATCGTCTTGAATCGAAAGCGTTCAGTTCTCGGTACTCTTTCAATGTTCTGTCAATTCAATGGACTTTCAAGAATCAAGGGGCAGTGATACAGATAGATATTATTTTGTGATGGTGAACTCTGATGATGACGATTTGGTTTGGAAAAAATCTAATAATGAACATAAATATATTTATTCACGAAATACATAGTCACAAAATATAATCACAATATCTGAAGGTTCTTCACCACATTGTCTTTTAATTGTAGTCCCTGATGTATTGAGTGCATTTTCCGCGATATTAATTACAGATAACGAATTTTAAGTAGATATTTTTTAATTTCAAACTGGTAATATGATCCCCATATCCGGAGACTTTGGGGGATTATTATTCTCTGAGAATTGTATCAGATGAATTCTTTGAAGATTTTCTTCCAAATTTGTAGTATTTTCAAAACGTTTGTATTATTTTTCACACGTGGAACACGTGACTACTATAACATTGTTCTTGTTGTCGACCGTTTTTGAAAAATTGTTCCAAACAATTGATTGTTTTGCACCCGGTTTCAGATTGGAAAATGAACACTTATCTTGGTATGATTATGCCTCTAGCTCAGAGGTTCCAAAACTTTTTTTCTCATAGACCCCTTTCAAAATTTTGCTGGTTCCAGTGGACCCCCTTGCAGCTATATTCCTATCATAATCCCGAAACTCGACAAACAAAATCACGCCAACGTGGACCCCCGACAAGTCTCTCGTAGACCCCTAGGGGTCCACCTGGATCACTTTGGGAATCAGTGCTCTAGCTCAGCTACTAAATTCATTAAATTGCTATACGGGACTGGCGAGGACAGCGTGTGCAAAAGCGAGACTGCTCGGAAATACCCGACAGAGTACCCCAGTTGAGCTGCACATAAACTACTTGTGTATACTTGAGGACTCGGTACTCGATTCTGAATAGTATTCGAATCTCTCCATCACTAATTAGGAATGGTGTACTCAGATCGATATTGTGTCATTCAGTATGATCCCATGTTTCATTTTTGTTGTAAGATACTTGAATGTATGTACTTTGATACCAGAAAAAAGGCGGCAACGTAAAGACGATCCCTCCCTACAAGCCGGTAGCCAACGAATTCCACAACTCCGACTCGAACTCGGAGAAAGAACCCGACAGTGGGCCTTCCAACGCCAAGCCATCCCCTCCGACTTCCGGCAAGAAAAAGGGCAACGCATCCTCGAGGCAGATCCCCGCGAAGACTTCCTCTAGGTCTTCTACTTCCTCGACGTCGTCCCACCACCAAAGAACCGTTCACAACAATAACAACAAGAACAAGACGACGTCGTCGTCGGTGAAAAGTGCCAAAAGCGAAGACACTTCCAACAGTGCGGACGCGAGCTCGGACAAGAAAGACGCCGATTCGGCGGCGAAGGAGGCGAAAGACGTACCCGCCGCGGGTAGTAGTAGTAGTGGTAGTGGCGGTAATAAGGGCGCGAAGAAGCGCAAGGTGAATTCGAGGACGCCGACACCCGTCAGGGTAGTGGCCGCGAGCGAAGTGGGCGTCGCGACGGCCGTGACTAGCACGAGTTCGACGACCGCCGGCGAAGAGGCAGGTGGAGTTAGCTTGGCTGCGAGCGGTGCCGAGAAGAGCGCTGGTGCCGGGGACGGCTCGGCGGACAAATCCAAGAAGGTAATTAGGCCCTTATGTTGAGGTTGATTTTTCGAATCCTCCCTTAACTGTTTTTTACTTCGTTACGATCACCTCGTCTGTCTTTGTAATTTTATTATCATCATTGTACAGGGTGGGCCAATGAAAACGAATCAAGGCCTATTTCTCATAGTTGGCGTTGAGCAAAAAAATACTCGAACCGGTCGGTTTTTATTCTAAGTGGGAAATTTTTGAAAATATTTTCAACCTTATTACTTCCACGACCTGGATGGGGTGAGACCCTTGAATGTTACATGGGATAATGGTCGAGCGATACACTTTAGGGTGAGGGGTAAGACACAGGGTTGTTCACAGATGAAATTCCCGATATACGCTTCTGGTGATACAAGTTCTGAGATCGATTTATTTCAATAATTGAGACGGGCACACTTTTCAACGATTTTCGAGGTGTTGTAGGAACTGGCGAGTGAGTGCCCGCTCCCATGATTGAAGATGAATTCCTAAATTTGTATCACCATAAGCCTATATGCGGTAATTTCTCCTGTAAGTTCTGTAAAGTTGGATTTTCCTGAATAAAGTTGGGAATCTGTAGTCTATTTGATGGAGTAAATACAGCATAAATATTGCCATTGTCTGATAAGCACAAATGCACAAGAGATTAAGGGCTTCAGATCTACGAACTATGAGAGAATAATCTGAAATACAATATTTTATTCAAAATTCTGACTTGAAGTCGATGTTACAAGATAAATGCCGGAATTCCGAGACAAGTTAGAATTTCGAGAAAAAAAAGGCCATGACGAGATTCAGGATCCTGAAACTAAAGCCGAAGTTTCGAGATCTATATCTTTGGAATTACGAGATAAAAATTCAAGGTTCCCAGTTTTTAGAATCGGATTTCCCAGGTAGAAGTCAGAATTCCAATTCAAGTCAAAATTGTCTGAGACAAAAGTCAGAGTTCAGAGATATAGGCATTTAGAACTACAAAAATGAAATAACAAATGATGAATTTCAAAATTTTTACATGAAAAAATGGAAAATCAAAGATTCAAAATTCATATATTTATTTACCAAGATAAGCAAGAAAATGCTGGAATTAGAGAATACATTTAGGATTTTGCCCCAACAGTTGAAATTACAAATTACAACGTAATCACAAGGTGAAAAATGAAATTCCTAGTCAAAAATACATGGAGGGTCAGAATTTCAGATCTGAAGTTGAGATTACGAAGTGGAAGACGAACTTTCTTGATGAATAGTGAATTTGCAAAAAATTGAAAATTTCGTGATAGAATTTTTTTCTGCCCGTTGATCTTATTATTACATGTCTCACCACCTTTTCTCTCAGCACTAGTTATCTTCAACATTTTCCGCTCAATATCATCTCTATCCTTTTTCTCTCTTCTCCTTTCTTCTCAATCCTTCTCTCTCGTCTGCTCATGTTTTCTTTCTTCTCATCTGTGATTTCAACAGCTTATATATGGCCAGTTATTTTATTCATAATTATTCGAAAATGTGCTTATTCCTATTCTACTTTACTTTTATTCCAAATGTCATTCTGCCCATCAGAATTCATGAAGTGCTTATATTGCCAGAAACGTGTACATATAAACACAAACATACAAAACGAGCTACATCTGACAAGACACCTCTCAGTAACGGATAGAAAATTAAGGTAATCAGTTTCTCTCTTGAAAACCACAAACCCCTTCAATAGCTAACACACTAATTTCCAAAAAATAGCACGTTACCGTTTTATTAGCCACATTCTCCAGTACAGGATTCAGTGCTTCCGTCGTTCAAGGTCAGTCCATTTTCAGTAGAGTTGGATTTATAGATTCAGATGCAGTCACTGGCGCTGCGGTTGCAGCTGCCGTAGCAGTTGATGAATATTATATGTGTATTTGTAGTTTTTACCACGTTGGCGTAGAATTCGGAAAGCGCTTAGGCATGATTTGAAATTCGAATTTTCGAATATATGTAGAAAAGAAAAAATATGAAGAATTCTTCCATGAGATCACACATGAAAACTAGATCACCTTCATTTTTATACAGATATTGCAACCGCAGCGGGAACAGCTGCTTCTGAATCTATGAATCCGACTTAAGTAATTCAAACTTCGCTCATTTGCAGCAATCCTCGTGTAATAACGGGTTTTCATAATTTATTATTTGCTCACCGAACGCATTCATCACAATTAAAGAAACTCAGTTATGAAACTTTTCAACCTCTACACAGAGAAATGACATTTACAAAGTTTGTCAATATTGACATTTGTAGGAGCGTCATGAAATTCGTTTGGATGCGATTTCTCTTGAAATAAAAAATGCATTGAAATTGATCTTGCAAAGAATTATTTCTTGTTCATTTTATGAAATTAATAAAATAACTTTTATAGCTCCCAAGAAATAACAAATAATCATGATGAGGAACAGTTTCAATTCGAGCAGTAAAATGCGAATTGCAACAAGGAATTTTTATCAAACATGAATACTATTATGCATGAGGCGGGCGCACATATACATACACCAATGCATACGCATACTCACACTTTTGAACAAATTGAATGAAATAACACTGATATATAAAACCCAAAACAAATATCAAGATAGTGTTACAGTATTTCCAGAGTTCGTTTATTAAAATGATACTTTAAAGAACACAAAGATATTTTTATCAACGCCACTTCACAATACAACTACTGCACTAACTTTGAATCGCTTACAAAACACTTAGACTTCTTAACTGACTTAAACATCCAACACTCTTTACTAAGAACTGCATTCATCTTGGATGTCTGCACTTAGCTCCACTAAGTTTCACTTTCTCTCGATTCTCCTAGTAAAAACTATGTCTGTCTACGCTGGCCGAAGCGATTTGGGAATTATTGTTTCGTCGAACCCCTCATATTAATTTTCATTTCTGTCCGTCAGCGGCGGCGCTAGAGGATTTCGTAACAATAGTAAACGCTTTTTCAATTTTTTTTTTTGAATGATTTTGAATAAAATAGTATACAACCTGGGCAAAAATTAACATTTTTCTCTCGAGAAATAGTTCAACTCGGCTTTCAGCCTGTGAAGAGAAATTATTCAGCTTCCGCCTCGGTATGTAATATACTATAATTGTTCCTTACAGGCGAAGATCGAAAGCACGCAGTCGATGTTTACGAACCAGCCCGTCGTCGCTCTGACCTCGATATCGACGGCGAAATCTGCGTCGCCGTCCAGCACCACCACAGTAGCGGCCGATTCTACGGCGCCGGCCGCCGCCGCGACGACCGAATCGTCGCTGCCGGCGACCTCTTCTTCTTCTTCCTCATCCTCCATCGTACAGAGCATAACTCAGTCGCAGTCGTTGGTGGTGTCGGTGCCGTTGGTGAACGCCTCGCTGAGCCCCCACCGAGCGCCCCCCCACAACAACGCCGGCAGCAATCAGACGAGCGTGCTGACCGCGACGCCACTGGCGAACGACGGCGGCAACTTCGGCGGTTTCACGAGCGCGGAGCGCGTTATGTCCGGTATGAGTAGCGGTAAGTGTCGATTGAGGCATTAAGGGAGTTTTCAGGCCACACAAAACAACGTACGAAAAAAAAAAACACTTTTTGTGTGGTTGATACGGACAATTTTTTGAATGAAAAATGGGATTTTGTAGTACTCGTTTCTGCGGCAAAATAATGTTTCAATTGAAAACGCTACTTTTCATAAAAAATGCACCTTTTTTTAGCATTCAGGAAAACAACAGATTCTGGCACTTGACTAATATTCCAGTGCCGGTAGCTGTTCACCTCAGCTGTCGTATGCTGAATTTTCCATGTTATTGTTGTAGAAATTTCCTGTTGAAAAAGTAGTGTTTTCGATTGAAATAATTTGTGACATGGATGATTTGAGGTGTGAACATTTAGTCCAATCAAATAAACTTTTTTCCTAAAATTTTCGTCTACCCGAAAAGTAGCTTTGAATTCGGGCAGAAACAGGTGTCTTTATTATTCCCTAAAGTTTGCGCCAGATTCTGTCCGTGCGTTTAGCAACAATTAGCGGTTGAATGAGAAAAATCTTTTTTTTTTGTTTTTTGCTTGTATAATGAAAACTATTGGTCGTACCGAAAAAAAGTTCAATTGAAAGTTGTAGATAATTTAAAAATCTATCGAATAGCGTTGGCCCGATGTCGATATTCCAATTTGTTTCTAAACTCTTGCGCTCAGAAATTTAAAAAAAGGTTTTTTTTTCCATTATTCTATTGAAAAATTTTGAAATGCATTTCGGGGTTGCAACTGTGAATTTGCGAAGCTTTCAACTAGTAAAAACTAGTTTCAATTTGGCTGAAAAACAATTGATAGGTTAGCAACAATCTAATTTCTTACTAAAAAAAGTGTGCCTCACTGGATTGCTATTTCTTGCCCTACGGATAATCGTAGAGCAATGAACGAAACGGTTTTGGATGGTCAAAGAGTTGAGCTACAAATTATCCTTTTTGGAAAAGCGATTTTTGCAATGTGATACCTAATGGCGTCAAAAAAACAACGTTTTCTAAACTAAAAAACAATGGGGAAAAAATGGTCGTATCAAAATGCGACCATCGATCCGACCAATAGTTTTCATTATATAAGCAAAAAATAAAAAAAAATGATTTCCGGCATTCAACCGCTAATCGTTGCTAAACGCACGGACAGAATCTGGCGCAAACTTTAGGGGATAATAAGGACACCTGTGTCTGTCGGAATCCACTCCTACTTTTCGGGTAGGCGAAAATCGTCATTTTGGGCTTTTGAACTGTTTATTTGATTGGATTAATTGTGCTGATAAAAAAGGAGGCATTTTGAGTGTTATTTTGTCGCAGAAACGTGTAGAAGGAAATCCCATTTTTCACTTAAAAATTGGCCCGTATCTCCGAAAATAATTGAGAGCGCCGAAAACTTCATTTGCATTTTTTTTCGGGGGTTCAAAATACCTAAGTATCCGCAAATAGTTTTTCTTCTTTTAGTGTGGCTGATAAACGGAATTTTACCGAATCTTCACCCGATTCTTCCTTTTTGGAGATATTTTTGGAAATAACGCTTAGTTTGAGGCGTTATAGAGCATCCCTTTATTGTAATAAAAATGTTATTGCTGTCCCCAGCCTAGTAAAAGTTGAATTTCTATGAATTAAGCAACCACTAAAAGTTAGTTCGTTCAGAGATATTCAGTATTAATATCATGTTCAATTCATTTCCAGACATAATGACTGGTGGAAATAGCAATCAAGGTCTTCTGACCTCAGACATAAATACTGGAGGTTTGAAAATAACCTACGAAAAACAGTTGGACTCTATCAATACCGAGGTGGACATGGAGTTGGAACTGGAGCCCACGCCCTCTACGACTGTTGAAGTACCTGTCAAACGTGGAAGGTAATTAAATTGAAAGGTGTTACATGGTAAAGTGTTGTGAAGCCCACGTGTGCTTTTCAATGTTTATGAAGTTTATGAATGAAATAGTGTGAGTATATCATTCAAAGACGTTTGATTTTACAAACAGGAAGGAAGAGTCCATCTAAAACAGGTACTTTCCTGCCTATACGGCCGACGGTTATTGGTTTACAAAGAAATCACTTTTTCTAGCTCAATCTGTATACCAAGCATACAAAAATTGAATTAAATAGATAGCAAACAGGAAATATTTACATTAAGCAAAATATAGAGCTATTTGTAGAAAATGGCGAGTGAGATTATCTCTCTATTTTGCTCTGTGTAAATATTTCCTATGTGTAAGCTATTTGATTCTCTTTTTATATGCTTGGAAAAAGTAGTTTCTATGTATGCCAGTGCCCGTTAGGCATGGGTGTAGCTGTTTCAAGATGGACTCTTTCTTTTTTTCTGTAAGTAAATAACGCGTAAAATGATATTCTTGTACCTATCAACACGGACTGTTTGTAATTTTTTTGAGTTTTCTTCTTTCATAGAAGTTGTTATATCTATTTTCTGATTCGGAGAAGAAGAAATCCAAAAAATAATTCCTCAAAATTCATTCTCTCCTCGAAAATATCCAAGTTCCTTATTAATAGAGGAGATGTGATATGCACTAGTGATGTGATATACTATATTGTCTGAGGTGTGAGAATGAAGATTTGTATTTGATTTGAGTATTAATCTTTCGACGCAGATCTCAATCGCAATCGAACGAAAAGACTGACCGCACGAGCCGCAGCAGTCGGAAGCGGAACAGCGGCCTCGCGACGGCCGGCTCCTCCTCCTCCCTGCCCGCTCCCTCCCCCTCCTCCTCGTCGAACGCGACCGCCGTCCCGAAGCGGTCGAGCCGCACCCAGCAGCAGATGCAGCAGCAGCAGCCGCAATTGCTGCAGCATCCGCGCCACCTCCTCGCCACCCCCTCGCCCCCGGAGCCGCCGGGCGCGTTCGCCGCCATATCGCAGTCGCAGCTGAAAGAGTCGCCGCCGAGCAGCCCGAGTTCGGAGAGCCAGAGCCATCCTGCGGCGAGCAGGAGCAGCAGGACGAGGAACCGCAGGAGCGCGCCGGCCAGCGTCGGTCTGGCAAGCGGGTCCTCGTCGAAGGACAGCAAGGACGTCAAGTTGTGAGTACTTACTATGATTATTTTTTTTTCACGGTTATTCGAAAACGTCAAAAGTTGTTCATTGGAAAGAGGGACAGGTCGGCAAAGTTCCTTTCCGACCTTTCCCTCTCTATTTCTTTTTGATGTCGATCTCTCTCGCTCGCTTTTTGAGAAAAAAAATCGGGATTCTTTCGTCGAAAGCAGGACATTGTAAAAAACATATATAATCAGAAGTTTTCAAATTATAATTTTTTTCATTTTAGGTTTAAATGTTTCTTGGGATGGGTGAATACTATTATTATATAAATTACGTTTACGCGACAATAAGTAGCAAAAATAGTCATAGAAATGTATTTTAATAAAAATATGAAATTTTCAATCTATAGTAGTAATTTCTGTGACTGACGTTTTGTTATATCGAGATCACTATCAGATGTTGAAGTACCAGGAGCCTGGAAATATGTTTCTTGCAGCACAGGAACTCGTGATCTTCGAGTGACTACTTGGTTTTGAATGCTCCTCTACATCGTTTGTGTTACTGTGTAAATCAGCTACTCAGTACAGAGGATAGGTCTGTTCTAATTGTTTATTATCATGCCCAAATACAGTCTATTTTATCATATAGAATATTATTGGGGTTTTTATGCTTCAAGAGGGCCATTTGATGTATGTGTTAACAAGAGAACTAGTTGGAAGCAGTTATTCAAAGAGTTGGATATTCTTATGTCAACATATGTTTAAGTATTTGAATACTATTGTATTTTTAACGTCATACTCTAAATGTTGACTTTCTATTTTTTTAGCTTTTTTTTAACGTTTTGTCTTTGACTGTTCTGACTTGTTCCATTTCATACTTTGTATGATCCTGGGAGAACCAATAAATACTTGACTTGTTTGATCCACTGTGAGAAATGTAAACTCTTCTCAACACAGTGAACAGTAAGCTTTATACTCATCCGACGTCACAATACTCAACCAATTATGATCATTCTGCATACATTATTTCGTCAAGTGATGTTTTCATAGTGTGGTTTTAATCATTTAATACACTTATGGCGATCGTTTCACATATTCCAACCTACCAAGAATATTCATTCGTGTCTTTGTTTAATTTTGTCAGCTCTCTTGACTTTGAATCAAGAAGAAAGTACATAATGTACAAGATGATAATTATTGGAAAAATCAATTTCAAAAAAATATGTGAAAACTGGATATCACAGCAAAAATGAGTAGAATAGAATTTTATTCATCTACGAAAGTAATACATAGTTGTACAAAGCCAATACCATGTCCACTTTATAAGACTAGTCAAAACAAAACAAAAGTTATGTCAAGTATAAACAAACGACATTCACATAAAACAAGTAGTCAGAGTAAATAAATACAGGAACAGGACAGTGGCGGAGCCAACAACGAGAACCTTAGTACTCAACAATGATTGATATGTACAAATTTTGACCAGTCAGCTGTTTCTTGTCAAGTTATCCCATCAAGTATTTCTGATCATGAAGCTATATACTGTAATATCAAGAAACAAGTTCGAAATTGTAAGAAGAGATCTCATTTTTTGGCAGGCTTTAGAGCACAAAAAATTATAGTAGGTTTAGTCACTTATGCTCGAAAACAAATTGGATTAGTACCTTGCAGGAAGAGGAATCCTTCGAGTGTTTCTATGATGCAATCAAAGAAATTTCGAGGAAGCTTTCCCAAAACAAAAAATCAATAAGAAAATACAAAAACCATGGTTAACTAAAGGTATAAAAATATCTTCAAAAAATTTAAGATCACTACATTACATCCGTAAATTCACTAATGACGTTCACTTGCATGACTTTTTCAATAAATACAAAAGCATATATAGAAACGCAAAAAACATCTACTACAATGGAAGAATAGAAAAGGCCGACAATAAATCAAAAGAAACTTGGAAAATAGTCAATGAACTTAGAGGAAAGGCTGCGAACAGAAAACTAACAGATGTCTCTCTAGAACCAGATAATCTTAAGGAGAACTACTGTTCTATTGCTCAGAAACTTAGTAGTAATATAACTCCTACTGACCCACTACAGGGGTGCTCAAACTTGAACTGTTGGCGATCTACCTCAATATTGTTAGACTACGATCGAACGACTCTGAGTGTAGGTCTACTCTAAAATGTCAATGAAAAAAATATTCAAAATTGCGGGTTTATTGGTTCTTACAAAACAAACGAGTTGCAGTGTCTAAACCTAACTGAAGAGTGACTTTGGATGTTGAAGCGTGGCACTGCATGTCCTCAGCATACTTTTCATAGGAGGGTACGTAATTACCGAGTGAAAATCATATTCGTCAGTTGGTCGATTGCGATATTTTGACTTAATTATCTTCATTTCAGAAAATGCAGACTCGCACAAATAAATTGACCCATACGCGGCTTTTCTTTGACAAGCACCGCCGCCTTTTCATGTTAGCAGGAGTTTATTACGATGAGAGAAAGTGGTGAGGGTATTATTCTGGCCTAATTGTGGATCGAATAAATTTTGGTAATTTATTCATTTCATTTTGTTCTAGTGACCTATCTTCTGAAACAAAATCTGTGAATAGTTCTATATCGGAAATTTCTTCTCAAGATCGACTCAAAAAGTACTCGCGATCGACCAGTCGATCGCGATCGACCGTTTGAGCACCCCTGAGCAATAGATATATAGAAAACACATTTTCCATACCCAGTACAAATCCGAATGAACTTAACATAAAAAATAAAAAAACTTCGGGTGCTGATGATATTTCTATAAAAATGTTTGAAGTTCTTTCTGATTGTGCATTAGATATCTGTGAACAATAAATTAATAATTCATTTGCTAAGGGAGAGTTCCCACAATTTCTCGAAACATCTGTTGTAGTTCCACTTCACAAGGGCGGTCTCCCTGATGATCCAGCCAACTTACCACCAATTTCTCTAATTCCCACATTAGCAAAGATAATTGAGAAATAAATGAAAAAAGAATCATGGTGTTTTTGAGTGAAAATAAAATACTGAGTGACCATCAGTTCGGCTTTCAAAATCGAAAAAGCACAAGTGACGCCATTTCTGAATTTCTTCAGCTGGTCTATAAATCAATGGGAAACAACTGCTACAGTCTTATGCGACTTATCGAAGGCATTTGATTGTATTAGCAGCCACAACATATTAATAAGAAAATTGGAAAGGTATGGCTTCAGAGGAAAAAGTTCCACTTGGATTGAATCATCCTCGCAGGTAGAAAACAATTTGTAAGAATGTCATTCGATTGTATTACCAGAGACATAAAAAGTGGTGTACCTCAAGGTTCCGTATTAGGACCAATCTTGTTTCTACTCTTTGTTAATGATTTGACGAATATTTCAATATCAGGAAACTTTACGTTGTTTGTTGATGACACTACGTTGCTTTGACATGACAAGGACATAAAGATAAAGAGTTTGCATGAGAAAATGTGCGAAGATAATAAAATAAAAGAGTGTTGTGACTCCAATTCCCTCATGCCCAATACTGATAAAACGAGAGTTTTTTCCTTCAAATGTGAAATGCCCAATGTTCTCCTGGGGGATAATCTAATAGACAATAGCCCATCCTCCAAATTTCTAGGGATATACCTCGATAAAAACCTCAGATTTGATGAGCAGATTAGATATCTGATCAAAAAATTGGCGACTGGGTGATGCACTGAGGAACGTTGTGAAGGAACTGAGCTTCTCTTCAGTTAAGGTTGTTTACTATGCACTTATCGATTCCCAATTGAGATATGGTATACCTTTCTGGAGAGTTTGTAGGAAAAATCTCATGCATTCTGTGTTTGTTATGCAGAAACGAGCAGTGAGATGGCTCTGTCAAGCCAAATGGAGGGACTCTTGTAAAACCTTATTCATTAAACACAAAATTTCAACTGTCATTTGTATTTTTATATAAGAAACAGTAACAGTCATTCACAAAAACAGGATTGATTATGAAGTCGTAAACTCTGCATGTCACTCGCCAAGTCAGCCTACTATGACTTCCAATACCATCGCCCAATTTGGTAAAGAGCTCAATAATCTATAGTGGAGTCAAGATATTATACAACAATTTTGGATCCTGCGGTCAAGTACCTTTTATATTGTATTTTGATGAGTGTATTTTCATATTATGTGACTGTGGATCAACGTAACCCTATACATTAAGTTGATCCCTGACTATTTTTCAAGGACATTGTGTTTGTTAAAAAGAAACTATTTCTTAGAAACAATAAACATATTTTCATTCAATCAATTCCAAATGTTATAATTTGCAAGATATTTGTGGTGGTGACGTTCATCTTACTCTCCCGTCTAGTAACTGTGATTTTGTATTCAGGTTCCAGAACGGCATTACAGCTCCTCACATGTTAGGCAACCAACTTAACCCCACTTCTACGATGCACTCAAAAATGAGCGATCACCTCAACGCAGAAATCGAAGCGCATAGCATATTCAATCCCAGTGAGCATCATTCTGGTCTCGTAGGGCCGCAATTGCACCATCGAGTGGTACAGTCGGTGAGTATTTTTTCAAAACAGTGGATTATAACATTTAATTTTGGTTCAAAGGCGTTTATAGGGAATTCTCATGGGGAGTGCTCTAATTTCACGCATTACAAAAGAATTCCTTACACTATTTTATCGCCAATAAGAATTCGTTTTAATCAGCAATTTACTTGAAGCAAGCAGTAAATGTGTTTTTTATGTATGATAAACAACGACATCTATTCTGAAGAGTTGAATTTGTTGAAAAAAGTTCTTGTAAAAGTGTAATGAGTTGAATCAGGTACCATTCCACAGATACCAGGAGTAAATCCAATAAAAACTTTGCTGAATGGATAAGCAAAAATAAAGCAGAGTTAGTTGGGAATAAGTTGAATTTATACTCATTTGAAATCAATTCAATAGCGAAACTTCATGGCATAGATCTGTCATTTTATGACACAAAATCGTCATTTACGGAAAAAATATGTTACGTTATGTTAATCACAGAATTCTGATACTAAGTAAAAAGAGTTTATTGTGTCGGAAATATACTAGTTGGCTATTGCTATGGATGTTATTTGTGAATAGCTTTTTTGAAAGTAATTGTGTAATGATCATAAATATTCTTGAGTTGTCAGTTTCACTATTCCACGGACTTTGAAGGAAATGTTATTTGATTAGCAAATAAAGTACAATCAGTCACTTATAAAATACCAATCATATATAAATAGAAACAAGTCACATTGTAAAAACAAGAAACAAACAAAAGTATATAACTAGAAACAAGTCACATTGTAAAAATAAAAATCGAGACACTTTATCGATGACTATCAATTGAAATATATTCAATACATTTTCTTTTGAACAAATTTAATGAATCACAGCTTTTTATATGACTAGGCAAATTATTGAATGCAATCAGACCAGAACTATACAAAGAGCCACAACCTATATGCTCTCTGTTGATATAAAAATTTCCTATTCTATTTCTAGTTTACGTTGAATAACTATTCCCAAGTTCTTGTATATCGATTGTATGACTAACTAATTCTTGATTTTTTCTGATTTCTCTCACAAAGAAATGTTATTGAAACCATTTGATAAAGCTATGCAATTGTAACAACCGTCAAACTTTCTTAACCTTGAGTGGTATTGGTCGGACTTCCATTGTCTATATTATTTACTCTATTGAAACCTGTTGCTAGGAACGAAACAATAGAAATATAGAAATACAAATCAAAGGAGGTAATCAAATGCAAACAAAGAGTTTGAAATGGATTTTCCAGTCGAAATTAAACTGAAGGTTTCATTGATCAAAGAAAATAGTATTGTGACAAGAAAATTGAGATATCAAAATATGGAATATAAGTAAACAAAATTGATAAATCGAATATGATATATTGCAAATATAAACAAATGTTGAAACTAAGTTTCAAGTTGTGTACTCACGACGTTTCGACTGCTGGTATCTGCAATTGTCTTCGGATGATGACTTAACCTTTCTTTGTCGATCCGAGTTTTCACCTAACGTGAAATATTTCTTCCAATTCTGTGTTAGTTATTGAGTATTTTTGATTTAGTGTCAATATTGTCAAGGAGCTATTGAGTGATGATGTCATGTTAATCTGTAATGAGTCTACAAGGCTGGTGGACTGAGTTTTGAGTGCTGTTTTTATATCCCTTTCAAATCATGATGCAAACAAGTTTTTTTATTCTTTTTATTCATTGGATCTTTTCTATTGGCACTGTTAGTCATTGTATCGACATTTTCCTAGGAATGAACCGAATCGGCAATTCGTCACCACAGAGCAAATGAAAACACAGCGTTCAATGTTTGAATTCCGCCAGAAGAAAAAACAGTCACAGCCCATATGACAGCTGCATGGCACACAATATCATATTTCCAAATCGCAATCAACTACACGAATAAACTGTAGTTTGTTGACTTCAAAAAGTTTTCTATTTGCTACACCAGCTGCAGGGACTAGCGGCTCACGTGATCACGCAATTGCTAGACAAATAATAAGCAGCACTTTTTTTTCAGGCAAGAGCCAGCAGTACAGGTTCCAGCACAGCCTCCGGAGGCAGCGGGCTGTCTTCGATGCTCGGAGGTGGGGGCGGAAATATTCCCCAGACCTTGGACCAGCTCTTGGAAAGGCAATGGGAGCAGGGCTCTCAGTTTTTGATGGAACAAGCTCAGCATTTCGATAGTGAGTACAAAACTATCAGCAACTATTCATTAGAGAAGGTTGACATTGACGTCTTTATTAACGTTTTGCAGATTTAATTTTTGCAAATTATGTATGATAAAAATAGATAATGTTGATACATATCTTATTCATAACTTTGGGAAATTGAAGATTGAATGCTCGAGAAGTTGGAGAAGAATATGTTTGAATCAGGTCGAATAAATAACGGCTTTCCGGTTTGATAGCCTCTGTCTGCAGGTTTTTGGGCTTTTCATCTATCCGTAGATTTGTGTCATTTGGAAGAAATATGTCTTGAAAAAGTTTCACATGATTTATCACCAAAGCCTCATCTCATATAACTGCCGAATCAGCTGCCTACGAGTTGTCACGTTCACATCTGATAGTCCCGGTGTACCTGAAACAAAAAATGGTAATATTTTAAAAATCAGCAAAAATCATTTTCCTAATTTTGTTTTTGAGTGTATTGATATAATATATAATGAATCAATTATGATAAACTATCGGTCAGGACGGACAGGGAAACAACAATATAATGTTTTCAATCTAAAATGGATCCAAAAGTCATTCGCTTAGAAGTTTTGAAGAGCCCATCAATTATGTTGAATTAAAATAACGTTTGTGAAATCACGTAATTATCTGTTAAATGCTTATATGAACCAGTTTAAACTATTTATGATATAAAAATATTGATTTCTTGAATTGTTTTCACTCTTGGGAGTACCGCAATTAGATACGTATGTACTGCGATCAACAAATTTATCTGACACACTGTTGTTATTGGATCACTTGAAAATTCACTTTTTGCCGCAAAATCGGTCGAATCTACCTATGTGCACCGGTTGGGAAACCCTCCATCTTTTCTGTTAGAACTTCCATTGTCTAAACTATCTAACTCCATTGCAATGATGAACTAAATAGTCCGAAACTTGATGGAAAAACCTGTCAAATTTTTTAACTCTTCAAAACTTCAAAAATTTAAGGTTTTTCAACTATATTTTAATGTATTGAAGTACTATTTACTAATAAACTAAATATTGTCCGCAGAAATGAAAATTCTATCAAAAAATATTTCTTACAAATAATTTTGGAGCAGTGTAGTATTTGAAGTGTGGAATGTAATGGCGTGTACATCGGAGGAACTAGGAGATATCTCGAAAAACGTATTTCTGAACACCAGAGAAGCATAAAATCTGCATACTCGCAACAAACTTTGCAAGAAGATGTTCAAGTGAATCATTTACACAAATTTGATTCTAATGATACTGAAGTGGTTGCCACAGAAATAAACTTTCAATAACGAACCCTTCTAGAGATGATAGACCCTTAACCTATAAATGCTATCACATAAAAAATGAGAATAATAATAATAACAACATGATCTGAGATGTTGAAAAGTGAATTCTCTCCACTGGGTTCAACTGTATCAGATGATGGTATTTTCACGTGAATTCCTTGTTCTTATTTTTTTTATTTCGTTAATCGAATGATTGGCAAGACAAGCTAAAGTTAGCTGCATGTATAAAGGAAAGGTGATTCTCAAAACCAAGACATAGTCAATCGATTTTTACTTTTAATGGGTTATTCTCCTTTGGAGAGAGATAAATTTTATATGTTTTCCAATCCATATTGGAAATGTATTAAACTCATATCGCACAATGTTATTGTTATGTCAGTGTTGAATTTAGTGTCCTGAGGATGACCAAGTAAATGGTCGAAACGCACATCCTAAATTTCATCGACTTCGTTTTTCAGTCGCATCGCTGCTTTCCTGCCTCCATCAACTCCGCGCGGAGAACATGCGCTTGGAAGAGCACGTCGGTTCTCTGCTGCAAAGGCGCGACCACTTGCTGGCCGTGAATGCGAGGTTGGCGATTCCGTTGACGAGCCAACCTGCCGCCGCTCCCGTGTCGACGCATCCTCATACAGGTGAGTGCGATGTTCTTACGATTTCTGAAAATTAATACTGCCTTAGATGTATTTTTCTTAGACAATACTTTCGAAATTACTATCAAATCAATTATACGTTCTTTCCTATTGATGCAACTATTTGAAGGCATATTTTTTGGGCTCAGTTTAATATTCAATCGCGTTGTTATAACTTTTCTGTGAAGGAATATGTCCCAAGGAAATAGTCATCTCATTGAGGCAGATGTAATACTATACAACATGAGTAGTCAGGAGTTATATTTTTGACAATTGAGATCTTGCTTCAGAATTCTACATTGCTTATTCTGATGTCCAAACCTTGAGGGGCGCTTGTCTAAAATAGGATCCTCAGAGAGTTTTCCAGTGAAAATTATTTGTTTTTAAACATTGAAGTCTATTCTTTTCTCTTATCCTGCACCTCTTCAGAATACGCTCCACACTCCGCATCGACATCTTCAGCAAATAATTTTTTTAATTTTCCTATACCATGCCCGTCTCTCATCAATCTTCTATTCCTCTATCTCTTCCTATTTTTCTCACTACTTCTCATTCTCAGTTTCCGTCTGATGTCTCTCACGGTGCCTAAGTCTTTTTTTAATCTTGTATTTCTCATATCTTTGTGTTTTCGTATTCTTACCCATATCTTTTTTAGTTTCATTTCCTTTTTCTCGATTATATTTCCTTTCATGTTTCTCTCTTGCCCTCCCTCTCCCGCACTCATCTCATTCCTTCAACACAGACCAGCACCACATCTATCTCCATCTTGGTACCTCTCCTTCACTCATTCCTGATATTTTCTCGACCTTCAACTCTTTTTTTCACTCTCGTTTTTTCCCTTCGTGGTAGACTTCAGCTTTCTTATTCTTACTGCTACCCCCTTACACTTCTGCGTACCTCTTTTTTACTCTCGATCTACCTCTGCCCTGTTTCGTTTCACCACTAATATTCCTTTTTGAAGCCTTTGCAGACACTACAAAACCAAATTATAAATATTTCAATACCATTGAACCAACAGTAATAATTTATAGATCTAACGGTTTGCTCGATCTTGCAAGCTTATATAGTCTCAAAATTTGCTGCTTCATCCACTACTAAACATTCAGAAAAAAACACTTGAATCTTGTTCACACAGTCTGACAGAGTAAATAATCATAATAATCCAAATTGCAAAGATTTTCATACCAGCAGCATGAGGACAAACTTTGGTTGAAAATTAATATTTTTTCAAAGACTCATAACCCATAATTTTCTATTATTTTTTCTTGAAGAAATGCCCTCGAAAAAATATTTTATAATCAAAAAAAAAGAAAGGAAAAGGAAGAGGAAAAAATAAAAAAGAGGAGGGGGAAGTGAGGAGGAGAAGAATTTTCTCAATCTCTTTTTCATTCCCTTTCATTCCCATTCTGATAATTTTACAAAATTGAGTTCATATAATCACGATTCAAATAATTGAAAATAGGTAGGTTATATTTATTTGTTTTTCAAATAACCCTACTATGAACATTTGTACTATTTCTTTTGATTATTAAAAATGAAAAAATGAAAATTTTCTCTATTCATTTTCTCCTTTGTTCCCACCCTATTATTCATTCTCTATTTATCTCCAACCCTATCTGAAATTTCTTTTTTGGTTCTTCGTTTTTTTTAAGCTCATTCTCTACTTTTTCCCTTCTTCTCTTCAAGATTCAATTTTTCTGACAACTTTTGCCATTTTACTTTCTCCCCTTTCCTTGATCTCACTCTCTCTCTCTCTCTCTCCTTTAGTATGTTTTTTTATAAAACTCTCCTTTCGCTTCCCCCAATCTTCTATTACTCCTTGTAGTTTCCTTGAATCTTTTTCTTCCCCATAATCCTCCTTCATGTATCTCTTCGTCCCTCCCCGAACTCTATCGACCTCACTCACTCACTCCCCATCTCTCTCCATTTCTATCATAACTCTCGATTGTTGAATTTCGAAAATGGCTGATTCGAGTTGCAATTGCCCTTGCAGTGAACAATATCCACCCGACGGTCGCCGCCAGTCACGGGGACGTACCGCGACCCTCCAGACACAACGGGGGTAGCGCCGGGTACCCTAGTCACCCCCAAGGCTCGGCGCAACACCCTCCCGTGGAAAACGGTCTGCCTCCCGAGGCGTATCCGCAAAACGCACACCGCAGAAGTCCCTCCGGAGGTCAGCCGAGTCCGACGGTCAGGTAAGAAAGGCCCATTTTGAAATAGTTCGTCGATTGGAAAGAAATATATGAGGTGCATGAGCTGTGTGTTTAGTCGGAGGCAAATCATCAAATAACGCTTCTTATCAGTGTTATTATATGAAATTGTCAGTCGGACAACACAAACCATTCAGGAAATCATTTTCACTCTAGAAGTACCCCTGATCAAAAAAAAAATTAATAAAATTGAGTACGCCGCTGTCCCTGATCTTGAACGTTTGCGCATCATTCCAACCTTTTGGGAAGTGTGAAACTGCAAACGATTTCCCGTCCGCAGGAACAATGAATTTCCCGTCCGCAGGAACACAAGGATAACAAACGTATTTATAGTGAATCTGTAATTTTCTAGGCGAACAACTACGAGTACTACTGCTATAACACCTATAATTAAAAACAACTTTCCCGTATCAAGATAAATGCTACCCAGACGATCGCAACTTTGGAAAAGGAAGCCTAATATAATATAACTCTCGTGGGTTTCTTGAAAATCATTCCCACAATAGGAACAAACTATTCGCCCATTGCAAACTGCAAACTAAATAAATTTGTGTCTCATAATCTGTAAACCACCCATGTGTCTAAGATCCTCAATATTTCCAGAATCATTCAAGTTAACAAAAATTCTTCCTCTCCATAAAAAAGGTTCACATAATAGTTGCAATAATTTTAGGCCAATTGCTATTATTCCCATTTTAAGCAAAATATTTGAAAAAGCTCTGAAAACGAGAATGGTGGGTCATTTTAATTCTTTCAATTTGTTTAATACATCTCAATATGGATTCAGGAAGTCATATTCTACAAGAGATGCTATAAATAAATTGATCTCGATAATTGAAGAAGGTTTCGACAGTAGGGAGTACATAGGTAGTATCTTTTGTGACTTGACAAAGGCTTTTGATTGCGTGTCCCTTAATATACTATTAGATAAAATGAAAATCTATGGATTCTCTTCCGATAGCCTTATATTTCTCAAATCATACCTCTTTGAAAGAAAACAATATGTATTTATCGATGATTCTTGCTCAAATTATTTACATACATATCACGGAGTTCCCCAAGGATCGGTATTAGGGCCAATATTGTTCCTAATTTACATCAATGACATCACTAACAGTAGTAATAATACAGAGTTCATTCTATTTTCCGATGATACCGACATCGTTTACAAACATCCTGATAAATCCATTGTCGAAAAGTGTTTGCCGAACACGCAGTCAAAACTTCTTGATTGGTTTAGCAGTAATAGTCTATGCCTGAATGAGGAGAAAACAAAAACAATGATTTTTACTCTTCTAAATGAACAGTCGAACATCAATGAAGATGCTTCAGTGAGATTTCTTGGTCCGAACCTTGATTCCAAGCTGACTTGGCATAATTATACAAATATTTTATCAAAAAAAGTTACATCTTCAATATTTTTATTGAAAAGTCTAACGAGTATGGTAACGAAAAAGGTTCTTATCACAGCTTATCATTCTTTCATCCAGTCGCGAATTCGGTATGCCCTTATATCTTGGGGTCATGCACCATCAGCTACCAGAATATTTGGTTTACAGAGAAAAGCAGTAAGAATTATTGAAGGTCTCGATTATAGAGATGACTGCAAACATGCTTTTAAAGTCCTTCAAATACTAACTTTGCCTTCTTTATACATATATGAATGCCTAATATTTGCTCACACACATAAATCATCTTTTACGACGCACGGCGATCTGCATAGTTATGACACTAGACAGAAGAACTTAATATGTGTTGATTATCGTCGACTAAATAAGACACAAACAGGTGTCCAGTATCTTGCCCCGAAAATGTTCAATAGATTGCCAACCTCCATTAAAAATCTCAGCCTACCATGTTTCAAAAAAATTATGAAAAAATACCTAATTAGAGAATGTTTTTATTCTTACGATGATTATTTTTAAAACGATTTTGGTGATATTTCAGACTATCTTGTTTAATATTAACCTATTTTTATTGATGTTTATGTATTTGTGTATTTTAAATTGTTTAAAATTCTAGTCGATATGCTAGCCTGTACCTGACTTGTGTAAACAAATCTTGTAAAACACCAATAAAGTATCTATCTATCCATGTCGAACTCAAAGTCACTGGTGGGCCAAAAGCTTGAAGTCCATAGACTAGATAGGCCGCAAAACCTTATCTCAAAGCAATGAAAAAATTACCATCATAGGACAACTATATATATTAATTTTTCAATCAGGACATTTCAATTGAACACAAATATTGAATTATTTTGCCAGATATTGGACATCTGTTGTCTCCTATTAAGTTCTCTATTTTTGGCGTGAATTTACTCTTGAGAAATGCGTCCAAATGAACGTTCTTCATCGCGATCTTGCAGGAGAATTGTTTCCTTATCCATATCCTCTTTAGTTCTGTGCCAAGATGGATTGGATAAGCTGTATTTACAAACATTGACGATATTTTACAGGCTAATTTTATTAATTCTTGGTACTGAATAGGCAAATGCTCATAAGATTCGATTGAACTAACACTAACACAGCGCGCTCATTTACAAATGTTTTTTTTCACGCTCGCTAGCCGCATTATTTGACTATTTCAACATTGATTCGGACCGCAAGAAAATGCTCACTGGGCCTCATGTTTGATATGGCTGCTCTAAACTATGAACTATTTTGCTCCCATTTGCTACCATCGACTTTGCCAAAATTTATGCTTTCCATGCGGAAATTTTTCTGAAATGATATGACATAGCTCAAGAATAGCGCTCCATAGAACTAACCTAGCGACAAAGAATCCTAGTCGTCCTTTGTTCTTTCAAATTCTACTCAACAAATTCATTTTTTGCACCTTCAGCACACGCACATGCACTTCATATATTCCTCGCACTTTCCATTTCTAGTTTAGGTCAAGAGCACTACATTTTGGTATGACTGTAACGTGGCCATTTCCGTTAATAAATTCTATTATTAATGGAAGTGGGTTGGGAGTGGTGTTAATAATGAGAATATGGACCTCTGCAATCGAAAAAAATTATAGTATTTGCAAGAAAAATTGGTAACTGCAAAAAAGCACTTAGTTGCAATTTTTTCGTACATTTTTTTAGTAGCTCCTTGGATATTAATCAATGACCAAAAATTGATTCTTCGTGATATTCTATAAAATCTGGAACTGGTTCCGTATTCAAAGAAAATTAGTTAAATAACTTTTGATGTCCTTGTTTCACAGATAAAAAAATCACAAGTCTAGCGTAATTTTTTTTTGCGATAATGCCAGGGTTGAACTTAATGCATATTGGCCCTAATTTATTAAACCTGGTATCTCCTGAACCATCAAATATACTCGCACTCTGCAAGATTTTTGGAAATTGAATAACATGCTGTAAGAGAAAGGTACTTCCTTCGGGTTGATACAACTTGACATCTGTTGCACCCCTGCAAATTAAAAAAATTCACTTGGCTACTTCAATTGAAGAAACATCATCGAGTTACAATAGAAGCAGACTTATGGCATCGCGATTATCTCTTCCTTTTTCCTATGACCTCACTAAATTGAAAATCAAGCTATAAGTTGAAAATAACAGAATAGATTTGGTAGTGATTTTCTATAGATGGTTCAGGAGTTCAAGAAGGTATAAAGTGCCAGTTGAAATTCCTCAGTTTAACTGGCACCGGCGCAAAATCATAAGAATTTTTGTGCTAGATTGCATCAATAGGGAGAGCAATTTCAGTAGTTCTTTTGAATATTGCTATAATATATTACTTTATATTTTACTTTTTGAATGTCAACTTGTACTGTTTTTGGATTCATAACGTGGAATATGTTCACTTCAAAAAATATTTATTTTTCCTGCATTTTCTTTTTGTTCTTGATTATTTTGCAATGAGAATATTGGATGTGCAAATTTCTTGCCTACTCCATCTTGCACAGAATATCATCAAGAAAAAATTTATTGGTATAAATGCTTTTATGTAATGGTATATTTGGCAAAATACATTAAAATATGACAGAAAAATCGTTGCGTTATTTATAGATTTTCATTAGATCAATTCAGACATATTCGCACTAACAACTGTCCTACGTTACGTTGCATCCATATTCTAATGCTCATTTATTCTGTCTTATAAACAAAGTGACTTTCAATGTCCGCATCTATGTGATTTTTTTTATAAATAGCATTATTCAAATTTTGACTTTCGCATTAAATACTGCCTCAAAAAAGTCATCCAAAAATGTTTAGTTTAGTTTAGTTACTCTGCAACAGTGAAACAATTTACAAAAAATGGTTGAAAAATTTAAATTATTCAATGCAGCTACAATTTTGCATTTGCATATAGGATAAAAATTGTATTCAGAAATTACACAAATAGTTGAAGACTGGATTTGAATCAAATCATCTTGGAACAATTCCTTCAGGCCAGTTTCAGCTTATAGTAGAAGATCCGAACCTAAATCGACCTTCACCGAGCTGTTTATTAGAAAATATATTAAAAATGGGTTTGCTAAAAAAGTCCTGGACAGACTATTTTTAAATATTTTTCAAAAAATGATTTTTAATACAATTTTGCAACATCAAGATAATAAGAAAATGTTATCATGACATGAAGTATAGAACGTATAGAATGTGCAGCCGTTGGGTTGTCTATTATTTAACTGACCAAACTACTGGGTTGTCAGGTATTAAGAGGTATGTCGATGCCAGTTACTTTCACTTGATTTGATAATAGAAAAAAATGTATATCACCTTAAGCGCTGTTTTATTGTGAACACGTTAATATAAGATTGTCTGCAAAAAAATCGTTTCTACTAAGGGTTTGCAAATTTTAAAGGTTTCAATTTGAACGCGCTCGGAATTGTATGACAGAGAGATCCGAGGTAAGTATACCGTATAATAATAAAGGACCCAACATCGCAGTCGCAGTTACAAAATATCAAATATCAATTACTTACTTGCTCTTTCAGGGTCCCATCCCGAGCGACTGCGATTTTGGGTCCTTTATTTTTATACGGTATACTTACCTTGGATATCTCTGTCATACATTTCCGAGCGCGTCCAAATTGAAATCTTTAAAATTCACAAATCCCTAGTAGGACCGATTTTTTTGCAGACAACCTTATATCAACGTGTTCACAATAAAACAGCGCTTGTGGTGATATAAATTTTTTACTATTATCAAATCAAGTGAAAGTAACTGGCATCGACATACCTGTTTATACCCGACAACCCAGTAGTTCGGCCAGGTAAATAATAGACAACCCAACGGCTGCACATTCTATACGTTTTATACTTTATGTCAGGATAAAGTTTTTTTATTATCTTAATGTTGCAAAATTTTATTAAAAACCATTTTTTGGAAAATAATCAAAAATAGTCTGTCCAGGATTTTTTCAGCAAACCCATTTTTAATATATTTTCTAATATACCAAAATCATTATAAAATATGTTTTATTCTATTATCAGCTCGGTGAAGGTCGATTTAGGTTCGGATCTTAGACTATTCCGTATACAGTAGATTAATGGACTAACACCTATCAGAAACCAACTCTGACAAGGGCTAGTGCAGAGTCCACTTAAGAAATTCCTGCATATACTTTTGTACAACAATGTATGCGGGAATTCTTCCAAGAAGACTCCTGCACTAGCATCTGTCTGATATTATTCAACGCCCTTCAGGGGAGTGGTAGTTTGTTAGTTCATCTACCCACTGTGTAAATAAGTTGAGAGTGACTGGCCTGAATGAAATTCACAAGATGACCCAACATTTGAGTTTTTTTCGAAAAAAAAGGTTGACAGATAATGAGAATCGCGCGACTACAATTTTTTCCCCTATTGTTCATATCAATCGATGCCAAATTTCGAATGAAGCTATTAATAGACAAAAAATCCCATGTGACACAAATTTGACTGGTCAAACTGTATCTTATATAAACTACGAATATTGACCATAAGCCATAAGAGACAATGTATGCAACGTGAAGCATAATTTTATATGTATATGTACCGCTGATCGGAGGCACATGCGCGAAATCTAGAGCGCGAAATTTAAATTTCAAAATATGTCATTTCTTGACCTTTATATGATTTCACAGCGACTGGCAATGTGAATTTTGTTAATTAGAAGATAATCCAGTTTAGTAGATAAAATATACCCAGGTTCAAAAGAGTGATCTTCCACTGAACGAACGTTTTTTTGTGGTGAGAAGAATGAAGAAATGTTAGCCCTATATATTTATAAAATATGAGAAATTTTATCAGACAGTTGGTGAATGCACATGAAGTGACCATTTACCTTCCTCAGCTTAGTGCAGGTTTCCTGAATATTCGTGTCATACATTTCTTACCGATGGTATGAATTGGAGCTCTCAGAAAAATTTGTATTTTTAACAAGTCTAAACTTAGACCTCAACTGAACCGCAGACTAACAAACACAACACTATACTCTGTCCACCCAAGCAAAGGAGCGATCCAAAACATTATCCTGCATTGTGCACATGATCACTCAGACAAGGCTGCTCCTACAGAGTCGCACTAAGGAACGACCGAAATTGTATTTTTTAAAGTGCAGTTTTTTGTGATCTTTTTTTGGGTGTACTGTAGGGATACATATTAGCAGTTTCTTCAGCTGTATCAGTACTTGATATTTTAAAAATTTCAAACTTCAAAATACCATATATGTACACACAACAAGCGTTAAAATGTAAGTGACTGCTTCGACACTGTAGCGCGAATTCCATCAGCCGATTGCATTTGATTTCGATTGGCCAGCGTAAGGAGGCGTGTTTATTGTACCCAATAGATGCAAATGTATGTGGTTATCACGCATCGATCACGCGTTGATCATGCATCTATCGTTGTTTGGGTTACTCTCTTTGTTGGATGAAAAGAGTATATACTATGGAACCAAAAAAAAACAAATACTGAACAATTAACGAGAAAAACAATAATGAACGATAATGAGAATTAAACGATCACAACAATAATGCGGAACTGAAAAGTAATTTCAGAACCAGAACAAGCATTGTGTACACGTGAAGTCGAGACCACAGAACTCATTCTCACATTACGGCCAATATTCTAAGAACAGAGCCTAGATTCTATTTCATTAGTCGAATAGAATATGTCGAGTCGGCCATAATAATTCCTTGAAGGTCTTAGGGAATAAAGATGGCCGACTCGAAATTTGTAGTCGATTCGTAGAATTTGACAAGCAGGAGTCTTTGACCATTTGAATTTCATTTTAAAGTGTCTGTCATCCAAATAATTGAAATCATCGTCTTTTTTCGAATCCAGCGGGGCCATTGAACGACAAATTCTTGATCGTCTTCACTATCGTCTTGAAATGCAAGATAAATTGATCGGCAGACGATTATAATTTCAAAAAATATATAATCTTTTTCTGAAAACATAAGTTAAACCTTATAATATAATTGCCAAAAAATACCTAAGATAATATTACAACTGTGATTTTTTTTATATATGGAGATTGACACGAAAGGGAAGCCCTGTAATGTTGATATTTTTCACTGACAGATGTTACGGAATACGTTTGACAGAGCTGCTATCTACATTAATTGCTTAATCGCTCGTATAATGGCGGATAATCATGGAATCCTTATTGGTCGACTTAATCGAGCTAACTGGTCTGGTAAAACGGAATCGCGTTTAAATATTCAACTTAGCAAGATAATCCAGATCAAAGTCGTTGGTGGAACCTAGCCTGAAAGAGCCACTCTTGATTGTGATCTTCAGCTTTCAATTTGGCGCATGTGCAGAAATTCCGCGCTGCCGATGGCGCTCTTTTGTTTCGGCATCAGATGACTGCCTCATTATCAATATTCGTAGTTGATATGCACCGTACGCACCGTCCTCGCATAACCTCAATACATAGGTGACGACGCCGTTTTAGACACTCGCCCGCCACAGTCAATGCAGCTGGAGCGTACCCGACATCTAGCGGCCGCTCCGCGCCCCGACCCCAGCCTTATCTCTTGTTCGATAACAGGCCGGGGCCGTCGTCGTCGTCGGCCGCTTCTGCGCAACAGGTATTTGTTCTGTTCCTGTCTCTTGTCGCTTTCTCGCTCGCTCTCGTGTATGCGGATCGTTTATTATGCTTGTCGAGTGTGAGAGGTCGTGACCACAGATTACAGAAACGAGTTTAAATAGATAGGCAACGGCATACTTGTATTACCCGTGAACTAATGCGCGACATTCCTGGAGCCCTTTTTGACCCCAACTATTCAACAAAATTGAATGTATTATAGATAAATGCAGAAACTATAAAGGCAAAATACTTCCAAGGTTCAATACAAACCAATCAATAATAAAAATTCATCTCGCCACCAAATTACAACACATTTCCTCTGCGAGAACCGGTTCAAAAGAATACATCATTTTCTATAACTCACCTGGCATTTTAAGAGAAATGAGAGCATTGTGTGAGTCTTTTTATAGTGGCATCGTAAATTCAAAAGAAAACTACTTTGAAAATATGGGTTGAAATTTTGATTCATAGTGGATTTTTATAGTTTGGCTGTTTCATTCATTTGATCCGAGTATAAAAAATCACTAGTTCATTCTCGGAATGAACGATGACTTTTCCGCACATTTTTCAGAAAACATGATTTTCATCTACTTAGAGAATGAAAAACAGCTCGAATTTCACGGAAAACTATTTCGTCGAAATAGATTGAAATTTTACTCCAGAGTATTCAAAATTTCAAAAACGCATTGCATGTCAGATAGACGTTAAGATCAATTGAAACTTTTCAGTATCTTCATACCTAGTTGGAACAAAATAACCGCCATCAGCGCCTTCAGTGGTCCTTGACCCTAAGCTTCCCAATGTTGCACGGGAAAGCGGCTGTTACACTTCTAAATTTATTTCTGTGATCTGTGGTCGTGACGAAAAAATGTGAGAGATTTGTAGTGGATGATGTTCCAATCCAAGATGCATAAAAACCGGATGCGTCAACTGATATGCTTTTGTTTTGTCAAATCCTTTCGACACCACGACATAATTGTTTAAATTCCATCTCCATGATATGTGAGGTACTTAACTTCCACAGGTAAATTATTTCTTAATGATGGAAAATATATTATATTCCCAACATAGGTAGGTTTTTCAAGAGTCGAAACCCAGAAGCGGAATTGTTGTTAATTCATAATAAGTTTCCTTCAATATTGATCATGAATGTTCTGAATTCGTAATATGCAAATAAACGATTCAGTTAGGATTCAATATAGCGCCAAACTGAGGAATTGCGTAACAGGGTTAGAAAATTATCATAAATGATATGACAAATTTCTGAACATATACAGCAGATTTATGAAGTGCGCCTCTGTTGACTCTCGAAGTGGTTCTTTTAATGAATTTGTTGAAAATCAAGAATGCGAGATGTTGCATCAGAGTTTTTATGCATATTTTTCCAATCCCTATCACAAGCACGTCCCTGGGATGTCCTGATATGAACGGAGGGATGTCAGTTGGTATCTCTGAGATAGTCGACGTTTCAAAAATATTTTCTTTACAAATCAATCAATCCAGGGGAAGTTCCTTCAGTTACGCCCATTTTCATTACAACTAACTTTCCACTGCTATAGCTGACTTTTAGCCACCAAAATAAATTGGGTGTGAAGTTCTTGAAGAAAAAGGAACGTGCGATTCGAATCATCTAAAGCGGTTTCAATGACACATTTTTCAGACCAATTTTCCACTATCTACCTCCGAAAGAGTAAATTTATAAAAAAAAATATGACATGGGCATTACGGGACACAAATTATTTCTGAGTTGTTGAAAGCCCTTCCTTGATCTGGCCAATAGATCCAAAAACGGTTTACAAGTGGTCCGTCGTAATCATTTTGCACTGGTATGCCGGATATATTCCAAGTCCCGCATGGCATTTGTGAACGGAAGAAGTTCTAAAGTGAAGTTTTTTCACACTAGCCCTTATCGTCAACAGACAAGGATTCTTCTCTTCCTCTTAGTCTCATGGAATGGAATGTGTTACTTCGACTGATAGGTCATTCAACTCTCTATCCAACACTGGTTTACTTTTAGAATCGGTCCAGCCGTTTCTGAGTGAGCACCAGTGAAAGTTACTTATTTTAACAATGGTTTCCTTCGAAACACTTTTTATTTATGCGGAAACTGGGTGTAATTATCATGGAGGTTAATTAGAGGTTATTGAAATTAAAGAAGTTATTTTCGAACCCAATTCCTATTCAACTCATTATATTCCGTCAGTTTGATGATAAAATATAATTGGTATAGTCTATAGGAAGTCACTTGAGACAGCATAAAAACGAAAAGTGCCTTTACAGACGGAGTATGTTTGATGAACCACTGGCGGCAGATTCTTACTAATCCTATAATATGGTTCTACGCTGTCTCAACCGGGTTCGTGAAGACTAAAACAACTTAGGAACTACAAGTCCGATTCTCAAATGTGAACTATTGTTGGATAGAGAATTAAAAGATGTATCAAATGAGATATGGCCCGCTTTTCATTAAAAAAAACTTGATAGCGCCATCTCGGCAGCGAGTGAGCGTCACACTATTGACTTTTCCATTGAAAAAATATTAAAAATGGGACCTTTATGCCTAAATTTTTTCGACGTTGATATCTAGTCCCGTTCAAAAGTCAAGAGATATAGGGGGGTTGATATTTCGGTCCAGACTATTAGAATTGTTGTTTTGCTTTCTTGAATGGGAGTTCCGGAGTAATTTCAAGCACTCGCCTCCATTTACATCACAACTGATCGACTGGTCCCCACATCACATTTCCTCAGGATGCGCTCCACATTAGAGGGTTAAACGATATATAGACGTTGGGGAGAGGTTGTGATAATTTTATACTTGATCAGTCTATCCTCTGCCATTTTCCTCTGGTTGAGAAAGGAACGCATTCACTGAATACTCCTCGCTCTGTCCTCGATCTTCTCACTCTAAAGGCCAGTCCTTCCGTTGTTATGTCAATGCTCACCTCATCGGAAGCATACCGCTAAGGTAAATAGAGCTATCATTATTATCAATAATCATCATCTCCTAGAGATGCCAACTTGGTTGAGAAGTTCGTTTTGAATGATAAAATTGAAAACTAAATTGCCACTAGATATGAATGTCCTTTTATAAATTTTTAGATGTTGCGTGTGTTATTTGTTGTATTATGCTGGATGTGAATTCACGAGGTATTTTGCTTTGCACGATTGTCGAGATTGATATATTGGCTGGCTTGAGTTCTAGTGTTTATTTTCTGCTCATTACCACGCTTCACGGTGACGGTTACTAATTCACGACTCTTGTCGGCGGAAAAATTTTCTGATGACTCCCGGTGTTGGTTCAGTTCATTTATTTTGTATCTCGACGAATGAGGTAGAATCCTGGATTCAAATATTTATACTGAAGTGGATGTATATGCAGCCCCAATCAAAATACCATTAGTGAAGCTGAAAGGTAGACCTTAAATTATTGGTAGAGAATGTTCAGTAACAGGTCTCTGTTCAATTCGAACTGCACGTAACAGCTATAAGTCAATCATTGATTCTTGATAAAGAGTGGTTTGTGAATGCCCCTGCTCATTAATGTGGAGAATACAATAATTCTCCTAATTGAAAAAGCGAGTCACCTGTGAAATTAGTTTTGCTTGACAGGTGCTCGTGCACTTCTTTCCAGCTGGAATTTGTGCATAGTTCGTTCCAAAAGCAATTCGTAGTATTTCTGAACGAAGATGTGAATGACCTTGTCACAGTAATGATTATAAAAGATTGCCCAGAAAAAAACTAAAATAACTGCTAATCAAGGAGTTTTTTTGTCTTACTACACTGGGACATATTGCAAAATCGATTAATCCCAATAATTCAATTTTACGTATGTTTGAATGTTGTTAACAGTTTTACTTGTCGACTAGTATTGGTTTGAACTTCGATTGTCTGTATAATATTGTTTATTGAAACCTGTCTAAGAACTTATGAGATCCAAAAAATATAAACATACAAATAGGAATGAGAGAATTACAGTTAGTAAATTATTCAGAATATAAAAATAAAAAAGTGAACAGACAGACTTTTTTCTCGACATATCAAACGGAAAGCCATTTCATTACTAGATTTCAGCTACTGTTTGAAGTCGTTTTTTGTGGTAGATGAATTTTCAATTCGTAGTATTTTAGGTTGATAACCTACGAAAATCTAAAAAAAAAATATTTCATGTTGAAATCTATTCAAGTGTAAGTGTTATTTTTTTACTAGAAGTCTACCATTCTACACTTGTAATTAACATAATTTCAAAATTTTTTTATATTTACAAAACTACAACTACAAAAGGAAAGATCTTTCGTATTCAAAAATCCAATTTTACTGTAGCACTGAAAACTCTATGTATATAAGATAGATCAAACACACTCGTACTATGAATATTTTTTTTTCAGATGGTAATCAGACGAGACAGAGGAGAAAGAAGCGATAGAGACCCGGAAACCCATCATCATGCTTCTTCGAAACCCAGCTGAAACACATTTGTAGACCCCTCGTTTAGTATAACTAGACTTTTGAACTTGCGTTGACAAATCACGGAGCTTCGATGGATATCAGACAATTCGTTTTGATTCGGAGTGTATTCTTGTTCATTTATCCCTCTCACAACTCGATTATGGAAGTTTGAACTCTAGTTGGCGGTTAAGAAAAAGAATCTGACAGTAATTCATTGCCATATCCGCAGTTTGAACTCCTGTCTTATTTGAACTGATATGATGATGTATGTGTCCTTATTCCACGATCTCTGAATACTGAACTGCTCATTCTTCGTCTTCAGTGCTGTTTGGCTTCTCCATTCACGAGAAAATCAGGAATGCATTCATCAATTTATGCTGCAGTTCTCAGTATTTTCCTATGAATGAAACTTTTGAAATCTCCTTCTTTAGTTGAGTAGTGCCATTGTGTAAACTAATGTTTTGATATCACTGAGCTGTTTTTACTGAGGTCTTGGTATGTTGTTATGCTTCATAACTTGATCTGTTTACTGTGAAATTAAAATGGTAGTAACTTAGAATAGCGACATTTTCATGACTCAAGAAAAGCAATTAGCAGCAACAAGAATACTTTTGGAAAAGACGATTCTTGACGATGGAATTTGAATATACCCCGAGTCATTGAACTAAAAGTGGATATCAGGTTTTAGAATAACTGGTGGGAGTACAAAAATTATTATTATAATAATAATCGACTTTATTTCTCACTCAAAATTTTTAATTTTACATTTATGAGCATTACGATAAATACAAGGGAGAAAAGGGTGGAGTTCAGTTCATTTGGTGATAAAAAATCTCCACTGAACTGTTCTTCCACTTAACCCCAAGACTGTTAATAAAATTCGACTGAAGCAGCAAAGTAGCAATATTTGTACGATCAGAAAAAATACGTTTAGGTTGTAGGTCGATGCACGACAAATTCCGTTGCTCAAATCAAGACGTTTCAGGAGCTCAAGTAAATTGAACAATTTCGATATGCGCTGGATTCCTGATTAAAATATGGTATTTTTACCATGAAAGCAAAGTAAAGTTTAGTTTAGTTTGTGAAAAGTTTACAGGGAGGCAATTGAATCTTCAAGTGAAGGTACCCTTATTGAGATTTATGTTAGCGGTACTAGACGATTTAAATAAATATTTTCCAGGTAACTAGTCAACTAGTTGGGCTGTTTAAAATCAAGTGATTAAAATCACGATTTAAATCGCTTGATTTTTAAAATCAAAATCATGATTTAAATCAATTTTTGGTTTTTTTTATTCAGAACCAGATAACAACATAATATAAAAGTTTTCTCGAAGAACAAAAGCAGTATCTGCTTTTAGCAAAAACAACAAAAAAAGAACATAATTCCAAATTCTTAAACTAAACATCTAAATTTTATTACTGTATATTTTCAGCCTATTCATTTTCGTTATACAACTGAAACAAAAACACGAGTTTTCCTCCTTTTTATATGCCTAATCTGTTTCTAATATCTGAGTGTACGACTAGCGAAATTCGTGAAATTTTTGGGCAACGTCAATTTATAGGTTGAGGAAAACAAGCCTCGACAGGAATATTCTTACAAAAAGCACAACAAACGCGTTCGTGTTCGTGCCTCACTCGGCACTGTATAGAGAGTGTATAGGACAGAAGGAAAACAAATCGCGACAAGAATTTTCTTGCAAGAAGCGCAACAAATGCGTTGTCACAAGTTTTTGAGCCGCAAATTGTATTAAATTTTTAGATTAACATACATTAGCCGTATTCGGGTTCGCAATAAATACTGTTCTAGGACAGTCAAAAATAGTCACCCACCCATATAATGTAGATATATTCGCGACAAACCCTTCACGCCTCAACAGTCCAACTATTTCGAACCGTTCCTGAACTGTTTTTGTTGTGAACCCGAATACAACCATTAAAATAATCAACAATAATTTCAAAGAATCAAAATTTTATATTCAAATTTGAAAAATCAAAAAAAATCAAATAAATCGTGATTTTTGTAAAAAAATCTATGATTTTTGATTTTTTCAATAAAAATCAATGATTCTTGATTTTTTTAATGAAAATCCATGGTTTTTGATTTTTTTAATAAAAATCAGATTCTGCCCCACCCTGCTAGTCAACAATGTTTTCGGTCAGTAGACAAAATCGAATGGTTTTCAAATTTTTCAAAACCATTTCCGTATATAATGGGTTTCTCGAATGTGCATGATGATTTATAAAACTTTCTGAGTTTGAAATCCAACATTTAATTTTTTTTATCCCATTCAATAACTGGAGCCTCTATCCTGAACTTATCATTGATGTAATGAAATCATGTTTCTACTTAGTGTATCTTCACTTGAAGACGCCTTCTTATATCTACTTTCTCAAATTGTACGAATTTTTCCATGAAAAATTCTGCTAGAACCTCATCATTTCAATTTTTCATACGGCCCTGCTGAAAAACTGAAGTTTGATACTCAAGACTTCCCCGTCAAATATTCGGCGTAATTTGTTCTAAAATGCGCCAAACTGCCAGTATAGACCAGTATTTTGAAACTACTGCCAAATGAATGCTGTCACGTGAGTTGCTTGGTTAATTTTTCTGATTTTTCTCTCTTCTTAGTCAGGACTTGAAATGTTAAGCAAAAAGTCCTGGAAAATGACAAAGATAAAAAACATGAGATGTTCGTATATTTATCTGAGCTCCCCCTTTTCGCAAATCGAGTTGAAGATTGTCACAAACCAGTGACGAACGAATATCTTTTATATCTGGATGAAACTCAGGGAAAGTAACCTTATTAGAGAATAATTTTATCCTGAAATATGTGTACATTTGTGAACACAGCCATATTAGGAGATACTATTGTACATATTAGACTTTTACCTAGATGACATTTCGTTATTTTAGGTTTCTGAAGGTGTTTCGGAATGTTTCATGCGACTGAATTTGATTCGAATGTTCATCGGATTTTCAATGAATTTTCCACAAATGAACAACTTGGAAGGATCCCATCACATTCTATTTTGTATTACAGGTTTCTCAATATTGAGAAAGTGATTATTGATGAAACATGTTCGTGGGTCATATATCTTTTGAAAAAAATCTTATAAGAAAGTTTGGTAAATGGATTCAACACAAACACAACTATTATGCTATAGATTGTTTTTCTAGATTATATCTATACTGATAAAATTTGGAAAAATCCGAAGCAATTTAATCTATCAGCTATCAATGAAAAAAACATCTCAGAAGTCTTTCATATGGTCGAAAAGAATTGAGGAGAAAAAGGTAATTTTTTGTACCATGTGGGATCGTGAACTTCCTCAGATTGTATCTAAATCCCCAAAAAAAAATCAGTCTATCGGTAAAATATTAGTGATGAAATCATTTTTGTGGGGTGTATATTCTGGTTGGTGTCATGTAGATTTTAACAATGAACGAATACTTCAACAAAAATTCGAATGTGAATTCGACAAAGCACCAAGAAATTTTAGCATCGTTCTGCATTAATTTCATGTTGTAGGGGTACTCTTGAATCTCAGGGCTTTTCTCTTTTGGGGGTTCCACACTGGTAGTAAGATTCCAACACAAGGAAGAAGCCCTGAGATTTAAGAGTATCCCTACAACTTGGTGCCCCACGTTGGACGCCAAGTTGTAGGGATACTCTTAAATCTTAGGGCTTTTCTCTTTTAGGGGTTCCACACTGGTAGTAAGATTCCAACACAAGGAAGAAGCCCTGAGATTTAAGAGTACCCCTACAACTTGGCGCCCCACGTTGTCTCAGGGCTTTTCTCTTTTGGGGGTTCCACACTGGTAGTAAGATTCCAACACAAGGAAAAAGGACAAATTTGGTTAACGGTTTTATTAACTCCCGATTCACAACCTACAACTGACAGATCAAAAAAAAATAGTGATAACCTGGGTGAGGTTGGACAAAAATACAAAGGAATATAATTTAAAAAAAGTCAAGTCCAGCAAACAATTTACTTACTCACCTGACAGATCAGGCACGCCGATTCTTAACTGAATTTATTTAATAGCAGCTCCACCAAAAGATTATGTGCAATCTGTATTATTTGAAATGGGGAGATTCAACTAAATCCATCTGAAAGGAAGCCAAAAATCTCCACCGACGTTGAACCGTAAACCAATGAAGTTTCCAGGCGCACATAAAAACTATACCCAGTTTTTCAAAATGTTGATACAGCTCGACCAGGGCCGTATCCACAAGGGTTTAAAGTTTGAAATGAAATACTACGAACTGAGAGAAAATGAGCAATGGCAAGCCATTTTGCTACAATGTAGGAATGAGTAGATCGCCCATTTTTTCAACTCGAATCGAAATTACCTGTGCTCCATTAAAATGTCTCTTGAAGTTCGCAGGATCGAGTTGCGTGTGTTTGAAATTTTGTCTGGTCGAATCACTTTTTTTCAAAAATCGCAACAGCCAGGAATTTTTTTATTTTTCATCTTTGGTACTAATTGAATTTAACGCTTCTCGTATTTATTTTTCTGTGTCCGCCCACGGATAAAAATCGAACAGAACTGTTCATACCTACTCCCCCATTCTCTACACAAAAATACCCACGTTTTAAACGTATCTTTACTAGCCAGGTATCGTTTTTACTTTTCTTCAACGGCCATCGGCTTCTCTTTCGAGCATTTTCCCCCTTTACCGTCTGTTGAACTTTGTTTATCGAGTAGGCATGTATAGATTTTCAAGTTTTTTTTTTGTCGTTGTTTCATAACAATTTCAGGGAATTTTTGTCTCATTTTCACAAAAAAAACACGTGGTTTCAACTTCCTCGTTTAACCATTCCTCTTGCTTTACTAGCCAGGTATCTTTTTTTCTTTTCTTCAACGGCCATCGGCTTCTCTTTCGAGCATTTTTCCCCTTTACCTTCTATTGAACTTTGTTTATCGAGTAGGCATGTATAGATTTTCGAGTGTTTTTTTTTGTCGTTATGTTTCATAACAATTTCAGGGAATTTTTGTCTCATTTTCACAAAAAAAAACACGTGGTTTCAACTTCCTCGTTTAACCATTCCTCTTGCTGGTCATCAAGAATAATGAAAAGTTTTTAAACGTATCTTTACTAGCCAGGTATCTTTTTTCTTTTCTTCAACGGCCATCGGCTTCTCTTTCGAGCATTTTTCCCCTTTACCTTCTATTGAACTTTGTTTATCGAGTAGGCATGTATAGATTTTCAAGTGTTTTTTTTGTCGTTATGTTTCATAACAATTTCAGGGAATTTTTGTCTCATTTTCACAAAAAATAACACGTTGTTTCAACTGGTCATCGAGAATAATGAAAAGTTCATGTCTAAATTGCTGAGGCGTTTCATCATTCAATAGCTCCCGGACCATTATTGAACTTTAGTACCATAACACCAGAATTTTTGTGTTGTCAAAATCATGTTATCATTGTTAATGATGAGTTTCGGAACGGTTATTTTACAACATTTTCCAATTAGAAATCGCCAATTATTGTCATCAACTATACATTTTCTATGACTCAATTCGTTTTCTCTCTCAATTCCATGGTAAAATTTGCAACGCCCTAAAAAATGATAAAACAGTCATTAAACTTTGGTTCACAATCAACGAAATTATAGTTGATGATACGCAGCATGCATGCAATCCTCTCATTTAGTTACCCTTTCATTTCAACTGACGCAACTACTTGTTTTGAATACAGGAAGTCATGGAATCGTGTACAGATTTTTTTTAATTGTTTGGAAGTGTGCTTTTTGTTGTTTTTCAGTTTATCACTAGTGATTTGGCTTTATTTAAACAATATTAATTTCACTCAATTATTGTCTGATACTGAAGACTGATTGAAATGAAACATTCTGCAACACTTGATCGTGTAGACGCTATTTTCCTTCTCAAGGTTCAGACTAAAGAGTAGTCTAGTTTTATAAAGCGGAAACGAAATTAGTACCTATTTTTCTGCCGATATTTTTGGGATTTTTTGTACTTTTATAAAGTAGGTAGTCGATGAAAATTAGGTTAGTATGTTGACAGGTGTGAAAGTGGTTATTGTCGCATGAGTACTGTAAATTTTGTATATTTTGTTTTTGTTTGTAATATAAGTATTTGTAAAACTTGTCTTTTTTTACCTCTCCTATAATCCTGAACCACCATGAAAAGAAATTCAACTGCAAAGTGTTTCCTGTAGTGGATGGAACTGGCCAAATTTTGTGGAATCTCATTTGTTTTTCCATTAAGTTGTAAAAAAAAATTGCAAACGCAATTCGCTGATATGTGAATCATCCACAGGGAGATTATTCATCTAAAATGAAGAGAGATTATATAAAATAGCTACTGGTCTGCCTATATGTTATTATGCGACAAAGGCAAGTTACTTGAACTGAATGGATAGCATTCCACTAGCGGATACCGGGGTTGGAGGAGACTATGGATGTGAAGACGATTTCTAATTTTCTACGATACGATATATATAAAAGACTTCTTGCCTTGGTGGCGAGGCCTGAGTCTCCTTAACCCCCAGCTCTCATCTTGACAAAGTGAAGATTGTATGTGTTTTGAGGAAAATTATAAAGTATTGTTTGTGTTTTTTCGAAAGCTACAATTTGCCTCTCCACACTTTTTTTGATAAAATGCATAGTTTTAGAGTTATTTGCAAAAAATCATTTGAAAAAGTCGATTTTTTCGTCAAAAAACTGTTATTTTCAACTTCGAATAACTCAAAAAATATTACTTTTACGAAAAAAACTTATGGAAATTTTTTTCTTAGAATTACTTCTTCCGTCGATTCCTACAGTTGAAATGTGAAAAAAATTTCCACCTCCGTGATGAAGTGGCAACCACCCCCAAGGCTCTAGCGTACAGCGTCATGATATAGAATATGATCCTTGAGGATATAGAATATGATCCTTGAGCTATTCCCTACCTTCTGTGAAAATTTCAGGTAAATCCATTGTGGACGAAAAAATTGCGAGCCAAAATGCTTCATTTCCTGAACTATATGTATTATATTCTCAATTACATTTCGATAACTTTTTTGTGGTTCCCTCTTCAAACAATAATAAACAGTGTAGCATTTATAGAATTATTTTTCAACGAAAGACTGTTTGGAATGAAATTTAACCGTAACACCAAAAGTGATGTTCAAAGAACCGCGTGAATCAATGTTCAGGAAATATGAAGTAATGTTTGAGTTTGTGAGCCTCAATAAGAACCTCCTTCGGTAAGAAGTTCTGAAATTCAGCTGTTCTATTGAAAAAAATCACCGAGCAATCGAGGTTCGACAGGTCTCCAAGCTGATAACAAAGGGGTGGGAATGCCGGATTCGTCGGGTCATACGTGTTGTACTGCCAAGGTGGAACAACTGATGACAGTTCAAAAGAGCACCAAACTCCATACATGAGAACTTTATTCTAAGTATTCCTTCTGGAAAGCACCTTCAGCAACCTATCTCACATAGTTTTCCCATTAGAGTTTATTACCTTCTGATCGTAATTATCATAGCATCGAGATATTTGACTTTGTAGGAATAGTTATTCCTGACATCTGAATATTAGATATAGATAGATAGTCTTTCTTCGAGAAGAGACATGCCTGGGTCTTTTTTCAATCGATCACATAACTATATACAGGATAATACTGAAAAAATTCTCAAACTGAAGAAAAAACAGATTTTCAAAATAAATTGCCTCACACTTCAGCTTATGCCATGAAGCTGATAACAGCTTGTTTCGACGATGCAATTTGTCGCTGCAATTTCTCGCGGTAAAAGATTTCTCAAAATGATCCTGCAGAAAGATTCAAGATATCCAAAAGATACACCTTATTCTGGAATACAAGTAATGGATTCAAGGCAACTTTATAATTTTCAAGTAGGCATAAGACAGTAAAGGAAAAATTGAGTATACCCACCCATTCATACAGTAAAAAAGGCAAAAACATACGTTTCTTGTTCCTAGAATGAAAAAAAACAGTGGAACAAAAAAGTTTTGATTATATAGCCCCGAAAATATTGCGACTTTTCAATCTCGCAGTTGCGAAATTATAATTGAAATTGGATTATTTCAGAAGTGATTGATGTACATTGAATTCAGGCATGAATTCGAAAATAACGCATCAATTGTTTGCAACAATTTATATATTTTTGTATTCGAGAAGTCACGTTTGATTGATTTATATAATTTGTTTCTAGAGTAATATTTCATTTATTTGAGAAGTGATGCCTTTTCTGAAGATGTATCTATTCTGTAATATAACTGACAAAGTTTGATGTTATTTGAAATATTGTACTACATACGCCAAACACTTTGTTACCTGATTTTTTGTGGTTTTTGAGTCATGTACTCTAGCAGTTTTTTCTCTGTACAAACAAAATACAAAAAGAATCACCATTGTTTCAGAATATAAGATTTCAGCCTCAATGTCAAAAGATGAGTGATACCTAGTTATTCAACAAAGTTTTCGTCACGTCAGGATTTCACAACAGGAGCGATACTTGTCCTACCATAAACTTTCTCACGAGATGTTTGTTCCAACTGTTGTTGTTCTAAAATTGTTCGTTCCGTTGACCAGCTGACGAAGGTCAACCCTCGGAAGTCGAAACTTGTGCGAGCAATGGATCAACGAGGCCTCACCTTTTAACGTGCGGTGACCCGGCGAGGATTCGAACCCCGGCCTTCCGCTTTATAGGCAGCAACTTGAAGTTCGGTTCATATCACTTCATATATTTTTTAATTTGAATTTTTTACTCTATTTTATATTCGATATTTCAAGATTTAACATTAATTTTTCTTTAAATGAAAAAACTTTAAGGGGAGGGGGTACTTTGAGACCTGATTAGGAGTCCGTTAAAATAATCGGTGCTGAGAATGGACACCACATCCTGTTATTTGCTAGAGTAAAAGCACAGCCTAAGCACCAATTATTTTGACGGACTGTTAATCAGGTCGTAAAGTACCCGTCCTAATTCAATTTTTTTAAACAACAATACAGTTCAACCTTTGTTGTCTAGATTTGATTACCTCATTCAATTTGTATTTTTTTCTTTTTTCTTAGCAATAGGTTTCAATAGAGTTAATGATTGTAAAAAAAATGTAAAAATTGTTCGTTCCGTTAACCAGCTGACGAACGTCAACCCTCAGAAGTCGAAACTTGTGCGAGCAATGGATCAACGAGGCCTTACCTTTTAACGTGCGATTACGGTAGCCTGGCGGCGATTTGAACCCCGGTCTTCCTCTTGAAAAGCGGACGTGCTAACCTCTACACTACCGAGACTGTTTTTTATTGATCGATGTAGATATTTCGTGTTTTTTAAATATATCCTTTGGATCCCACTCTATCTCCCTTTCGCAATATTTTTTGTAGGGAGTATTGTTCAAAAAAATAGCACTACTTTTCTTCGTGTTTGAAGGCAGTCGTTCTTTGGAATTTCTTCCTGACGTTTCGCTAGCACGAGCGGCTAGCTTCTTCAGAGTCTCACTCATCTTGAAATATTATTTTGATGAATCAGTCATCAAGTTTCAACTTTCCCATCAAAGGTTTCGATCTCATGGTTTATATTTACCGTATGTCTAAAGACCTTTTTGAGTGGTCAGCTAGGGTAATGTCATATAGATAAGAGTGTTTTTCTTTCTCCATACAGAAGTTATAGTATTCAATTGTAGCTCGTCCATCGCATAAAGGATAATAACAAAACGTAACCTTGCCCGAAGTCGGGGCCAATTGCCGATGTAGATCGTGCATTCAGCGTCTTGCACGACTATGTTGCCAGACACTGTAATCGGTTACAACAAAAATCTTGTTATTGCGATACGATCTCTGTCGTGTGATCAAAATCTGGACGAAAATGGTGGGCGTAAAAGGCAAGACCCCGTTGAACCTTAGTTTCCCCGAGTTTCGACTTTTGACTCGGATTCGTAAGAGGATGTCCGTTAATTAACGAAAAAAAACATTTCAACCCACTTTTTCAAAGCAGCGACGACTCATTGCGCACTTCTTTATTGTTGAATCGATGCCAATATAAAGTGGAGGCGTGCCATGATTATTGTAGCGTGGCAAGTATATTTCAAGGGGGGTGAGATTGGGCATGACCTTCGTTGGCCTTTTTTGGATAGTTCTTAAATTTACCTCTGTCCTACGGTAGACGTGTGAGCAAATCTGGGTTTTGAACCTCAGGTCCAATGCCATCGAGATGTAAGCTACCTGACTCTATTCCCCAGGTGCCAGTTACATGCCATCTTGCTATCGAAGACGACGCCAAGGTATTCAACCTTGATGAAGGACAAAATGGTTAAGGGTTTCGCGGCAGAGGTTATCAGTATCACTACTTTTGTCGTCGTTTTTTGGAATTTCTTCCTGACGTTTCGCTGGGGCGAGTAGCTAGCTTCTTCAGAACTTCTTGAGTTTGACTCTGATGACTGGGTGTTAAGACTTCGTAAAGCATATTTATATGGATTCAGGTAGTTGGGAGTGCTAATTACTTTTTCTGGATTCGAAGAATTTTCATTAATATTAATTGCCGTAATTACTCTATCTGGATTCGGAGAAGTATCGTTAGTATTAATTGCCGCACTACCTGCCGTCATGAGTTTTGTTATTTTTGATCTTCTTAAAATGGGATTCCTATTCGGTAAAAGTTCACAGCTTCTTCTTTTCTGTTGAAATAATAGTAATAAATAATAATAATTTTACTGCACCATATACATATACAAAATGTGAAGGCTAGTCATACAAACTGAATAAACGATGAGTTTTTTTTTATTCAAACTGAAGACAAAATGTCTAATTTGAGTCTGAAATACATAAGTATTTGTGTATAGATATCCTTAGTAGAATGTTTCACTGAAGAAATCTGCAATATGATAAGGCTCCAAATTACAAAGTGAGTTGATTAGGGGTTGTTTGATTGACATCCATTTTTTATCAATTTTCATTGAAGGGGGTAAATGATTGTAGAATTTCATACATGAGAAAAGAGCTCCCCTTTCGGATAGAGATAGGTGATGCTGGGGTAGGTTGAAGTTTTTAGGGTTTCTGGTACCATAAAAATGAATAGGCAAATAGGATTCAAAATAATGTTGATTCTGAAAAACAAATTTTATGCATTCATAGATATAAAGCCCTGGAATGGTGAGAAGCTTCATTTCAGAAAAATGTCCTCTACATGAGTCTAAGAACTTCATATTTTTCATGATCCTCAGAGCACGTTTTTGTATCTTGACTATTCTGTCCAATTCACTACTACCGCCCCAAATGATAATACCATATCTAGCATGAGAGTAGAAGTTGGAGAAGTAAAATGTTTTTCCTATATTAATATTTGCATTTCTGCAAAGTATTCTTAAACCGTAGCAGGTTTGATTCAGTTTTTTACAGAGAGAATCAATGTGTGCACCACATTTCAGATTCTCGTCGATAAATATCCCGAGACATTTTATATTTTCACAGAAGTAGACATTGTTATCATTCAAAGTAATATACTGGGGTGTTTCAACAGTGTTGCTTGTTTTGAAAAAAACAGCTTTGGTCTTTTCCGGATTCAGAACGAGTCTAGAATTGGCAAACCACTTTTCTGATTCTTTCATAGTTGAGCTAGCAATGTTTTGCAACTCGGGATAGACTTGTGCCTTGAAAAATAATGTACTGTCGTCTGCGTAGTTGATTATGGTTTTTTCTTGACTACTCAGCATAGCTAAGTCATTTATGAATATTATGAAAACTAAGGGGCCTAGGATGCTCCCCTGTGGCACTCCCATGGACACCTCCAGAGCACTCGATTGCACACACCGACCTGACGAGTTATCGGAAATTTTTAGAGCATGTTTTCTTTTATGGATGTACGATTCAAACCATTTCAAAGCGACACCACGAATACCATAGTGTTCCATTTTATCTAGCAGTATTTTAAAATCGATGCAGTCGGATGCCCTCGAAAGGTCCGGGAAAATTCCACAAGCAACATTGCCCTGCTCGAGAGAGCTGTATATTTCATTTGTTAATTCAAAAAGCGCAGTTTCAATGTTTCTACCAACAAGGAAGCCGTGCTGGCTTTTACTGAACAGTTTATTGACTTTGAAAAATTCAAAAACTCTGTTGTACACAACTTTTTCAAAAATTTTTGAGAACGAGCTTAATAGGCTGATGGGACGATAGTTTTCAAATGATTCTGGATCACCTTTTTTCAGACAGGGCTTAATGATTGCTAGTTTCAGATTTGATGGGTATATTCCCGTTTGTAGAGAGGTGTTTATGATATCACAATGTGGTTCTGCAATGCACTCGAAACACTTTTTTAGTAAATAAACCGAAACTTCGTCGTGGCCAGAAGTCTTTTTACTTTCCAATTTGCTGACTATGTCGATTAGTTCTTCAATTGTTGCAGGTTTGAAAAATATACTATTCTCATTCGAAGGTACTGTGCAAACGAAATAATATGTTTTTGGTAGTTTTTCTTGAATAAGGTTTGATGCCTTAGCATTGAAAAAGTGATTGAGCTCATTCGCACTGGACCACAGATCACTGAAGGAAGGCTGATTATTTTTACATTTCTTGTTACCTGTTAGTTCAGTTATAATATTCCATGAAGTTTTTGATTTATTTTTTGAGATTTTCAGTTTTTTTTTTCGTTATACTCATTTTTTTTCTTTTTTCAGTAAGCTGTGCTACCGCTTCTGAAATTTTTTAAATTCTGTACTCAAGTGTGGAAAACTATGTGATAATGTTTGGTATAGGATCATTTCGTCCTTGCATGATTTCGATTCCGGATCGTGTGAAATGAATTTAGGCTTTTCTTGTTTTATTAATCTAAGAGAAAAGTGTTCATGAAAATATTCTAGAAAGATATTCATGAATGTGTTGTATTTTGAGTCAACAGAATATGTCCTATATACTTCTTGGAATGTTTCATCCACAAGATCCGCACATAAATCTGCACGGAACTTTCTGAGAAACATCTAATTTTATTTTTTATTTTAATTTTCGTTTATGTGAGATAACAAAGCTGAGTGCTTGGGCAGAATGATCAGAAATTCCGGTAGGAAAACTCTCTATGTGGTAATCATTTTTTATATTACTTATGATATTATCGAGACAACTCATTCCACGAGTAGGTTCTGCTACTGTGAAGAAAGAGTCGTAGGATTCTACCAAATTGAGAAATTCTTTAGAATGCTTACTTACGGTTAAAGTATCGATGTTGAAATCACCTTCTATGAAAAAGGGGAGCTCTCTTTCGAACAGAATATCAAGAACAGTATTTAGTTTGCAGAAAAATACTCCAAGATTGCCATCCGGTGGGCGATAGATACAAACAACAATGAATCTGTTTCCACCTACAACGAATTCACCCGCACAACATTCAAATGTTTTACTTTCTGATAAGTTAGTGACTTTCTGGATGGGATAAGAGACCAAATCTTCATCACAGTATAGTGCAACACCCCATGCTGCCCTGGGAGACGGCAGAAGCTTGAAACTAATTTCAGTCCTGGTATAGCAAGAATTTTCAGTTGTTCTTGGGATTGGCAGTGTTCAGATACGCCAAGGATTAGTTTACCAGTTATGCCTCTCAAAAGCACATCCAGTTCGTTAACACAGTTTCCTAGGGAACATACATTATGATGAATTATTGTGACACGAATATCCGTTGACTCTGATGATTCAGGTACATTGGTAAAGATTTTGTTCAGTTTTGATGTTGATCCATTCAAAAATCCGATCCACCATAATTGTGGTATTTCGTAAAATCGAAGCGCTTGTAGGCTACGCTTCTAGGCCAGGTTGAAGATTTATAGATTTCTTCTTTGAGATTGAAGGTAATTCAATTATTATCCGTATGTTTGTGGATCTTTATTGCCTCACGTATCAGTCGACTATGGTATCCCTCGTTGGGGGCAATGAGTTTCGCAATTTCAAACGGAATCCTGTGTTTCCTTCACTGAGTGCGTGTTCCGCTACAGCTGACTTGTCAGTTTGCCCTAGTCTGCAGTTTCTTTCATGCTCTTTTATCCTAGTTCCCATAGAACTTTTGGTGGTACCGATGTATACCTTCCCACAGGTGCACGGTATGCGATAAACCTCTGCTGCTGACAGTGGGTCTCTTTTGTCCTTAGCCGACCTGAGGATTTGTTGTATAATCAAAAGTAGTGATTCTTGATGAAGGATTTCTCTGGTGTGTTCAGGAGAGTCTAGGCGGTTTTGAAGTTTCCATCTTACCTTTTCCCGTTTACATGACTCTCGAAACTGCCTGCATTTTATCGCCGGATAATGAACAATTTTCGGTAAAATTCTGTTGATCGGGCTCCGCCTCGAAATTTTTTTTTTTGTGGAACTTACGTATTTTGGCCTCCTAAACAAAGAAGTCAAATGAAGTTTCAGAGATACGGCCCCCCAAAGTCAGGAAATAGGGGTTTTACGCCTATGTTTGTATCTCAGCCAATTCCGCTCGAAATTCCTCCTTCTTTCTATCAGCACAATATACACATTTCATACCACCTTCTTCATTACTTTAAAACCGAATTATAAGCATTTCTAACTACAAAACTCTTAAAATGTATATCGTTGACGATTTACATTTTAGAGTTTTGTAGTGAAAAATGGAAAAATGTGTATAATTCGGTTGGAAAGTGATGAAAAAGATGGTATAGAATGTGTATATTGTGCTGATAGAAAGAAGGAGGAATTTCGAGCGGAATTGGCTGAGATACAAACATAGGCGTGAAACCCCGATTTCCTGTCTTTGGGGGGCTGTTTCTCCGAAACGAGTTGAGAGCCCCAAAAATTTCATTTGACTTTTTTGTTCAGGAGGCCGAAATACGTAAGTTTCACCGAAAATTTTTCATTTTCGAGGCGGAGCCCGATTAACGGAATTTACCCAATTTTCACAGTTGACAATAGTATTGAGGTCTGCTTGCATATAATGAGCCGTTGTTGAGATATCTCAGTCACGTATATGTACTAATTGTATATTGAAGACGTTTCTTCACATTATAATTCAATCAAGTAGATAAATGATTTGGTATACTGTTGGATAAATGACGCATGTCATGATAAGCGTGTGAATTATGAACCTACCTATTCAATTATTTGATTAATAATGACCTTTGTGTTACAAGTGTATTCGTTGATTTATTCAGAGCAACATATTGTTGTTTCATTAGTTGAACATTAACAAGCACTTCCTTTATACAAGGAATTTTTGACACCAATTCTTTACTGAAAATCTCTTATATGAAATGTTGGAGTACATGCACGGTATGATATAACCTTTATCAATTGCAGAACACAAAAACCTGTTCCTAAACCTTACCGATACGTGGACTGACGGTTCGTGTAACATTTTCGACATTTTATACGGAGAGTAATAGTAGATTATACCACGAGTCAATAATGATAGCTATTATTCTCGAAGAATTTTCACGCACCGAGCCGCGTCAGCGGCGAGGGAGTAATATTCCGAGAGGATAAATAGTCATTATTGCGAGTAGTATACTTTACTTTATTCACGACTAATTTATTTGTCATAAATGAATGATTCTTCAATTTCATTCATCTCAATACAAATACACAAACACTACCTAAGCGTTTGACACTGACACTTTGGAGTTTGGTTATATCGTTTCCATGGTAATATTCAATTTGAGAAATTTTGTAATAGGACTACGAGAGGAAATAAAGACTATTACTATTAATCCCTCGCCATTCTTCCCTAAGGGAATAATATATGGCATTATACTGCAGAAACTATAAGTATAATACTGACATTATGTTTTAGTCGTAAATAAACAATATTTTTTGTGTTATATATAGTGTGTTCCTTAATGATATGCGAATATTCGATAGATAAATAGATTGCGATATAAACTATGGCCCAGAAAAAGTTACCAAAATGAGAGGTGTCGAAGTTTTAAGAAAAAACTATATCTAAGTTGAATTGGAGAATTCTGATGTACTTGTATGTCATACAGGTTCGTCATAGAAACAAAATATAAATATTTGCAAACAAATCCATAATTCTATTCGATTCTGACCAGATACTACGGTTGCTAGGAAAATAAGGTGAACATTGAAACGTTAACATGCAGACAAAGTTTGTCTTCATAGCTCGCCCGGGCATTGAATACACTGTTATGTAGTTCATAACAAAGCATTAAAAACAGAATTATGTATGTATGATATAAATGAATTTCGAGAGAAATCCATTTGTGTATTATTTTTTTTCCAAAAATATTGTGATCAATTTCCGTACACACGCCACTGTTGAAGTTGAAAATTATTTTTTATTGAAAAATATAAACATTTATTACCTGCGATTGATTAGCAAATATTACTAAAATATTTCAAATGGTGTCGGAAATATTGAATAATATTTTTTTTCTTGAAATTTCAACATCTATTTTCATTATGGAACATTTTTGGGCCATTGTTTTATAACTCATCATCATTTTCTCATGAAGATTTACAGCCTGTATATCATATTTAATATGTAAAATAGTTATTTATGTATCAAGGGAATTAGGAGGGCCTTAATTACCGATGGCAAAGTTTGCGTCCCGAGGGCCTCTGGCCCAAGGGACAGCAATTGCCTGAGGTTATTAAGGCTCATTGATTCCCGTGGTACATAGATAATTTTATTTCTGACCGATTTCAATAAAATTTTGTTCATTTTTGAAACGGAAAAATGTACCAATTCATTACCTTCCCGGTATATTTGAATCAGATACCGTTGATTATAGTAGAGTTTTCTTGTTGCTAGGTTGTTGCTATGTTACTTGTTTATAAACAGAACTTTGTTATCAAGCTGTGTTTGCGGTAAAAACGTGTTTTCTACCCCAAATATAATGGAGGATATTTTGAAAAAAGCTGAACAAGCAAGAGAATCATTAATTCCATCGAAAAGTGAAGCCGTATACCAAAAAGAATACAAGATATATCTGGACTGGCTGACACGGAAAAATGTTACTACTCACTATATATATATATATATATATATATATATATATAATTTTATTTTTACTTGTGAAAGGTAGAGGGAATTATAAAATCTATAATGTCCCAAGGGAGTTATGACCCTCTTTATTGATAGCGTAACTATGACGATATAAGCTTATAATATCCTGGTCAGAAATAAAGTATATTTATGATAAATAGATCCGATGTAAATAGTATGTGCTAATGTTAGCACGTGTGAAAAAAAATGATTAATTGGATTGGTATGCACGTCCATAAGGCCAATTTTCTCAATTTCACCTGAGCTAATAGGTATATGCTTTCATATGATTATTTTACAGAAAAGAAAAGTAACATCGGTGTCGTATTATGTATGATCGGTTGAAATTAAGCCAAGACACTCTCGAAGTATGTTCAGTCACATATAGAACTTTGTTTATATTATTAGCAGATATATATGAGGATTTACTGAGCAAGTACATTTTCTGAATATTATTCTGAGAGTACAAGCTTTTTAGAAAGCTCTACGAATATTGATGATATATATATATATATATATATATATATATATATATATATATATATATATATATATATATATATATATATATATACGACGTTTCGCCAACATCTCAGTTGGCATTTTCAAGAATGTTACTGCTCCTACTTGGTGCTAGCAACTGTTGTTTGAAAAACTTCTGCCAGTTTTTAAATAATTTCTCGGTGGTAAATTGTAGCCGATATGATCCGCTCCCTCAGCCGTCGGACTGATTATGGTTGTCGGACCTTTGGCTAATGACTGTTCAGGTGATAATGGTCGGTCTGGTTTGTGTTGACCTGCATCCACCGAAGGACCATTTCCTGAACTGTTTTTCTTTTTGTTGATGAGGGCCCTCCAGACATTTGGAATTTTTTGAGAGTGGTCTCTTTTGTTTATTTCTCCATGTTTTTCTATCTCGATGGCTTCTCTAATTTGGCGTGTTCTGAAATGGTTCAACCGCGCTATTTGCTTTGCTGCCTCGAAATTTATTTTGTGACCCGTCTGGTGGTGGTGTTGAAAGAGGGCTGAAGATTGTTTTGTCCTTATGCTATTTTTGTGTTCCTGCACTCTAGCTGACATTCTCATATTCGTCTGGTCAATATAATGCTTATCACAGTTCCCGCATGTGATGCTATATACTCCTTGGTTTTCGAGAGGAATCCTGTCCTTTGGTCTCGGTAAGCAAGTCGATATGGTCCTTTGAGGTTTGAAGACGGTTCGTATATTCCTCAAAGGACCATTTCCGAGACCAAATGACAGGATTCCTCTCGAAAACCTTCACTGTAACATATATATATATATATATATATATATATATATATATATATATATATATATTCTGACTTCGAGGACGATAGGCTGGCAAAATATATGTTACGCGTCTGTCTCCCCGATTTTTTGTAGTGTTGGTAGTCCTGGCAGGTGAGTTTTGTGCATCGGATACATTGGCCGACTGAGTGGTACTGTACATTTTCAAGTTTCCTTATAGTTGAAATAGTACATCGCAGTCAAGAACGTTAGAAGCCCGGACATGCTGTTCCTTATTTCATTTTCTGTTTAAACTCTCATTTACAGTCAACTTTATGTGAGACAAACTTGACCATTTAGATCACACACGATTCTCCCGCACAAGACAATTGATAACAGTAATACCAATGAATGAACCAGTTTGTACTGTGACTGATGATTTAAGAACTACATGTTTCAAAGAAACACCAGTCTGGGTTGTGTCGACCAAATATTTTTTGGTTCCAGAAGATTTTCACATCTCTCCCTCTTCAAAATCGAGCTAATGCAGAGTCATTACTAGATTTTTATCTGGTAATTTATACTAACCGTATAGGTTAATATGTCTCTCCGCACTGTTGCTTGATAGTGGAACACTCGGAGAGCAGTTATTGTAGAGAATTGGTGGAGGTTGGGTCAGACCGAGCTAGCCTTAGCTTTGTTGACCAGGCGGTCCGACTATATGTAAATTCAAAACAATTAGTTTATGGACTGTTAGTACTGAGAAGCGGACAATGTTCGAGTCTGTCTTGAGGGCCAATTGCACAGCCTTAACTTAACGAAGATTTAACTAAGATGGGATTAATCGCTAAGGAACAATGAATCTGAATGGCAAAGCCATAGCAACCAAACCTAGTTTGGGATAAACCACAATCAAAGTAAAGTGGTGCAATTGGCCCTAAGCCAGTTGTACATATCCAGTTAACTGTGGATCAAGAGAACCGAGTTCAGTGGCTAAGCATTAGCCAATAGGATCATTTGTTATTGCTTGACAACTGAACTCGGTTCACTCGAATCACAGTCCACTGGAGTGTGTACAACATGCCCTTGGGCTATATAATTTGAACGTCTCTGCCTTTGTTGGTATTCGCGACGATTGAGGGAACCCCACGCTTGCGTTTGCTCCCTAGTTTCGAAACACCCGAAGGCAACTTTATTTTATTTTGGCAGTCGCACTAGTTCACTGCTATTCCGAGCTCGTGCCCTGCCAACCTTGTCCGTCAAATCGTCCTACCACTCCAATTGAATTGATCCAAACGATTCGGACTCTGACTACTGTGAGCATTCACTCTACGACGGAGATAAGGTTATGTCGGACGCTATTTATGAAATCGATGGCATAAACATCGAGTAGTTGACGCTCTACACTTGCAAAAACTCGAACGGCGCACACGGTGGTGAATGAGGCTGATGGTTCGGTGTGTTTAGAAAATGTTCGACAAAGCAGATACTGTCGTTTCGTGAAATCATGCATCCCACGAAGAAGGAAGAGAAGAAGTTTGGTTGCTCGAGCTTCTCTCAGAAATTCACCTACAATGTAGTTACGTACACGGAATTAGCTTTTTATAAGTGAGTAGAGTGTAGTTCAGTCGAAAGGTATCGATTCGAGTTAGTGCCTTTGTGGCGCCCCCGCACATTAGGGGTGGTAGATACGAAACAGCACTCATCAATTTTCATTCGCAAAGGTATCGTGTGGCATGTCGTTCGAAAAGAAATTTGATTTTTCACGGTTTGGTTCTGAGTGTTTTTGTAACATTATCTGAGATGAAAAATCCGAGGAAAAATCAGTACACTTGTTTATATCAATAGAAACCGATCACTGTTTATAATGAAAAGTTGTATGTTACTCCATATGATATAAACAAAATGAAATGTTTATTTTTGAATAGGTTCATCAAATCTTCCACTGCAAGTAACATGGGATTCTCTTCGAGCTGTCATAAATGGCATTCGAAATACAACAGTTGATGAGTCTTTTCTTTTGAAAATTGAACACAAGAAATATTCATTAAATGATCAATGAGATTGTAACCTTTGGTTTGAAAGTTGAAAATTTTTGTTTTGTTTTCCCTAACACCAAACTGATATTATTTGAACTCGACGCGCGTTCCCATAACTTTAACATTTTCAAGAGGATAAAACTGACACTACACATCACATTATATAATTAACTTTCTTATCCTGAAGACGCTAATATTGCTATTGATCTCTACAATATTTTCCAGACTTATTGAGTTTTATGCTGGATATCATTGAAAATTAGAATAACTATCACATCCGAAACGAAATAAAAACCGGCCAGATGCCTTTTGCTATTCTTTCGAAGATTTTCCTGTCACTCGAGTGGTAACAGGCTTTTCTGTTCAATATTTATTCGTTTTTATTTATTCCCTTTTTTATCCTATCAATACTGCAGTGTATCAAAAATTCACCCACAATGTTCTTACGCATAAGTACGTAATTATTTTTCCTAGATTAATAGACTGAATTTTCATATAACGGCTTCGATTGAAGTTGTGCATGTGTGGTGCCCCAGCACAGAGGTATATATGGATAAAATTTTGTCTGTTGCTTGGCCAATTTCTCTGATATATGATTACCTTTTCCATCTTTTTATCCTATAAGATTTCTACGTAATCTGTTTCTCGAAACTAAGAATCCTACATATAAAAATAATCAACCAATCAAGCATTATTTCGAAATTTCCAATAAGCAAAAAATACCTACCTTACTTCCCCATTAAGTCGCTATATATATATATGTTGAGATTTGATTTTGACAAATGTCAATTCGGTGATATTTTTTCAAAAATCTGAACACTAACGTCAGGAAATTGCAGTAAATATTTTTGAGCAGCATTACGATCCTATCATATCGAATCACACAATAATATCAAAATTTTGAAAGAAGCACTACAATTCCGAGAATACGGTAAACCAATCTCGAACCTCTTATAGGTATTTACAACCGAACGAAAAACATCAATCAAATGTCTGAAAGGAGTACCTACGTGACTAGATTCAATAAATTGTCTGGAGTTCGAAATTGGTTCAGAACCCAAAACCATTATATTTGAAGATAATTAATTCAAATGTATGTTGCATAGAAAATGTCAATAGAATGAAAAAAAAAACTCCAATGCACATGTTGCCTACAAAATATTTATAATTCCAATGCACAAAATATCTTGATTCATTCAGTAACAGCATTTCGATGAAATCAACGTTTCTCAGGAGCTGTAGATTCCTCAAATACATTTCATACAAATTGGCCTTATTCATTTACTTCATTCACATATTAGTTGGGTATTATTCTCTAAAATATATTCAACATAATTTTTTTGTTGGATATATACATTCTCAACAAAATTCAATTTTTTTTATTGTGGCAATCATTTCTATAATCAAGGGGAATCTATTCTCGAATGGCTTTCCGATAAAATGTAATTCATGTTGAAAAATCTATTCATTCGATTATTGCCATTTGAAATACTTTGATTCATTTCCTTTTATTTCATTTTTTTTTTAATTTCTATTCCTCAGATCTCTATCATTTGATTTTGATAGTTTTCTGACAAGTTTCCTCAGCCATATAAATTAGGAATACAGATAATGCAAGTTTAACACACTACTATCCACTACTTGAGACACCACTATTGAAATTGAATATACTAGGGAATGCAGCATCAAATGCTGATGAATCATGTTTTCAAAACCGTCAGGAAAACACCTTCATGGAAAAATTCCCTAATTAATACTCATAACATTGACACTTATTTTATAGTAACACTGAAATATTCGGAATATTCGAGAAGTTGACCTTGTTCATGATTATTTTGAATAATACTGTTTCTTTCTATATGGGATAATAGTTTCTTCGAGTTTCCTGTTCGATATTAATCGTTTTTTTATTCATCTCTTTTCAGTTCCTCTGGCCAATCAACGCTTACGAGTGAGTTCGCACACAAGGCAGAGCCTTGTGTGGGCACGGTTACAAATTTTTCTTTGCGGTAGCACATTGACTGTTTCATCAGTTTCAATTAGTTTTGTAGTACATAATATATTGCTTCCCTGAACTGAGATGAGGGTGAGAAGAATATATAGATATTTATATATTATCATTTCTGTATTATGGATGACATTGGAGAACCGTATTTTATAGCTGACATTCTTTGATCCAGTTGAATCGTAACTCTGAATTTTTTTGTTCGAATTATCATTATCAAATTTCTTAATATTCGACAAAACTAACGAGAACCCGATTTATTATTCGAAACTTGGATGCCCTGTTTGACAAAAAATTAGGCAAGTTGGAACATACGCATATATTGTCTTTTTTTGAGAAATTTGGAAAGATATCACTTCCTAAAATTCGAACAAATGAAAATGAGTATAATGAGTAATTTGTACGAATTATAAAAGTAAAACACCTTGTATAGCATATACCCAATATCACTACTCAACTTTCATTTTCCTAAAAGTCTTCGTCCTTAAAGATAAATCGAATAATTTTTGTAATTCAGTCAACGAAAAAAGAAACTAAAAACTAACAATCTGGTTTCAGTTTGTACTTGTACGTTGTTGATGAATGAAAAACATCAAGAGGCCACTAGACTTACCGGATGGACAAAAACGTCTCTACAACCTTTTTTATCATTCAGCCGATGCAAGGAACTTGAGCATTTTTGTGAAGAGAATGAATTGTTTGTAAATTACATTATTAAGAACATATGAAGATTTGCACCATTGATCTAGACCCATTTAGTTTCAGTTATTAAAGCAGGATAATTGAGCCGAAAACCATTCAAATATGGGTGTAAAGTGATATTTTTTTATAAATACAAGAAGTATTCTACATTGTACGCTAGCAGTCACGGTTACCAAATTCTAATGCAAGCTTATCTATTCATTTTTGAAAAACATGAATATTTTTCCTGAATAGTTCCTCATCATAATATCCAGTCTATTCCTAATACACGAAAAAGAGTTTACCTTCATGAACAACTGAAAAACAACATCAGGGTCACTATTCGTTACTAAAAATATTTTGGAATCCAGGAACACAGATTGAACAACATATTGTTCACATGAATATTTAGAGCTCATTAAAGATATCACAGAAATTATTTGTTAGTGAAAAACTTGTTATTTCAACTTTGGACATATAGGTGCAAGCCTGAATATATTGATAATGTGGTGAATATTTTGTGGAATAGAGCTAATTTTGATGATGAATATTGGTCCGTAATATAAATAACGTCCCTCGAATACGGATATCCTTTCATCATTTCAGTCTCGCAATAGGAAAACAAAACAACTGCTATCGAAGTTTTATCTTTATTCTTTCTTCTATCGTAAATATTTACGAAAATATTTTTCTTTGTTTCGATTATTAGTGTGTCTATAGCACAATACGATAAAACTAAATGATCTCGAAATTGAAAAAAAAATTAACGTCACGCCGCGCCGCCTTTCGAAAACAATAAGAATTTATCAGCAAATTACGGTTGTCGCCTAAAATACTTTGAACGATTTAGAGCTTTGTTTCAGTCTGGTTGACAATGTTCCCCGTTCAAACTTTTCGTAGAGATCAATTAGCCTAACACGAAACTGGTTGTTTGCAATCGACCGCGTTTCGCTAACAAGGTAAACATCTTCAGAAGAAAACTCATAATGAAGAAGAATTGATTCCGATTTTTTAATGATATTCTGCCATAGTCCTGGACTCATTATCAGGCAATGATGGCCGGAGAAAAAAGAAGATGTGACGTAAACAACCAAGAAGATTGCATCAAGTAAGAGATAAGATGTGTAAATGCATTTTATTGGTTATTTAGGTCTGCGTTTCGTTAGAAATTTTCCGTCAGTGTTAATGGAAAAGCGCATTCTTCAAAGGATCGAGAATCAAGCCAGTGAAAAACAGTCAACATATACAGTGCGTTCCAATTGAGAAGATTCAAATAAGAATCAATTATCATTTCCATTTCGATTTTTTTTGTGATTTTTGGCATGAGGGTAAGGACGAAGAGAAGGAGGTTGATACAGGGCTGATTTTTCCCTGAAAAATTATCAACTGACTCATTGTGGTTCGTTGCATCTGGCGTATATATTTCTTTTAAAATGCTAATCAAAAACTATCGCATTTATTATCAACTCCAAGAAATGAACAGATAACTAAACACGTATTCACTCGGCAATGAACATCCCATTCAGAGACACATGCACATGTAGATAAAAATACTCATAAACAGTAACTGAACTGTATAATTATAGTTTCAGTATTGGTATTGATGATTATGTACAACTGTAAAACCATAACGCCATGAAAAAATAAAGAAACATACTTTTCAAACATTTACCACAATCTTGTGAATATTCCACGACTTGTTTAGGTCATTGACACGTCAATGGTTTAGGTCGACAAATTGTCCCAGTTGGCCCTGTAACTGACACGAACTCCCTAAATTATATCATTTTAATTGGCAATCAAGCAATTGCGTTCTTGATTCCTCAGACTTTCAACGAATGTTACTTGAACTTCTCTTGTTTCTCAATTCTTCTAACTTGAACTGATTATTTTTCAAGTGCCACTCTCAGCCATGAGAGAACGGAACTGTCAGAATCAAGTCCGTATATTATATTAAGGGGTCAAGTTGAAAAACAGCTCAAGCTGATACTTCGACCATTCATCTCTACTTATCCCCCTTCTTTTTTGTTATATTATGTCCCATTTCAAAGAGATTTATAAAGACGATTATTATTATTATTATTAAATAGATTTTCCGTTAATTAGATTACAAGTTTCTCGACAATATAACACAAGAGGCTATTTCTATTGAAAATGATGCCGTAGAAGCTCTAAAAGTCTATAGATCCGTTTCATTAAAATCCTACAATGAATCAAAGCGAGTAAGAACCGTTATTATAGCTATCAGAAGGTTTTGTATCGTTATGAGAAATTTAATCCTAAGTTGATCTCGAGTTAAGATAATGCTGGAATTTTTTGATTATGACGTCAAATATATTCATATGTTATTTTGTGTGGATGTTTCAAATTCGGCACTTCTATTTGTTGTTATCAATCTACAATTTAGCAAGATCAAACCATATATATGACGCTTCCTGTTTTTCCGATAGCGCATCCAATTTTCATATTTCAAATGGGAGGCATATATATTTTTTTTATTTCAATTCGGTATCGAATTATCTTTCCAATGATATATCACAATCATACTTCCAATTCACAATCTACTGATATAATTGAGATTTCATGAAAAAAAACTATAATCGTCTCGTATCGGAACGTTTCCATGAAATTATGCCACAAAAAATTGAAAAATATCATGTAAGTAGCAATGATTGAAGGCCGAACTTTTTACACGATAGTTTTTATGGACACTAACTATTTCAACAAGTGAATTTTTCATTTTTTTGAAATTTTCCTTCTCGTGTCTTTCGATATAATCATCCTGTAGTTCAGTTGAAAAACTATCTTCGGACAAGCTCGGAAAATTGGGATTCTCTGTCTCGAATCTCTGGGTTTTATGATATGATTTGTACCCTGTCATAGAGACTTTTCAAAACCTTCTTTTTCACACTAATTTGATGGTTCGAATTGAAGTGTAACTAACGATTTGTGTGAGTGTTTTTTCTGGAATTAATAAACCTTCTTTTCAACTAGAGCGTCAAAAAAATGAAACTTATTATTTTTCTCAATTTCCATGGTCAATGTTACTGTGAGTTCTTTTTTGTTAATATACTGAAAAGTTGATCTAATTCATATCCATCCATCCATTCTGATGCAAGCTTATATATATATATATATATATATATATATATATATATATATTATATATATATATATATTTTTTTTTTTGAAAAAACATGAATATTTTTCCTGATATTACCTCATCATAATATCCAGTCTATTCCTAATACATGAAAAAAAGTTTACCTTCTTCAACAACTGGAAAACAATATCAGGGTCACTATTCGTTACTAAAGATATTTTGGAATCCAGGAACACTGCCACTGAATACTTTTTTGTAATAATTATATTATTCACATGAATATTTAGAGCTCATTAAAGATATCAGAGAAATTATTGGTTACTGAAAAACTTGTTATTTCAACTTTTGGAATTACGTATCTGTGGACATATAGGTACAAGCCTGAATATATTGATAATGTGGTGAATATTTTGTGGCACAATAGAGCTAATTTTGATGATGAATATTGGTTCATGTTGATTATTTCCGTAATATAAATAAAGTATTTCGAATACGGATATCCTTTCATCATTTTAGTCTCGCAATAGGAAAACAAAACAACTGCTATCGAAGTTTTATCTTTGTTCTCTCTTCTATTGTGAATATTTACGAAAATATCTTTCTTTGTTCCGATTATTAGTCTGTCTATACGAACGCACAATACGATAAAACTAAGTGATCTCGAAATTAAAAAAAAAATAATAATTAACGTCACGCCGTCTTTCGAAAACAATAAGAATTTATTATCCAATAACGGTGGTGGCCTAAAATTTATTGAACGATTTAGAGCTTTGTTTGATTCTGGTTGACAATGTTCCCCTTCGAAACTCTTCGTAGAGATCAATTAGCCTAACAAGAAACTGATTATTTGCGATCGACCGCGTTTTGATAACAAGGTAAGCATCTTCAGGAGAAGAAAACCGATGATGAAAAACAATTGATTCTGATTTTTTAATGATATTCTGGCATAGTCCTGAACTCTTTATCAGGCAATGATGGCCGGAAAAAAAAGAAGATGTGCAAGAAGATTGCATATTGCATCAAGTAAGAGATAAGATGTGTAAATGCATTCTATTGGTTGTTTAGGTCTGCGTTTCGTTAGAAATTTTCCGTCAGTGTTAATGGAAAAGCGCATTCTTCAAAGGATCGAGAATCAAGCCAGTGAAAAACACTATGTCAACATATACAGTGCGTTCCAGTTGAGAAGATTCAAATAAGAATCAATTATCATTTCCATTTCGATTTTTTTTGTGATTTTTGGCACGAGGGTAAGGACGAAGAGAAGGAGGTTGACACAGGGGTGATTTTTCCCTGAAAAATTATCAACTGACTCATTGTGGTTCGTTGCATCTGGCGTAACTATTTCTTTTAAAATGCTAATCAAAAGTTATCGCATTTTTTATCAACTCCAAGAAATGAACAGATAACTAAACATGTATTCATTCAGCAATGTTTTATTAGCTCATGGCACTTGAACATCCCATTCAGAGACACGTGTAGATAAAAAAAACATAAACAGTAACTGAACTGTTTGATTATAGTTTTAGTATTGCTATTGATGACTATGTACAACTGTAAAACCATAACGCCATGAAAAAATACAGAAACATACTTTTTCAAACATTTACCACAATCTTGTAGATATTCCATGACTTGTTTAGGTCGACAAATTGTCCCAGTAGGCCCTGTAACTGGCACGAACTCCTTAAATTGTATCATTTTAATTGGCAATTAAGCAATTGCGTTCTTGATTTCTCAGACTTTCAACGAATGTTACTTGAACTTCTCTTGTTGTTTAATTCTTCTAACTTGAACTGATTATTTTTCAAGTGCCACTCTCAGCCATGAGAGAACGGAACTGTCAGAATCAAATCAGTATATTCATAATGGATTCAAAATGGGTTTTCCGCGAGCTATTTTACAATACTATACGATCGACAACGCCCAATTAGAAACTTGTGCGAGCTAAAGATTAACGGGGCCTTGATTTCGAAGTGTGATTCCTACCACAAGAAACACCTTACAGAATTTGAATTTGACCTCGCAGTTGGTGTTTGCAAGATGAATTTGTGAAAATATACACAGTTCCAGCTGTACCTGGATCTGTCAAATGACAGGTGTTTTTATTGCTGAAATACCAACTAGATAACCCTGTACTCCACGCCTGTGAGGACATAAAGACAAAATAATTTTCTGCATGTTGAAGTTTCAATTTTCACAATGTTTCAATAGCTACCATAGTATTTAGTAGCAATCGAATGATATTTTCGTTCTTTTCAAATATTTGCATTATCGAAGCAATAACGAATTAGAACGACATAAAAGTTTGTGTTTGAATGTGATTGATAATGTTAAATGCTGAGTGGTATCAATTCGGGCTACCGTTACCTATATAAATACCTCCATATTTGCAACAAGTTTCAATAGCTAATTATATAAAGATGATGGAAGTCCGAACTAATACTACTCGTCGCCCTCAGGACATACTTATCTTCTTTATACCCTTCTGGTACATAAATTATTATTTTCAACTAGGAATTTTGAAAAATACCACTGGAAAAAATGGTCATTTATTGATATTACGCTTCGTCAATGCGTTATCACTAGGCCGGCCTATATAACGTCTGTATTACACTATGGTCATCAGAACGTATCATTTTATAAGATATAAACGAACTACAATGAATCGAACAATCAAATACTTGTTTCTATCTATTCGAAAATCAGAAAAAACTCAATGTATCTGCAGAAATTTGTCTTTCTTGGTGCAGATTACTTCGAATTTCTATGTGAAACTGACGACATTGTATTATCGAAAGTGAAATCAATTCATTTCTAAGTACTGTTAGTTTTCTGGGTTTGTAACCTACCACAATCTGAAAAAATAAGATGATTATTGGAATCTATACAAGTGTAGAAGGACAGATTTTCAATCTACCCCAAAGAGTTGCCGCGTCCATTGAAAAACATTTTCTAAATAGTATAACACAAATTTTTCCTATCTTCGGAAACTAAATCAAAGACAAATGTCAATAGCGAAAATTGTCTACACGAGATATTTGCATTTGAAGAGGAATTTGCCTATAAGTTTTGAGAACGAAAGCGGATTTAGTTTCCGAAACGTTAACGATAAGTATTTTCATATATATATATATATATATATGAAAATACTTATCGTTAACGTTTCGGAAACTAAATCCGCTTTCGCTGTTCTGACCCGACATGACATCAAAACCATTTTCACAGCTAACAACCAAATATCCACCTACCTTCGAACACCCAAAGACACAATCCCCAATGAAACCCAAGGAATATATGAAATACCATGCTCTAACTGTCCCAGAACATACATCGGCCAGACCAACCGACGAGTGTCCTGTAGAGCATATGAACACGAACTAGCAGTCCGTAATTCTGACACAAACTCAGCATTATTCCAACATCATCTAGAAACAGGCCACGAAATAGATTTCAAAAACACCAAAACCGTTGCCACAGTCAAAACCCTCCAAACCAGAATTACCCGTGAAGCCATTGAAATCGAAAAACGTCCCAACTGTCTCAATAAACGCGACGATTCTCAACGACTCCCCAATACCTGGAAACCACTTTTGGTCCGACATACTTCTATTCACTCCGACTTGGGAACCAATCCGTTCGAATCTCCCATCGACCGTCCGATACCTGATCCTGCCATAACTACTAATGAACCCTTAAATCCCACCAACCTTCTATCCTCGATCTCCAGTGATGATAGCCAGCTAGTGAGACAACTCAGACCTAGACGCAAGGTCACTAAGTCTTGAAAATGGCTCCGAAATGGGAGTCGAAACGTAGACAAGTAAATCTTTCCAGACGCGGATCAACCGGAAGTTCCAGCCAGCACATTTCTGACCGCGGAAGCCTAGCCGATCAAATATATATATATATATATATATATATATATGGAACTTCCAGCCAGCACATTTCTAACCGCGGAAGCCTAGCCGATCATATATATATATATATATATATATATATATATATATATATATATATATTATTAGTGTCTGTATGATTAACAATGGAATGAAATTATAGCGGCATTCAGACAAATCATGAAAATTTGAGAAAAATAAACTTCTTCGAGCGGGATTCGAACCCACGACCTTCCGTTCTCTAGGCGGATGCAAAAAGCAAAGCAAAAAGCAAAAATAATTTTATTATCCCCTTTTCTGTTCATAATTTTACCTTAAACCTAACACAGAGTTGTATATGAGAACATCACATAAATAAATAACATATAACGTATACAAGTATAAATAAAATGCAGGACACATACAATGCTAAAAACCTATGGACACACTTTATACAAGGACGGGACAACATATTAAAATGGAGTCCTGGAGCGGGAAGCGTATCCACGGGCCGTCCACCCCCCTTTCGGTGGGTGTCCAGTCCGCTTTTACCCTCTTACAGCAGCACAGAACCGAGAGAAGTCGGTCAGGCAGCTGTACGCGCTGATGTCATGCGCTGCTCTAGCTGTGCTCGGATGTAACCGCACCTCCTGCCCAAGGGCTTATGTGCAGGTTGCGTTGTCAAAGCGTAAGAAAATTCTAATGTGGCATAGATAATATGTTGGTCACGCGTCAAATCTGGCGAAGGCAACGGGTCGGAAAAACAGTGAAAAAACCGACTTAAGAGAATTCTCACCCTAATTAAAGGGTGTCAAGTTGCTTGGACACTTTAATCCGCTTCGTGGAAAATATCCAAGGCTTCATAGATCAGCCCATGTTTCAGGTGCTGACCATGATGCGCTCTAACACCGGTGATTCCACGTAGAGGGCTTTTCGGGAGGAAAAACTTAAAGAATTTATAGGCCAGTTTCCTTATATGTTCTGTGACCGTTTCAATTCCTGTCATATCTCGCAACTCGTCCAATCGAATGTATCTATCACTGTTCGTGATGATACGAAGTACCTTGTTCTGCATCCTCTCGAGCCTCTAGGCGGATGCTCTACCATTGAGCTATCGAAGACCCTGAGTTTTCCATCGCAAATTTCGGAAGTCATTTAACAATAGAATTTGAGATATAATTTCATTCCATTATCTATATATATATATATATATATATATATATATATATATATATATATATATATATATATATATATATATATATATATATATATCTTAACGATGAAAAATCGAGTATTCAAAACAACCCATCCTACCATGAGAATGCAAAATTTAAAAAAATTAAGTCATCTTTTCATGAATTGTGGATACCCTCCCCGTTTAATAAACAGTTTAATTTTCAACAGATCGTATATCATAACTACCATATAAAGAAATCAACCTGAAGCATCCAATACAAATCAGATAACTTATTTTTCTATTCCACATATCAATCATTTATCCTTTCAACTCAAAAAGATCCTCAACAACAAATTCCAAATGTTCAAATTTCATTCAGAAATACATTAAACATAAAAAATATTTTCAGCAAACTCAAAGACAATGATCCAATTTCACATAAATCTAATGTAATCTACTCTATTCCATGTAGTAATTGTAATAAGAAGTACATTGGGCAAACCGGCAGACTACTCAAAGACAGAATAACTTCTCATAAGAGTGATATAAGATTAAATAAAAATACTTGCATGTTAACGAAACATAGTCACGATCAAGATCATAAATTTGATTTCAATAATGTTACAATTTTAGATTCCTCAAGTAATTCACAAAAAAGACTTTTTTTTAGAAATGACTAATATTTTCAAACATTCTGATTGTACAAATTTAAGAAGTGACATAGTAAGTCTCAACGTAATATATACTTACTTACTCCATCTAGACAATAACAACAGATTTCCAATAATTCACTAATTTTCGTACAAATTTGATTTGACAAACATCAAATTTCATTTTTATAAAATTCAGCAAGGTTCATATACTATTTTCAACTTCGTTTTCATATAGATTATTCAAAAACCAGTAGTTTTATGTCAGTGTCCCGCTCCATATCAATCAATGCCAATGTCACTTATATCAGTATATTTTAACGATTGAGAACTCTAAACCCCTTTTACCCAATTATATATATATATATATATATATATATATATATATATATTTTACTAGTTTTATACAATATTAAAATAAAAATAAAAATACTTGTGAGTTACATAAAATAATCTCTGCTGATTTGAAAAAAGTGAAAGATTGGTGTGATTCAAACATCCTATCTTTCAACTTAACTAAAACAAATTTAATATCGTTTAGATGCTCGATCAACGAACTTTATTTTGAAGATAGATCATTGGAATCTAAAAATAGCACTGAATTTCTAGGAGTGTTCATTGATCAGAATTTAAAATTTGTGGATCATGTTAAACAATTCACTAGCAAAGTCGCCTCTGGCTGTTATGCGGTTAGAGTAATTCGTAAGGAATTGGGATTCGGCACTGCAAAGATGGCTTACTATGCACTCATAGATTCTCACTTACGCTACGGAATACCGTTTTGGGGAGCATGCAGCCCAACTTTATTCAATGGTCTTCTGATTTTACAGAAAAGGGCAATAAGGTATATGGGAAACCTTAAACCAAGAGAGTCCTGTAGAACCTTCTTCAAAAACCATAATATCCTAACGGTAACTGCATTATTCATACTGGAATCTTTGTGTTTAATAAATAAGCATATATTAAACTTCGCCACATCCTCTTCCCATTATAACACCCGGAACAGCAGACACACTCTGCAACTCACAGTGCCAACTAAAAACATCACCAGAGACTCCATATTTTACAATGGAGGAAAAATGTACAATCATTTGCCTCTGTACATAAGATCTGCCAATATAAATGACTTCCAATTCAGGAAGTTAGTCAAACAATTTCTATCTGATAGACCCTATTATACTTCGAATGAATTTTTCGACAACAACTTTTAACTGATTGACTAGCTCATGTTTTTTATTTTCATTAAGGAGCTTTTAAATTTTTACTTTCTATGTCTATTCTTATATGAACTTGACTTCCACTCTTTTATATATACATTCTTTTTATAATCTCCATTTTACCATGTTTTGTATGTATTTTTATAGTTTTATTTTTGTTATCTTTTGGTATATATCGCATTTTTTAAGTAAGTATTTACTACCCAAGCTTTGTCAACAAGATTATGTCTTATGATAATGAAGCATATTATTATTATTATTATTATTATTATTACAAGATATACAAGTGTGATGGATAAACATAGAATTTGCAGCTTCTTATTTCAATCTCACATTTCGTAAGTTAATTCCCTTATACTGTATTTCAGATATTTAAGAATTGATTTTTGATTGTATAGCGTTCTTGAAGAAGAGCCAAATAGACAAGAGTACACTCATTCCTCAGACTGCGATATATATATACATATATATATATATATATAAAGGTAGAGATTTGAATAGACTGAACAGATTATGATATGTGAGATTGTGTCGGGTTTCGCATAGAATTTGCAGCTTCTTATTTTAATCTCACATTTCGTAAGTTAATTCCCTTATACTGTATTTCAGATATTTAAGAATTGATTTTTGATTGTATAGCGTTCTTGAAGAAGAGCCAAATAGACAAGAGTACACTCATTCCTCAGACTGCGATATATATACATATATATAAATATATATATATATATATATATATAAAGGTAGAGATTTGTATAGACTGAACAGATTATGATATGTGAGATTGTGTCGGGTTTCGCATAGAATTTGCAGCTTCTTATTTTAATCTCACATTTCGTAAGTTAATTCCCTTATACTGTATTTCAGATATTTAAGAATTGATTTTTGATTGTATAGCGTTCTTGAAGAAGAGCCAAATAGACAAGAGTACACTCATTCCTCAGACTGCGAAACCCGACACAATCTCTCATATCATAATCTGTTCAGTCGATTCAAATCTCTACCTTTATATATATATATATATATATATATATATATATATATATATATATATATATATATATATATATATATATATATATATATATATATATATATATAACGAGGACCATGCCAACCCACAGCTGATGAAGGCCAAAGCCAGAAATAGCTAGCTATTTTGTGGTGGGCATTTCGAATTGAATACAAATTGTGATAGACCAGAGAATTTGATATTATTATTTATCAGTTTCCTGATTCATCTTGCTTCATAGCAAATAACTCTTTCTCTTTATATATATATATATATATATATATATATATATATATATATATATATATATATATAGTTCTTATAATTTTTTTTATACGAGAAGCTGCTTACTAATTGGACTTGTTCTATCCAGAAAGAACTGTTTTTCAATAGGCGTAGCAACTTTTCGGGGTAGATTGAAAATCTGCCCTTCTACACTTGTATAGATTCCAATATTAATTGTTTTTTCAGATCGTGGAAGGTTACAAACCCAGAAAACTATGGAACGAACTCATTTCTCTTTTGTCAAACTCATGTATTTGCATCCTTCAATGAGAGGAGTGTTAAGAAAAGAGAAGAAAGAAAGAAATACGCGGACTCTGCACTAGGTCCGACCAAGAAATTCGGTATTGAAAACACCATATAAAAAAAACTGTTCACCTGGAGGTGGATTCATTTTTTTCTTGCGGTAGGTAGGTCAGTGGAAGTATGACTTGCCAAAATATTTCTGGTCCGGAATATGGGAAATTTCAAACATGTTTCGCCCGAATTGGAGGAGTAAAGTTCCCAAAATTAAAAACTTCTTTTTGAAAATAACCATTTGAGAATTAGTGGAGAGGTATGAAATTATCACGCAATGAGCAAAGAATTTTTGAAAATTCACAGAAAAAACCTGTTTATCTGATGATTTATTTGTGAAATATCATTTCTGACAGATACATAATACCAAGTAGCCATTAATATTCAAGCAGAAACCAACGTCAAAGTTTATTTTCGATTATATCCATTATCATTTGAATATTGCATATTATTATAATACTCACTTGAAAATGTTGATTTATTTGAAATACGAGTCTCGAGTCGGCCCAAGTCTGAAATTTTTAATGAAACCGTCAATATTTTTCTAGGCCATTCGATAGAATATGTATTTTTTCTCGACAATGAAACGCAAGTACCAATTCCTATTGAAAATGATGCCGTAGAAGCTCTAAAAATCTTAAGATCCGTGTCATCACAATCTTACAATAAATCAAAGCGACTAAGGACCGTTATAGCTATCATAAGGTTTTGTATCGTTATGAGAAATCTAATCCTAAGTTGATCTCGAGTTAAGATAATGCTGAAATCTTTTGATTATGACGTCAAATATATTCATATGATATTTTGTATGGCTGTTTCAAATTCAGCACTTCTATTTGTTGTTATCAATCTACAATTTAGCAAGATCAAACCATATATGACGCTTTCTGTTTTTCCGATAGCGCATCCAATTTTCATATTTCAAAAGGAAAGTATATATTTTTGAGAAATCTAATCCTAAGTTGATCTCGAGTTAAGATAATGCTGAAATCTTTTGATTATGACGTCAAATATATTCATATGTAATTTTGTATGGATGTTTCGAATTCGGCACTTCTATTTGTTGTTATCAATCTACAATGTAGCAAGATCAAACCATGTATGACGCTTCCTGTTTTTCCGATAGCGCATCCAATTTTCATATTTCAAAGGGAAAGTATATATATTTTTTTATTTTAATCCTTTATCGAATTATCTTTCCAATGATATATCACAATCATCAATCAATCAATTCGCAATCTACCGATATAATTGAGATTTTATAAAAAAAAACTGTAAACGTCTCGAATCGGAACGTTTCCATGAAATTATGCCACGAAAAATTGAAAAATATCATGTCAGTAACAATAATTTTAGGCCGAACTTTTTACACGACAGTTTTTATGGAGACTAACTATTTTTACAAGTGAATTTTTCATTTCTTCGAAATTTTTCTTCTCGTGTCTTTCGATATAATCATCCTGTAGTTTTCATGAAAAACAATATTCGGACAAGCTCGATAAAAGCAATTCTCTGTAGATTTTTTTGGTTTGTATTTCTCTGTCCCGAGTATCTGGGTTTTATGATATGAATTGAAGTGTAACGATTGGTTTTTCCAACTAGAACGTGAAAAAAACGAGGTTTACTAATTTTCTCAAATTCCTTGATCAATTTTACTGTGAGTTCTTTTCTGTTATTATACTGAAAAATTGATCTAATTCATATCCATGTTGTCAGATTAAAAATATATTAACAACGTATTTCCACCACAAAAGTTGATCAGTGATGTTTATCTCACAAACGAAACCAATTTAAGTGTTGATGAAATTATGGGACTGTTGGATGTTTTTGTTTAAAAACGATATACTTTCAGATAGGGGATGACACTCCCAGTAACTTTTTTTCGAAAAAAATCATTATGGTGATCATGAGAGATACCCAAAAGCGTGGTGAGGTTAGGTTATTGTTAGCATTTTTTCATGAAAATTAGGTATATCAGCAGATTTCGAATTATTGCAAGTACAATTGTGATATAGCATTGGAAAGGTAATTCTTTTTCGGATTTTTTACCAGCTGAATTGTATACTCATGAAATCAAATCTACGTACTGAATTTGAAATATCCATACGGAATAACAAAGATATATGGGAGTGAATTGGTTCCGGTCACTCGGTATTCAGTTGTCTGAAAAAAACCGTTCATGATTATTTTCTGATAGTCATTTATTTGTAGTGGATGATTTTCTGCACCTGCACCAACTGTTGGCAGCCTCTAGTTCAACTGTTTTGAAACATTTGAAAAAAGATGTATCCTGGGGATTGTTTCAAAATCATTCGTTGAAAAAAATGAAAAATTCGTTTTCAAGTAACCATCCATCACAACACAAAACTGTCACTATGCAGTTGCAAATGTCAAATCAATGGCGCCAGCATCGAGTATGTAGCAACAGTATTAATTCCAAAGAATAGCAGTTGGGAAATTTAAAATTCAATGTGCTCATTTTAATACATTTATATCAAAATGAATGTGAAGTCTTCCGTTAGACTCATAAGTTCTATGCGTATTGAGTCTGTATTATGCTGTTAACACACATTTCATCAATTCCATTGGGATTCATATTTGGTGAACAAGTTTTGAATAGATGAAACCTACTCAGCCAACTCTAGTAGTAAACAAAGACTTGAGATCCACATAAAGATACTTCTTGACAAACTCCTGATTGCATACTTTGCAACAGGATTTCCCTAGACTTATGAGTGCCAACCAGCTTCTTTATTTGTTCATCAATTTCAGATTATCAATTATTTATTACAAATTTATTCACGGAAGTCCAAACACAAATCATTGATGATGAATGATAATTTAATTACCTTCGAAATAAATTTATGGTTATTTCTGTCATTAGACATAGTGTTGGACTTTGTTTCGTTTTCAATTGATGTATCATAATTGAGTCATAATTCTTTTCTGATGAATTTATCATGACATAATGAACCTTCCACTTACTAATTACTACGTGATGGACAAAAAATAACATTAAAACATACCTCACCTTTGTTCGAAGTCGAGAATTCACCGAAAAACATTTCTTCACACAGAATATTGGTATTAGAAAATTGCCTGAGATTTCCTAACAAAATCTTTGTTATAAATACAAGGCTTTTCGGCTGAATCGTGGTTATTCGTCATAACCTTAGTTGAACGTGAACATTCATAGCAAACTTCAGTAAAATGCATATTTTATCAACTCTTGCGTTTCGGAAATCATGGTAGTTTCATTGAGTGGTTCCAAATTGCATTTTTCAAACTATTCAACTTTTCTGAAATTCGTTAGCAAAAACTTGATATCAAAATTGTGGAAATAATGATATGAAATATGCGAAAGAAAGTAAACAAACACTGAATGAAGAGCTAAAGATGATGAAAAAAAGTCAACTTGAGGAATTGAACTAATTCCAAAAATGAGTTTTTTTTTGAAATTTCACTTTGTTGTTTTTTAATCTTCACTCATTTGCCTAATATGATGTTTTCTTTCTTCATTTCTCTACTTTTTCATGGCTCATCGTGATAAAATAATATACAATCTACTGAAAATTACATGTGATATTTTTTGCATTTCAAAGACTTCCGAGCATTGTTACAAATTCAAAATGGCAAAAATTCAACTGTTCATTGTTTCCAAATGGAATACAGATGATTAGGTTCTTGACTTCTAGGTGGAGGGCATTAACTTCAATTACCACAACAAACAAAAATTTTATTTTCTGTAATCAGACGATCAAACATTGTTAACAAAATTTCAGTAAACAAAGAGAGAGTTTCTCGTACAAATAAAATATGAATATTCTCATTGCTCAAAATCAATTTTGTTCAACTGCCAGTATTAAATTCAATACACTTATAGCTTGTAAATAATTTCAGCTGTTTTATTATGCAGAAAAAAAAAACAAAAAAAATTGCGACCAAATGTTATCTCATGGCTTCTTTCAAAATGCATTCATGTTTATTATTTCTGTACTGATTAGTTTTTCAGGATACATCATAAAGAATGAGATAAGAAACTTTGGTGAAAAAGTTAAGACATTTTCTAAAGATCGAATATCGTGAATCCGAACTGGTATTACTTGAACTCCTGAAGATGCTAAACTTTTTACAGAAACGCCCGTCGAGTGCAAATAATATCAGTATGGTGTAAGTGTAATTGATCTTTAGGAGAAGTTTTAGGATATTATGCCATCTTGAACTAAGCGTATGAGATCATTTGGTTGTACATAACTTGTCATTTTTGGGTGGAAAGTAACTTCTTCCTTTATATATGGTCAATGGTACCGCTGATTACTGACGGAAAAGAGAAATATATTGTACTCATACACTGTTTTTGTTTGTTCTTTGTCTCGTTTGTATAATCATTTCGAAAGCAGTTTGAGCTATTGCTATTACAGTCAGTCACTTTATATAGGTCGGACTAAGGTCAACACATCTGTGGTTTATTTTTAGCTGGCGAGCAGAGTCGATAATAGACACTGAGTTTTCAGGAGCCCGCATTAATTTCAGGAAATTGTAATAACACACACACACGAGTTCAATAACCAGCAACCGCACAATTAAGTACAGTTTTACTTTTTCCTGTGTTTTTACATGATTTTTGCGGAAAATCATTCAAGAATCAAGCTGATGAAAGAATCAGAGATCATGAGAGAGCAATTTATCTTTTTGTAGATGTTGACTCGAGAATGGAATGAAAATGTTGAATTATGTTTGAAGAACTTACCGTTATTAAAACGGCAAGAGATAGAATGTCGGGTAGATTCAGTATCACTTCACTGTTTCGTAGAAAAAAATCAGTTCTAGCTCTTTCGGTTCGAGAGATAGACAAGAAAAACTCTTAATTTATGCTTATATCTTCCTCATCGGCAAATATTTCTGAAATATATTTGTATTATGACAAAGGATATCTCATTAGCTCTCAGAATATGTTAATATGTTTTTTTAAATTCAAATTTAACAGGGGAGCTGTAATGGAATATGCTGAAAACTACTGTTGATCCTCTAATCATAGAAATCCTCGAAGTGAATCCTGATGAATTCAATATGGATATTATTATTCTAACAATGTGGAGCCCCACCACTTTACTCCAGACAAGTAATAAACTATTTGGATAATATTTCCCATGGTCATTGTATTGGCCAATGAGGTCCTACAGAATAGCCAGCCCGCTTGCCAGATTTGATAACTTTAGATTTTTTATGGGGCTATTTCAAGCAAAAAGTGTACGAAACTGAACATGCTTCAATATTGAATATACGGCAGAGAATAATAAATATTTGTAGAAATATCGACTGTGCTGTGTTCGACGTGAAATATCGAATAGGTTGATCTTGATCTTATGTTAAGTTTTTTTGATATCCTTGAAAATGACGTCAATTTTTTATCATTACGAGAAACAAAACCTGTACCCATAGTGTGCATATTCATCCTTCGTTAGGAAGGCAAATTCGTTTTTTTCGTTGGTTGGGAATTTCGAAACGACACATAATTGGCTGATTATTCAGAGTTGTCAATTTCTAATTGGTTTTGAGACAGGCTGTCTATTATTCGGTGTTTATACTGAGTACTCCGAAAAATTGTTTATCTTTCACTTATAATTACACGAGAAGTAAACTTGACATTTCGATGAGAATTTTGTTGCCTGGCAAATCAACGAAAAAACTGCCTCTGAAAAAATTACGAATCCATAGGACGAGTAATTTTTTCTGGCAGTTTTTTGAGTTAATTTGCCGGAAGGCAACTAAACTCGAATCATAAATGAGTTAAATTGTCGGTTATAATTGCACGAGTGCATAAAAATTATCGATAATTTTGCAAGAAAGCGTGATATTTAAAAATTGCAAGTTTATTTTCATATTTTGGCGAAAGTGCCCGAGTCCGAAGGACGAGGGCTCTTTTACAAAATATGAAAATAACCGAATGCAAATTGTATAAGATATCACGCTTGAATGCAAAATTATCTGGTCATTTTTAATGAAATTCTCAAGGAATTCATTTATACTTTCCTCTATAGATTGTATGGAGCACTCACCAAAATGCGAAATGTTTTTCTATTTTTGAAGTCTATCTGACATTTATTTGTGTTGTTTACTGACGTCTATCGATACGGTTTCAAATGTGTTGTTATGGTGACTTGATACAATGCAATTACCGCAGTAAGTTTTCGATACAATGCAATTACCGCTGTAAGTTTTCGATAATTGCGTTGCTCTTATGGGACATTTTATATATGAGGGAAATATTCACTATAACTGGTTCCAATCTCATCGTTTAGTTCTGACCATTCTTTTTCGTTTGATTTCTACTCACTCAGTTTCTTTTTTTTTTTAATTTATTCGGTTAAGCGTTCATTTCAATTCTATTGTCCGGATTCAATTGCTTCAGTTTAGTTCCATCGATCTGATAAGTTTTTTGGACGGTTCAAATAGAGTGAATTATGACAATGAAAGTTCGAACCGATACCGCATAACCACTAAACTTCCTTTTTAGGTTGGGAATTCACGTAGGGAAGCACCCCTTTAGAACAATCGGGCTTTGTTGGGCACTAGTATTACTAAGCGCACTAGGATTCCTACGTTTCAAACAAGAAAGGAATCCCTTAAGGTTATGGGTCCCTCCGCACACCACCTTCGTCAGAGACTCGGAATGGTTGATCAACACGCTGCACAGGGCGTACCAACAAGAAGTCGTCATGATCACGGCTGAAGACGTTTTGACACCGGCCGTTGTGCAACAGGTAGGTCAGCACCCAGTTGACACAGCAATTATTGCAGGTCTCATTCTTCTTCTATTTCTTTATTTAACGTCGGCCTATTTCCGCTACCAAGGCCAATCACCGACGCCGTTGAGCACACTTCCCCCGACCGGAAATTTTGACGAACCCTCTGATATTCCACCCAGAGGTAGGGATCTTCAACGAGCCCAATGTCCATGGACTCGGGACCGACGGCTTTACGTCCCCTCCGAAGGACGGCATATCCTCAATATATCTTGTGCTCATTGATATATTGTCTGCGAGCTATGATATGCTATTTCGCTGCAGCTGTACGGGCTTTTGACACGGTATTTCCCTGTATGGTCAGCCATCCAAGTACTAACCGTGCTCGGCGTTGCTTAAATTCAGATATCGAATGACTGTCAGTCATTAATGTTGTTGAGTCCAATCATTTCGTCTTTTTTCATTGGCAACGATGTAATCTACTCAATAAGAAGAACGCATCAAGTGTTCCACAAGTGAAAATACTGATGAACACTCATTATTCCTCTTTACATAAAAGCTAGATGGTTTCAGATAAAATTCAGATAATCCTCTTTGGACTATTGAACTGATAATCAATGCACTAGTTTACATATCCGTTATCACAAAGGTCGAAATCAATCGTATTTCAAAGTTCGAATTGTTTTCTCACGCATTTTAATCGCCACACTCGATATCTCAGATTATTTGGTTTCCAAACTTCTTCGATGGTAATGATGAAGAAGTCGATTTTGAGGGTTCGACGATTGAAGGTATTTGATGTCGCTGTACGCGAAGGAAATGTTATATTTAACCTCTGACATACCTATATCACTAATAAATATTCGACCAATACACTGATGTGAACCGTCTCACCATTTTAAGTTATAGATTGTAGAGCAATGACAAATTAAAAATGATTGCAAGCTGCACCGTAATGAAAAGTTCAAGGTTCCTTAGGTCGTCTAACTATACATTAGTAGTTTGCATTGTACATACGAACAGATCCATACATCTGTGTGGGTTTTATGACGATAAATAATTATGTCACAGCAAATTACAAGTTTCTTTTGGAGAATATTTCTTTTATTAGAACCAACACTGATAGGTACTCGGGTATAATTTCGTACAATTCACCTTCAACATTCACAAAGGATAAGTTATCAAGTTCGGATAGAGATTATAGGTGTTTTCTGGCGCTCATGCATTTAAAACGTATTCGTCTGTCTCCTTCTCCCTCACTTGCGGACAGCCAGATAGTGAGAGAAAGATGGGGAGACGAATACGTTTTAAATACAAGAGCGCCAGAAAACACCTTATGATAGGGGTCTTATTTTTGGAACTTTCACACCGATTGTATGACGTACCTCGTTGCTAAAAGGGCGGTTTCAATTTGTCTTAGATTGATGAAGGTAATTTTGTGACTCCTTGCAACCGAATTGTTAGCGGTTGTATTGTACTGTTTTCTTGGTTTCTCTAATCCAAGAAATCAATAGTTGAACAGTGGCATCCTTCTGAAGCTGGCCGAAAGTACCCTGGTGTTGAGGTAAGCCATGGTTTGAATAAAGACACATTGGAAAAACCATGGAGCAAATCGAATATCCTACAAAGTTCAGTATCTCGATGCTAGGAATTACAATCAGTAATAATCTCTCATGGAAATGGATTTCTATTTAGTGCGAAGAAATACTTCACTAACGTAACCATATATTCTCTATAAACTCTCTTCGATGCTATTAATCTATAGTTAATTCGTACCTATCAATCACGAAATTCTCAAATAAGTTTCAGTTGAACACGTGTACTTCATAATGTGTAATAATCAATCAATCTCTGTTGGAATTTCACGAAAGTAGCACATGCTTCATCTGCATGTTAAACATTGTGAAGTTTCTTCATGAATTGAAAAAAAATAAATGAAAAAATCCGATAATAGCGACATTGAATTTCTCACTATACCGGGCAAAATATTGAAAAAATGAAAGTGAGAATATCTGATGAAATTAGTATATCACACATGAAATAATATCAAATGTTATGAGAAATATTGGTATCGGCCTCGGTAGTGTCAGGTAGAGCATATCACATTTTGAACATTCATTTTGATTATTTTCAATTGTAACTTTATGAAGATTTACTTCAATGGCAATAGATAATTCTTACCACCCTGAGGGTTGGTCATTAAAAAAATTCACCACTTACATTGTTTCTTTTGTATGTATAACTTTTTATGGTAAAACTATTTAATGAAAATGTTCTGATTTACCTGGTAAAATATTTACTAACTCCGACTAATATACTCTCTCTCTTTGTCTCACCCTCCTTGTTGTTCATTTCATTTACATTGAAATGTTTTTCATTCCACGTGACAAATCATGAGATGAGAATATAACAAAGGTATATGGCTCATATTGTAAATGCATCTACGTCACGTTCAATGTGAAAAAACTTTTCAGTACAAAGTTCTTTATGGATGCATCTCACCGCAAAATATTTATAAAGGAAACACAGAATGTATGCTCATTACTCATTGTTGATAATATTCATATCACGTAACAAAGGTTTATCTCTCCGGAAAAACACAATCGCATAACCTAATCTTGGGTGAAGGTTTCTTTTGTTTCTACGCCGAATTGGTGCAACAGCTGTATGATTCAGCATCAATTTGTGAGCACGGATGATTAAACGATAGTTGATGATTGAGTTATTATTGTGACGTCTGCTCGGTTTTCATCTCACAGTTTCATTTATATTCAATAATAACATTAATAAATGTAAGCAATAGTTAATAATATTATTGCAAGTCATTATTTGATAGAACTGGGTACTGGTCACTAGCGACGAAACAGTAAAAGACTTTTTTCTACAAACGTGTTGAAAATGCCATTTTTAGCACTACAATAGTTTTTATGTCTTTTTGAACTTCACCATGTGATATTCCAATTTTTTTTCATCTCCATGTAAGTAAATTTTATACTTCATTTATCAACTAATATTATATTACTCTTCCTTTATTGTAGAATTCAATGTAAATTCAGCTGATGATGAACCTATGTAGGTTCGAAACATGTACTGAATTACCGTACTGACATCTTTCAAATATTAAATTGTGGAGACGACTTTGAGTTTTTCTGCATCGTAACTCCATAGAAGCCTTAAAAATGTCACTTCAAGGCACTGAGTGCCTTAAAACCACTTTATGGCACTGAGTGCCTTAAAAATGTTTATGGCACTGCTGTCAAAAATGAATTGTCAGATTTTGAAAGCAAACGTCAAAATATTTAGATTTTATTTATTAACATTAATATTAATAGTACAATTTGTGCAATTTGACAAATTAATTTCTTGCACTGCTGTTCTACCATTTTCCATGGCTAAGGAAGAATGATGCGTAGAAATAATTGAATTTCCAGTCGAAGTTGAGGCCACAATTTCTTCGGATGTTTCTTGTTGGATTGTTGTTGTTGTTAATGTTCGCTGCACCGTTAAAATTCAATTCAAACTGTATAATTACTTTATTTGAGAGTTTTTAGAAAAAATATTGTATGATATACGTGTTAAAAGTACATTTTTAAGGCAGGCATGTGAAGGTTTGCAGAATGAGCGAAGCGAATGCTTATTATATCATAAATAACTATTATCTACACCCGTACTCTAATAATACACTTATATGCCCACAACCCGTTTTATAATGAAATCCATTACGATACAGATTTTCATTACGATAGAGATTTTCATTACGATACAGATTTTCAACCAATAGAAACCAATTATTTTTCAATCAAGCATGATGTGCAAGCTTTGCATTTTGGCGTTTGTCAAGTCAAAATCAGTAGGTATTGAATTTTTGATTTAATATAGTCAATTTTCGATAAAAGAATGAAAATTTCTTTTGGCGGTGATATAGAAGAATTACCAGCGACTCCTCCACAGATGTCTTAGACAAGAAAAAAATACAATCAAAAGGATTCTATTTTTCATTTGACAAATGCAAGACATATGTTTTCATTTTCGAACAAATTGAATGAGCTCTGATGGCCGAGTGGTCAACCTCGGCCATCGGTTATACCATTATTTATAATTTTGTACAATTTTTCAAAGAAATACGATTGATTACCTACTATTATTGTGTTCAATATAAATACCTAATAATAAACCACTTTCCACCTGAGGGTATCCACACCTTGAAAATCATGTATTCCAGAATAAAAGTTTTGGTCTCGTTAGGAAACGAACGTAAAAATGTCTCACTAACGCAAAATCACTGTATCGTTCTGCTGTTATCATCAACAGCTTTTTTCAAACACTTTTAGGGTAAAAATATTTGAACAGACGATTTTACCTCTCAAATGATGATCTTCAGGATTAAACTCGTCAGGGCACGACGTTAACGACATTCAAAATATCAATCCTGAATTAGAACTATTCGGAAATATCTGTTCGTAATAAGGGCAGAACAGCGGAAACAGGTATTAGAGTGGATATTTTTGTATTATGTTTTGTGTCACTCGAGTTGAAGATTCCAAAGAGAGTTCCAGATATTTTTGTAGCCTATTCGATAGAACATAAAATTCTCCTTTCACCCATCAAACACAAGTGGTCATTTCTTTTCAAAATGACGGCGTAGGAGCCACTTTTCCCAAATTTGATATGAGGTCCGCTACGAGAGTATTGCCAAACAACCAGGTTGTTGACGAGCACTTCAACATTCAAATGTTTTACCAATTCATAGTCACATTTATTGAATTCCATTTTTCTCAATTTTCTCAAAATTTCAACCTTGAAGTATACACATTTCCTTATGGAAAAATGCTGAATATACTATGCTTTTTATTTACTGTATCAGAAGTGATTGAGAAATAAGTAAGGATTATGGAAGATTATGAAAGATTCCCTTATATTGGTTCGAAACCCTAGTTTTCTCCCTCGAAATTTTTCGGAAATTACAAATCGCCCACTCTTCAAGCAGAAACTGAAAAATCATATTAGATTCCTGAAGGAACATTGCATATGCAATTAGAACTACCGTTCACCAGAACTTGACATTACAATATTTAGTGTTATGTTTTTCTCATCCATTCTATAGTAGCCATACAATTAGTAGCATATTTCTAAATATTTTAATGTTGTTTTTCGTTTAGTTTTTCCTGTAAAAGAATCTCTACTCTCAGGGGATTATCTTTGTATTGTTTATATTTCACTGGTGTACAATAAATTACTATTATTATTTTGCTAACTTTTCCACCATCACAGAAACATTTTCAATGAATTTTTTAGAGAAATATCTATAATCCAATCTGAAGTTTGAAAAATTAGATCCTTTGATAGTTTAGAAAAGAGTAAAGTTGATAATGGAATTGAGAAAACTAAAATATGTCTGAATTGATGAAAAATTTGTATTTTCGAAATGTTCCTGAAAAACTAAGTATTTTTTTTTGTTTCTCACCTCACCAAGTTGTTTGACCATATAGTTTCATGGATAAAAAAAGGAATTTTTGTTACATGGAATGGTCTACAAAAATACACAGGATGTCATTTAGAATTGGTGACCCGAGACCACTTCCGACCAAACCGGAAGCAAGCTGCTATCATTCTATTGTGAATATCGGCCTCCATTAACTATACTCATATTCCAATAATTATCACTTTTCCAACCTAAAAAAAAATCAAGAGAAGAGTGCCCTGTCTGATGATTTTGTTGCCACCAGGTATATAACGTATAAATTTGGATAAATGAAACAGTTTTGTAAGACCATCAAAAGGTTAGATGAACAGGCGAAAACTGGCTCAAAATGAGATCAAGTTATTGATTGGTATTTCTCGCTAGTCACCTACTCATAACTGCGAACTGAAACGCGTTCAGGAAGTTGAAAGTTTGTATTTCTCGTTAATAATATTGTAGATCTGATAAACCTCCCAGGGAATAATTATTATGTTTGATTCAAATCAGACAACTCAATTTCAAAGTGTGCAATATATGCGGATAAGACTTTCTTAGTGGAATGGAAGAAGCAAATAACAAAATGGAGTGGGATGGAAAGTTTTATGAACAGAAAGAAGGGGTTGCTATAGGGAGTTTCCTGAGTCCTGTAGTGACAAACTTCTTCATGGAGTTCTATAATGTTGGCCGGTCCAACCCTCCTGTTGGTTACGATATGTTGATGACTTTTTGTGATTTGGGGTCACGAAGAAGAGGAACTGAAGAAATTTTTAGTTCATCTGAATTCCTGGAATCCAAAGATTCAGTTCACGATGGGGACGGAGAAGGAGAGGAGAATAGTTTTTTTGGAGGTATGGGTAGAAAGAAGGGAAAATGGAAAACTAGGGTCGTTACCCCAACAGGAATTCCAACCATCACCCGCGCAAAAGAGAGGGGTAATAAAAATCTTGGTGGAAAGAGCGAGATGCATTTCTGAGCCAGAATATTTCGAGGAAGAAATGCGTCATTTAGAAAACGCCCTTTTTGGTAATGGCTACCGGCTCCGAACCAGCCGTTGACAGACGGACTTTCCCACCCTTTATTGACGATGTGACGGACCGCATTGGAAGACTGCTGGGAAAACTTGGGGTGAGAGCAATTTTCAAGCCTACGAGAAGAGGAGAGGAGAGCCTCAGATCTGCAAAAGACCCGCGAGATACATTATCCACTCCGGAAGTGTACCTGTAGTTGTGGTTCTGTCTATATTGGAACCTCAAAAAGAAACATAAAAACGCGGTAAACCGAGCACAAAAGAAGTAGTCGATATGGCCAAACACAAAAATCGGCGGTGGCCGGACACGCTCTGTTGGAAGTTCATGATATTGACTCCGACGGAACGCAAGTGCTGGAAACAACTATGAGCTATTACCCCAGGCTCTATAGGAAGGCCATAGAAATTCACAAACATAAGAACATAAGAACAACTCCAAAGAAGAGAGCCTAAACATCTACAGAACATGGATGCCTGCTGTTCAAAATACACGTTAATTGACTGTCTGATTCTTCAATCATTGCCGCATCGCTTTTGAAAATGTCTGCCGCAGATGCAGACGAAACGTAAGGCCCAACAACCTGCGGACCACGGACAGAACCCCAAAAACTTCTAACAATTCAACAAGATGAATTTATTGAGATTTGCAGTCATCCGTTTTGGTCACCTTTTTTTAGACAGCGTAGAGAGTACCTACGGTATTACAAAATGGCTTGAGAACGCAAAAAATCTCTTAAGCACCTAATAAATTGTGTCCAGTTGCAAACTTTTATGAAAATCAAGTATATTATGTTCGTCTTTCTTCCCTAAATGTCTATACATCATTATGATCCAACTAGCATTTGATATTATTATTGCGCAAATATTGCCGATTTTTAGGCAGGCTTTATGCATAATCTGACAGTCCTGGCACGAATTGGGTACTGTCAGAACTGTGGATATTGCCATTGATATATTTTTCTTACTTTTCCAGTTGTTAGACATTGACAAACAAGTGAGAAGCGTGAGAAGTTCAGGAAATTTCACTCTACGGGACGTCTGTTTCGAGTAAGTATATTTGCAAACTTTGACTGTCTAAAATAAAAATATACACGCGAATAATTGTATTTCTCGTTACCGAGTTATATTTAGAAAATTCTAGGTACAGGCCGATTTGTTTACCACGGGACATCAATCCTTCCCAAAGATAGAAATAATACGGAATGCCAAGTGGTTCCATTCTCATTCAACAACAAAAAGAGTTTGCTTCATCATATTTGAACACTTTTCATAAGGATAAAGCATTCCAACACAACACTCCATTGTTGAAATCTCAGCAAAATATTTGATGTAACTCAACAGTTATGAGAAAATCAGATTTATTTTGATGTTCAGATGCGCCTGTTGTCAAAATGCTCATCACTTAGATCGACCTTGAACTAGAAAAACTACAATGAGACTATCAGGTTTTCACTAATACAATTTCGACCTTGATACTTTCTACCATAATTTGCTATCCACTGAAGCTGGAGTTTCGCTAACAAAGTTTTAGCATCTTCGGAAGGAGAAAATCGAAACTGAATCTGAATACCACTAGTGTAGACAATGTAAGTTCGAACCACATTCGAACAATAATATTCTTTGTTGCAGGGTGGGGCAAAATCTGATTTTTATTAAAAAAATCATGATTTATTTGATTTTTTTGATTTTTTAAATTTGAATATTAAATTTGAACATTTCGATTCTTTGAAATTATTTTTAATTTCAATGTATAAGTCTAAAAATTTCAATATAATTTGCGGCTCAAAAAGTTGTGACAACGCATTTGTCGCGTTTCTTGCAAGAAAATTCTTGTCGCGATTTGTTTTTCTTCGGTCCTATACACTCGCTATACAGTGCCGAGTGAGGCACGAACACGAACGCGTTCATTAATGCTTTTTGCAAGAATATTCCTGTCAAAGCTTGTTTTCCTTCTCAACCTATAAATTGACGTTGCTCAACAATTTCACGCATTTCGCTAGTTGTACACTCGGATATTAGAAATATATTAGGCATGGAAAAAGGAGGAAAACTCGTGTTTCTGTTTAAATTGTATAACGAAAATGAATAGAGTGAAAATATACAGTAATAAAATTTAGGTTTTACGTTTAGTTTAAGAATTTGGAATTCTGTACTTCTTTTTTGTTGTTTTTGCTTAAAGCAGATACTCCTTTTGATATTCGAGAAAACTTTTATATTATGTTGTTAAAATTGATTTAAATCATGATTTCAATCGTGATTTTAATCACTTGATTTGAATCAGCCCAACCTTGCTTTGTTGAAATCATGAATCTCAATCTCCATAGCTTTCAAGCTCAATCGTCATTGAGGATGAAAGGTTAAAAGAAAATTGTACACGACCTGAACATCGCTGACCATTTGTTATCCATAGGATACCGAAAGTGGACAAGGCTCTTCTGAGGATGATTGAAAGCAACGAAACGAAAAAAGATGCGAGTACCACCATGGACCCTGCGTTATTCTGTAGCTTCGTGGAAGCTATGAAAAAGGAATGCTATACTAAGAGCATTCTGGAGCTGTGGAACTTCAAACCGAAGAAGATAGCCAATCTTACGAAAGAAGATATTATTTGGGCCATTAATAATTTTGACAAAAAGTGAGTAGCTTTTTTCTGAATTGACTGAAAATTTCTGGGTATCCCAGCCAAAAGCACCACCCCATAAATATGTCAAAGTAACAAAATACTAAACAAAGCGCATATTCTGCAAAAACGTATACATTGACATTGAACTCCCGTTTGTAAGTATGTTGTCTGTGGGTTCGTGATATTCGTGACAACAAATTGTGTGGCGTTTTGTAACAGTCCCAGTTTTCTACACTTGCATATCCTCTGATAGCTATTATATTCTACGAGGTGAATCTGCAAATATGGCATCAGTGATACCACATTCCTTCCCCACGAGAGAATGTTTTTGCTGTTCCATTTAACGTTTAGAAGGTTGCCTGTTGCGCGGAGGATTTCTCCTTTGGCAAGGTTTTTTTTTTCAGTTACTACCACTTTTCTTTCGTCTTGAATATCATTGTTCACATCCATCTAACCCAATAATTCCATGTGAACTTGATGGGTCTTCCCAAACTCCAGCAGGTTGATTGTATCTGATACCTATTTTCATATTTGAATGCTGATTGTTCAAATTATCATTCACCTTTGCCCGCTGCGAACTTTCTGAAATGCGTTCATGCATTTGGTCGCAATGTTTTCCATCAATATTATTATTATGTTTACCTTTACTCCATCTCCCTTTATGAAAACCTAATGTGGTGCAGCAGTCAAATCATGATTTTTTTTCTGAACGAATTGTTCATTTTCAAATCCTTCCTTTCCACAGAACAATATTTCCCTAAGAAAAAAGTTCAGTTCTCTTTTCATAGAAGGGTATATGTTCCTCTGGTGAATTCTTCTTGTCAGGCCAGTAAGGTTGTATATAATGAATAACTTTGAAAAGAATATTATCTCTTGTAGTCACCTTCTTCAGTTAATTTTTCCCAATCCCTGAATGTCGAACCCTCAGACAAGGTAATTTGTCACGATCTGGCAGCTCTAGGTCATCGAAACTCATTTGAAGCGGTAGGCTCGAGAGTGAATGTGCCGGGCAAGTTTTTTTACCATGATAGTACAAAACATCGAAGTTATAACTATTTAGGGTCATGGCCCATGTCAAAAAACGATCACTTGCGACCTTTCAAGTCAAACGATTTTCTCCAAATATGTGCTCCAGAGGTTAATGATCGGTGAACAAGGAGAAGCATCTTCCGTATAAATATTGATGAAACTTGGTAACGGCATACACTATTCTAAGTGCCTCTTTATCGATAGTTGAATAACGCATTTCACTTCACTAAAGGCACGTGATGCGAAAGTTATTGATTTCCAGAAATTAAGTGAGATAACACGGAACCTGCACCTATATAATTTGCATCACTGGTCAAAGGTTTATCTGGATCATAATGAATGAGAGTCTCATTCGAAACCAGACTTGCTTTCAATTGATTCACTATATCAGTATCTCCTTCCGTTCATTCCCATTTTGCATTTTTCTCATGGTGGCAATGCAAAGGAATACATTTTACATGGAGGTTTTCAAATAATCTTCTGTAGTACGTGATAACACCTATCAAAAAACGTAATTGAGTTGTATTTTGTGGGATTGACATCAATTTAATCGCTTCAACTCGTTCTTCAGTTGGACCTCTGTTTTGTCAATTCTATGTCCTAAATATGTCACACTATTTGTTAACCAGTAACATTTCAATTCCTGGATTTCGATTTCGGAAGCTTCTTGTCAAAGAATATAATCAAGATAGCAGATATAATACAAAGCCACTATACTACGCCAGCTAGTATTTGATCCATAGTTCGTCGGAAAAGTGACGGTGCGAAGCTTACGCCGAACGGTAAACGTTTATATGTGAAATAGCCTTTGTGCGTAGCAATAAGCAAATATTTGCGAGAATTATTATGAACCTCTGTGAATAGACTTCCTTCTTGTCAATTCTAGAGAAATATTTTCCACTAGAACGCTTTGCTGTTATATTCTCAACCTTCTATCCGAGTTCACCGCTACGACGATTGGGGACGCCCACGAAACTGGAGTATTTGTAGTGTCTTCATGTTCTAATACGTAGTCTGTTCACAAACTCTGTTACAGTCTCATCATCATTTCGAAAACAGCTAGTGGAATTAATTCTTTTTGCAGAAACGTTTACTTTTTGAGTAGAAACGATTCAAATCTGCTACGAGTTCTTCATAAGTATCAGTCGTTAATTTTTCGGGATTGAAATGGTCATCCAGAATATTGAAGACATGTGAACCTACCTTTCAAAGCAACAAGTAACGTCGTACTGGAGCCTTTTCTTAATAGTCTCATTGTTCTGTTTTTTGCACAAAAATATCGCAACGAAAATGCTTATAAGCATCATCCTTCTATGTATGAGAACTTAAAGTCCTCGTTGCCAAAACGTAGTATGTCAAATTAACACATTACTAAACAAATTGTATAATCTGTAAAAACGAATACATCAACACTGGCATACCGTTTGTTAGTATGCCGTCTGTGGGTTCATAATATTTGTGAGAACACTGGCGTTTTGTCACAGCCTTAGTTCTCCACTGACATTGTCAACGAATATTGAGAAATATTGCTGGACTCTAGAATGTTCTCCTTGGACATATTTGGAGTGGAAAGTTTGCATTGAAATGCCTTGTACAAAAAATCATTGGTATGAATTTTGACCAGAGGTCTCTAGACCAAACGTTGGTGAACTCCATGATCGATTATCTGGAAATATGATTGCTTCGTCATGTTAAACAGCTTGTTGTCAAGTCTGATGATCGATTGTTGAAATTTCAGTTCAATATATGGCAGACTCAAGGATTATAACGATTTGCTGGGAGGAATCGTTAGAAATGAATCTGGACATATTATCAGCGCAAAAGCCATTCAAAACATTTGGTATTTGAACATAAACTTTTCGTCAATAGATATGTCAACGGCAGGAAACGACGCAGGAACCGCTCTTTGGGTAAGACATTTTTTAGTAGTTATGCATCAAAACGCCGATCCCAATTATAATAAGATTGAATTTATTTCAAGGTTAAATTTACATTGAAGTGATAATAACTAGCTTCAGCTTGAACAGATGAGTTTAAAGTTATGATATAGATTTTATACTCATTTTTCATGAAACAGTAGATATTTCAAGATCACTGATTTTTTAAGCTTTCATTGCAACAGCGCAAAAATAGATTTTTGCTATAATTCTCGTAATATCTATAAACTTATGGGCATAAATATAACACTCATACACTCATCAAGTTCAAACTATGTATTATAAGTAAAAGCTTATGTTATTCACGTTCTCTTCAACAACAGCTATCATTTATTACTCACACTTGAGAGAAGAAGCTCGAAAGCTCTGTAAATGAACTCGATTTTCATCTGCACCACCCATTGAAAGTACCAATTGTTCGAACTGCCAAAGTACGTTCAATGAGAGAATAGAAACAAAAAAACAATTAAGTATCTTTTTTCGTACTTTTAACTGAGCAAAATATCTTCTTTATTCATTTATAAAAAAGCTACCAGACATTTTATTGGAAAGTACATCGTTGGTAAAATAACAGATTTTGCCTCCTGATTTTTTCCGACTATGTAATTATCATTTTGATTGATTATGAATTATGAATTATTATTGTTCTTCCGTGCACACGGCTACTGATGATTTAAGTTCTAATTATTATCCAATTATCAGTCTTCGAATTGACAGTATACGATTATTATATAAATATCTATTTCTATCACTCATTCGAGACTAATAAGCTGTTTGGTTTTATGTTCGTGTACATGGAAATATTGAAAACAGATACTCATTGAAACAACTAGCCCTAATTTGACTAAGATTGAGTTGTTCATACTGAATATTCCCATCGTATGTTAAAAATCCCATATGGAGCGGGACATTTTCGATCAATTACAGCGATAAATTCCCGGCGGGACATTTTCGGGCTGCTAAATACAGGCATAAATACTGAATTTTAAACGTCGTTGTTTTAACTCCGGGAATATTCTACCGAATTATACTCGTGCATCAAAATAAACCTGATAATTTTCCATTCAAGCATGTTTTCAGTAAAAAAACTGCATTCGGTTATTTTCATATTTTGCTAAAAGAGCCCTCCTCTTTCGGGCTCTATCGACAAAATATGAAAATACACTCATGCAGTTTTTAGACAACATGCTTTCATGGAAAATTATCGGTAATTTTGAAGCACTTGTGTAATTACTCCCGAAAAAGTTTTTTTCATTAAAGAAAAATAATTGCTCGGCAAAATTTGAAATATAAAAATTTCATGTCCTGAGCACAATATATGCAAAACCCATAACTGTTTACAGTGGGATATACTTTTATTCACAATCATTCCAAAATCGTCGCTTTAAAACGAAACCCTTGTAACTCAAAAAAACGAAAAATGAGATATTTGTGTCTTATTTTGTAAAAATACTCATTCTTTTCCAAAAACAATGTGTTATCTCAATAGTTTCATTAAATTCCGCTAGAGAGCAGATACATCGTTATCGTATTGGCGCTAATCGCCATTGTGGTTTTGCGGAAAAGTGTAGAGTGTAGCAGTTTGCCAGTTGCCACAAAACCTTCGAGAAGGTAGGGTCGACTTTTTTTCCTATAATGTCGTATTTCAAAACTTGAAATGAAATATATATTTTTTTGAAGAACATCGTGGTATTTTGAAATGCAACAGTTTACCTATGAAATACTTGTGTCACGTTAGCATAATCCTGAGGAAGCATAATCGAATTCAGAGTTAAAGCAGTTTCCCTTGAAAATACCATCAATAGTAGAGTACGCGATTCATGGCTATATCGACATATTCATGATTGAAGCAGTCTTTTCCAGAATAAGAAAATAACGTAGACGTGAGTCATTATTTCTTTATGAGTTGAAACTTCATTACTTGAGAAGTTGTAATGTATCTCAAGTTGTATTTTAATTTGCAACACTAACGTCCGAAAGATTAGAGTAAAATGGCACTCACTTCTCGTACTTTCAGAGAATAGGAAAGGAAATTCCATGGAAACTCCTAGTAACCAATTTTCAATATCTTTTTCTCTGGATAATACCGATTCATCATATCTCACAAGAGAGCACCCTTAATATTTTTTAGTTTGAAATGAAGGCAAAATCACTCAAAACTATGAAATTACCTATGATGTTCTGAAATTGTTCGTTTCCGTTAACCAGCTGACGAACGTCAACCCTCAGAAGTCGAAACTTGTGCGAGCAATGGATCAACGAGGCCTTACCTTTGAACATGCGATTACCCAGCACGGTGGCCCGGCGGGGAATCGAACCCTGGTTTTCTGCTTGAAAGGCGAATGTGTTAACCACTTCACTACCGAGAACCACAAATATAATAATATAGTTCACTCAAGGCACTTATCAAATTTTTTAAGCAGCCTACGATGAGTGATCTTGATGGAACTGGTTAGTCAGCGCAAAGTACTGTATAGAGGGGGAACAAAGTATGGAGTGTTCTACTCTCACATAAAGTTTTTGCACTGTCCTTAAGGATTTTGTGACGTGCTGTTGAAGTTGAAGTGATCCATACTTTTGTGCCTTACTGATTTTTGCATTACATTCACATTCTTATTTCTCTGTCATTTTTTTTTTAAATATAACGGTGTTTTTCGAAAAAAACTATAAACTTTCAATAAAAAATGTATAAAAGTGTTGCAACTCGAAGTGCCTTTACTCATTTCGAAATTTCCACAAAGTTAGGAATGCTACAAGAATCAGGCCTTGGTCTTGGAAAAATGTAAAGAAACAGAATTCTTTCAAAGCAAATTATTCTGCAATAGTTTTCCTAGCTTCGAGTATATCTGCGGCGGAAGTTCGTGAGAAGTTAAAAGCGTTCTCCAGAAAATTTTGATTTTTCAGGTAACCACGGTTTAGTTTCAAAGCATGCAAATGTGCACTTTTCTTACCTACTTCCAGGTTGAAAAGTAACCAATAATTACGAAGTCAGCAAATCAGTTTGCCAACCTCTTGGAACTCAGTTACACAAAAATAAGCTATCCTTGACATGCTATTACAGTTATTACACATTATTTCAGTACCAAACGGACAGAAAAAATTGAGGTATAAAGGTACTTACTTTCTTGCTCAAAAACCACAAACATCTGCAATCAGCATATCAGTGTCGAAAAACGGCTCGTTACCATTTTATTAGCCATTTACCCCAAAAAAGGATTCAGCGCCCTCGTAACTCAAAACCACTCCTTTTTATTGTCGAAAACGCCATTATTATTTCAGTGAGCAATCCATATGTTGCTATTTATAACAAGCCTCGTGAAACATAACGGATATTTATGAGAATTGTGAAGATTTTTCCATTTCCGTAGGCAAATGAGAAAATTACAAAGAATGACAATATTGCCATTTGTGGAAGCGTCATGAAATTCGCCCTCTTGAAACAAAAAATATTTTGAAATTACTCTTGCCAATTATCGGTTATAATTGCACGAGTGCATAAAAATTACCGATAATTTTGCAAGAAAGCGTGATATCTAAAAATTGCAAGTTTGCACTTTCGCCAAAATATGAAAATAACCGAATGCAATTTGTATAAGATATAACGCTCGAATGTAAAATTATCTGGTCATTTTTATGCACGAATGTAATTCATTGGAATATTTCACGAATAAAGAAATTCTTAAGGAAATCTTATTTTCTGTTCATTCATACTTTCCTCTATAGATTGTATGGAGCACTCACCAAAACGCAAAATGTTTTTCTATTTTTGAAGTCCATCTAACAATTATTTGTGTTGTTTACTGACGTCTAGCGATACGGTTTCAAATGGTTATTATGGTGATTTGATACAATGCAATTACCGCTGTAAGTTTTCGATAATTGCATTGCTCCTATGGGACATTTTATATATGAGGGAAATATTCATTTTAATTTCACAATATGAAATTACTTTGAATAGTTTTGAATAAAAGTATATTGTGCAACAAATGCAGAAAAGTGCTATTTTCTCACGATTTTGAAAAGGTTTTAGCACGAGTGCTGCAATTCAAACGAGTGATAAATTGCATTTCTGCTCGTGTTACTCACTATACTTTTTCTACAACACACTTTTTGCTGAAAATAATACTATACTATAAAACGGAAATGAATGTCAGTGACTCATTCTTAGCCTCATGGTGTCCGAGAGAAGCAAATAGTCGATTTTAGCATTGAATTGACCATACAGTAGGGCCTTTTCTTGATTTTTGGATAATTCTTCAAAATATTCCAAAATTATATTTTCATAAACACTTTTAGTTTTGTATTTTTTCATCAAATGCATGAACTATATATTTTTCTCTTGGAGTTGAAGGTAGTAAATTCAATGACAATGAATTATCTTGTTCTCTTACTTCTGGCGGAGTATTGTTAATTTCAGAACTACCGCTATGCATTTTGGTTCAATCTCATTAAAAAATTATGATACAAGAATATTTTACAAATATTTCATGCTTGACGTTTGTTGACATTCAAATGATTCGATACTAATTGCCAAACTAATCAATAACCTCCCGTGTAACGTTGGAATATCCGTCGGTATCAAGTTATTTAAAACAAGACTTTTCGAGCATCTTTTCTCTCAGTAATAAGTATAAAATGTTCAACTTGCCTTACAAATTGATTTCTAATTATTGATACTGACTTCCTCAGTATAGATTACTTAGCTGTGGTTTTTTTTTGTCTATCTTTTCGGGGTTAAGTGGAAGAACAGACGTGCAGTCTCGAGACTGCATGAATTGAACCTCGCCCTACTTTCTGATCAGCTGTAATGAAATTTGTTACTCTCATTAATGAAGACCTTTATTATTATTATTATATTGCTCCGTTGCCCAGCAATATATAGTGTGTATGTGGGTATTTGAATTCTGGGACAGAAATGTCATTTTGCTTTTTTCAATGTTGCAGTTACGTATCGGGGCAAATATACCAATTTTCCCTGGAAGAGATATTGTAAGAATTCAAAGCTTTTTTTAGGTGGAAAAACCCGAATAATGCATTATTACAACCAAATTATCTAGAATTTATTTTATAATAAATATTGCAAGTTACACACATCGGTATCAAGTGGCCTCACGAGAATTTATTAGAAACTTCATACAAAAATCTCTATCAAAATGTACCAATTTTTTGATAATTACCATTGTGATCGAATCTGCGAATATATTTGTTCTGATAAAATTAATTGGTTTTATACAAATAATCTAATGTTTGAAAGAAGATATATTTTCAGCTCTAGTTATTATTATTTTGATGTTTATGAATTCATTAAATAACAGCATTATTCAGAACTCCCACGTTTGTTATTGAAAATATGTTAGAAGTGAGTTATTTGAAGTAGTATTCATTCCACGTATACTGAAGAATATTTATGAAAGAACTTTACTGTAATAATCGAAGGTATTATTATTTTTAGAGTTTTGTAGATTGAAATATTTAACAGGAATCTATATGGTGTTACTTCCTAATTATAACTATTGTAATAGTAAAAAACGAACTGGGGATGTATTTATAGGTCGTAAATATAACGATTATAAGCGCTTATTTAACAAAGTTGAATATCTCGAATTCCTTTTCTTGTTGTCTACCAATTGAATGATAATTGCAAGTGTATGCAAGGTCAAGATTCAGTTTTCATTCGCTTGTTAATGGACAAACACATTTCGAACCAATATTTTTAATCCATTCACATATAGTAGTTTTCACAATAAATGGTATTGACTGAAGGATTATAATAAAACCAATCAGACCCTTAAGTTGTAAAATCCGAGATGCACATCATAAATGTAAAAGGACCGGATTCAGGTAATCTTGTTTCTCAGAGAGGGATTGTAGAGGATTACAGCTTACACTTCTTGTTCATTTTAGTCTTTGTATTTCATTGGAAGTGTTCACTTGTGTTACGGCGTGCAATAATTTTATAACATTTATTTGTTATTACAGACATTAATAGCAAAGATTTTATACCCCAACGAACAGAATAGGCAGTATGTGGCGTCCATGGATAAAAAGTAATAGTGCTTCTTCCGGTGGTTCGTTAAAGAAGAATCACTTATCTTGTGACGCGAAAATCACTTTAAAAAATATGTATAGTTCCTTACCTCAGCAAGGATATAACGCGGGTGCTGCAGCAGAAGTAACCAGTAATTTGACGAAGGTGCCTCTTACTCCAGTTAGACGAATTGTTGAAAATTCCATGGAATCAAGAAAAAAGCGTAAAGATTCCGGTGTCACAAAAAGTCTAGACGACTGGGAAAAAGATTTGATAAGGCGAAAAATCTACACTATGTACGATGAGCAGCGTGTCCCTACAATCAAAAGTCTGAAACAGCGGCTCATCAATGACGAAACTCACATCAACTGTGGCCTCACTACTCTTTGGCGAGCTCTGTCTGCAATGGGCTTTAAATATCGCAAAATTGACAAGAGACAAGTAATAATGGAATCCACACGTTTAATAAACTGGCGTTCTGAATATATAACGTCGATAAGAAAATACCGGTCTGAAAATCAGCCAATACTCTACCTCGACGAGACGTGGTTTGACACGCATAATACCCCTTCCAAAGGATGGTCTGATTCCTCTGATAAGTGTGAAACAAAAGCACCATCAACTAAAGGGAAGAGAATCACAATATTACACACAGGATCAAAAAATGGTTGGATCCCGCTATGTGGCTTTCTGCCAAAAATATTAAGGACTCTTGTGTTGATTATCACGAAGATACGACAGCAGAGCTTTTTGAAGATTGGTTCAAAAATTGTCTGTTACCCAACATTCCGCCAAACAGCGTTATAGTAATGGACAACGCAAGCTGTCATAGTCGACAATTGCAAAAAATTCCTGGCTCAAAGAATACGAAATTGGAGATTCAAAACTTCATGGCTGCAAATGACATATATTTTGAGGAAAATTATACAAAAAAAAACTTTCACAAGTGCTGCAGTCATTTTCTTAAAAAAAAACGTATGTTTGTGATACAACTGCAGAAGAATTGGGACATACAGTGTTACGACTACCTCCCTACTACTGCGTGTTCAATCCCATGGAGCTTATGTGGCACCAACTTAAATCGAGCGTGCGCGAAAAAATACTACTCCAACTTCAAGTGGTAGTGTGGTATGAATGACATTCCAACCGAGAGTTGGAAAAGTTCTGTTAGTCATGTTATAAATGTTGAAAACTCGTACCTTTCTGTAAAATCAATTGCGCCAATTATAATTAATTTAGATGAGGATAGCGATAGCGACACTGACCTAAATGTAGAATAGAACTGTAACATTCAAATAAATTAGTTGTATATCTCCTACATTAGGCAAAATTCAAATTTCTTAAGTTCGACCCTGTAGCACATTTGCATCTTTTATCAGATGATTTTCTACACAATGGGATTAAATCGGGTAGTTTATTGCAGTTAATAAGCCAATACCATTTACTGTGAAAAATACTATACTGTTCATAATTCAACAGAAAGACGCAGATACTAGAAGTGAAATCAGTTCTATCAGATTTTTGGAGAAAACCTTCATCTACTTATAAGAATACTTCCTCGATTGACAACGGATAATGGCAAATCATTCATTTGTGGATTCAGTTCTGTATCACCTAGTTGGCATATCCAGGTGAAAATTGATCATTGATTCATTATGATATTCAATTCCAGGCCAATGAGGAAGGTCTTGATTGGGAATCTGCTTTCCTGGAAGTCATGGAAAACATTACCAAACACTCGCAACAAGTTTACTATTTCGCAGGAAGGAGGTGAGTTTTTAATTGAACTCGGCCCATTGAAAATAATTTAATACCAGGAATATCTTGACTATATACTAAAAAAGATGTTGAACGAACCATATTTTTTCCCTTAGTAATTAGGCCTTGTTACCAACTTCTTACGCCATTCTTCAGGAATTTTTTAATAACATTTTTCAATCAATTTGAATATACTTACCTATAATATATGATCGAATTCATATGTCTTTTCTTTATTTCGCACGATGCATTGCACTACAGGAATGCTTTTTTCATGAAATATAAAAAAAAATGATATTATACATTTATATAACTATATCAAAAAGTGGAATCTAGCTATGGACATGCTTTTTTCCCCTACTTACCTGAGAAATCATCATTATTCAAGCATTTCCTTTCATGAAAAGTCACACTTTTCATTCATTAGATAAATTATAATAAAGTAATTATACCTAGGTCAATAACGAAAAACTATCAATAGTGTATAGTCGCTTCGATTTGGATGCAAAAAATCGCTTCTAAAAAAATCAGCATCCTGTACCATTCGCTTTGTTTACAAAAACACCACACATGTTTCGTTATACAATAATAAGCTTCATCAAGCAGGCTATTTTTTTTTCTGATTGAGAAAGCTATTGTATACTGAAACACGTGTCGTGGTTTTGTGAACCCATTTCTAGTAAAATCTTACAGGAAACTGTGATTTTTTGTTAGATATGGATTTTTATCCAGTATGGACCAGTTCAATTCAATTTCAAAATGGCTACTTTTTCATCGATTGCCAACTTCCTACCTCAAGGCGGGATACATATGCTTTCCATATCGAAATCACTATCACTCAAATTCTCTATTTACTTATTCAATTGTACGGTTTGAAGTTCATGTTATTCGTTGATTCATTCCGCTATTGTATGTTATAGCCGTAGGAAAAGTATAAGTGTATAACTCGCATGGAATTCTCATTTTCCCACTCGTGAGATTTGTCGCATTCGCCTACGGCTCATGTTGCAAAACTTCATACTCGTGGTAAATGATCCGACTATCTTTCTTTGCTCATTAATTAAACAATATACAATGTTTTTCGGCTATAACACAAAACTGCTCTATCTCATTTGTTCTTGATACAACAATGAGTTACATTGAATTGTGTTTTCAGTTTCATCTCCTTATTACCTGATAAAACAATGAATTCATTGTGTTACAGTTGTAGTTATTATCACACAATTAATAAGGTCTCTAATGGAATGTCAAATTTCAAGCAATGACAACTCTATTTATAATTTACTTATTTAATCATATCTGTACCAAAAGGTGTTTACTTCTGGAGCTACAAAAAAAGAATATCGCTCAACAGAATGCCTCTTTGACTGAAGGCATTAATAATATCGGAAAAATTAAAGCCTGTACAGAATAGATATTTTTAATAATAATTTATGATGAGAGGATGGATACCACCTATCTTGAGAAGTTACTGTTTTATCACAAATGATTCATCAGAAAATAAAATATTATCAGGAACGTATTTTTCCCCATTTTAAAAAAAGCACTGAATTGGGGCATTTCTCTCATGAAATCTAGGAGTTTCTGGATATAGATGAATTTGAGCTTATGTGGATGGTTAATTCAATTTCCAAAATTCTCTAAAAAAAAAACGAGGCTAGGAAGATCACTTCGACCATTTCCTTCGATAATGTTCACTGCAGTTCTAGAAAAAAAGGCCCAGATCACGGATAATAAATCTGAAAGACTATCAAGTTAAATGAATCAAAAGTGGAATAATGCCAATTTTGGAACTATAAGATCATAAAAAGGAAATGTTTTATTTTTTCAAGAATCATCGTTAAGTGATGGATCACTAATAGCTGTTATAGCACACATGCAACTTATAGTGCCAGAATTATCCACAACATATATCAGTTCACAAATTAGTGTTTTATGGTTTCTGTGATGCCTTGGTGAATTTTTTCAAGTCATCACGTGCCATCAGTATGTGACTTACATGCGTTCAATTCATAGCTGTATTTTACATATTAGGAGTGCCTCAGGATTCCAAACTTGGGGCTTTCCTTTTCCCAAACTTCTAAATTATTCGACATCTGGTCAGAATTGTGAGTATTCACACGCATGGTATCAAATCGGTAGGCTCAATCTGAATATCTCCAACAACTGTGTTCGTAAACACGCAAATTGAAACAAATTCTTTTCAACTATAATTACAGTTACTTGGCATCTAATTCAATAATACTTTTCACTTCACATATCATATCGCGCATGTTACGTCAAAGACAATGAAAGTTATGTCACATAAATAGAGCTGGTTTAGAGTACATGCACACAGTTTTTGATGATAGAGGTTTGGAAAGCTATTCGAAGGCCTGTTAGATCTCCAATTTTCAGGTACCATTCCATTGAAAGAAATAATGCGTATTAGAAAAAAATTATCACCTATTGTATGACGCCCTGATATCTATTCATGAATTACTTGGTCACAATTGCATTTCAGTTTTCCTCTGAACATTATCAATAGCAAGCACAACACGAACAATTTTTTTTCGCAGTTTCGGTGACATCAGCAACGACTCGATGTTCCAAGACATGTACCTGCTAGTCATCGGAATCTCAGTGATGATAGTTTACGTCCAGCTGGTCATCTCGAAATTCAATTGGTTGGAAGCGAGGGTACGAACTACAGTTTGATGGTAGTGGCATTACACCTAGTAAAGATTGTTTTAGGCTTCGTCGGACTACTCACCATTGGCATGTCTTTCGTAGTTGGGGCGGGACTATGTGCTCTTGCCGGCATTTTCTATGGACCTGTGCATACTTCTTTGCCCTTCCTTTTGATGGGGTTAGGTAATGATTATTCACTAACTATAGGTCAAAACAGATAATATAATACGAAACGATTCAAGGAACATTATCAGTTTGGAGTGGTATTGGTTCGACCATTCATTGTATTCACTCTGTTGAAACCAATCGAAAAACTTATTCGTCGAAAAACTAAAAAAAAGTATATCTGAACAAAATCATTGTTTTTTATTCTCGATTGTTAGTTTCGTATTTTCTGCTCATTTATGGTTCGTCTTTCAATCGTTTCCACTCTTTTTATTCGATTTATGTCTGTGAAACACACTGTAAAGTTATATCTTCACTAGTTCAGGTTTCATTCAAGTTCTGGATACATTCTTTCGACATTCTTTGTCCTGTCGCTTGTTTTGCATGCCATTGTCATATTTTTTTCCACTAGCAATAGTAAAACCAATCTTAATTTTCAGGCGTGGACGATATGTTTGTGATATTAGCTTGTTGGGAGGAGCTGAAAGAAGAAGACAGAAAACTGCCCCTCCACGAAAGAGTCGGTTTGATGCTAAAACACGGGGGTGTGTCAATCACTATCACATCATTGACTGACGTTATAGCATTTATCATAGGATCATCGACGGTGAGCTTTCGAAATATTTAAAACATTTGGACTGCCATTTGGTTTTAATAATGATCCTGCTACTTTCTAGAGCCTCGATGATTCCACAGATTTTCTCATCTTTGATGCATTTTTTTTCAGATACTTCCGTGCCTCGAATCATTTTGTTTTTATGCAGCAGCATGTGTACTTATGACCTACCTTTTCGCTATAACCTTCTTCGTTGCCTGCTTTGTATTAGACCAGAGACGAGTTGAAGCAAAAAGAAACGGCATTTTGCCTTGGGTCAAGCACGAGGAATCTTATGTACCTAACGATTGCAGCCAAAGAAAATTTACCAATAGTATTTTTAAGTGGATTTATTCCAAAGTGATATTGACAACGCCGGGAAAGGTAAATTATATTCATACATTATGATGTTATAAAGCATTTGAACAGGTTAGCGATTCTTGTTTCTTCCTTACGACAACCTCTATAGATTTCTCTTCCTTGCACACAACAATAAATCATAAAAAAATATCTCAAACATTGAATAGAAAGGAAACATTTCATGATTGTATAAGAGCTCGAAACATTCGAAAATTTTCAAAACATGGGTCTTGAAATAATTGTGAATTCGAAGAAGCTCTTCACTTTGGAGAACAGGACTATTAGAAGATTCAGTATTTTTTGAATTTGGGTAGAAAACAACCATAAGATATTTCATATTCTGTACTTATGGGCTTATGAAATCATTTGCAAGAACTATGATACAAATCATGTTGGTCAAACAACATGGGTATGAAAATTGGTTTTGAGGGGCACACGTCACATATCATATTCAATAGATGAACTAGAATGGAAAATAGTCTAACAAAAACTATATTTCTTCAATTATAGGTCATCGTCATTGCCATAACTGTGATAATTACTGGGTTAGCTACACAGAGCGCCTTGAAGTTGGAGCAACATTTCGACCCCGAATGGTTCATCCCAAGCAATACTTATTTTGGGGCTATCTTGGAAGAGAGGAAGATCCATTACCCCAATACAGGTTTTGACGCTGGGCTCTACATTGGTCGACTTAACTATAGCCAAGAAATAAATAAGATTAAGAAAGCGTCAGATGAGCTACAAAGTTTGCACAATATTACAGCCAACGTTCAGTCCTGGGTGGACCCGTTTAGGAATTTTGTTTTGATCAATTTCAACCACGGTAAGCAATCATGATGGTCGCTTCAAATTTTTTGCACTGGTCTGCATCAGTCCGGTCAGTCTATGAGTTTTTTTTACATTTGGGTTCATACGGTCATTATCACTTTATTACAGGAATAAAGCCATACTATTTTCAATAATGTTCAGCTATACCTTCATACCTATATTCAACACATAAACCAATTGATATACTGCAATTACGACCATTTCGACAGATTGTAAACTCGGGATTATCTGCTACTCATACTCGCATTTGCTTGCAGATATGTACGGTGAACCGTTAGACGACGAAAGATTTCACCTTTTCTTATCGAAGTTTTTGCATAGTCCACGAAATGCAAAGTTCCAAGCCAACTTTATTTTTGACGAAGAACTGCAATGTGGAGTTTCTGCGCCAAGAATAAAGGTAATATTATAGATCAGTGTGATTTCGTTGTTTCAGAACTTGGTACTATTATTTCAGCTCACCAGCTTCGACTTTCATTTCCGAAGATTCAAAAATCCCAGAGATCAAATACCAGCCATGCATCGAGTGAGGGCAATCGCAGAAAATGCTAATTTCACAACTGGCGATAGATTCGCAACTGTTTGGTCACAGTTTTTCTCCACGTGGATAACCGATGAGGTGAGTTGAAAAATCACGTTATCGAAAAATAATATTAAGTTATCAAACCATTATGAAGTGAAAAAAACAGCTATTCTGGCATGATATTACAGTCACTACAAGTTGAAAAATTAAAATTGAAAAACACACACTTCTCCAATAACCAACATTATAGTTTTCAAAAATGGCACGTAACTGTTCTATTAGCCATTTTCTCAAGTTCAAGGTGTTATTGTCAAATAAGCTGCTAATATTTCAGAAAGTAATCGAAATGTTGATATTTGCAACAACCATCGTGAAATATAACTGAAATTTATGAACTGAATGAAAGTGGCCCGTTCTTGATGAACATCCATATTAAACAAATAATATATTAGATCTTCACATACTCGTATTAGGGTTTACTAAACCGCGACACGTGTTTCGCTATACAATAGCTTCCTCAAGCAGGAACTTTGAAGTTCATTATTTAATGCGGATTAGATATTTTTAAAATTCAATTTCTCTTAATTTTTCAACATCAAGTCTATCACTCCTTAAATGTTAACTGAGGAATTTTTGAGTTTAGTAAGAAATTCCAATACATATGGAAATAAAAAACATGGATTGTATTGGAGTTTATATCCAACTCCAAAAATTCTTGTAAGCACTAAAAAGATGCAAAAAATCTGACTGAAAAATATTGTGTGAAAGGTTTGTTGTAACACACACGATATTGTTTAATACTTCATAGCATACTTTCATGAAAATGTTCCGTTTCGGGGGGAATACAAAAAGTATTTTTTTATGAATCTCAATTACAACAGCGGATTGTGAATTGGAAGTATCATTAAGATATATCATTGAAAAACTAATTCTATACCGATTCATAATTTCCAAAAAAAATTATAGATTCCATTTGAAATATGAAAATTGGATGCGCTTTCGATCAAACCAGAAGTATCATATATGTTTTGATACTTGTCAAATTGTACACTCATGGCTTTGAATCGACGTACCTAATATGAAATATTTATACAAAATTACAACGTACATCCAGGGGGGTAAATTGGTTTCAGCGACATTTTTATATAACTTGGAACCTCTGGTGTAAAAGTTAAAACTTATTTTTAGAGTTCGATAACCCTAACACCAAACTGAAATTTTTGCACTGGACGTGCGTTTTGCTGAAAAGGTAAGCATCTTCAGGAGAACAAAATTGATACTTAATCTGAAGACTAGGGTTAGCTGTTTATATACCTGAAGTTTTTTGGTCCGATCTGGACTCTGTTTGTTACTGCTGATTATTTTATTTAATTTCTCGATAATGAACTAGTGCAGCCTATAAAGTTTTTTGGTCCGATATGGCTCCATCTGTTATTTCTGATTATTCTAATTAATTTAAAAAAAAAGATTAAAAAACGTGCTGAAAGGGACAGGTCCCTTTTCACTATCCATGCTGTTTTAACATTTTGATATCTCTAGACTCTCACATGCATCGAGTAGCCCTGTGTCATGCACATGCTCAATCGGTTTCAGATTGCTCTCACCAATTTTGTGGTCATTGCTTATGGCGTGTTCATGTGTGAAAAATGCTCCTTATAACCATGCTCATGACCAATACATCTAGAAATGTCAACTGTTGTTGTTTTTCATTCCATCAATTTCCTTCTCCTGAAGATGCTAACCTCGTTATCGAAACGCGCGTCGAGTGTAAAAATATCAGTTTGGAGTTAGGGTAATTGATCTCTAGAAAAGTTTTAGTAGTATCCACATTGAAAAATGTGATCGAACAGTTATAACAATGTTCAGTTTCGTTGAAAAACAGAAATTTCGGTATATTTTGACGACTTCACCAATGGCATCATACCCTATGTATTTTTTTCTGTACTGAGTGGTGGCTGCAACCTTTCAACCCCCTTTAATGTGAACGTATTTTTCTATGATGCAGAATTTCACTTGTGAATAACTGATTGATTATGCCATTTCCAGCTGATAGATATAGAAGTAATGCGTAACCTGCAGCTGGCCCTCCTCTGCGTAATGCTGTGCACCATCGTCCTCATCGCCGACTGGCAGACGTGCCTCTGGATCTTCGTGTGCGTCCTCATCACCATGGTGGACGTGTGCGGCTTCATGCAGCGCTGGGGACTTACCATCGACGTGGTGTCCTGCATCGGCCTCGAGCTCGCCATCGGCCTGTGCGTGGACTACGCCACGCACGTGGGGCACACCTTCCTCACCGTCGAGGAGGGCTCCAGGTCGGAGAGGACTATCCGGACGGTCACCTCCATCGGGTCGGCCGTGCTCTACGGCGGTTTGTCCACCTTCATCGGGGTCTTCATGATGAGCCAATCGTCGGCGTACACGTTCGTGTCCTTTTTTAGGGTGAGTTTTTATTGAGGACTATTCTCCGAGAGAAAAAATAATAATTTCATTTTCTATGAAAGAAGTAAAATGAAAAAAAAATTATTGATAGGTACCTTATATCATTCAGATACGTATGATTCAAATCATATTTTGAACAATTCGTTCACAACTATTGCGCCACCTTCATGTAGCGTTTGTTGAACCCATCCCCAACTACATCTTTTTCAATTGTAATTCAGAAAATATCAATTGTAATTCAGAATAGTCAAATGTAATTCAGAGAATATCACGTGTAATTCAGATTAGTCAAATGTAATTCAGAAAATATCAATTGTAATTCAGAAAATATCAATGTTAATTCAGAAGAGTCAACTGTAATTCAGAAAATATCACATGTAATTCAGATTAGTAAAATGTAATTCAAAAAATATTAATTGTAATTCAGAATAGTCATTTTTAATTCAGGAAATATCACTTGTAATTGAGTTAGTTAATTGTAATTCAGAAAATATCAATTGTAATTCAGAATAGTCAACTATAATTCAGAGAATATCACGTGTAATTCAGATTAGTCAATTGTAATTCAGAAAATATTAATTTTAATTCAGATCTTGTCAATTGTTATTCAGAAGATGTCAATAATAATCCAGACAATAGTTGATTTTTCGGGATATTATGATTTGAAGTCTTATTTCAAATGTGAAATTGCAAAACGTCGAAGTATCAGTAGTTTTTGCCAAATATTTCTACCGGAATGATAAAGGTCCTTTTGTTCAATATTTATCCGTACGTCGTTTTTCTCCATTAACCATTCAATCGAAATTACATTCGATATTTTCTGAATTACAATTAACAAATTCTGAATGACAATCGACAGGATCTGAATAACAATTGATATTTTCTGAATTACAGTTGACTATTCTGAATTACAATCGATAGTTCCTGATTTACTGTTAAATAATCTGAATTACAATTGATGTTTTCTGAATAACATCTCAAAATTTCCGAATTACAATTGGAAAAGGTGTAGACGAAAACAGCATTGGGTGCATGGGCGCCCATACCTATGGGCAGGGGATGAGGCTGTTTCCCCCTGAAAATGTTTGCATGGGCGCCCTTGATTGGGTGGATTAGAAAAAAATGGAAAAATTACAAACGAAGAATTCTGTAGATTCGACTAGTTCAGGCCAAGATTTAAATACTTGGATCGACCAATACAAACCAACCAATAATAAAAAAAATATGCTTCAACCAAAATTCACCTTCTATTCCAAAAAGTTTTTTTTTCGGAACATTTGGCACCACGCACCCTAAGGTGACATAGATTATTCTTAATAACTAACCTGGAATTCTGAACTGAAGAAGTGCGTTATGTATATAAGTTCTTTTTCAGTATGCGACATCGAAAATTTTAAAGAAAAATGTACCTCGCCCACAATATATGGGCTGTAAATTTGGTTCCGAAAGAGAGTTAAATAGTTTTTTGGTTTGATTCACTCGATCTAAGTACGAAAATTTTCTGGGTTATTCTTGAAAAAATGATGACTTTTTCACGCAGTTTTGGTTTTCATCCATTATTTGAATAAAATAGCTCATAACTCAGAGAAAACTATTCAGCTTAAATAATTTCAGGACTGATGGTACACAGTATTGAAAATTCAAAAATCGCATTGTTTGTCAGAGAATATTGATATAAGATTTTTATGATTTTTGACATACATGACTTATTTATCACCATCCCCTAATTCAAATGTATCATGTGTGTGTCTTGTGATTCTAATAACTTCCAATCATACACAATAGGTACTTGAGGTTGTTTTCTGATCGCATAACAAATTTCCGTATCGGGAATAATTTGCAGAACAAATAAAACATGCTCCATCTGTGTGAAACATTGTGAAGTTTTTTAATTTTTCATAAAATGCAAATGTTGGTTGACTTCTATGGGTCACTTCGATTTATTATAAAAAGAGAATCGCAGTCTTAATGAAAAACATCATTTCCCTACATTTTCCTATGAATACCTGTTTTGAATAAGCAGTGTTCCTTAGAATTTGAATCATATGTTTTTCAAAAACCAGAAGATAAAGATAAAAAGGGGGTTGAAGGATTTTTGGAGGATCGTAATTCCATGATAGGCATCGATAGTTTTTTCTGATCGGTTCACCAGCATTATTATTTTTTTCAGATATTTTTCCTAGTCATTCTATTCGGTCTTTTCCATGGAGTCGTACTTCTTCCTGTGATACTGAGTTTGGTGGGACCGAAACCATATAGAATCCATAAGCCTATTCCTCAAGAAGACACAGAATTGAAACCCCTAGAGAAGATCGAAGCTAAACTAAATTCGACGACGCCGGACTAGTCTAGGATGTTTTATCGATTTGATAGAGAAATATATATTTTTCGAGGAGTTGGATTTTTTATTTTGTCTAGTTTCATTCATAGATAATAACTGGATCATCAATTAAAGACGACAAAATCACCCAATTTACAATCTTTTTTTTAATAAAGTCGTAAAAATTCGTAAAAAGTTTCAATATTTCTGGGTGCGGCACTGACTATATTTAAACTCTGCAACACCAAATTTATTTTTGTCCAGCTTATTAGATTCATGAGTGCACCATCTCGGAGTAGATTGAAATTATAATATGCTCCTTTCAATTAAAAGGCAATTTGGAGTTCGAGTTTTGTCAAACGTTCCATATAACTCTAGAAAACTCCCTATTCTTCTCCATTAAATTTGTACACCATGAAGCATACTGTCTAATTGATTGTGGAGGCTTTTCCACACTCTCCTTTGGATATAAATAGTTTGATCTGGTATCATCTGGAGCGAAGTGAAGCTTTGATCTTACAGATGGTGTTTGATATTCCTTAGCTGGTTCAATATCTATAGGTTCTCCGATGCTGAATTTTTGTGATCATGAATTTTTTATGTATCAGAAAACGATAAAATTCATGCAATGCTTGGGGAATTATCCATTCTTGGGTATTGCTGAGTATGACAGAATTTTTTTGTTGCGCCATCTTTCTTTGACTAGATGACGTTAGTGTATCATGGAAGTGTACACATCGCCGAAATAAGAAAATCACATAACGAGCTAGATGAGAAGGACCGTTTTATGTGAAAATGTTATTGAAAACATTTCACAGTTTAATACGATGAATAATGAAAATAATATTTACTGGCGCCATCTCTCAATGAATAGCTAAACAGAGCTGAGGTTTGCTTTCATTTCGGGATGCATCCTGTTATATCACTCTGAAAGCATTGTATTTAGATTACATAGTAGGCTCACCTTATGGACTTATCATTGGAGGACGATGGAGGCGAAATGTAGTTGGCAGCACCGTCGAATGGATGCAGACGTTTATTAAGGTTGAAAATCGCTTGTTTTCGTTACACCCGACAGACTGGATTGTAACAGGACCGGCATCGGCTATTTCATAGCTTTACCGTACCTTTCACTTGGATTATATTAATATATTTGTTGTGTTTAATATCATCATTGTTCACAATTTACGAATAGTTGATATTTATATGAAGTTTATTCACTTGGTTTCATTTATCAGAGAGCTACAGTATTGATTGACACCAATTTTCGGGTGTAGCTAAATTGCAGGTCAGCAAATGATCCCCGAGTTATTTTTAAATTAAACAGAGGTGAAACAACTCGACCAAAAACCTGCTTCAGTGGAGAAAAAAAATCAACCCTTCAACCCCTTCTTTCGAAAATGTAGGTTGTAGGTTGTATTATACAGAGGTGAAACTCCACAAAATCTATTTTTGTTTCAAATATCCGAGAGAACGGGGGTGATTGGTTTGATTTTTGTAACAAAAAACTAATACATAAGGTCTAGTTTCTGTAAGAATTTTTGCCGACTGCAAGTTTGTTGTTTGAATTCCGAGAGAACAACGTTAATTCTTCATTAAAAGCTTCCGTTCATGGTCCATTACCAATAAATGCCTATACTTCAAACAATCAAAAACTGAACATAAACTTCTTTGACATCCCAACCCCCTGGAATGGTAATCTACATCTACCAAAGAGTAATGTGTGTGAAGTTAGCATCGAAAAGTTAGCAACGTTTCTGTAAAATTCGTTGCCAACCACGATTCCATAGGGCGGATTTCATGCATTGAAATTGAAACGTATTGACCAAAATCCAAGTTTTACTTAGCATGAATCGTAATCATAAGCATGAAGGATGACTGAAAAAACTTGAGAAAATAGAAAACATCATTAGTAGACTTTTGAATAGTATGGAAAACGTTAAAATTGAAAATGTCATTTTTGATGTTCGGAAAATATTTGAATTATATAATTAACCATTAGTCGGAAACACGAACGGCTAACACTTGAAGCATGAAAATCGGAGGAAAAGCCTGGAAAATTTGAAAATCTTTATTGATGGTGTCAGTTCGATTAGATAATTGCTCATAAGTCGAAAACTAGAGAGGGTGCCACTTAGAAATTTTCAGAGAATACGTGAAATGACATGATGATTCCGAAAAAAAATAGCACGGAATTTTCAGATCGGACGGAAACCCTGGAAAAATTAAAAATCAATATGGATGGTGACACTTTGATCAGATATTGGCTCATAAGTCGAAAACTAGAGATGGTGCCACTTGGGAATTTTCACAAAATACGTAAAAGGACATGCTTATTCCGAAAAAAAAGCACGGAATTTTCAGATCGGACGGAAAGCCTGGGAAAAATGAAAATCATTATTGATGGTGTCAGTTTAATTAGATAATGGCTCATAAGTCAGTATATACTGAGTATATACTGAAATTATTATTAAGAACATTAATTTATAAGTATTGTAAGACTGTTTCGCAATCAATGAAAACTCGAATAGGTACTAACAATGTAAAATTATCAATCTTACAGCATAGTTCGATTTCTATTGAATTTTTTTATTATAAATGTATGCACGCTTCGGTCACCTATGCTTTCGCTCCGAGCACTCTATCTCTTCGATTTATTATAAACGACAGCTTGGGGCCAAGTTAGCGCTCAGAGCTCACAATAAATAATGACCTCAGGTAGAATTGTTCGATACACCTCAGGTCACGTGATCAAAAATCCTGATCCGAGATGTGATTGAAAAACTGAACTACAACATTTGTGTTCGGTATGTACTGATCTGTCAGGACTTCTGTTCGCTTACACCGAAGATCTTACACCATAACGTGTTTGACAACTGTTGTTTATGACACTTTAAGGTAAAACACGATTAAATTTAATTTGAATAAACACAGTGTTCATAGTACATTCGCTTGAAAAAGATACAGTGTATCGAAACATGTCGCGAAGACATTACATTATGTGAAAAATTAATCGTGTTTCACCTTATAGTCTCACAACTATGGTTTCCTTCAAGTAACCGCCACCTCAATAAAAAATAAAACTGTTTTTTATGCATTACTTACATTCCAATATTCAACTACATAAAATATGGATCTATTTACTCTAAATTATATTACTTAAATGGCCGACTTGGTGAAAATACATAAAAATATCATTGAAAATCAACTGTGTGATTTCCACTAGACAGTTTGCCAAACCGCTACACGTGTTTCACTATAGAATAGCTTCTGTAGGCCTGAAAAAGCTATTGTGTAGTAAAGCACGTGTAGCGGTTTGGCAAACTGTCTAGTGGAAATCATACAATAAATTGTTTTTTTGATAACGTCAATTATATTATTAGTTTTGTCTAAATCACTGAATTATTCAGGTCAGATTTTTTTCATACGTATTTGTAGAAATATTCATGAATTAACATTCCAACTCAATGTTACGAATGTGATTACACTATTTCAAGGGAAGAGTACTTATAGTTTATTAGTCAACTTTTTTGAATTAATTTGCTTACAAATTTTTCAATACGTGCCTGTCTCGACTCCACGTGCCGGTCAAAAAGATCTCTGTAACGATGATATTTCTATCCAACGGTAAATACATTAGCGTTAGCCTACTAGGTAGTCTATATACAATGCTGAAAGTATCAAACGAAGCTGGACCTGACAAGAAAAATTTGTATGAGAAGTTATTCATACATCTTGATTCAAAAAATCACCGTAATGAGTTAAATATACAGTGTGGACAACGAAAACTTAACACCTCGATTTTCCGGCTTTAAAATGATAATGTGGAAAATCTCTTTTCCGCTCTTGTCATCAGCGTAACTCCAACCCCCTAGCGGAGGTGAGTAAAACCCCTTGATTTTGAATAGGGATAAGGAGTGTTGCTATACCTCAATTTGAAGATCTTATCGAGTATTATCTGATCCTGAAATTGCGCTGCACAAGTTCCATCGAAAACGAAATGACAGGAAAAATCGTGGAAGATTTTTTTGGGCAAAAAAGTAACAACATAAATAATAAAAACCTTTCAAATGCGTCGGATGAGAATAACAATGTAGAGATAAACTCCACACTGCCTCTTTCACTATTTCAGCTGTTACTTCATTATCGATGGATATTGCGAAGCGAAATTTTAGGATCAGGCAGTACTCGATAAGATCTTCAAAACACCCCCATTCCTATTCCAAATCAAGGGGTTGTTCACCTCCGGTAGGATTTTAAAATTACCTCACTGTTCAATCATCAATATCAATAGGTATTTAGAAAGGGATTGCTAATCGGTCATTTGCTGCGAGTCAATAATGGCCTAACTCTTCTACCACACACAATCAATGCATTTTGCCATGAGAATAATATGCAGTGATCAAAATCATTCCCGAATGCATACTGAATGTTTCCACCCAACAAATCAAACATGATATATGAACTATTGTCACTACTCTGTATTGTTTTTACTCTATGAATATGCTTGTATCGTCCGATAGTTTGATGTTTATACTTTGAACGGAAGATGTCGCCAACAAATTATTCAGAAGATAGCATAATATTGAGAATTGTGATTGTCTGTTCTACCGTTCTGATTTGCTGTCCAGACTGTTTCAGTTTTCCACAAAATAAAAAAGACTTCCTTGATGACTCACCTTGAAATATTAATGACACAAAACACAACACAAATTGAATTTGATTTCTCTACCTTGCACAAACTTGAGTCGCACTAACAAAAGCATTACGTACACGCCTGAAAATTTGTCAGTACACTGCTTAGTAAACAGTAAATGAACCGTACATCAGCCACAAGTCCCAGCTGACTCGATTTTCCAATGAGCACTTGTATTCAACTTCACCGTTTTTTATGAAGTCAAATACACTGGAACGCTGAAATATTGAGTGGATACAAATACATATTTTTTCGCAGAAAGCTAGGAAATTTCGACATTCCAGACAGAATTTCCTGAAGAAAAAGCCAAGAGTTCCTAACTGTGAGGGAATGCTATTTTTAGTGTTCTACATAAATAAATGAAAACAGTTTTCCTAGTTATCGAAGTAATTCCATAATGAATTTCTAAGCAACATTTATTTGTGAATAAAATTATTAACGATTTTTCCAAAATTATTCATCTGTCGAATTTTAAACGATTTGCGGAAAAATAGAATGTTTACCTCGTGGAAAAATCCACATCCCTGCACTCTGTGTAGCAGACTTCACAGTCGTCCAGGAATGTTGGGCTTGTCTTAGCTGGTAAGCAATATACTATTATTGATGGGGTAATGATTTGATGGTGATGGTGATTTGTTGGATCTGGTAGGTAACGAGGTTTAGCGTGTTTACAGTGATCAATGAAAATAATGGAAAAGAAAGACTAGGTATGAAAGATATACCAATATTTGCGTGGTAGTTCAAACTCGAGTTCAAACTATAGATAGTTTTCTATCAGGCAATCCACACCACGTGACAGAAAATGGCGGTTGTTGACACAGAAACTGCCATCATATCTTATCATTTCATCTATTTTCGGAGGTTCGGTGATGTTGAGATAACATTCAAGTAGAAGTTATCACCTACAGACATTAATGTTGAAATGGATCCGTTGGTGAAAAGTATGCTTGAAAATAAATTTGTGGATTTCCCAATTGAATATATCAAACGATCTGGAAATAGGTACCTGCCAATAGCATAGAAGATTGAGAATGTAAGTTTCTTTCGTTTCATCATTGATCAGCTGAACAAAGCAGGTTTTGTTCACGAATCATGTTCTTGTGTACGAATTTGGGATCTGCGATTGGTCTCTGAAGCACATTTCCCAATTATGATGGTGAACATGATTGGGTGATCATTCAAGTATTTATTAGACATCAGTGTTAGAACGAAAGTTCCCTACAATTTCTGCCTATTTGTTTCTGAAATGAGCAGTTTATTTGACTAAAGCTTTATAGAATATCGAAAAACAACTATTCATATGGAAAATGGTAAACTCTGTTTATCCGCCGCACTGAAGGAAAAAACGCTTTTCGGGCAGTTTACGTATTTGGGGCTCCTGAACAAAAAATCCAAATGAAATTTTCGGCGCCCTCAATTAGTTTCGGAGATACGGGCCGATTTTTGGGTGATGACTGGCATTTTCTAGAACACTCAAAATGCCCCCTTCTTTTTGATCAGCACAATGTACACACCCTTTATCATCCGCTTTCCACAATTTTTCAATTGGAAATACCATTTTCCAACAAAAAATGCACCTTTCTTCAACAGCTACAAAATCATATAAAATTCGGTATTCAACTGTCACCAACCTGACGTAATAGTAGATTATACCACGAGTCAAGAATAATAGTCATTTTTGTGAGTAGTATACTCTAGTTTATTCTTCAGTTTCATTCACCTCAATACAAATTTTGTGATAGGACTGCAATATAGAAATAAATACTATTACTATGAATACTATTACTATTAATTCTTCGCCATTATTTCTTAAGGGAATAATATATATATGATGAATTTTTTTTGTTAAAAAAGTAGTGTTTAAAATTGAAAAAATGTGTGAAACAGGTGACTAGGGATGGAAAAGAAGGCATTATGAATATTATTTTGTCACAGAAATGTGTACTGAAAAATGCCAGTCATCACTTATTTCTCCGAATCTAATCGAAAGCGCCGAAAATTTCATTTTGGATTTTTGTTCACGAGGCCAAAATACGTAAGTTTCTCGAAACCGTTTTCCTCTAACATAGTGCGGAGGATAAACAGAATTTGACCGAAAATAGTTCATGTTAAGAAATAATAATATTTTAGTTTTTTCGAGATTATCAATCGAAAAGGTAGTCAAATATGAAGTATCTTGAAAATAAATTGAAACTGCCACTTACCCAGGAACGATAGGTGTAATAGTCGAAAATAATATTGTTGAATAGAGGATCGAATTTTTTTTATATGAGGTATTGAAAAAGATCCTTTCTTGTGATATTTGAAAAAATAAGCTGATATCACCGTATAAGCCACGAATGAAATCACACAAATTTTTTTCTTGATGAGAAAGACTGAACTGACGAATATTTTCGTGAGCTTTGTTCGACTTTATTATAATATTACATTTAAAATGTAGAAAAAAATCATAATTACTGTCAGCAATTATTATAATTATGTTTGACGGATTGGATATTTTATGGCTTTTTCCTCTCCAAATAAATATTGGAAAAATCAAAAACTTCGTCTCACGATCATGACTATTCAAAATGAAATGTATCGAGCCTTCAGTATCGTTATTTTGTCACGATTAGTTTCCTGGAAAGAAAGGAGCTTTGAGATACTAATCATTTTCATTTTTTGTCCAAATGAGAATTAGAACTATACCAAATTTCTTCAGAAAGGTAACATTGAAAAATTACCAAACACTCTCTGTGATATATTGATATCATTCATAGATGTTCGATTCATCAAAAAAAGAAGAATTTGTATTCCAAGCACACAAAACTTAGGACACAACATAAAAATATAGGTTATCTAGATATTTAAGAAACTAATTCACATACACATACTAGATATTTTCTGATACAACTTCTTCTATTGCAATTTTGCTTTTTAATATGAATTCGTAGAAGACAAAAAAGTGCCCAAATCTGTGTCGATCTTTAAATTTTCGCACGACCTCAATTTCTTCGTTCGTAGTTATTTGGGTTCTTAACCTAGCACAATCTGGAAAAAATAAAAATTAATATCGTAATCTATACAAGAACAAGATCAGATTTCTTATCTTCCCGAAAAGTTGCGGTGTTTGATTGAAAAAAGTTTCTTCTTAATGAAACACGTCCTATCATTATTATTATTAGAATCCACCCACCACATAATAATGGATTTCAAACAGTATTTACTTCTTCGCTTTCAAACCAAGAATATTGTCGAAGCATTTGAACACGAACTGTGCTAGATTTTCTTTCATCGCGCTGTCTTTTACGTCTCATCTTCTGATCGAATCATTGAAATCATGGCAACTCATCACCGAAGCAATTCTCATCCGCTCTTCAGGCATGCCATTAAAAGGGCGCATCTAATAAAAAGACAAGAAGTGAACAGGTGAGCCAAGTGAAACGAACAGCGGGAGAGGCAATAAAGAAGAATTATTAAGGAAACCCATGAGCCAACAAATCCACTCAGAGTTGGCAGCACAAGTTGGGGATCAATGGCTCAGGACGGTGTGCGTTTCAAGATGGACTGCCATCTACCGACTCTATCGCGCGCTCCCGCCATATTCGCGGTGGGCTCCTCCGCCAGAGATTCGAATGATTCATTTTAGTCCGATAGTAGTGGGTAATAGTGTGAGAGGAACATTCTTACATCCATAAAGTGACTTGGTACCTAGTTTCGTTTTTTTTGTTTCTTTATATTCTGATTTTGATATGAAGAATACTGATTCATTGATTCAAACACGAAAAGGAAAGAATAATCTATTTGACTTTATGATTTGTACAACACACTCACCTAACTTCATGAACATGAGATTCATAATATATCTATATATTCAATGACATATTCTAATTGTATATTTTGAAACTTTTGTCGTGGCTTATTCTCGACTAGCTATACCATGTAAATCCAACAGAGAGAGTAATCCAAACAACAATAGATGCGTGATCAACGCGTGATCGCCACATACATTTACATCTGTTGGGTAGAATAAACACGACTCTTCACGCTGGCTAATCGAAATCAATTGCAATCGACTGGAATTCGCGCTACAGTGTCGGAGTAGTCAGTTACGTTTTAACGCTTGTGGTGTGTTTATATATGATATTTTGAAGTTTGAAATTTTAAAAATGTACTGGTACGGCTGAAGAAACTGCTAATATGTATCCCAACAGTTTATCCAAAAAAAGACCAAAAAAACCGCACCCCAAAAAATAAAATTTAGGTCGCTTAGTGCGACTCTGTACGAGTAGCCTTGGCTGAGTGATCACGTGCACACGTGCACAATGCATGATAATGTTTTTGATCACTTCTTTGCTTGGATGGACAGAGTTTAGGTAATTCTGATAGGCAAATGAGACCTTCAAAAAATATATATGAAATCTGATTAAATCAAAGTAAACCAGAACATGATGAATGGGTGACACACATTATTTCCAAAAAAAAACTGATTTGTAACTTTTCCCCACTGACTGATGACTGTTAGTTTTAACTTTCCTTTCGATGAGTGTCTTTTTGCTGAGATTTAGATAAAAAAACATAAATGACATGACATGACTGATTAATGTCTACGTATGCTTGAACTCAAAGACGATTAATTGGACGTGTTCTATCCAAAAGGAACTGTATCTGAATTGACGTAGCAACTTGTCATGGTAGAGATAAAATTCCACCCTTTTATAGATCCCAATAATAATTCCTATTTTTTTCAGAATGTGGTAGGTTGAAAACCCCGGTAAATGACCTTTTTCAACTCCCCAATGTGTACGCAAAAGTGTGGGTACGGTTTTATTTGTATAACTACTTCTCTTCGGGCTTGAAGGCCGTCGTTCTTTGGAATTTCTTCCTGACGTTTCGCTAGCGCGAGTGGCCAGCTTCTTCAGAGTCTTACTCATCTCCGATGACTGAGTCATCTCTTTTTCAAATTATCGTCTTTAGAAAATGTAAAATTGATACATACTCATCCTTTGAGTCTTAATCAGGTTCAAACCCCGACATACAACAAAGACGCAGCATCCTTATCAGAATGATAGAATTTGAGATCCAAACGTAAAGAACTTAACCTCAACTTAGTCGGTGAAATTCCTTGATATTGTACGTGACAACACAACACGTTAGCACTGAATATCTACATCACTGATAACTGCTTTCAACTGATTTACAGTACTATATTCCATTGAAAAAAAAAATGAAATTTCACAAGTGAACCATTTCCTGATTTATATTAATTCAGTTGGTAAACATTGTCGGTCAGAGTCCCTAGGGCATTTGCCAAATTTCTTGGCCGCGGCTCGGAGATATCGGAGGCTGTGGCTGTACTTGATAAGGAGCTTTGAGGAAAAACTGAATACCGATATTTTTCCTGTCCATTTGGTACTGGGATACTATATAAATGTAATCTCGACTCAGGTGTTGGTGTGTACAAGTTGAGAGGAGCACTTTTATGACGACACGTATCCTAGGACGACTTACATTATATGGCGCAGTTCAATCAATCAATCAAACGATTTATCCACCAGAGAAAATAACTACACATTCATACACCATATAATCAATAAAATCCATATTGGCAAATAAACAACAAAACACCCAGAAGAAGTTCAAAAGAAAACATTATTTTATGTAACTTACCTGGAATTTCAAGAGAATTAAGAGCATTATGTGAGTGTTCTTTCAATAGTGGCAGCGTGAGTTCCGAAGAAAACTATACTTTGAATGCAAAATATGGGTTGAAAATATAATTTCGAGGAGATTTTAATAGTTTATTGGTTTGACTCACTCGATCCCAGTATAGGAAATCACTGGGTTATTCTTAAAATAAACGATTACTTTTTCGAGCATTTTAAAAAACAATTCACAACTCGCAGAAAAATATTTCTTTTATCACACATGTAAGAAGTCAGCGATCCAGTATCTTCCATGGACATAAAAACTAATGGACTGGCCCTAAGAGAAAGAGGACTACGGAATTAGCAAGATATAATACTTCAAGTATAACCTCTAAGCGGATCCTTCTTCAAAGTACTACATTGAAGAAGGATGGGGGATAATTGTAATAAATCTGCTTACTTAATATTTGAACTGCCCCTAGCAGGTAAAGAGACTATAAGAAGGATAGAGTAATTCAAGTATAGAATTATCATTCTGTCCTTCACAATATCACTTTATTGTGCATATCCATTCACTCTTTAATGTATTCCGCATCGTGTTATGTGAGAATCTGTCATAAAGGCCAGTCCCAAGATGAATAAAAACCCTGGTGCGTTGACCGATATGCTTTTGTTTAGCCAATTCCTCTCGACCTGAGAAATCGAAGGGTAAACTTACATTTTTTGACGGTAGGTGGTGTTGAGGTGATACAAATGCGATTTTCTAAGGGTACATTTTCATTGAGGCGGCAGCTTACGAGTGATTTTCGATACCGGCGGTCTCATTGGATAAACTCTTGCGGGATCTTTCGTTCTCCAATAGAAATGTCAGTATACGAAATACGTAAGGTCAAGTTCGTCTAATAAAAAGCTATTAATTTTTTTGGAATGTTTGACAGTTCGATCTGAATTTGAATGCATTTGAAAGTTCAAAATCTTGTACTTAGTTCTTGTTTCTTTTCACGTTTTTGTTGTTTATATTCTTTTTAAGTGTTTATCGTTGCTGTTATTGTATTTGTTTGATTTTATAGTGATAGTTAGATTTATTATGAACCGATTTTCAAAGCTCAAAATAAAACGCTCGTGTAACGTGTAGGTATTACTTATCCCTCATATCATCGGCTCGTAATCACATTAAAATTGCATTTTTTCAACACTATGAAGAAAAAAGTACTTACCTATCTTCGGTTCCTCAGAAAGTAGAAAGATAAGATATTGATACTTTCCAATTTCATTCACAACTATTGTTTCGGAATATTTGAAATCACATCGCAATCACTGAGTTTTCGACTTATTTTTCATCAAATCGAAAGCAAAAGGAATACCTTATAATCAGTCAAAATGTGATAACTACATAATTTCTAGTATTTCGCGGAAAAGCAAGAAATTGCATGCAAAACATGAGACCATGAAATAAACATAACCTATGAATCTATAAATAATCGAATGGCCGTCGAGCAGACGGATATCATGGCATCACAGATTAAATTAAAATCACTTAAGGTGCGCCTCTGCTGGCAAACTCTCGAAGGCATCTCTTCAGTTAAAATTGATCAAAATCAAGATAGCGAAAAGTCGAGATAATTTGCTTGCAATCTATTAGGTATTAGTTAACACACCAGGGTTTTTATTCATTCATGTTATATGAAATCTGTCATAAAGGTCAGTCCATTAGTTGTAATGTCTATAGTCTATGGTATCTTCACTCCCAACTGGAACAAAATAACCGCCATCAGCGCTTTCGGTGGTTTTTGATCCCTGTTACATTTCCAAATTAATTATTTCTGATTTCTGTGATTACAACTAAAGATGTTTACTTATATATCCACATCCAATGACCACCCGCCTCTCGAAACAATCCCCCCACCTGTCAAATTATCACCGTCGCATCGCATCCGTACTTTCCGTCTTCGGCAATTGATAAAAAATAATAAGCGTCCCCCGAGGCAGTCAGGTAAAGAGCGTCGACAAATAGATCAAACTCCGGACGATCCGCAATTGAGTAGAAAGCTTTGGTAATGATCTCTCCTGAGCCCTGGATGAGGCAGATATAAATTTGTGGCGCTTTCGCTAACTCCCGGCCCGTGCGGCGGTGGAGACGGGGGCGGCGGGGACAAAATGGCGGCCCCCCTCGGAGTCGGAACGGTCGCCATGGAGACGGCCTCCTTGGAGATGAGACTGTGAGCGGACGTGACGGAGAAGGGCTATTGGTTCTAGCACGTCACTGTATCTGTAGTATTCACTGCACAGATCACAGAAACAAGTTCATGTAGGAAAAAAGATAGACCCGTGTTGTCTCACAAAAAGTATTACACCACGTCCCTTCAACATCTGTTGAGCCCCACTTGAAAGAAAGTTGTATGCATTAGAAGAAACTGGAAGGATCAAGAATTCAGAAAACTGTTTTATCGACCAGTTTGGGTTTTCCTTGATTGGTATCAATTTTCGTCTCCTGTAGATGCCAACCTTGATAGCGAAACTTAGCGAAACGCTCGTCGAGTGCAAAAATATCGGTTTGGTGTTAAGAGTAATTGATCTCTAGGAAAAGTTTCAAATTTATCACTGAAGAATGCAATCTCATCGTTTGTTTTTACAATCAAATGAGTAAATAGAGCTGTCATTGCTTGAAATTTGACATTCCATGGGAGACCTGATTTATTGTGTAATAATAACTACTGTAGCACAATGAAGTCATTTTTTTATCAGGTAAGGAAATGAAATTGAAGACATACCACAACTGTTACACATTTAATTAATTGTGTTATCAGGTGATAAAATTAAATCGAAGGCATACAATGTACCCCATTGTCATATCAAGAACAGTTAAGACGGAGCAGTTTTGTGTTATAGCCGCAGAAAATGATATATTTCAATAGGGAAGAATATCGACCGATGAGGGCGCTGGTGGTGGTTAAACTAGATCCACCATCTTGAAATAGTTACCTTGTTTACATTTGTGAAATAACGCGCCAAACTGAAATCCAGTCATCAGTTGCCCTCGCTAGACAAGATTTTGGTGTTTTTTTGTTATATTTTCACTGTACGAAATTTTTCTCGTGGAGGTTAATATAACTGTGTTCATGATGCTTTGAATAGCCGCACAATACCATTCATTGGAGGTGAACATAGATGCATTGTGTTTTAAAATTTATGATATTTGTTCCAGGACATTTTTTAGTTTTAGTGTAGTGTTAGTGAACCAAAGAGGCTTTTATTACATGGATGATGAAATGCGCCATAACTTTGCCTAAAAATAGACAAACAGACTCACCAGGTAACAAGAAATCATCTCTCTTGAAATGCAAGTAACACACTGAAGCCGCTCTAGGTGGTGATTTATGCAGTTTCAGTTTAATTTTCCAAGCCTTGTACCTGTCGATTTTCTCTTTCAATCCACTTTCCGTAATGTTTCCCACCAAAGATGTATTTCTCTTTTGAAACGTGTGGAAAGACAACTTTGTATTTCGGTTCCTAGAGTTGCGGCAACTTGGCACCAAACACTTTATACGGCTCACTGAGCGATCTGTATCCATGATTGTTTCATATTATCAATCAAAAAAACCACAACTTCAGATGAGATTTCCTGAATAAACACCAAAGAACTCAATAAATTCACACACATAAAATGGAGGCCGTTTGTTTGTGAAATTATCGCAGTGCGTTATATTTCCGCCAGACGTCGCATAAAATTATGAACTTCCCAATAATGAATAGTCGTTTTTTCCATCACAGCGTGTGATACACACAAAAAAGTATTAGATTTGAGCTCTCCATCCAAAATCTAGAACGTTTCCCTCTTGTGTAATAATTTCCATTCTAAAAGGCCACTAACTTGCATTGTAGTAGGTTTTGAGAAGTTTTGGAGTAGAATCATATTTTTATCATGTCCCAATATTACAAATCCACCGCAATAGCCTCATTTTTGATGTAGAAACATGATGAGCTGCGAAAAGAATCAAATAAAGTTAACTGAAAGGAACCATATTTGCTGTAGGCTCTTTATATTTTCTTAATATATTTCCTGGTATGGGGTAGTGCATATAATAAAAAAAAATGGTCATCTTTTTTGATTGATTATGGAGGAACTTCTAAAAAAAGATGAAAAAAATCATCTTCAGTTCATTCCAATTCCAAGGAAAGGTTTTTTACTTCTCCACGTAATAATTGTTTTTTATATTTTGATCAAGTGATGTGAATTTGCTGGGCAACTTTCTCTTTCGACTGGTGGTGGATAGAAGTTCCATTTTCTGAGCTATTCAACTCCTTTGAAACTTGATAAAAAACTGACTCAAGCAAATTGAAACTGGAAAAATAACAAATAAAACGTCTGAAAAAAATTGATAGCTATCAACCTGTGTATAATGAACGTTGATATGCTCCATTTCATTCTGTTAAATCCAACCAATGAAGATTGATTATATTCTTTTCAATCCATCTCGGCAATGGCGTGCTACTGGCAGTTATTCCTTCTTCGGGAGAGCTTCCATTCTAGCCCAAGTCTCCTGAGAAAATTGAAGTGAACAACATGGGCGCCCTTTGTCGAGATCTCAAGAGATGTGCGCGCTGTGAAGTGATTTCATTCGAACGATATATTAATGCAGGTCCATAGAAGTCGAAGCCGGGGCTCACTGCAGAAAAAGTGACTTGTAAATATATCAGATATAGCTATGAATGCGATGTATGCATATGCTAAAAAAAGTGTGAAGGAATTGGACTAATATTTTGATTCAGAAATGCTATGCGGTTTGACTGTTACGTGACGTAGAAATGTTGTTAGTGGGAATAGATTAGGTTTGATACATCTAATTGATTTATCGATCTCTGCAGTTGAAAAAAGTTGCTGCAGCTACATTAGAAATTGGAAATACCACAAAATTCACTATTTTTTTCAAACATTTCCTTATTGTAACTAAGTGAAAATCCAGTTCAGAAAAAAATATTAGATAGAACTCATCCAACACATCTGTGACAGATATCCCTGCGATGTTACAATCAAGTTTCTGCTTCATAACATTTGTTACATCGCTACGATACATACATCGGGATGTGAGTATTGCGATGTCAGAATTATATAATTTTGATGTGATATCAGCTGACGAAAATGTAACTAACAGGAATAGATCTGAATGAACTGATATATTTTTTGTATATTGACTGACTATAAGCTCATTAGCATTTAGTTTCAGCAATTTGACAGTTTATAGCACTTTTACGTTGGACATCTTCTGCCACATTCCTCATCATTGTCATGATCACAGTAAATTGCAAACGAAACATTACAAAAGTTGAGTCGCTCTTACATCTCGAAACTTGTAATCACGTCGTAAATATTAGGTTTGTTCTAGCAACACATTTAACCGTTTGGTAATTGGGCAGTCAAAGGCAGGCGCGAGGTGAATATTGGAGAGCATTATTCATTTTGCGCATTCCTCTGACTGCTTAAGACCAATTTCCAAAAGGTGAAATGTGTTACTAGAACAAACCTATTATCGCATAACTTACCATAGTTGTAAGGGAAGGGATGTGAGTTGAGTGGAACATTGTGACATGTGAGCGAGGTGAATGCAAGTTACCTATGATATGTTTTGGGTTATTACATGAAACTTCGTGATGTTGCAACGACATCTCTGCGATATACCTGTATGGCCTGGGTATTGGTACCAATTACAATACTCTCAAGTACTGTTCGAAAGTTATTAATGTGTGGTGCATGAATTTTTTCTTCGTAGTTTTTTGGGTTGTTAACCTATATATTGGAATTAATACAAGTGTGAAAGGGCAGATTTTCTAAATTTACCCAGAATATACGACTGCGTCAATTAAAAACAGTTCCTTCTGATTGAAACGCTTTCTATTTGTCACGAACTACTCATGTAACTCAAATTTGCCAATGAAAAGAATACAATTATTTATAAAAATACTTATCGTAAAAAATGGAATCCAATAAAATAAAAGCTACCCCAGCAACAAAAAACAGATCATATGTCAGTCAGTAGAGAGAACAGGTTCGTTATTATCTATTGCGTAGTCGCATACGTCAATCTAAATATATTTTTTGAAATCGATATATTGCCAATTCGCAATAAATTCGTAACATATGAATTGCTATTCCATTGTATTTATGTTTTGATTATAATCAAATTTTTTAAACATAGTTTTAACAGTTTTTTCAGTGGAAAATTCTGATCACGAAATCCCGATTCACAGATCCCGGTCCGGGATTACATTCCCCATGATCAACCTAAAGAAGTGATAACACTCTCAGAGTTCTGTGTTTTTACCATTTTATGTTTTTATCTATAACAATTCCTAAATATTTAGTGCTCTCAACTCCTTTAATATCTCCAATGCTCTTAATATTAATGCTGTGAAATTTTGGTCTGTTTACATCTGTGACTGTGAATGCTATATAATTTGTCCTATTTGTATCCAGAGACAGCTGATACCCATCCAACCACATCTTTATGTGGCTCATACCTTCTTGAACGTTTTCCTTTGTGACTTCCCAATCATATCCACTAAATATGGCAACCGTGTCATCAGCATATGATATTACTTTGCTATCTATGTCGAGTGTTAGGAGAGAATTGATATAAATAGTGAAGAGTATAGGCCCTAAAGCAGTCCCCTGAGGCACACCCACTTTCACCAGTTGTGGTTCACTTAGACTTTTATTGACTTTTACATATTGTGAGCGGCCGTTTAGATAATCCTTGAAAAGACTCAACACAGTACCACTAATTCCATACCGCTCTAGTACTTGTAGTAATTTTCCATGGTGTACCGTGTCAAAGGCCTCTGCTAGATCCAAGAATACTGCAATACATTTTTTACTGTTATCAAGATTATTCGAAACTTCATTGATAACCTCATACATGGCATCTGATGTGCTTTTACCTTCTCGGAACCCATTCTGATATTCACTTAATATTTTGTTGCTATTTAGAAAGTTTAATAATTGTGTTTTTAGACATTTCTCAGTAATTTTTCCAAAATTATTATTATTACACTAATTTGTCACCTGCTTTGTAAATAGGGGTTATGTCTGAGTTTTTAAATTGTTGGGAAACTTTCCGTCACTAAATATTAAGTTAATGATATGACTAAGAGGGTGGAGAATGTATTTTGCAGTTAGCTTCAATAAAAATGGAGTGATTCCATCACAACCAGGTGCACTATTATTTTTCAATGAATTTATGTTAAGTAATACTTCATTTTCTGTAACAGGAGTTGAAAATATTGAGTTGTTATTGATGGGAATATCATTCATTGAGAAATCGTGTGGTGTATTTATTTTTTCAGTCATTTTAGTGCCTATGCTAGTTTTAGTAAAATTAGACATCGCTGATGTTACAAACGATTGATAAGTCAAAATTTCTGTATGTGTCATGACCAAAGACATTAAAATGATGGACTAGTCTAAGATGGCTACATACTGGTGCTTTCAGTGTTGCGATATTGTTTCAGACAAACCTGTAGACAGGGTGTAGTTGTTCAAAATTACGCCTTGAGGGTACGTTTGTGGTTGAGATTCCTTTTCGAGATCACTCGATCCATGGAACACGTTGTTGCCAATACAGATCACTTTTGGCTAGAACAGAGAATAGAACGCGGGATTATTCTGAGGCTGATGAAAACCAACTTCATCTTCAATGACCTACCTCCAAGAATAATCTCACGTTGTAGTATATTCAACAACCATTAAAAAATTACGTAGTGATGATGAAAAAACACAAGAGAAGTTTGCTGGTAACAACATTATAGAGTGTGCACGCGTTCTGAATATTCTATAAATGCAGTGATATGTGTTTCAGATATTCTCAGTTCAACCCAGAAGTTTATGAAAAATAATAATGATTTCACTCACTAGAAAAAATGACATTTTCCCGCTTCACATATCCATAAAATTTGGTTATGAAACGTAATTTCTGTAACACGATGTATGATATTGGAAGTTTCTGCAAACAAATCTTCCGGTGTTTTGTATAACAAATTTTTGTGAAAATTCCATAGTATTTTCGACGCGAAGTATTGAAAAACAGCAAAGCTCCTGAAATTTCAGTTGAAAGATTACTTTTTTCATTTAGTTTTTGTTGTATTACCACAAATGGAACAGCATGAGTCACTCGACGAATCGCTGTCGCTTCTTCTTGATTTGCGGGTCAGTTTATGGGCCATCTACGCCCTGTGTTGACGAAGAAGCTCTTTCTTCCAGCACTCTTATGCAGTGACGACAAGGAATTTTTTCTTCGCCGACATAGCTGGCCATGCAACTTTTATACCACGAGAAGTGTTCTTCATCAGCATTCGGATCAAACAACTTCTCAAATTTGCCTGAAATTTCGTCTTTGCGTCGACTTGCTGAATTTGAATGTTTTTTTTTTGGTTCATTCACCAGTTCACCATAATTTTTCGTTCGCCTTTTTTTTAATTTAATAATTATAGTGATATTTATTCACTTCAAAAAAAGTTATCACAAAATTCGAAGCACTGCTAGTTTATAATTATGGAAAATGTATCTCTTATAATAATGGATGAAGTTCAGCTATCACTGAAGTCACAAAAACTGTTGAGAAAAGCGCGGCCCGCTCCAAAACTCGAGAGAAGGTATGTGACGCTGGGAAGGAGATTTATAATAAAACTGACAACGGGCTATTCTGACAACTTTCAGTTCCAGGTTTGAAAGGATCTTGCAAAAACATTCCAGTCGAGAAATAGCGGTCAATGGTTTCTGCATTCTATACAACATATTTTTTCACAACTACAGCGATGGAATCGAAAACTCCTACTATAGGGCCGAAAAAAAAACTGGACCATAATTCCGTCCGGCAACCTCCAAAATATTATTCATCGAGTCTTCCTCAACTCAAATTATCAATCAGAATGAGGTCATCGGTTTTTTCAAACGGGATGTTTCGCAGCGCCCGCTCTAAGATGGATATTTCACTGTCTGTAAAATATGAATGGAATTTGGAGCTCAAGTGGTTACTGTATGATATCAATCATCAATTGATGTTACGCAACTAGAGAGAAAGAACCCCCCTCGAAGTGATAAACGAACCCCAATGAAGCTCCCCATCTCCGACCATGTAGTAAATAGAAGGGAATGGAAATTCCAGCACCGGCAGGGCTAAATTAAGCGAAAAATCTTCTGCGTGCATAATTAGGAGCAACGAGTCGTATAGGGCTTAAGGGACGTCTTCCTCGCACTTTGCAACCCGAGCCTCCAGTTTTGTTCGCCTTCCGCGTCTTCCCAGCTGATTTATGAAATTTCACATTTGACACCAAAGACGCACAAGTCATTTTGATAAATTACCCCGGAGGTGGATGGGGGAGTAGAACGCGGAGAAACGCCTCGCTACGCTAGGTTGATTACGCTTGGAAATTTTATTGAATACGATCGGGGAAAACATATTTATCCACGATTATTATTCTCTATGCGAATAAACGATGAAAAAGGTGAAGGCTAGACTGCTTCTACAGGGTTTTATAAAGATTGAATGCACTAGACCTTTTAACCGATTGAACTGATCAAAATAAACCAGGCGTTTAGCTCACTTTTCAGGTACTATCTCAGGTACTATATTGTTCCTGGGTTCGATTTTGATATTTCCTGAGTTTTCATGTTTTCTGGAAATAATCCCAACATATATTCCTCCTTCACCGAGCTCAATCGACCAAAATACGTGCATTTCCATGATTTTCAAAAAAATTTGCTTTCAAGCAAACGCTTTCGTGTAAAATAATCTAAGATATAATCCGGAGACCGCAGTTTATATCAAATTATCATTCACTCGAGTCATTTGCTAAGCAAAATTTCAAAAATCAATCGGGATATAGCCCCCACCTATGGTATAATGTACCCGTTATACGTCTGTTTGCTCCACCTAAATGAAACCCATTATTCACTGGTGAATAATGAATAAATGAGTCATTATCTACTGCTGTCAAATGTAATGACCTAGCTATAAATTTAGCTATAATATTATATTTTTTGCTACAAACAACCGATTTTGTAAATTTTATCGTGTACGTGTAAACCACCAAATATTTTCAATTCAGTTCTTTACCTACATATAAAAAAAGAAGACAAGGAGCATCAACTCATCTGAGCTATCAGCAACTATAAATGTGCATGTCATATCGAAATCCAAACAAATTTTACTCAATAAACCTGTCAATAGTATTGTATGGAATATTTGTTAAAATAAAATAATACCGTTATTAGAAATATGTATGTAATGTAACAAGATTTTCCAACAAAAAATTTCAAGATTTTCTTTATAAGTCGTGGATAAAGTATCGTATTCTACTCGCGTGTAATGGCTATTATTCTCTCTGTGATTTAGGCCACTCGTCTGCTGCTCGTGGCAGTAAACTTCACCTCGTGAATAATAGCCACCATTATACGCTCGTTGAATAATATACTATTAACTGTGAGAGACCATTTCTCTAACTCATTGTAATAAACCGAAGTCGGGTTAATTGGGTAACATTAAAGTATATTATATACCAAGACATGAAGTGCCTCAGTTCTCTCGAGAGAAGAATTTTATTAGGTATTTGAATTTGTCGAACAGAAAGAATGACTCTGACACGTTCTATGGTTGACAGGTGGCAGTAACCATGCTGCTCCTGAGGTATGACGTAGGGAGTTAGTAACAAGGCTACTTGCTGAAAAACTTCATCAACATCTCCTTGAATCTTCTCTGATACCAAAAAATGATTAGTGTGATGTTCACTTTTGCTGAAGTTTGTATGAAACTTTTCCTAGAGATCAATTACCCTAACACCAAACTGATATTTTTGCACTCGACGCGCGTTTCGCTAACAAGGTGCAATGATACGTATCAATTTTCTTCTTCTGAAGATGCTAACCTTGTTAGCGAAACGCGCGTCGAGTGCAAAAATATCAGTTTGGTGTTAGGGTAATTGATCTCTAGGAAAAGTTTCAACTTTTACACCAAAGGTTCCAAAACTCATCATTTATGAAGTTTGTATACTATTTTTTATTCACGACCGTTCAAAATTATACTACAGAATGAACTGGAAACAAAAATTTGCAAGCGACTGAAACTACAACTTTTTAATATGATATTTTTTTTGTATCTTGCTTTGTTCCTGCGCAAATAAATACTTTATTGCATGTCTCTGGAACAACATAATGGAAGTTGATGACATTCTCATTAATAAGGCAGAATACGGAAAAGAGCTTGGTTTGAAAAAGTTATAGTTTCAGTTGCTCAATGCGAAAAACATGCAAAAAAATCATTGACCCACATTTTTTTTTGATAAATGCTATAAGACAACAACATTTCAACGAAATCAGCTCAAACAGCATCAAATATTTGGAGAATAATTATTTCTTTCACACCCTGTATCTTAAAAATGGTGCATTATACCGGACCTATAGTTATGGGAACTTTTCCTCTTAGAAATACTCGATGAATCACCCCTTCTTGTCGCCACGTACATAGATAACACCCTGTATGTTTGTAGAACTTGAGATCAACATTATTGGTGAACATTAGGTTCGTCTATACCGAACCGTAGAGTCAGAGCACACCGTTAAAGCATCGTATCTCGCCCGCTTTTTTCCACTTGATTTACATATACCATCATTTCTCACTGATTTTTCTGTTCAATCATAATACAATATAGCCCTTATTACCGAAGATCACCCCCTACAAATAAACAACCGAACAAACGGAGTTAGAAGAAACCTCTTTATGATAGGTTTGTTCTAGGAAAACATTTCACCGTTTGGAAATTGGTCTGAAGCAGTCAGAGGCATGCGCAAGATGAATATTGGAGAGCGAAATTCATTTTGCGCATGCCTCTGACTGCTTCAGACCAAAATGAATTTCGCTCTCCAATATTCATCTTGCGCATGCCTCTGACTGCTTCAGACCAATTTCCAAACGGTCAAATGTGTTGCTAGAACAATCCTAATATTAGTGTAGATGGTATAGATGAGGAGATGAACAGCACCGGACTGGAAATAGATCCTTGAGTGAAATATGAGGACGCTACAAATTCTAGACAATTGCATTAGTTATAATAATAATATATTTATTGTTGAAATAGACATCCTAATATACAAAAATATATATATAAATTATAGTGAGCACTAGCATACACAATATTATTCATACAATATTCAGTGGTATTAAAAACATGCAATATATATAAAATATAGTAAGCATTAGCATACACAATGGTATCCATACAATATTCCGTGGTGTTTACAACATTAAGTATAAAAAAGAAAATTTAAATTAAATTAAAGTAGTTGGAATAAACAGATAATAGGCATATTAAACATGTTTGACAATTCAAACAAATATTAGACAAGTTTGCCAGTTCACACAATTTTGAAGACAGTGGTTAGTTAGAAGCCATTTTAAATTATAGAAGGTTACTGGGTTTGTGATGAACAACTCAACTAGTATGATATTGTGCTATGAGATGTTTAGCAAGAGTTGATTTGAACTGCTGGATAGTCTTGCATTTTTTTATTTCATTTGGAAGTTTATTATAGTCCAATAGTCCTCTGTGAAATAGAGAATTGTCTCCTCTGGCATCCCTCAAGGATCTGTTTTCGGTCCACCATTCATCTTATCAAATGATGAGTCTAACAGCAAAATAGAATTGAGTTTTTCTGTTGAGATCGACATGATCTACCTTTATGTTGAATTTGGGTAATCGTAAACACCTTGTATCACTATCTGAATTACAACAGAAGTTATTGCAAGGAGGTCTGGATGAATATGAATCCTCTGTACATGCCCTGCTGCATATACACTGTAATGAAAAGTATTCTGTCACCCTCTATCTGAAATCCACATTATCATCGAGTGCGATTTTACGACTGGCCGTATATTAATTATCTAATTTAGTTTAACGTGGGGAGCAATGTAAATGATTCCGGTGGCGGCACATGTAATTTCGTGCGGTGGACTGGCCCGATCAATCACTGGCACCCAATTAATGCGCTCGTCGTTTGCCCGATCATGTGTGCGGAGCCTTATCTGGTGAACTCCGGTTTACTGACTAATAACGGGATTAAACGTATTTGTAGTTTCACGCGCCGCGCTAGTTTCACTTGTTAAAACAGGATTAGCTCGGCGATGATGGCTAACTTGATTTTTAAATTGATTTTTTAATTCGTTGATCACGGTTGGTATACATTGGAAGACAACATAGAACTGATTTTCCTTCCATATATACCTAATGTTGAAGATTGAGGATTTTCCACTCCCTGGAAAGTTTCAAGGGGTTGTCCAGTATTCAATTCTGGCAAAGAAAGCTTCATCAATGATTATAATATTATAGACCAATATCTTCAGTATCAATTTTCTCAATATTATTTGAAACTATTCTACCAGATGAAATCTACGATCATGTTCGACAAATACCATCTCAATCCCAACATGGTTTTGTGAAGTTTGGTAGTACGACCACCACCAACTCTTTTGATGAACAACAACAAGTTGATGTGGGGTAAACGGATTTCGGCAAAGCCTTCGATGAAATCCCTCACCATTACTCTCTGGAAAGAATTGGACGATCATTGAAATCCTTTTTGAAAACAGATAATCTTCTGTGGAATATGAAGGAGTTGAATCTCCAAGATTGGTGTCGAGTTCAGGAGTTCCACAGGGATCTAAAAATTGTTCTAAAAAAATTGTTCTAAAATTGTTCGTTTCCGTTAACCAGCTGACGAACGTCAACCCTCAGAAGTCGAAACTTGTGCGAGCAATGGATCAACGAGGCCTTACCTTTTAACGTGCGATTACCCAGCACGGTGGACCGGCGAGGATTCGAACCCCGGCCTTCCGCTTGATGGGCAGATGTGCTAACCACTACACTACCGAGACCACAAATCTAACCTCGGACCCTTGCTCTTTCTTCTATTTTTTAATGATATAACATATGATTCCATGAACTCGAATACTATATGCCAATGATTTGAAGTTATATTGAAAAATCAGTGATGTTCGGGATTGCGAATTATCAAAGCAGGACTTGACAACTGTAAATAACTGGTGCGTTAAAAACAACTTACTCCTCAATACGAATAAATGCAAGGTAATGACGATTGGTCGTGGGAGTGATCCACATGCCTTTGATTATTGTATATTTGATCAACAATCATTATGGTAACGCTGTACAAAGATGTGGGTGTAACATTCGATGAAAAACTCACGTTTGCGAATCACATACAGTCGCATGCGAGACTACTCGTAGATTGAGATTTTTCATCCGAAATTGTAAGAGATTCCAATCTTTTGAGAAAGTACGTAGTGTTTCTTACTCAATTGTTAGAACCAAATTAAAATATGGTAGTGTTATATAAAACCCCTCCCTACACAAAATATATTTGAATCTGTGCAAAAACATTCTCAAAATTTGCATTTCTCAAAAAGTATGGAGTTCAACCAGGAAAGAGATATGACTATAATCTTTTGCTTGAGGAATTCAACTCACCATCTTTGTGAAAACAGAAGGAAATCGTAAATCTTATTTATCTTCACAACTTAATCAACAACAGTATATATCCTCCTAGACTATTACTGTCTTTCAACTGCAATATTCCAAGAACGTCTAGAGTAAAAACATAAGTTTTGTCCAATAATTGTTAATCATGGCATCATTTTCATGGTCCGTTCCCAATCTGTGAAGAAGTTAATAATCTGCGAAATATCAATGTAGATATATTTATGAACCAGAAAAAGAAAAATCAATAGCCTTATTCCATTACTGATCTCAAACTGCACATGCATTTACCCCAATTATGTAAAATACACCTGTTACTGGGCCTTCAGCCTTCTGTATGTAAAATGTATAGATAAATGAATAAATTATCATAATGGTGAATCTTTGTTTTGCACATCAAAGTGAATCAAACAAAACCAACTTTCAGTTCGGCCAATGGATCATTAGCAGAACTATTTTAACAATATGATATTTACCATGAACGGTTTGACACCACAGCCGGTTTAATGAAAAGCAAAGTTTTATGATATTTTCAGAAATTTGAAGTTCAGACACACGAAATAAAGAATGCCTCAAGAATATTCTCATGGAGATCTGATATACCAAGTATTGAGAAACATTATTTGTTTTTTTTTTGACACTTCAAACATCCTTTATGAAGAGAAAATAATGAAAATTATAGTACTTACTGTTGATATGTATTCATCATCAAATTCAAATTAGTTTGAAATAAACTAAGAAAATATTTGGTATACCAAGAAAGGTACATAATCTTTCATATGACCACTGACGAACTCACCCGGTACTTTTCACCGAGGAGAAATAAATGTTTCTAAACATAAACGTGAATAAAACTTCATCTATTCATTGTGTTGTATTTCCTATTGGTGTTATCTACTTGATCACGTGTGTTTTGTCTTTTCTGGGCCTGAATCAACCGGCTAATATTATGATGTTTTATCCTCCATGAAAGTTTTGACACTGATTTTTAGAGGGGAACACCAGAATTCTCCAGAAGAAAGGTTCTTTACACCACCATGAGGATTAAAAGTTAGTATGAATTTTCCACCAAAGATTATACCAACCAACCAATTCATCGATAAGTTGAAGAAAATATTATCTATAAATGAGTTTTTCGATGATTCTCTTTGAAATTCCTCAATTCCAGGAGATCAGTTTTAATTTTATTTTATATATCTTTTGTGTTTTAAATATCCACTTTGAACTCGAACGAGATTAATGGAATTTTTCCTAGACGTAGAAAAAAATTTGTGTAAAATAAGAAAGAAAATAGTCTAACTCACAAATTTTTTTGTGATTATGCAAAAAGTTATACTTTAAAATATGTACTATTTTCACTGAAAATTTTTGCACTAGCAGGAAGAAATGTCTGTTGTACGTCCACAGTGAAAACGTCCAAGACTGATGGTTAACTCGATACTGAATAATATATACGACACATATTGAAAAGTTGCATTAAATTCCAGAGCCTTAACGTGTTTCAATTCGAATTATTTATTTTGGCAGTAATTGCCACCACTATGTGAATACCCAAGTACCAAATTACATTCCTTGCCTTTGGCCCTATTACCGCGAGTACTTGTTCCACAAATAACTGTTTATTTCGACACCGAAGTGTTTATGATGACCACTAGTTCTCAATATTCAACATAAGGACTTCGGCTCTCCGTTTTTCCTGATTTTTTGAAATGTTTCTGGGCCACTTTTCAGCCCTAATGGTAACCACCCGAACTCCCAAAACGGGCGACGAAACGACAGCGCCACTTCAATCAAGAAAAGTCCCCAATAAAAAAGCTCCAAGAAGTAGCAGCATTCATTTGATTGCCGGGAATCGACTCCCGGCTGCTTTATGCGACATAACCGGGATACCCAGATGTTCCGAGGGATGCATTTAAACTATTATTATGCTGATCGGGCCATGATAGCGGGATTACACTTGCAATAAAACCCGCACTGATACATATCAATGCAACCTCAATATGCTCTCGGGCCGGGGGCGGTTATTTATGGGGACGCGAGCTGGTGACGGGTCGAAACCGCCCATCGGAGGGGCGCGAGTCCCGCTAGCCCATTACCATTATGCTAATATTCATCTTTATTGGATTTGCCGGCTGATATTATTATACTGGTACATATGTGTGTATGATCTCGGCTATTATTTTAACTTAGGGTTGTAATGAAACGTTATGAGTGCGGCAAAAAGCTCGTTTGTGCTGATCATTGGTCTAATTATATTGGTTTATACGGCTCCTATAGTGTCGTTGTGATATACCAGCTGTCACGGATTTGAAGACGCTGAATACAGAAAAATAATTGTAAAAATATGTCAGGTCCAGTTGAGAAGATAGACAATTATGTATAGATTGAAAATCACTGATTTTATTTGTATTTTTCATGATTTTTTTGTCAGAGATGAGCTGGATTCAATGTTTGGGATGGTATTCTTGTAGACCAGATTTTTTTCCAATGAACATTGAGAATGTGCTTTTGATCTTGGAATAATCTCTTCGGTTGTAATATATGGCTTGTCTCACTAGCAGATTTTGGCATTTGATGAAGAAATCACATTTCACACAAAATTCTATAGTTTTTTATCTTGCTTGCGGAAGGTATCGTATAGAATATCCTATTCTTAATGAGAATAAACTGTAGTATTTTGGGGTGATCTTGTTTTTTTATTCTCCACTTCTTAGTGACCAATTAGTTACTTTTCAAACTGAAAATATGTCATTACTATGCGAATAATGACTTGAATTTAATAGAAGGAGAACGTTTAATTTCAATTTCAATGTCATTTTACCAAACTCATACATTTATCATGTTTGATGAAAAACATAGTATTTGATTATAGGGTTTCTTTTTTCATGAATAACTTTCAGCTTCTATATATATATATTTACTTTAGAGCTCTCAAATCGATACACTGAATATACAGTTATTTCGCACAATTTGTGTTATCAGGATTCTATTTAACTATCTGTCGAGCTTTGCTTTCGAGAGTTGCTGGATTATCGAGGACAGTAAATTGAATTATGTCAATCTCAAATAGCACAAATTAATTAAAGTTGTCGCTCGAATCCGTATATTAGCATATGTAGTTGATCCTCCATATGCCTATTGTATGCACACACTTTTTCAGATTCTGAATTTGTCTCCATGGCATATGCTGAATTGCTCGATATAGAAGTAGGTTCTTGGTTGATTGATTTTAAATTATATCCCATATTCGGTGGAGGAAGCAAATGATTACGATGAAACTGACAGTAATATTATTTGACTACAAATCAATATATCCGTAGCTACGAAGAGAGGTATCTCAAAGTTCTAAAATATCGAGTATGTAGAATCAATCCTTTTTTCTCTCTAACGAAAATGAAATTGGAAATTTCAGAAATTAAGACTTGTATGAGATTGGGTGAGGAGAATTTATATTTTTACACAAGCTTTTTATATTCTCCCAGAAGATGAATAACTGTTCGAAGATCATCGTATGAATGAGAAGTTAGATATTGTTCCGGAATATATAATATTCATCGGGTATATCACTTGAGCAGGATATATATTAAAGTTATTATTTAATCATTAATAATATTGAACTTCTCATCAATTCAAAATGAGTCTGATGATTATTTAAACAGAATCGATATTGTCGAAAAAATTAAATGAAGAAATGAATGAATGAAATAGTAAAAATAAATGTTGAAAACATGTTTCAAGTTGAGTGTACTTACGACGTTTCGATTGCTGGTATCCGCAATCGTCGAGATGACTGACAATATTTCGAGGTATGATCGGTTATAAAGACTCGATTTCCCTATGGTGGGGGAAGGGGCGGTACCAACAATAAGTGTCACAGTCGGTCCTTGTCTTGGATAAGCAGCCTCCACACATTCCGGATTTCCACGCTGGGTGACTGAACGCGTCGTTGTTGAGACGTAGGCGGCTTACTTGAATTTCCTCTCGAACCAATGCTCCTCCTTGTGTATGACCTCGGATTCAGACCATTTTATGCTGTGATGGTTTGTCCAAACATGTTCCGCTATTCCTGATTTCGTGGTTTCTCCTCGTTGTGTGTTTTTCTTATGTTCGCCCATTGTTACTTCCAATGGTCTTCTGGTTTCTCCGATGTAGGATTTGCCGCACTCACATGGTATCCGGTAAACGCAGTTAGTGGTGTCGCCGTTTTTATTCGATAGTCGAATTTTTTTGAGCTGGCTGCCTATTGTGTTCCCTGATCGTAAACAAACTCTGACGTTGTGTGTCCCTTCTATTCTCTTGATCCTCTCTGAAAGTCCTCTCACTTACGGGATGATAAGAACTTGTTGTTCCAATATCTCCTTAGTGTTCTTTTGATTCATTCAGGCCAATGTCTGATCCACTAACAAACTTCGAGTAGCTGTTTTTCTGATTATCCTTCCCTATGTTGTAAAGTTCCGTGTCGAGACTTTCTTCGGTGTTGCACGATCATTCAGAGACATGACGATTCGTAGATTGGTGGTGATCGGATTGCTCATTCAGGTATTGTCGAGTATGCGTTGGTATCCTGTAGACTGATGTTTCCCATATATTTCTAGTATTCTTCACCTCCACGTCAAGAAAGGGTATTTTGCTCTGAGATTCTTTTTCCATTGTAAACTTGATGGTGGGCGTCACTTTGTTCAGGTATTCTAGAAAGGCGTCCAATTCTGCATCTTGGTGGTTCCATACTATGAACGTGTAGCCGACGTACCTTAACCATACGTGAGGTTTCTTCTTGGCGTGTTCGATGGCGAATGCTTCGAAACACTCCATGTAGATGTCGAATATAACCGGTGATAGTGGTGATCCCATTGGTAGTCCTTTATCTTGAAAAGATCCTTCAACTGGAAGTAGCAATTCTGAACTTAGCAATCCAGCAACTCCATGATGCCTTCTATTGGTAATTTTGTTCTATTCTCCCGAATATTGTCCTCTCTCAGCTTCTTTTTGATGATTTAGTGCCTCTTTGACGGGTACGTTGGTGTAGTATTTCTACTTTGGAATTAATTAGCTAGTCTCCTTCTTCGGCCTCGATTCTTCTCAAGATTTCAACGATCTGTTTGTAGTTCTTCATAAACGACGTGGAGTTTCCTTGTAGTTGCTGGAGGTAGAAATTTTGCGAGTCTGTGGGTTGCTGAGTTCCTGGAGCTGATGATCGGCCTGACGTCCGTCTTGTGGATTTTTGGAAGCCCGTAGAGATGATGATGCGTTAGTGAGGATCTCTCCTTGTCTGAAAATCGAACTTAATACTCCTTCAGTGTTAGGCATACCTTTCTCTCTATCGATGAAGTGAAGTCTCTGGAGACCGCGCTGTATTTTCCTTTCTGCAGCACATTTTGATTTTTGCTTCATACTGGTCGACTTCCATCACTACTGTGGCGTTTCCTTCATCTGCGGGTAGAATTTTGATCGTATTATCTCTTTGTATACTGCAAAATGCTTGGTGCTCTTCTCAACTGAGGAGAAACCACCAAATCAGGAATAGCAGAACATGTTTGGACAAACCATCACAGCATTAAATGGTCTGGAGCCGAAGTCATACTCAAGGAGGACCACCGGTTCAAAAAGAAATTCAAGGAATCCGCCTACATTGTCAACAACGACGCATTCAGTCACCCCAGCGTGGAGATCCGGAATGTGTAGAGGCCGCTCATCAAAGGCATGGAACGACTTCGGCTTGATGAAAGAGAATTTCGCCGATCAGCGCACCCGTGCGCCTCATTTTTAGTACCGCCCCTTTCCCCACAATAGGGAAATCGGGTCTTTATAACCGACCAAACATCGAAAAATTGGCAGTCATCACCCGAGGACGGTTGCGGATACCAGCAATCGAAACGTCGTGAGTACACTCAACTTGAAACTTGGTTTTAACAGTCATTCATACTATTTGATTCATTTATTTATTCGAATTTTTTGACTTTTATTTCAAATTCGATATCCCAATTTTCTTGTCACAATATTATTTCATTCATCTCTATAGAGGTAATTGTTAGAGGGCTCCTTCTTGTGATAAAAAGTAGGATGACATCTGAGTAACATAATGTATTTTAGCCTGAAGAAGCTGTCAGATAACGACAGTACTCTTCATACCAGTTTCTCTTCCAGAGTCCCCATACCAGCTCGGAAAACAAAAACTCAAAGAAACATTCACGTTAATGAAATACTTGGTAAAAATAATAGAATGGGGTAACATGAACTTGGTGGAATTCAATGCTATGAAAACCCAGGCATGTCTCTTCCCAAGAAAAGCCGATCTATCATCAAATATTCAGATGTCAGGAGTAACTATTCCTACAAAATCGAGTATCACGATACTAGAAATTACGATCAGTGATGGGAAAACCATGTGACATCGATCGCTAAAAGTGATTCCCAGAAACTTGGATTCCTATTTCGTGCGAAGAAATACTTCACTTCTCGTCAGCTTCTAATGATCTACAAGGCTCAGATACGACCTGTCATGGAATACAGTTCTCATGTGTGGAGTTCGGCACCAAAACATTCATTGAAGCTTCTCGATTCTATTCAGAGAAAGGCAATTCGTCTTGTTGGTGATTCTTCGCTCACAGACTAGCTCACTTCATTGGAAGATCGTAGAAGGGTCGGAGACTTGTCTCTCTTCTATAGCTACTTGCACGGTCGATGCTCTTTCGAATTGTTATCAGTCGTTCCCCCCTTGGCAGTGCCTGCAAGGATGACTCGGCGAGTGCGGAATTCCCACCCCTTTGTTGTGAATTTGGAAACCTGTCGAACCTCACTTGTTCAGGAATCTTTTTTCAATAGAGCAGCTGAGCTTTGGAACCCCTTGCCAAGAGAGGTTTTCCCTGAGGCTCACAAACTTCAGAAATTCAAAGTAAATGTTAATTCGTACCTCCTGTCCCTTGATTCACGCGGTGTTCTTTGAACATTACAGGGCTTCCCTTTCGTGTGAATCTGCATATAAAAAAAAATCCTCTAGAAAAATCCTACACGAAGCTGAATTAGTATTCATTTATATGGGCTTTAATCACGTTTCGGGCAATCCATTCCGAGTCTACACATTTTTTGTTTCAGGAGTGGTTTTAGGTGTCACTAGATTAACACTTGACAAATCAAAAGTTTTGGGTATAATTTAAATAACCCCGAATTCAAAAAAAAAAACAGAGAAATTTTCAATCACACGAACGAACGAATATTCAATGCCTGCCCTTTTCTTGAAAGCGAAGGAAAACAAGATTCCTTCCATAATTTTTTTAATTATCGACTGTTATAAATCCCGGAGAGAAAAGCTGAAAGGACGAGGGCGAGGCAATAAGTGAAAAACGAAATGGCCCCGGTTCTTATTCGGGATTCTTATGTTGATTGCTTAGGAGTTGAGTACGTCCCGGAATAGCCGGAATCGGGAAGGAAACTCGTTTAGTTTGGATTAGAGGGGAATGTCTCGAACATTTCAAACGGAACCACGATGCCTCACTCACACGGTACGGTGCTTTTAGCTAATTAAATAGTTTTATTATTCGGGGGAAGTGACGAAGAAATTGCATTAAACAATTGCGTAATTGGACCGGCTGGGATTCCCAGAATTTTACGATGGGAAATGAACGACGATGAAGTTTTATTTCGTCTTGGTTTGGTTTTTCCATTTCTTTTACAGTTTCGATGGTTTTATGGCATGAAAGTTATAGAAACACTTTGGGTAGGATTATGGAGCTAGAATCTTTCACAAAACGAATTAAGATATTCAATAAATTGAAGAAACACAAAAAACGAGAGAGAAAACTGAAAGTGATAATAAAAAAAATATATAAGGGATTGAAAATACTTGCGAAAGTGGTGACAACAATTTCAATCCAAAAAAACCATCTAAAATGGATGAAATGACATCAAAAATACTGAAATATATCGTCAAACGTATCCAGATATTTATAAACAGGATAATCTCAACGTACACCTGAAAGGATAACTAGAGTAATGTAACCTTCATTATCTAGGAAGGGAAGTGTGTGAGTGTTTACAGATTATATAAAACAATCCTGATAAAAGGAACAGGAGAACTTTCGAGAAAAACAAAACGTTTTTCAACAATTAGATTCAGAGGAACTGAATTAGTAAGAGATGAATTGATATCCTCACTGTGAAAATATATTCTTCAGAAGTTCTCATATAGGAAAACCTTTTAGGAATAGTTTTCAACTCAGACTTGTTTCTACCTTCGTTCGATTCAGAAAAAAAACATACATTAGATGAGACGAAGTAAATCTAAATGTTTGAATATGGAGTACCCCAGGGTAGAGTATTTGGGCCTTTCTCAGACACAAAGTTTTGCTCAGAAAATAGTTATGATTGGATAGTGAGCCTCAACTATGGAATTACTATTACTAACTAATTTATAATGAAGGCCTTAATTAGTTACCAAATTAATCGTTTGAAACAACAGCAGAAAATACTGGGCGAGGTTCAGTTCATTCAGTTGTCAAACTGAGTGCCTGTTCTTCGGAATTGACACAATTATCTTGCTGCACTCGCTGGAGATTATCAAAAATCGTTGATAATATACCCCCATAGTGTTCTATTCAAAAATCTAGCCAAAAATGTATAAAGCTGTGTCCAACAGAAAGAACTTCATAATCGAAATAGCCGATATCGGGGAAGAAATTCGTTTAGTTTTGAAAAGAGGGTGATTACCCCGAATACTTCGAATGGAATTGATGAATAAATTGCATATTACGACTTGGCTCACTGGAATTCCCTGCAATTCCAAGGTAGAAAATGAAAGACGATACAGTTTTATCATTCCCCAGTCTGTTCTTTCCATTCCTTTTACAATTTCCCTGAAGTCACAAAGATTACAGTGCATAAAAAAATGTTGAGTTGAAATATATAAAAAAAATATCAATAGAAATCAATTGCCCCAACACTAAAATCACTCCCAGTGGATATCCTAACTCCCAGTCTCAACGATTAAATAGAGAGGGAACTGAAAAATGTCATGGAAAGAGTATATGAAAATTTGGAACCATAATTTGAAACGGAAGAGAACATGGTGAAATTTCATCCGACACATTGAAGTATATCGTCAATCTTATCCAGATTCTTTATAAACAAAATGATCTAAGAACACAAAACATATTATTACAACGATTCGGTTCAGAGAAAGCTCATCGAACTTCCCACCTCAAGACATTTTTATACTTTCGAAAGTGGTTGATTCAGAAGAAACCTCGAACTGAAAAACGTGTTGAGATACATTGCTGGTGACTGAGTTAGCTATGGCACCGGCTTATAATCTACTCAGATTTGCCACTGCTGGGGCAGAATTTTTTTCGGCTGATTTGGTGAAATAGGCAATTGTTGGTTGCCTTCCAGATGCCAGATGAGATCCCTTGATTAAATACCTACTTCAAATTTACGAATTTCTTCCTGCAAGCCTTGTTACATGTCATGATTTTTCCTTGATATGTCTCTTCCAGTATCCAGACATGAATTATAGTTGAGAATCTACAGAGTTATGTCCATCAGATAACTCACTAGTCTGATTGATTTGAAACAAAGCTCTCACCTCACTAGGAATCGAGTGGAATGAAAAAAAAGTCGTGAAAATTCTCATAATTTAGTCGAGTATAGTGTATCATTCAGCTTTTCATTAAAACCTGTAATAATCAAGGGTGAAAACGAGCTACCTGTGGCGGAAGCTTATTTTAGATATGGATATAATGGCGTGTATTGAAAATCCATTAGGCTAAACATCGTGCTAATTTAAGAGTAAGCTTCGAAATCGCGCAAAATTGAAATAAAAAGCTATCGGATTTAAAATACAAGCCGCGTAATGCGCCCTCAGATAATACCCCAAAGCTCGGCAGGAAGAGTTATTGGCATTGGTTCGTCTGTTCCCTGATGTACTTCACACCGACAGGTTTTCTGTCAAAGATGATTCAGGTTTAGGATATGTCCGAAAGTATTCAGTCTGGAACAGAATAATGTAATATTGTTGGAATGTTTTCTGGAGAGGTAGGAATAATCTGAAATCCATTTATTGAGATTTCTCATCTTCGAAAATGAAAAAAGCTTTAGATTCTTATAATATATATTTTTACGGCAAATTGGTATATTTGTGTACCATTTGTTGATAATATGTCTAGCTACTTTCAACTTATTTACTTCTCATTTTGTCAAGTTGTTTTTATGTTCAGCTGTTCGTATTTTCAATGGCCTCGATGTTTCGCCAGTATAAACACTATCACATACACCTGGGTTACTGTAAACACCATTTTTTGAATTATGTGCTTGCTCGATGGTAAGATTTTCTGATGGCAGCTCTACGACGGTTGTACAATTGTGCTCTCCAAGATGAAAGCAGTGATGGTTCAAATGAATTCATGGTGCGGTGTGATTATGTAGCAATCTAGGAATAAGAATCAATTTATTTGGACGAATTAGCAGTAATATCTCGTACTGGACAAAATTATTTCTATACAAAACTATGATCCATTCACATCTTTTAATTGTTCCTCCATTTTATTTTTGGACAAATTATGCAAAAAATTCGAAATCGTGCATTGAGAATAATTGTCAATTGTGATAGATATACTCCTATTGAACAAATGCTGGAAAAAACTCAAATTCTCATTGTTTAACATACCATAATGATGAATACAATGATAGTGATTCATAAAATTCTCAATAACTCATATCCATCCCATTTTTCAAACAACAAGTTTTGAAAACATTCACATAAGAAGAGATAGGACAAAACTTCCAATGAAATGTTATTTTCCACAAGGGTCTCACAATATATAATATTCTTGAAATGCAGTTGATGATAATCGTGATTAAATAATAAGGTGAATTTCAACGTAGATAAAGTGAACTTGGATTATATTACTATTGGCGAAACCCGGCCTCAAAGGTTTAATTCGACACAAAAGGGATCTAATCGTGTTCTGTTGTTCTTACATTGGATCTTTTGTCTATAGGTTTGATTTTTTCCGATAAACCCAATATAAGGAATGGTCATTTTTATCTGAGGAATTTCTTAGGTATTTGAGTTCGCCCTATACGAACCCTTTTAAAATAATAATGATGATACTTATAATATTTTTCGAGGAAAAGGAATTCAAAAATAAGTACATGTCGAAAGTTAACATGATCAGCATGAACGAAAATACAAAAAGTTGTATCCCATGTCAATGAAAACCTCAGAGAGAAATGAATAAAAACAACGAAGTTATCCATACTTTGAGCGTTCAATTCTATTCCCAGAGCTCATCAGAATAAAGAGACTCAGACCACGGAGTCAAGTCAATCGAACGTCTTGATAATGGCTACATAATGGAAACCGAAACGTTGAGAAAATTATAATTCCATACGCGACTAAACCGGAACTCCAAATCGACGAATTTCTGACCGCGAAAACCTATCCGAGTATATTGTTTGGAAGTATACAGTCTGCTCCAACAAACCCAAATCCTGGGTTTCAAATGTAGTCCCCATCGCGTTATTTTTGTAGATCACGATCGCCGGAAGTATTCCCTTTTTCAAAAAATTGTCACTGCTGCTGGTGTTTTTTTCATCTCAATAACACACTAAGAAAAAGATCTAACCCCTTTGATTCACGAGATAATATAATCTATATAACGCTTCGGAAATCAGGAGTCTTCATACGTTTTTTGAAAACGTTATCTTCTGTGAGCGGGCAAAATATTTTATGAATTGACAATGACTGAGTTCTTCTCAGAGCTTTCTAGGTCAAATCTGTTTGACATTTTGAATAGACCACTCCTACTATTATAATCAGGGACGTCAGCAATGATTTCCAGACTGGTCTTATTTTCATGGATTTATAGACGTGTCTAGTCTGGTATACCTACCTATATGAATTCCATAAATAGAGTAGGTAGCGTATAAATTCAGTGTCAGATAATTTGTTTACTGTCTCAATTGTCTGCCATCTGATGAGTTATCTTTCTCAAAGTGGAGAACAAAATAATGAAATACGAAAGTAGCAGTCCATACTGGAAGACCAAGTTCACTGGAAAAAGGAACACGAAGTCGTCTCCAGATGTCATATTTAATAGGACATTGATCCTGTTTGAATGAAATATATGTGGAGACGACTTCGTGTTCCTTTTTCCAATGAAATAATAATAAAAAACGATACGTATGGTCAACTCAATTTGCAGGACACAAGAAACTTTAACACTACGGCATTTGACATATTGCTATGAGGTTATGTTTTCAAAATCAGATTGAAGCATAAGATTTTCAGATCCACTTACATATTGCTACTTACTCTGAGAGGGAGTTTAAATCGACGACATGGAACTCTTCCTTCAAGATAATTCTCCTCGATTAATTTCACAAATATTTTTCCGTCGCGTTGGTCACTGCAAATTCGATTACTCTCTCCGTTTCCACAGGAAAGAAAAACCACCAGACAGAGTTAATTCAAATAAAACCCCATCTCCGTCGATACCGCCATCAAAGACATGTAAAAAGCCAGTCGGCGTGCAGGACACAAATTCTCTTGAAGGATCAAATGACTCCCAGCTAAAGCCCCGGGCTAAGCCGAGTATTACTTCGTCCGTCTCTGTCGCTCGCGCGCGCTTTCCTGCGCCCGTCTCTCTCCCATTCCCGATGCCTGATGCCAGGTGCCATCCTAAGCTGGCTAGATTCCTGCGGATTTATCTCGTGTCTCTGCTAGATCTCGTCTCAGCCAATTGATTTAGAGGAAATGTAAAAGAACGCGCGGAAATTAACGGGAGATTAGGGACAAATGCAGCGATGGAAAGTGTGGAGAACGGTGAACTGGTGGTTTGTACGTCGGATCCGGTAGATTTTCGAGTCTGTTTTCCAATTTTTTGAGATTAGTTCAGATCAATTTGCCTTTATAAAAGTTTTATCGAATCGAATTAACTCACGAACATGCTGCCCATTTGTTTACGTTTGTTCGTAGCCATCAGTTGGTATACATATGCTTAGCATATACGGGCTATTTCACAATTTTGAATTCAGTTTCTTTTGTCGATGAAGATAATTTCGTGCAACAATGAACGATTTGAAACATGTTGCAGTCTTTTTCTAGTAACGTCTTCAGAATTTCTTTCCCCTCACTTCTTGAGGGAGCATTTTTGTATATTTCTTCTCCGAATAGAAAAAAGGAGAGAATACAAGACAACTCATAAAAGAGGTAACATGAAAAAACTGAGGAACACTCTTTGTTGATATGTGTAAATCATTCAGAGACACTGTTTGAACTTCGTTATTTTGTGGTGGATGAATATTTGTTCCGTAGTTCCCTGAGTTTCTAACCTACCACAATCTAAAAAGATATGAATTAATATGGGAATCTATACAAGTATAGAAGGGCATAGTTTTACTCCACCCTAAATAGTTGCTATGCCAATTGAAAAACATTCCTTCTGGATAGAAGACCATTCAAATTTGACTATCAAAAAAAATAATAAGAACAAATATATATATATATATATACAGTGTCACACATAAAGTTCGCGACATATGGAAGTTTTTTTTAATAATAGATATAATGAAAATTTGGCTTGGCAGTTAGTTTGTGCTTGAAAAATTAGTGAAAAACAGCCTCTTTCCTTTGTGATACTCTAAACCTGTCAAATTTGACATGTTTTTCGAAAATCCTCAAAAAATCAGTTTTTTTTTTGAAATTTCGAAAAATGCCAAAGAGAAAAAGTGATCAGTTTCCAATTTAATACCTTTGCTCGAATTTTGGACTCTTTACTGTCACTTCGACTTTTTTCCAATTTTTTTAATTTTTCGAATCTTTCGCTCTATCGATTCGAACGAAACATGATTCAAATTTCATAATTTTGATGATTACGAGACTTCAATGTCATATCTTGCCCAGAAAATACCCGCATTGGCCTGTTACCAGAAAAAGAAATGAATACACCTCCAGAAATTCGTCTTTGTTGTTGCAAAGTTCATCTAGTTTTTTCATTTCTTTGTTAAACTGATTCGGTTTTTCAATGTATGGACGTTAATATGTCAGTGGTCTCGGTAGTGTAGTGGTTAGCATATCTGCCTATCAAGCGGAAGGCCGGGGTTCGAATCCTCGCCGGGCCACCGTGCTGGGTAATCGCACGTTAAAAGGTAAGGCCTCGTTGATCCATTGCTCGCACAAGTTTCGACTTTTGAGGGTTGACGTTCGTCAGCTGGTTAACGGAACGAACAATTTTTTTAGTAATCGAAAAAACGTATTTCTCTTTATTCTTATTACACTCGTATTCCTTTTTTTAGCAGACTTGTATCCCATTAGCTGCAGATGAGTTCCAAATATTTTGATGCAGTTTACACCCAACAGTGTGACTGTTGGATGTAAACTGTTAGATGTAGTTATCGAGCAAATAATAACGCTTCTTGAGTTAATTTCATAAATATTATATTTTTTATTTTCACCATTAGGTGTGTAAATAACATTAAAACAAAATAACTATAACCAAATTCACAACAAAACATCATAACATTCATTGATTTATCTCAATAATCTTATAAAGAACCCGAATTCATCATTCAGTATGCCGCCGGATTTATGTTAGAACAACACTCCCGAATGGTATTCTCCAAATGTTCTTTGTTTGCAAATGGTCTGTGCTTATACACTTTTTGTTTCAGATAACCCCATAGAAAAAAGTCCATCGGAGATAAGTCCGGTGATCTTGGTGGCCAATAATCTTCCCAATCTCGTCCTATCACTTTGCCCCGAAACATCTGACTGAGACACTGTTTCACTTCTACCGTTTAGTGGATCGGTGCCCCGTCAAGCTGATACCACAAATTTCGTCTAACACTTAGAGGCAGATTATCCACAACTTCAGACAACTGATTCATAATGAAATTTCTGTACATGGCTGCGTTCAAATTTTCTCTAAAAAAATATGGTCCAATTATTTGGTTATGGTTAATAACCCACACCACACATTTGTCTTGAATGAATATTGGTCACGGCATTCTATTACAAAATTTGGATTAGTGTTGGACCACCAGCGACAATTTTGGGAACTAACTGTTCCGTTCGACGTGAAAGTTGCGTCGTCTGTCCATAAAATCCTGTAGGGAAATGCGATATCATTTTCTCTCTCACCTTGGAACCAAAAGGAAAATCCTACTCGAATATAGCCTCAAAAGCCTACTGAGGGAAAATTTTATTTCGATTTGATCAGTACCTACTATTTTCTTCCCGACATGTTGCATTAGTCTTGTAATGTTTTGAATAGTTTTGAAACTGTAGGTCAATGTTTAGTTTACAGAAAAGTATGATATTTCGGGTTAGTTTTTAACTGAATTATTGGTCAGAAAAATAATCAAACTGGATAAAAATCTATTGAAAAAAGAAATACGAGTGTAATAAGAATGAAGAGGAATTCGTTTATTCGATTACTGACATATTAACGTCCATACATGGAAAAACCGAATCAGTTTAACAATGAAATGAAAAAACTAGATGAACTTTGCAGTAACAAAGACGAATTTCTGGAGGTGTATTCATTTCTTTTTCTGGTAACAGGCCAATGCGGGTATTTTCTGGGCAAGATATGACATTGAAGTCTCGTAATCATCAAAATTATGAAATTTGAATCATGTTTCGTTCAAATCGATAGAGCGAAAGATTCGAAAAATTAAAAAAATTGGAAAAAAGTCGAAGTGACAGTAAAGAGTCCAAATTTCGAGCAAAGGTATAAAATTGGAAACTGAGCACTTTTTCTCCTTGGCATTTTTCGAAATTTCCAAAAAAACTGATTTTTTGGGGATTTTCGAAAAAAATGTCAAATTTGACAGGTTTAGAGTATCACATGACAAAAGGAAAGAGGCTGTTTTTTACTAATTTTTCAAGCACAAACTAACTACCTAGCCAAATTTTCATCATATCTATTAATAAAAAAAACTTCCATATGTCGCGAACTTTATGTGTGACACTGTATATATGTTAACGTTTTGGAAACTAAATCCGCTTCTTATAATTTTTTTGATAGGCGAATTTTAAGTATACGAGAATTTGCACTTGCTCTACCTAGGAGGAACTGTTTTTCAATAGACGCAGCAACTTTTCGGGGTAAAAATCTGCCCTCCAACACTTGTATAGATTCCAATAATAATTCTTATTTTTTCAGATTGTGATAGGTATGAAACCCAGAAAACTACAGAACAAACATTCAGAGACGTTTGATGAATACACAAAAAGGAAGAAAGAGTATTTAAAAAGTTACTTTCCTATGTTGCGACCTGTGCTGAATCACTTGTTCTTGCTCAATTTTTATACCAAGCAGGATATTACATCATAAGAAACTACATTGTAAAATTTTCACTAGACAGTTCACAAGACTACTTACGTGTTTCACTTCGAAAGGCGTGTTATGAAAATAAAATTTCAGTATGGTAGTACTATATAGCACACCTGAGTGAGCTACTGTATAGTGAACACTTGTAGCGGTTTTGTGAAGTCTCAATCACAATAATTCAAATCTGAGAACAAAATTTTCGTTGTGGCCATTTTTAATGCATTGGCTAGACCCAGGTCAAATTCTAATAATATTGGTATTTTGAGACATGAGCTTAGAACCAAAAACGGTTTGTTTTCAAGAAAGGTTTTAATCATGAAATATAATTCTTTATCGTGTGATTTTAACTAGACAGTTAACAAAACCGGTACATGTCAGCATGATCCATCGATGTAAATGATTTTTGTGGAAAAGGTCTAGGATACAATGAACGCGAAACTTCATTATGTACCAGAGTTCAAAATAATATAAAAGAAAAGAAAGACAACACGCCATCTCCAAGTCCAGTTTATGACGCCTTAAATCATCAGTCAGGATCAGTGTTGCTAAGTTTAGTTCCAAGATGAATTTATTCTTGTTTAGTTCGCTACGTGTGTCTCATATACAACGCTCCAATTAATCAGAAACATTTTTGTCAAGATGCCTTTTCAAATATTACTTTGTCGGCTTCGCTGATTTACTAGAGATATATATCCCGTTAAATTGCTTTCAAGTTCGTATTTGTTATTTAAAGACCAATAGCATGAAAATACAAATGAAAATAAAATTCTGTTTGGAAAGGAAATGCTCCAAAAGATTTTTCTTCATAAGTACGGTTAAATCGGGTTAAAACACGAGTATTCGTTCGACAGGTGAGAAATAATTTTCTCACTTTAAGAACTCCAAAAGACAAAAAATGATTATACTAGAAAGAACGATTGGAATTTGTCTGATTTTGTTTCCAATGAATATATACGATATAAGACCATATAATCGTTATAATATTCATTTTGTTATTGTTAACATCTTTTAGCGCGATTTGAAAAACTCGTAAAATTGGTGAGATCGCAAGGGAGTTGATGTAGCACGGTGAAAGGAAATTAAGTTTTCGAATTCCATTGGTCATCGTTATCATCTAACAACCTTCAGTGGTAAGTTGTAAATGATAATTTTATTGCTGGTAATGATTGATGCAGATTATAATATTCATGTTGAATCACTGAACTATATTACTGGAAGGCTAATAAGCTCCAGCCACAGCGGCGGTTACAGCGAAAAATCTCCTACCAGCGAGTTTGCGCAGTTTGAGATATCACTAAACCCAATATCCACAGATCTAGCCAGAGCCGGTTTCAATAAATTTGCCCCGTCGTGAATTAGCGAAGAAAAATGATACATTGCAAATTTTTATTCAGGTCATTTCCATAAACGTGATGATTTACAATTCGAGAATAAAGACGAAACCAAAACTAATCTGGTGTGCTGAAACCATGTCATTTCATAATAATAATGGAGTTCAAACTGCAAGCACGTTTCGTTTATCAAATTTTTGAATTTTAGCTGTGCAACCCATTTCTGAAAAATGTGTGTAAATGGTTGCATACTGTATGGGGGTGAACTCAATAGTTGCGGTGGGATATATATACTTCTGAGAACTGAATGAGCCTTTGACTTTTTCTACCAAAATTTTAATGAAGAGTTTTGAGAGATCTTTGTATTTTCGCACAAATTTTGCTGAAAGATTACTCAAAGAATTCCTTGGTTGGTTATAAGTTCAAATAGATAGAGAAGGAAGCACAATAGAAACTAATGAGGTCCAAAGCTTTCCTCCTCTCGCTTACAGATACAAATATTCCAGAGGTGCAATGAGATTGAAGAAAAAATTGCATTCGACGTTTGAGGAAGCTTACTCTGTAAGAATATCGAATTCCACTTGAAAAATTTCTTCAATTCATTTCATTCAATTTCCTGGGAACAAAATTAAACAAAAAAATCTACACATTCATTTATTTCAACTTATATTACAAAATATATTATTGGTGATTAAACAAAACTAATCTGGTAAGGTTTTTTCTTTTGGGGTACCCCCTAATCATTGCAGTTTGTGCCATAGCAATATTGAAAAACCTAATTTTGGTATAAATTTTTGTGATTGCTCTTATCAATTTTAATTTGTGATCAAATTCATAAGGCGATATATCGAATATATGTGATTCTAATGTACTAAATAATGTTTGATCTTGAAATAAATTGGAAGAAATTTGATGTATGAAAGTAGCCAAAAAGTTTTTTTCAACCGGCATACAATTACTCGTAATTTCGAACACCTGCCTAATTTTTCTTTTGAGAAAAAAACAAATATTTACTATATCTTCTGCTGGTCTTATGAGACCACCCCTATCTTTCCTGTTTAATAATTTGAAATTTTCAGCATCCACTGAATTACCCTCAAAATCTTCAGTTACTGCCAGGCATTTCTCACATTTGATTATTTTTTTCAATGATTTGACAACAAATCCAGCAATGTGTGTAACAACATTTTCTGTTAAATTTGACAAAGATGGCAAATAAGAGATTATATGGTAAAATTCTTCGTCTTCGATAACCATATCATTAACATCGATGTTATATTTTTTTATAACACACATATCATCCAAAGTCAAATCAGCATAAATTTTTTTCTGCGGTTGTGTTGTAGTCAGAATGCTAGTATTCTCCAAGTTTGTGCAGTTTCCATTTATGTTTTGTATGTCATGACGTAATGCCAATCTTTTGAAAGTATAGTAAAACTGGAAACATGTTGGATTATTATTCCAGCCATTCCTTCCCCTGAAAAATAGGAAATGCTTGTAACACTGATTACTGAAAGTATTTGCTTACCTTATACAACAAAATAGTAGTTCGAGGTGGTCCTGACTGAATTTTTATGTCAAAATGTAATTTAGAGGTGAGTTAGGTTTTTCACATATTCGTCATAGATTCCCAGAACAGATTTTATGGTGATACATAAACCAAGAATAGGTGTCTTATTTTTTGATTCATGTATAGCAGTTCCATTTATAAGTTTTAGTGAACTTAAATATTCAAGTGCTTTTTCAAGCAGGGGTCTCCACACTTTTTCTGTTTCCGGTTTCATTGGAGTTTTATAACCTTTCCCAAACGGATTTCGTGAATTTAGGATGTCAAATGTCATGTCTACAATTCTAATGAACTCAATTGTTGCTCCAGCTTCTTCAAATTCAGGATGCTTCATGTCGGTGTTCAAAAATTCCAAGGCATCTGCAACACTGGCATTAATAGTTTGCACTGCTAGATTGACCTTGGAATTAAATCATAAAATTAGTCTTTATTGTAGCTATTTATGCAAGAACAAATCAAAATTTGAAATGAGAATAACTGAAATTCGAAATTTCATTTTGACTGCTTGATTTCCTTTTGTTTGTTTTTTGTGCTATTCACCCAAATATCAAATCAATGCATACTTTAATGTATAAATGCATACTTTTTTTATATAAAAATACACACTTTTTAATATATAAATGAACACAAATATGTTATATTTCTGAGGATAATAAATATACAACTGAATAAAAAATTCTTGATTAAAAGAAAACTAGAGAATGAAATTATGTAATGTCTCAGGTCTAAATTGAATCAACTGGTTTGAAACTTATTCCATAGTATCCAAATATTTATGAAATCAATGATTGGATTGAGTCTTATTATAATAATAAATTGAACAATAAAAAATATGTATAAATGTTAGTAGTACCATTGATAAAAATACAACTGAATTAACACTAACCACAAAAGGAAAATGTTTGTCTGTTGGAAGTAAATAAAATGTAATTGTCGTTTTCTTGAAAAGATTGAAATATATGGAATAGTAAAAAACGGGATTGTGTACTGACCTTCATTTTCTGCTCTTTCCATTCGAGATGACTCTTCTTCAGTTTATTTCCTAATCTGCAGAACTCATCTTCTTGGATTGAGTGAAGTTTTTCAATATAATTGAAACTTATTTTTTCATCCTTGGAATTTAGGAAAAATGTATGTCTTGACCAGCTATTCCTAACTAATTTAATCATACGACAGGCATCAAATATAACATAGACTTTTGAGTCATTCAGAGGATGTTTAAAAGACGGTTCCAATGCAATGGGGAGTTTCCATCCACTATTCAGGGAGACTACCATCAACACCAAAGCTTCTGTGGCATACTTTGAACTCTCATCTGCAATATCTGCACCCAAATTCTCATATCCCCAAGTTTTACTTCCCCTAACTTCGATTTGTTTTTTTATGGCCATCTCATCCAACATCAAAGCACATAGCGTTTTTTTGTTTTGTGTGTTATTCTCAGCAACAATGATTGATAAACTGTTGAACGCACTTTGACAAAAGCCTGGTTCACAATCGATATTTGATAACCAAGCTCTTATTGTAGATGGTGCTGGTAAGGCCAAATTGAATGTTTTTCTAACATAAGTATATGCTTTTGCAGAATAAAACTGCAAAGTCATGGCAAAACTTCGAACTTCTTCTGGAATTTTACTTCGCGCTTGTTTTTTGCCATCAGCTTTTCTTCTCATATTTTCCATAGCTCTTCTCATTAATTTCAATGGCAGTCCTGAATAGGTTTTCTCCAAAACCGTTAGTGCATCTTCAGAAGAAAAATTTTTCTTTCTTAAATTTTGCACAATCTCTTGCAGACTGGAAACTTTTTTCTTCAACCGTGTGACACGTTTTCTGCAAGCATCTAATTTTTTTTGTATAACATTTTTCATTTTTCTTGTATTTTGTAACTGTTTCAGAACTGCCCTTGGGGATGCACTGAAAAATGGAACAATTAATATATCAAAAAATACAGATACTAATATAAAGACCTGAGGAGTGAGTTGAAAATATAAAGCTTCTTAATATAAAGGTAAAAAAAAGAAATGTTACACAATCAATGTTTTCATTGGAATTGAAAAAATGACATTGGAAATAGTAGAAATAACTGAACAATAACAAACTCTTCACACAGCAGTCAAAATATACTCAACAATACAACGTCAAAATGCTTATCAATGAAAAACAAATTGTACCAATTGAAGGGGGGGGCTCCCTGAGGAGAGAACCGTAGGGTTATAGCTGGCATACAAAGATATTATAACTAATGGACTGGACTTTATGACAGTTTTCCATTCAACACGATATGGGATACAATAGAGAGAGAAAGGATATGCACATTGAAGTGATGTTGTGAAGGACAGAATGATAATGCTAGACTTGATATCCTTCTCAACTTCTCTTTATCTGCTACATTGAGGAAGGAATTTGCTTAGAGGTTACACCTGAAGTACTCTATCTTGCTTACTCTGGAGTCTTCTCTCTGTTAGGGCCAGCTCATTAGTTATAATGTCTATGGTGGCATATTGTTTATGAAAATGGGTTAAGTGACAAAAAACAGCTAATTCAAACTTTTCTTTCAACTTGATTATCTAATTCGAAATGACTCTCATCGAGAATCTGATAAATGTATTTTTCTCAATTCTATGCAGATTTTATAATTACCAATAAACTTTGGGAGCCCAATACTCCTTATCCATTGTATTGCATTTACACCCTTTTGGTTCTCACCCCTTCAGTTTTTATTTTTGAGGCTCTCTATAATGTTGATATTCACATAATGAAAGCAATACAAGTAACAACCAACCTGTAATTGTGGATCAGCTTTACATCTCTTCTGTTTTTTTTCACTATTCCCTTGTAACCCTCACTATCACTTGAAGACGAAAAGGCAGGTAACTTCCTCTTAATTCCGAAAGTACAAGATTTGTCAGAGTTTGAAGATTCTCGTAATGATTCTGGAGTAATGTTACTTGCTGGAGACCTAATATAAAATTTTTATGAGCGTTGATATAAGAATGTGTATAAAAATGAATGGTATGAATGACTATCAGAATAAAATAGGTAAATCATAGGTACGACTGAAACATTTGGTGTAAAATTAAAGTTTTCAAGATCACACAACTCTCGAAGACTATCAGAAGTATAACAATAACTTTATTCCATCAAACCTTAGAGTGAGAAACCTCTGAATATAAAAATATAAGGAAAAAGTAAAACTAGCAGTCAATGGTGAAAATCTGTCTGAAACATCATAAAATGCTTTCTTCAATACTCACGTAACATACTAATAACTGAAATGGTTTTTCAACAGTTTCCTGAATTATTGGGGAATATTATTCTAAATTTTCAAAACTTCGTTAACAACATTCTTCTATACTTGTGCATATTGTGTTTGTGGTAGTTTAAGCTTTGAACACATTGTATTATTAACATTTTCTGTTTCATACTTTCCTATAAATTCATCGTAATTCTTTAAAGCAATTTATGCAAAGTCATATGAGTACAGCTTATACAATCCATCTTGGTACAGAACTAATAACGTATATGCCCAGCAATCTATGTGGAGTATAATAATATAAAAAAAACTATTATATGTGTTCACTATTCTCAGGATGTGTTTTTTCTTTCGTCATGGTCTGCACTACCAGTGGGCAACTGGAAAAGTATCTGAGTTTGTGCCGAGATGGATTGGATAAGCTGTATTTATATATGTTACCGGCAATGTGTATAATTCAGGCATTGTATAGAATGCCTAGGCATTCTATACATTGCCGAGTGAATCCAGGCAAAGAATGAAATAAACTCATTTCTTAACAATTGTACAAACTTTGCCTAGGCATTGTGTATAATGCCTAGGCATTATATAGAATGTCGAAAGTTTTGCAGGCAAAGTATAAAATGAACAACATTGTTAAAAATTGTTTATTGCAAATAACAAACATGAAATATATTAAACATAGGATCTGAGAATCCTCATATTTTACTAGAGTAAAATTTAAAAGTGAAACATTAATTTAAGAAATTACTTGTTACAGCAGGAAAGAGAACTATGGTTAGGTTAGGTTAGATTAGGTTAGATTAGATCAGGTTAGGTTAGGTTAGGTTAGGTTAAAAATCTGTCTGTTCCATTGTTTTCAAGTTAAGGTTAACCCAACCTAACCTAACCTAACCATAGTTCTCTTTCCTGCTGTAACAAGTAATTTCTTAAATTAATGTTTCACTTTTAAATTTTACTCTAGTAAAATATGAGGATTTTCAGATCCTATGTTTAATACATTTCATGTTTGTTATTTGCAATAAACAATTTTTAACAATGTTGTTCATTTTATACTTTGCCTGCAAAACTTTCGACATTCTATATAATGCCTAGGCATTATACACAATGCCTAGGCAAAGTTTGTACAATTGTTAAGAAATGAGTTTATTTTACAATGGAACAGACAGATTTTTAACTCTGCCTGAACTCCAGCAGGCATTCTATAGAATGCCTAGGCAAAGTATGAAATGTTTAAAATTTCACACTTTGCCTGCTTACTTTTGGCAATGTATACAATGCCTGATTTTACACTTTGCCGGTAACATATACATGCCAGAGTAAGTATTCTTTGTTGATATATTTTTCTGTATGAAATTTTTACCTCTCTAATGAAGAAGGAATATCTTCTATAGGGCATGTCACAACAGTTGTAATGATATTTTCTTTATTTTCTATGGAGTTTTCTTCATGGTCGAACTGGGCCAAGCTGAGAGTGGTTCCATCTTGATTTTTGACTGATTGAAGCAGGTTATCATTACTAGGGCCAACACTAGAACTTAGAATATTAAATCAAATTTGGAAGTTAATTTTGTTACAGAAAACAAAAATGTGTCATATTGATCATTTCTCACAGTGACAAGTTACCAGCACCAAAATGATAGACTCTATTACTGACAGTATTGAAATGATGTAATTTTGATAAGAAACAAACATCAACTCAAATATAAGAGTGCCAGTTTGAAGACATACTTTTTTGGGTGTTAGAACAACTGGAAATATATGTTAAAAGGGCTTAAATTAATTTTTCCACCACAAATAGGAAACATAAATGAAAATGAAACTGAAGTCCTTCGTTATAAAAGGATGAATGAGGTTCTAAAACGGTGTCTGAGCAAATTTTAGTTTTGGAAACTTCTTTCAAGTATTCTTTATATGTATCAACCAACCTGAAACTCTTTTGATTAGCCTGAAAATGTGTTACTGATCTCCGTAAATTCAGTTGGGGAATGGCGTTGGGTCTCAGTCTCAGTCTATTTTCACTATGATCTTATCTTCCTCTAAAAATGTGTATGTCACAAACAGAATTTTTGTCACTCAGGTGTTCTTTAGTGGGATCTCTTCCCAAAGCTCTCATCCAAGAATCATGTCTTTTCGAAGTGAAAAGAAAAGTATAGGTTCAGTGCCCCTAGAGAGAGGATACAAAAATCTACTCAATATAAACAGCTAGAACATAGATAATTTCAGTCCAAACTTTCAAATAATATCCTACGTATGTGGTAAAAACAAGATTCTGAAACAATACTTACCAGAAATAAGTCAATCCTGGAATTTTCCCTTTATTCTTACAAAACAAAACTAATAGGTACTACTCCTCTCGTAGAGGCCTGCGCCTGCGTCTTCATTTTAGGTAGGCAACGATAAAGTAACTATTTCTGTAGGTTAAAGAATGGAATAATCTTTTTATCGATGCGAATCCTATTATCGGCGTCCTGTGTTATTCGCTATTGAGTATAAACCAGTAAAGGTTCCAACATTACGTAGGCGGCAGTCTAATTTTCATAATCATTCATGAAAATTCCTGAGGAAGAAAGAAGTTTCTCGACTCGTTCAAAATTTTGAAAGGGGTTACTTTTTACATTGCCTCTGTATGATATCCATTTCGTTATTCACGAAAAACTTTTAGAGCAATTTTAAAAATTTCGAAATTGGGTGCGTATTTTGGTGTTGAAACTTCCTCTGACACTGCTGATACTGCAACGATTTCCATGATTTTTTTTGAACAGATTTATATGATATTTTCAGGGCTTCATTGGGACCTATCCTATAATCAGTACTCATAATAAGACATTCTTCAATGTTGATAGAAATAATATAATAAAATAAATTATTGAGGTCATTGATGCTAATTGGGAAGATATCAATTGTTGAATAATCAAGAAACCCTGGGAGTCGAATTCATCTAACTGCTACAATGGGATATCAAAAAAATACATTAGAATCAGAATTATAGCACTTTGAACGAACTGATCCCCAGCGCCTCCACCAACTTTCCAACTTTCCGAAAGCGCACTGAAAATGTGGAAAAAAGCGATATTGTGATTTCTTGGCTCATTATTGCCGTCTCAATAATTCATTAAAAATATAGGAGTCATATTTTCTTACCCGATTCATACACCAAGCACACGAAACTTGAACCGAATAGATAGCATTCACGTGGAATTTCTAACAGACCATGGGGAAAAATGGAGATTTTTGATGACAGTCCGTTCACATAAAATTATATTCCAGTCTCAATCCACCGAAGGTTGTTTCGTTCAGAGAAAATCTCTTTTGGGCATCTCAGTGTGAATATGGACAAAATTGGAAGCTGTCACTAGACACAACAATCTTTTCGAAACAGTTATCTGATCTAAATAAATTGACATTCTGGTGAAACATTCAAGAGAATAAAGTTGTGGAAAATTATTTCTTGTATTTTTCTTTCCCGAACTGATATGAAAAAAATACCAAACTTATGTATAAAAAATATAAAAGAGCTTTCTGCAAGAATGAGCTCATTTAAGACAACCACTCCCCTGTCTATATGAAGCGATTGGTATTGGAAAGAATATAGAAGTCAATTTTCCTTCCTCAATTTGTATGAGGTACACACGAAACTTAAATCAAAATGACAGCATATATGTGAATATTTCCACAAAACATAAAGAAAAATAGAGAGTAGTTTGTAATATGCAATTTTGGGATTCGATTTTCCACGGTCGAAAACCTCTTTTCCGATTCGACCTGCATGCATTCCCAAATAATTGCCAGTAAATTATTTGGGATTCCGGCCGGGTCCGCGTAAGGCAGTCGGAATTCGGGAACGCGAAGGGGCCCGGAGCGGCCGTAGGGGCTAAAGTGGGATTAGCGAAACTCGAGCCAATCAAGACGGCCGCCGGAGGGTGTTTCGTGCGTCGCGCTTTGGTTATTATTCCGACGGCGAACGTTGGAAACCGCAAGGAACTTCTGATGCCTTCCCTCCTCTCTTCGACCCTTCTCGTTGTCTGTTGTGTGATGTGTTTGTTTTAGTATAATTATATCTGATGCCTCAGGCTACAACACACCGTTCAAATTAGCTCAAAACCGGTGAACCCTGGATGTTTGTAATGATTCAATTTCAAATTTATTAAATTCGTTATAGTCTATATGAAGTCATTTGGGACAGCATAAAGACTGAAATTCCATTTACAGTCGGCGTATCTTTGATGAAACAAGCTCCTATAAGCTCTCATAGGATAGGGTTCTGTGCTGTCACAACTGAGTTCGTAATATTTCCCAAAAAGTCATTTTTTCTAACCCGATTCGTAAACGAATCGAATAAGAGTTCACCTGATATTTCTACGGAACATGGAGAAAAAGGGTTTCATTGACATTTCGTTGACATGAAAAATATTTCATTTTCAATCCACTGAGAGTTGTTTCATTCAGAGAAAATATCTTCTGGGCACATCAGTGGAGATATGGATAAAATTTGAAGGCTCTCACTAGATACAACAAAAAAAAATGTGACAGATTTTGCCATATATATATATGTGTTCGGATAGGCTTCCGCGGTCAGTTGTGTGTTGTTGTTGAGTTCGGGTTGAACCGCGTCTGGAGTTTTGTTCTCGACGTTTCGGCTCCGATTTTGGAGCCATTTTCAAGAGGTGAATGTGACTTCACGCTGAGGTCTCAATCTGCCTACTCCTCAGGTGTTGTCACAGGGGGCAAGGGTTTGTGACTTGACGCCGGGGCCTCAATCTGCCTACTCCCCAGGTCTCGTCACGAGTTCTTTCTAAGGTCTCAATCTGCCTACTCCTTAGATCGAACTGAGGTATCGAGGGATGTTGGGTAGGATTTATAGCACCCGCTGCTATAAATCATACCCAACATCCCTCAGGTCTTTGACATATTTTAAACGGATATAAAAGAGTGCTTTGTGTCCGAAACGCAAAAAACATTAAATATTAGCTTTTGTATTTCTTTTATAGGAATATTTGAGTTGCTGACTGATAGGACCTATTTCGTTCAGAAGAAATTGTTTCTAATACGCGGCAACTTTTCGGGGTAGATTAGAAAGCTGTCCTCCTACACTTGTATAGATTCCAATAGTTCTTCTTATTTTTTTCAGACACTAAACACTACAAAAAAATTATAAGTCATAATACTAATGAAAAAATACTGGTAACTGGCAACAAACTAAAAGAAAATAGTTTTCAATCCATAGTTAGAGAACAGAACTACTGGAACTTGGTCTGGAAGGATTCTATTGAATTCATCAAAGTTGTGATAACAATTAGGTATATATTTGAATTTTCTTCAATCTACCTTCGAAGACCTCGTATATTGAAGAGTTCTTGAAATCCCAAAGAAGCCTATCGAAATACTGACCACCTGCAATGAAGGTCCTAGTTTTGCAATTTACGTTTTTCAGTCGATAGATCGTTTCAATGGTTCGTTTCATAATTACTGATTGCAATGGTTTCAGAAGATAGATAGAAGTTAACGTTAAATGTAGGTTGTCCGATGTGCCTCAAGGCCAGTAGCAAAGTCCGTCCGAGAATCATCAGCAATCTTTACTATGATTATTATATCAAAAATATTTCAAATATTCTTTTAAAATATCTGCCAAAAATATTGATTTGCCTCTTTATTAATAATGCAGCAAAAAGGGATAGGGATATCGAGTTTTCGCCGTTCGCTATGTGAGACATCGTATAAGTAATTCGAATAATTATTAATGAAACCTTTTTGATTCTCAATTTGAATTACGTGTACAGAAATACAGCTGATTTTGACCCTTCATTATTCAGTTTCAAGTTGTTCCAGTATCTCCTTGGTGTCACTTCGGTTCGTCAGAGCCAATGTCTGATCCAATAGCTTCTTCGAGTAGCCGTTCTCCTGAAGATCCTTTCTCGGCAAGGAACTGAACAACATTCAATTGATTCTTTCTAGAAAATTTTACAGCGCTGCAAACATTGCAAATCGTTTTTGAACCATATTCTGTTGCCATCTGGATGTAACCTCAGAACTTGCAGTTATATTATTGCGTTATCTGAGTATTGTGACTTTTTCATTAGAAAAACCTTATAGCGAAATGATTCTTCCTTCGTTTTCCAACATCGACAAATTAAATTTATTGTGAGTAGCAGTTGAAATATTATGTTATCCTCTTTTTCAGGAAATATTGTCCTGTTATTATTTACTTGTATGGTGTTCACAAAAAACATGAGGGCAATGATAAGAACTGTATAATTTGTACCAAAGATTACTTTTATCGAAAATGAAATGAATCGAAGATCACAAACGCAATTACTTTTCGTTAATTCTCTCGTATATCTTCTATAGTTATTTCCAGAACTTCGTAGTTCATTCAACGTCTAGAAAATATTTCATCCAACATATCATTATATAACCAGACGAGTTTTATGAAAGTGCGGTCAATTCTGCAGAGCTCCAGACCATTTTCCTGGAAATTTTAAATCCGGAGAACATACTGGAGTAAATCACCGCTGTTTGTCCTAGTCATAATGAATAATCGTGCGCCGGTTATATTTTATAGGGGTAATAATATACGGCCTCTGTGTATTTGGTTGGATCGTGGTACAGCATGAAAAGTTTTCTTAAAAAGTCGACTCAATATAGAGGTCAAGGTCTCCTTACACGGTCAATTTTTCAATATTGTTCAACTGTGTTATTCTCGTTGAACAAAAATCAGATGGAAAGTCTACAGGGGTTACAGAGCAGAGCTCTGAGAGTGGTTCTAACTGAAGATATATACAAAAAAGTAACGTGGATGCATGAGTCTCTTATGAGTCTAATATGAATTGAAAATGAAATGCTTGCCAAATATCTTATAGATGGAATACAATTTCCAAATATAAGCCAAACATTCGATACAAGAAATTCAAGTATCATTATAACAATATCATGTCCAACGAACATGATCTAACACTAGGAGTTCCCCAGGGATCAGTATTGGGACCCTTACTCTTTGTGATGTTTGTTAATGATCTCCCGCAATATATTGATAGTTGTTGTATAACCATGTTATACTATACCACAATGACAATTACTGGGACCACTCGAGAAGATACACTAACAAGGGTCAAAGAGGTTATTGATAGATTCACTTCATGGTGCCAACGCAATCATTTAATATTGAATACATCTAAATCTGTCTCAATGAAATTTTATAATAGGAAAAATAATATTCCAGTGAAAATTGACCTTACTGATGAAATAATGCTGTCACATGACGTAAAATTTCTGGGAACTATATTGGATGAATCTCTAAATTGGGATATACATACTGATGGTGTCTGCAAGAAACTCAACTCAGCTTTTTTGCAATAAAACAGATGAAACTGTGCGTAGATAGACAAAGCCTGTTAACAATATACTTTTCAATGGCATATCCACATATTTCTTTAAATATTATGTCATGGGGATGCGGTAAGGATTTTAATAGAATATTTGTTGCCCAAAAGCGTATCATAAGATTAATTATTGATATGGAATATCGTGATAGCTGCAAACCTATACTCATAAGGGAAAACTTGTTATCAGTTCCATGCATTATATATATATATGTGTATATATATATATATATATATAAAACGACAAAATTACGGTATATGTTGACGAAACAGTAAGTCTTTTTTACTGGTTGATAGGAAATTCACTCACCGAAGTCTTAGTTACGTAATGACGTATGTCGAATATAGTAACTGATCATTTATGTAAATGAAGCTTAATGATGTTATGGAAATGTCTCCGAGAGTTACATTGATTTTTAATCATGCAATTTGATGCAATGTGCTCAAAATTTATTTTCGAAAAATTTTGTATTTCTTTCTCTTCAATATTTGATTTGTATCCTGAATTCGAATTGATTCAATTTCATGCAACGTATTCTTACAGATGTTCGACTTCATCTCTGATTTTTGTGTGTGTTAGTTGATTGAACTCGATATTGTCACCATTGAGAAACTAAGGAATGGAATGGAATGTCTCGTTCCTATAATTTAGTTTCAAGCTGAAGATTATTCAGTGATTGAGAAAACGGCAATGGAAAAGAGTAAAAGTACAATTAGTAGCATTCCTAACAAGCATAAACCGACAGAGATTTCAAATTCTTCGAATAAATTATTTTTAACTGCTGTTGCTTAAAGAATGTTTTCACGGACGCTGAAATATATTAAATAGTCCTTCCGGAAATTAATCCTTGTTCAAAAAGTTGAACAATTCGACGTTTCGACTTCCATGCTGGAGTCAATAACAAGAAATTATAAACATATCTCCAGCAATACAGGAATGTAACTTATCAACCGTCTTACGATTTCACCAGCCAAACTACAATATTTACTTCCACAGTCTATTCCACCTTCAAGTTACTGGTATATAAAATACTCATCTCACAATTATTGATTTGAATAAATTTTTTTTATTTCCTTCAAAACAAAACTACATGGAAAGCTGGGTATACAATTTTGAGAATTACATTATGATGGGATAACATTATTAGTAGACTTTATTCATTTATTTATATCATAAAAAACATGTTCAAGGGGGAGAGTTCTCAATTTGAGCTTGAATATTTTGATATAATTGGGACCTGTGATTATGGTAGGGAGACATATTGGTACCTGTATAAAATATATATTATTTCGGTTTATATTCATTTTGGTAGAATGTACGAATCTTTATTTCGGATATCGTAGTCGTGAATATATATATATATATATATATATATATATATATATATATATATATATATATATATAATATACCAGGTGATTTTCTTCTATCTTTCTCGTATTCAAGTAGAAATGTATAAATTTGGCTTGAATTATCGAGATCTGTTTTTTTGTTCATAGAATGTTCTTCGTTATTAATATGTGTCATTTTACCTAATCATATCTTTCTTAAATTCAAACGTAGAGCTAGTATAAATTATAATCGTCATTTCTATCAGATAAAAATCAAAAATATTCAGAAAATCGACGCACTAAAAAAAGATTTTTTGACTAGAATAACGTTTCCAAAAAATTGGTTCAAAAACCTAACTGATGTCAACTTTCCAAGTGATATCCAAAATTTCTTATCACTCGGTCCTAAATTCAGTTTTTCTCCCGTTAAACACAACATTAACATTTCGTGTTTGTTAGCAGATTTGAAACATATAATGGAGAACTTTCAAGAGACCAATAAGAATCTATGTAGAACTCAAGTAACTAATATAATAACAAATTGTCTACACAAAAATCATAACAAGGAACATTATCTAACAGAATTGTATGATGAAACCAAAAAATATCTAAAAGAACACCCAGATATAATTATTGTAAACAGTGACAAAGGTAATGTTACAGTAGCTATGAATAGAATTCAATATGTTCATGAATATCAGCTACTATTGGAAAACAATAAATATTATTCCATTTTGAGATCGGACCCAACTTCAACATTACAACAAAAAGCTAACAAATAAGTTACAAGTCTCAAAAATTCTCAGAAGATAGATTCTACAATAGCTAAATCATTAATGATATATAATTCCGTGGCACCACGATTTTATTCGTTACCAAAAGTTCATAAGCCAACTCTATCAATGAGACCCATCGTATCTTCCATTGATGCTCCAAACTCTAAACTCTACAAGTTTCTAACCAACGTTTTGACGAATTCTTACAAAACAGACAATCCATATCATATCAAAGATTCATTTTCATTCAGCGAATTTATCAACAATTTTCAGCTACCTCAAAATTATGTTATGATAAGCCTTGATGTTGTTTCACTTTTTACAAATCTTCCTCTAGAAATGGTGAAACAGTGTATAAATAAATATTGGAACATCATTGAAGAACATTGTAACTAACCTTGACAAAATTACTTTCATAAAAATTTTAGACTTCATTTTTTATTCAACTTATTTTGGATTCAATGATAAATTCTATAAACAAATATTTGGCACCCCAATGGGTTCGACAATATCACCTATTTTATCTAACTACGTTTTAGACGAGCTTCTCGATGAATGTATTCCAAAATTATCTTTTCAGATTCTTTTCATCAAACATTTGGTCGATGATTTGATTTTGACGATACCTTCAGATGGTAAGGAAGAAATTTTAAATGTATTCAATTCTTACGATACAAATATTCAGTTCACCATCGAAGGAGAAAAAAATAACTCTATTCCATTTTTAGACATGAAATTGATCTGATCAGAACAAAATATCATCATCACAGAGTGGTATAGAAAACCTATATCTAGTAATAGATTTATTAACTACCATTCCTATAATTCAAATAAAAAGAAGATCAATTTGATCAAATCTTTAAAGAACAGAATCATCAGAATCAGTCATCCCAGTTTACTTATCCATGTTAAGTAAAATTCTAATTGAAAATTCATATCCACAAAGTTTAGTAAATAGAATAATTTTTTGTGAAGGAGTAGTTTCCATTAGTTCCCAAAATTAAAATAACGATTCAGTACAACCTTTCATTCATAAATCATTACCTTATATTCAAGAACTAACACCAAAATCAATTAATGTATTTCGAAATAATAACTTTATAATTTCCAAAAGAAATGTCACCACTATCTCTAAATTATATAGCAAAGTTAAGACCCCAATATTGAACAAACAAAATCCAACTTAGTATACAAAATTTCATGCATGGATTGTTCTGAAACATATATAGACCAAACATCTAGACCCTTAAATAGTCGCATTATTTCACATAAAAGCGACTGTAGACGAAACGTTAATTCTTGCGCTTTGAGTGAACACGTCAAGATGGATTTTGAACACCCAGAAATTTTGGATAGAGAAACAAATATAACCAAAAACACATTTTTAGAAATGACACATATTAATAACGTAGAACATTCTATGAAAAAAAACAGATCTCAATAATTTAAGCCAAATTTATACATTTCTACCTTTACAAAATATCATCCAATGTATTATTTTTAGTTGTCCTGACGAAGGTAATAAATTTACCGAAAGCTTGACTGATAACAAAGAGTCCTCTTTGTAACTGCCCACAAACTTGACTGCAACCTCACAAAATCAATCAAATTATATTATAGCCAGTCACTAATTCTCCTCCTATATATATATATATATATATATATATATATATATATATATATATATATATATAGATTGAAAACTGTCATAATTCTCAAATCATTAAATTACTGCCTGCATAAGTCATATTTCTTCAAACCACAAAATAAGCAACGAAGCAAAAATGTGGTGAATTGCTCCAGAATTCTAATCCCTACTGAAGAATACTGTGAAAATATCTGAAAGACAATGTTCAAGATTGCAAAAATCCTTTATTGAGTACAGATATGTGGTGATTTCACTTGAAATGATATTCTATCTCCATCCCCAGAAATTCAATATGGGCTACACTTGTCGAAACGTCGAAAGGACTATTTCATATATCAATTGTTTGTTTTTCATCCCAATTTGGAGCCCAACTTCCATTTTCCACTCTTGACTTATCTATATCGACACAGACGCTGATACAAATAAAATTTCCGTGAATACCGAGACAGCAATCCGGAAATAACGTTGAAGAAAGACTGGATCCCGCGGAAAACAAAACGAAAAATATGTATGGGGGGTGGCGTTAGTTTATTTTATATTCCTATCCAAATGTTCGGAAGGGAAGTTCGTCGTACAGTCGTCCAGTCCGCTCGAAGGAAATCTGATTTTGGTACAGGCGCCAGAGCCAATAGTTTTATGAGGAGTTTATTAGTATCCTGAACGATCTTTAGTTTCTTCGTAGTTCTTTGCTTTTTTAACCTAACACAATCTGAAAAAAATGTGACTTGATATTGGAATCAACGAAGACAGAAGAAAATTATTGTCTGAAAATCATTATTTTGTGGTGGATCAATATTTGTTACGTAGTTTTCTGGGTTTGTAGCCTACCACAATCTGAACAAGTCCAATTAGTCAGCAACTTCTCGTATAACTCAAATTTTGCCTATCAACAAAATTATAACTGATATATAAGAAAATACTTATCTGTTAATATTTGAAATAATTTAACAAATGTCAATCACGAAAATTGTCTATTCGAGATATTTGAAATTGAAAAGGAATTTGCCTAGAAGTTTTGAGAACGGAACCAGATTTAGTTTCCGAAACGTTAACAGATAAGTATTTTCATGCATATCAGTTCTTACTATTTTTTTGATAGGCAAAATGAGTTATACGAGAAGTTGCTGACTAATTGGACTTGTTCTATCCAGAAAGAACTGTTTTTCAATAGACGCAGCAACTTTTCGGGGTAGATTGAAAATCTGCCCTTCTACACTTGTATAGATTCCAATATTAATTCTAATTTTTTCAGATTGTGGTAGTTTACAAACCCAGAAAACTACGAAACAAATGATTCAAGTACTTTTATATCAATTATTGTATTTTTCCCAATGGCTCATTCAGAATACACGTGTATTCTGAATTAATGGTGGCTGCTTCCGGAAGTTTTTTTTTGTAAAATGAAGGAATATGTAAAATTCAACCTGATAAATTCAAGCAAAAACCTGCGAATCTGTAATATTTTATAGAGGCAAATGAACCACATTTTCATCTCTTGTAGTAACGTTTCAATAAATCAGTTCACTTCTTTCCACCCAGCACCGAGGTATATAACGAGCATTGAAACATACCACTATTGTAAATGTTTTGTTTCCCAATACTCTAACTTATTCGTGTTTTTCATCAATACCATAATAATTGGTAATGTTCTTAACGCCGTTTTCTTATTATTACTTGGAGTAAACTTCAATGAATAGGGTATCTCTAGATTAGTGCTTTTTTATATGAAGCCTGACTTGACCCCATTTTCCATTTGAAATTTGGCGTTGTGACACCTCCTCGCCTAGGGGGTTGAAAACATATGTTAGAGAATATGTCCAAAATGTGTTCGTCTCACAATCATATTGACCAATTCCATTGACATGAATCATATTTGGCTATCTCCCTAGGAAGAACATACAATGATATTCGTTAGACAATATTTGGATTGGAGAATGATTTTGAACCAAGGGGCAGATTTGACTTTTGAAAGGTCATCGACTTTTTATAGAAATTAACACATTTCTTCATTGCTAATTTGACAAATTGTTGACTAGTTCTGTATTTTTCATTCAGAAGTAGAGCAATCATGGGACAAGTGGTTCCAGGGTTCAGGCAAGTTTACACACCATTGTGATTCAACAGTATTTTTGGCTATAACTTCAGGCCCTGGGGGATCTTCACCCTCGTCTGACTTTCTCAGAATAAGGATTTTTCTAGTGCAGCAACTTTTGAGAGTAGACTAGAAGTTTGCTCTTCTGAACATCCATAGATTTCAAAATCAATGCATTTTTTCTAGATTCTGGCAGTCCAAACTATTCGATGAGCGACAAAATTGAACCTTATATTCGTAGAGTTTCTTATTTACATCCAAACAAGTAAGAAGTGCTTATTTTTATTTAATACATGTTCCTTGTCTAGAAGAAATGATCTCTATGACGAAGTATAAAGCGTCTTACGAATCAAATAAAAGGAAAATGTCATCTTATTGAGAAAATAGAGAATTGTATCCATGAATACAAAGTATTGGAAACCACATGGCGTGGAAAATAAATAGATAAAATTCAGGTCTTAACATTCGAGTTATTGAAAGAACACAAAAATGAATGCAAAACCATAAAGGGGTATACTATTCAAGATATCGTTAATGAGTTACCTAAAAATTTCAATGTTTCTTTTTCTTTATATGAGTAGGTGGATGATTGTAATTTTTTTATGCCATTATAGGAGAAATAATATCTTTTCACCTGTACACACTTCGAAATTCAACGCCTCTGGATTCATCTTCCTTGCCCCTGTACTACTCCATTCGGCTCAGGAAAACTTATCTGGTCCGCTGGAAACACACCGAGAGAAATAACATAGGATTACCTCAGTGCGTTCCCCATGATTAGATTGTAAAATACTGGAAGTGACGTGTGCAAGGGTGGATAAATAAGACACATAAAACTGGAATGAAAACAGATATAAAAATCGGGAGAATGCCGCCATAAAACGTCTGTATCCTCCGTTCGTCATTTTCCAATCTGAATTATTGGCGGCATTTATGGTCGAGATCGGTGTTGGATGGATACTTGATTTCCAGATTTCAGAAGTGCATAACTCGACACGTAAAATTCGAATTTAGTGTTGGCGGTTCAGATTTCGATGTGTCGGGACGAGACAAGATAACTACATACAAGAGCGTTCGTATGGGGAGAACGAAGTTTTGAAGAACTTTCAATAGTTTTACTCATTCAATAAAAAAAAACACGAAAAAGTAACATGAATAATTGTGAAACCTCTGTGTTGACATATGCATATCTCATTCATAAAAATTTGATTTACCCACAAATAAAAGAGTACATCTGAAAGACCAATCTCTTTCCTTCACGGGATGTCCCAGAAATTCGTTAACAGTCGATTTCCCCATTACAAAAAAATAGAGATGTAAATCAAAAAAGAGTTGTGATCATATCACCAGCTTTCCCTTGATACGTTCTCTAACAGAATTTCTCTCAGGCCACTGTCGTCTGATTCATCATATAACGAAACTTGGACTATTCAAAGATCTGGCACTCCGCCCTTGTTTAAAACATATGAAACAGCAGAGAATATATTCTCTGGGACTTCCCCGCCACGGATCGAATCGGGTTTTCGATATTTGGCAGTTTCACTTCTGTCCTAGGACCTGAAAGATCATTCACCGAATGAACTGATCGACTTCGTCACGAAGTTCGACTCATTTGGTGAAGTATGAATCTAGTGTGAGCCACATCTAATTTTTGAGGCCCCACACATCTGAATCATTTGGTGTACATTTCCTTTCAGATTATCCCACACGATGAAATTGAAGGGAATTATAAATTATCTAGTGTAATACCCATACCCGACCTTAATGAACTTCATCCTCTGGAGTTAATTGGGGAAGGTTGAAAAACAGATTTGTGAAAGATTATACCATTGTGAAAGTTCTAATTGGACCTGGTACATGTAACCAGGTAACAATATTGGGGAATATGCTCAATCTGGGAAACACAGTTAATACTTCTATTGTATCAATATGCACCAAATACTATAATAGTGAATTGTCAATTTCTGTTTCTCCCTAATAACAAAAAAATATATTACAAATCATTGAGAATTCCTCTTCGTGTGAATCGATACCTAGATTATGTTCATGCTATCTTAGGTATCCATAAATTCATAAGGGTTATTTTTGAATGTGACATGGGAGGAAGAAAGGCATTTGAAACAAAAAACTCGTTGAGGTGTACCCGAAAAGCCTGTGACGTGATTGAAAGTTGCTTTTGAGTCTGGAGACTCAATTCTAGGATAGCCGATATGGTGTGACGGGTGTTGAGTCTCTTTTTTTGCTCAATTTGTGCTTGCTATACCTTTTTCATAGAAGCCTCGTATCATTTCTATGTCAATTTGAATCAAATCAACCATCCGGACAAAACTACGTTATTATGAAGGTTATTTCCTTCAATGTAAATAAACGATGAAAAAGTTGAAAGCTATAGACTGCTATACAGCTATAGACTGCTTTTACAGAGTTTTACAGCGATAAAATGTACTAGAACTAGACCTTCTAGGGCGGGTGCTTTTACGACCTGATTAACGGCCCGTTGAAATAATCGGTGCTGAGAATAGACACTACATACTTTCAATTGCTGGAGTGAAGGCACAGCCTAAGCACCGATTATTTTAAACGATTGTTAATCAAGTAGTAAATTACCCACCCTTAATCGATTAAACTGATCAAAATAAACCGGGCGTTCGGCTCACTTTTCAGGTACTATCTCGGGTACTATATTGTTCCTGTGTTCGATTTTGACGTTTTCTGAGATTTTTATATTCTCACATAGGTAAATGTATAATTTTATGTCAAGTGACCTCTTTATATTTCAAATTCTGGTGTTCTTGCCTTTACAGTATTTTTAAGAATGCTTATTCCTGATTGACTTTCATCAAACAAATATCTCCTATATGTAACGATGTCAAATAAAATTTTTATTCTATTCTATTCTACAGCTTTTCTGGACATAATCTCAACATATATCCCTCCTTCGCCAAGCTCAATCGATCAAAATGCGTGCATTTACATGATTTTCAAAATTTTGCTTTCAAGCAAATGCTCTCGTGTATAATAATTTCAGATGAAATCGAATTATCATACACTCAAGTCTTTTGCTAGGCAAAATTTCAAACATCATGGAATTGCAACACACATTTTAACCGGTTAAACTTGGTGCACTCCGGATATAACCCCTGATCAAATCATAAAATTGACGTACAGTAAATTATTTGTGTTTTATATGCAGTTTCAGACGAAAGGAAAGCCCTGTAATGTTTAAAGAACACCGCGTGAATCAAGGGACAGAAGATACGAATTAACATTCACTTTGAATTTTTGAAGTTTGTAAGCCTCAGGAAAAAACTCTTTCGGCGAGGAGTTCCAAAGCTCAGCTGTCATCCGTGGAGATATTGCCAAGGGTGGAACGATTGATAACAACTCAGAAGAGCACCGACTGTGTCTATAGTAGAGAGACAAGTCTCCTACCCTTCTACGATGTTTCAATGAAGTGAGAGAGTCTGTGAGCGACGAATCACCATAGGCGAAGAATCACCAACAAGACGGATTGCCTTTCTCTGAATAGAATCGAGAAGCTTCAATGGATGTTTTGGTGCCGAACGCCACACATGAGAACTATAATCCAAGATTCTGGATATAGAAACAAGTGGGAAATTATTACATTAGAGTATTGGAAAATACTTCCTGAGAACAGTAACATTCTCCTTGTTCCATGAAGAATTTCGGCATAACTCTTAAATTTCCTAATAAGAACTGAAGCCTCATCTTCATAACACATTCTCATTTATAATCCCTGAAGTTCTCCTCATTTTTTGACACCATTGTAGAAACTAACTCTTATACTCTCTCTTCTCGTATCATGTGCGAGTAATAAATCTTTCCTTGTCGCTGTATCAGTATCGATTATTTGGACCATTTGTTTCAGACGATGCGGCGAGAAATAAATCTTGCGCTCCTATTGACTAACCGAGGCACAGTTCGAGTGGCCCAAAATGAAAACTAATGTCTTCTTGGAACGAACGTGGACTGGATAGATATAAATTTCAGAATTTACAGTCCACGTTCGACTCGCTGGAGTTGATATTTTGCTGGTGTACACAATTATTTCCAGGGAGAGAGCTGGAGTAAAGGGCAACGGGGGGTTCTTCAAAGTTGCCAACAGACGTCTTTGTTTAGTGTTACGGTTTTCGATTCCTGATTCGAAAATATGGCTTTCGAAATGACAGAAGCCGAGACTTCTGTGACCTAGGGATCAAAGAGGTTTTTCCTCTTAACGCACGATTCCTATCATTAGCAGACGATGGATTCAACCATCGATCTTGAGAATTGGTATCAGTGACTGTTGAGGACTCAGCTGACAGTTTTTCAACAATAAATTGAGAAACTGGACCTGAATCCACATATAAAGCGGAACTGAAAACGCTTCACTGCTATAAACATTAATCCATCGATGTTTGTGATGTTTGTCAGGTGTTTCATCCCTCTATTAGCTCTGTGAGTATTTCGGTTCTTTCGCTTTGGAGAAATTAAGTGTTGGAATGTTATTCAAAAAAAAACAGAAGATGCACTGTTTCAATGGAAACAAAATCAACGAATTAATTGCTCAAAATGACCCCCACCTAGTTCCATACAATAAATCAATCGACTTTCGAAAGCGTTCCTTACATTATTCATGATGTCCTGGGTCAGCATGTCAGTAATCGGCATCGCTTGATCTCACACTGTTGGATGTTTTCTGTGGGGACACCTGGAGTCGAAAGTTTACTCTACTGACCCAACGAATCTAGAGAAGCTGCTACAAAAATTGTTGAACTGTTGGGGAGTGAAGATTGCATATGTTGAAGAGGATGTGCATGTCTACATTATGACTTATGGTTTCAAATGACAAAATGAAGTTATATATGCTCATTTTTTATTCATTCCCGGACACATTCAAACAAACAATGAGCAAAATCACTTCTTTCATCATTCTCTTCAATTTACTTATTGAAGAGTAATTCGAGTAATTCCTTTTACACTTTGCTACAACATACTTATGTGTGAGTGGGTTTTGACACTTGGCCATGAAGGAAACTGAATACGGAAATCGACTTGATACCGAGTCAGAACTAAGGTTGAAATTGTCTAAAATTTTGTTTTGAAATTGACTCCATTTGCGACAAGAATCAAGCACACCCATCACATTAATGATAAAGTCACATGGAAACTTTAACAGGGGTTTGTGGAGCCGAAAGTTTGAGACATCCTGGTAGAAACAATTGAAGAATGATAATGTACATGAAGTAAATCAATGTAGTCTAAGAGGCCACGACACTAAACCTATAATGATAGTGCTCCCAAAAGTAATACATATAATTCGATATTTCATTCATAGGAGAACACAAAATGGCCCTGCTGCCATGTCTAGGACCGGTCAACGCCATAAAAAATTTAACCAAATTTTTTTTATAGGTTTCTGTAACGATGTCTCCCCGCACAAACGATTTTGCAGTATTACTAATTTTCTTCGGGTTTGAAGGTCGTCGTTCTTTGGAATTTCTTCCAAATGCAGGTATTCTGGAGTGTTAGTATCAGTTGCTGCAATACCTGCCGTGATTGTATTAGTTATTCTCATAGCTGGGCACCGTTAATCAACTGATTAACTTCGTTAATCGTTAATCCGCTACAAAAAAAGTTAGCTTAGTTAAACGTTAAAGCGTTATATTTCGGAAGAATTAAAGCAAGTTAACGTTAATCGTTAATCCGTTAATATGTGTAAAATTGCATCTTTATTTCGTTGCGTTAGTGAACTTATGAAACAAAAACCTGTTGGTTTTGGATGTTAACAGGTTAGGAACAAAACAAAATACTTGTATAATTCAGATGTGTGATTTAATCGTCGGGCATGAGGTGAATATTACCCTTCATGAACATTAACAAGTTGAAGTTGTCGTCTGAAAGCGAGGCTCGTTTTGGTGTTAAAATGTCTTTACCCGTGGAAAAAAGACGTTCAACGGCAGCACTTGAGGGTATAGCACTATTGTATTTAATGAATAGGTTTATGAATATCTGTTCCCCGAGAAACACAGCAAACCTAACCGCTGTTGTCATATGTCAAATGTATTTTTCATACTTTTGAACATGAATGCCTCTGTTATGGTAGTTCCTTACACCATAGGTAGTTCTCTGTCTGTTTTGAACTTAAAACTAACATGTGTCCTGAAATTGGGCACTGATTACAAGTTTTTTCAGGAAACCGCTGTCAAAAAATCGGTGAGTAGCGGTGAGTAGTGGTTCCTATCGGACCATACCCTAAGCACCTGCGCTAAGTAATGAAATGATCAAACGTCAAATGAAATAAATCTCCTCGCAGTTTTCTTTCTCTGTCTGTTTTGAACTTGAAACTAACATGTGTCCTGAAATTGGGAACTGATTACAAGTTTTTCAAATGAAATAAATCTCCTCGCAGTTTTCTTTCTCTGTCTGTTTTGAACTTGAAACTAACAGGTGTCCTGAAATTGGGAACTGATTACAAGTTTTTCAGGAAACCGCTGTCAAAAAATCGGTGAGTAGCGGTGAGTAGTGGTTACTATCGGACCATACCCTAAGCACCTGCGCAAAGTAATGAAATGATCAAACGTCAAATGAAAGAAATCTCCTCGCAGTTTTCTTTCTCACTCGCACGCCTTTGCAAAATATATCTACCTAGTTTTGTTTCACTCGCTGCCATGCGTTAACCGTCACTTGACGATGGCGTGCGGAAACTATTCGGCATTGGATTAACGATTAACGGTCATAATGGACATATTAACGAAAGTTAACGTATCCGTTAACCTTTTTGAAAGTTAACTTAAAAGTTAATCCGTTAATCAAAATGTTAACTTCGTTAATTAACGATTAACGGATTGACGAGTTAATGCCCAGCTATGGTTATTCTTGATATTCTCAAACAGAACTTGGAATCCCATTCAGAGAAAATCAAGAATTACTAATAAAATCATGGCAGGTAGTGCGGCAACTGATACTGATGATAATTCTCCGAATCCGACAGAAGTAATTAACACTCCAGATTACCTGCATCAATATAAATACGCCTTACGAAATCGACATGTCCAGTCATCGGAATAATAGTCAAGAAGAGTGAGCCTCTGAAGAAGCTAGCCACTCGCGATAGCGAAACGCCAGGAAGAAATTCTAAAGAACTAGGGCCTTCAAACCCGACGAAAAGTAGTAATGCTGAAAACCTCGACCGCGAAAGCCTTACCCATTTTGTCAATTGACTTTGCGTTTCAATTTGGTTTTATCAGCAATCCGCCGTTTTTTTTTTCGATTTGTATTATTGAAATACGTCAGCCACTACCACGAACAATGGATTTTACGTGTCGTTGATTGTTTAAACAGATGGAATCGCTTATTTTATGCGATGTTTTTCGATTTTTCAGCAATCTTAACTGTTGTTTTACACTCCATTAACGACACGTAAATTCCATTGGTCGTGGTAGTGACTGGCGTATTTCTATATTACAAATCGAAAAGAACCGGCCGATTGCTGATGAAACCGAATTGAATTGTCCACTGTTTTAAAAAGGCAGCACTGCTTTCTCATATAATCCTACCCCTCCCCTGTTCGGGGAACAATCACAATACGGGAGACTCTTCATTACAGAAACCTGAAAAATTTTTTTTGTTTTTCATAGCTCTGACCGGTCCTAGGCATGGCAGCAGTGTCATATTGTGTTCTCCTAAGAATGAAATGACGAATTATATGTATGACTTTTGGGAGTCCTATCAATAGAGGTTTAGTGTCGTGGCCTCTTAGATTAATAGAAAGCATATGGTTTATTTACGAATATTACACAGTTGGCTGACGTTTATTGGCTGATCGGTAAGATATTAAATACTAGATGAATATTACACTATCTTTAAAAGAGGGTAAGTGAAAAAAAGTCGAATAAAATGAAATTGTTTTGAAATGTTTTTTTTTCCGTTATACAACTGAAACAACTCAACCGTCAGAAGTCGAAACTTGTGCGTGCGATGGTAACGAGGCCACACCTTTCAACGTGTGAATCCCAGCACGGTGGTCCTGTGGGGAATGAAAGCCCTGTCTTCTGCTTTATGGACAGGCGTGCTACACTACCGAGATCACAGACATTCAAAATATGCTAACTTTATAACAATTTCAGAAGATGTTTCCGAAGATAAAAAGCAAATCGCACGGTAAAGACAATAGAAAGAAATCTTTCTTCAATAACTTGAAATTTGAATATTTTGAGGTACAATGCATATTTGAGTTATTTGCTTGTAGAGCAGAAATTATGCATCACATAACACTATTATAGAGTCGCTATGCCAAATACTGAAAGAAGGCAATACGTGTTTTTGATTGTGAGATTTGTATTATACAACTATTTTGATACTTTCGCACCAAATAAATAATTCTGCACTGTATTGAATAAATATGAGACATTCCATGTGTGATTTTATTGAACGAAAGGATGCTTTTCTTTCATTTTTGCCATCAATTTTTGTTTCTTTCAAGGAATACTTTCCTCATATATAAAATGTCCCATAAGAGCAATGCAATTATCGAAAACTCACAGCGGTAATTGCATTGTATCAAGTCACCATAACAACACATTTGAAACCGAATCGCTAGACGTCAGTAAACAACACAAATAATGTCAGATAGACTTCAAAAATAGAAAAACATTTCACGTTTAGGTGAGTACTCCATACAATCTATAGAGGAAAGTATAAATGAACAAAAAATAACATTTCCTTGAGAATTTCTTTATTCTTGAAATATTCCAATGAATTACATTCGTGCATAAAAATGACCAGATAATTTTGCATTCAAGCATGATATCTTATACAAATTGCATTTGGTTATTTTCATATTTTGTAAAAGAGCCCTCGTTTTTCGGACTCGGGCACTTTCGCCAAAATATGAAAATAAACTTGCAATTTTTAGATATCACGCTTTCTTGCAAAATTATTGGTAATTTTTATGCACTCGTGCAATTATAACCGATAATTCTCTGAAATCATTGATTTTTGAAAATGTTTTCTTGAAAAATTTCCATTATTTGATGGGCAGATAAGAATTGTGACATCTCTACAAGGTTGTCCCTGGTAACCAAGTATTTTCTTCTGTTTGATAGGTGGAATTCATATCCTACCTTGTGTGGCAGTGGCGGATCCAGGATCAGGTCAAGGGGGGGGTCTATAACTCAAAATTTATATATATATATATATATATAAATAACAGAAAATTATGAGCTACCGTATAGCAACAACTAGGTAGTCAAGATCCAAAAAAAGGTGAGAGAGATTGACATGAGAAAAATTTGAAGGTGTACCCAGGAGGTAAAGTGGGTTCGAATCTTTACTTTTTTTTTAATCGAATCGAGTTGATTTAACCTAATCAACAGCATATTCTACTCATACATAGTATATTCAAATCGTTACCGGCATACACAATACTCATCACAAATGTAACAAGTCTAATTTTTCAAATAGGTACTGCGCCAAAAAGGATTCAATGGCAGCACTGTCAGAAATTTCTCGAACTTTTCCTCGATAAGCCTGACAAGTGTCAATTTTCTTTAAAGTGTCATCGAGAAAAATTGCAATTTGATAGTTGAAAAAAAAAGGCATTTTATTTTGAACCTACAACATGAAGAGGACTCTATTTTCATATTTTACTCGGCGACTCAGGTCATCAATAGCAAGTCATTCAAGAATGTTGATGAAATTTTGCGAATCTTGGCAGTATTACCTGTAATGTGTGGATATGAAATCATAACGATTCAGTTGACTGGAATCGCCTACTTATCCTTTCAGTAAACTATAAAAAATGGGCATATTTGCAGGTGGGAGTAGAAAAAGCATTTTTTAGTCTCTCTCAGTAAATTGTTTTTCAATGGGAGTGTCTACGCTGACTCTATATTTTTTCACAACTCCCAATCACAATAAAGAAGATACTGAATCAATTCGAAAGCGAGTCATCACACAACGATTTTGTTTTTCAAAAAAGCCTTGGCGGCCTCATTGCTCCATTTCGATATATCTGCCATAAATCACTCATCTAAGGACAGATATATGTATATAAAAGCCGCTTCAAACAGTTTTATCGCAGTTTGATAATAATCAGATGTGATACGTAGAAGCTGGGATTATCGATCATAAATATTTTACCTCATCGCGATGACAATCTCAAATGATTAAAAAAAATATGGAATATTCTACCAACAAAAAATTATAATATTCACATATCCTCACAATTGGCAACTACGGGCGTATTAGGTATCAATACTACATATATTATTTATAAACAAATTATGTGGTTACTTGAAATCAAATTTCATTTGGTCCAATCGAACTTTTTATGAAGGAAATAGAGCATTCAAGAGTAATTAATCAGTTTTGATGGAAGAAGCTATTGTATAGCGAAACACTTGTAGCAGTTATAATAATAACTAGCGACCTGCTCCGCCTTCGCACAGATAAAATTGTTATTGCGGGTTATCCCTAAGAGAAAGACAAATGGTCGGTTCATACTTTTACTTTATCTTTTACTTTTACTTTAAGAAAGTTGTCACAATGTAAATCAATCGAGGCGTTCATACAAGGCACTTTTACTTTTACTTTTAGCTCAAGGATGAGAACTTTTACTTTAAGAATGAGATAATTCAATAATTTCAGGGACTGCGCACGCGTGCATGTGAAGTCATCACAGCAAGCAGTGCCACCAACATTATAAGGAAACGTATTCTTCTGAATATTTTACAGAAATGCTACATTTTGAGATGTGATAGGTATGAGCGAGTAAATAGTATGCTTGATAAACTGGAATGGTTAAATATCGAACAATTTTCAATATACCAAACACTAATTTTCATTCCTAAAATAAATAAAAATTTATCTGTTCCTTATTTCAACGACATATTGAAAAAATTCAGTGAAACACACACTCACAATACTAGGGGACAAAATAATTATATATTGAATCAAAATAACCTCAAATCAACGCAAATTCAATTTTCTTCAAAGGAGTCATTGAATATAATAAATTATCAAACGAAATCAAAAGAAAAAATTTATACAGTTTCAAGTTTGCTGTTAAAAATAAATATTTGAATATGAATTGAATTTATATCGAACTATCTACATGGTAGATAATTGGTGGTACATGGTTTATATAGGTTTTTTTGTAATTTGAATCTTTTAGATAATATTGTTGAGTATCTCTAAAAAATATTATTTATGTTCAGTTATCATGAAAGATTGTTAAATAGCTCTTGAGCTAAATAAAGTTGTTCTATTCTATTCTAAAATGGGTGTTTTGTGAAATATCTGTCATTATCGGATACAAAATAGCAAATTGCAAATCAAAACAATGACGTAACCCACGATTACTTCTTCTTCTTCTTCGTTTGTTTTTGATCACTGCGCATGTGTCCTGTTTACTTTAACACTGGTGTATGAACGGTCCAATTCCATTCTTAAGGTGAAAGTAAAAGTAAAGGATAAAGTAAATGTGTGGTGCATGAACCGACCATTATACCATCGCAATCTTTTTTGTAGACCTCTTTGAAGTGTTACTGTACATTATTTTGATATAACATATAGGGTTCAGTCAGCGTTTGCAATGTAAATCAACAAAACGTGTTTTTTTACGATATCATATTAGAAACCTCTAAAATTATCAGTGTTTCTCTACTATATTATGCATTATTATACCTTCTTTTGAATCACTCTATCTATCGAAAAAGCGCATTAAAATCCGTTGAGTAATTTTGAAGATCTAATCATGCATAGAGACAGACAGCAGGAAGCGACTGTATTTAATACTATGTAATAATAATATAATCGTAGAAGTAATTAGTTTCAAATACGCATAAATACAAAAGAAATACACGGTTTCCCTAATAGAAATAAGAATATATATATGTAAGAGAAAAGGATAGGTGTCAGCTGGTTGAGATTCAAAAAATACACATCACACCCTCTGTTTTTCAACCTAACCTTATGTTATTCATGTTAACCTAAGATACCCTGAGATACCCAAAAACCCTAGTGTTGAAACTGATGCGATAATATTCAGAGGATCTTATATTCTTAATTTCATTGCTAGATGACGCCAATTGTCAGTCATTTCAAACAACGTCATATGATTTCATGTTGATTTGACTTTTTCTGAAAGATGCGTTTCAATTTCTCCTGAATTTGAGTTCTCTTATTGTTCATTGTACGTTCGTTATCTATAGTTTACTCTAATTTTTATTCGGTGATACTCTCGGTTGTTGATTTGAATCTTGTTAACTAGTAACTTGTGCGATATTTTCGCTTTTCCTATTATAGGTGAAAATCAGCAGATACCACTTTCCATATATATATTCAGTATCGAAAGAGTACATGGAGCCTAAAGATACGTTGTCTTCGAGAGATCAGTAAGTCTTAAACAAAACTGTGACGACTGGAACTCAACGCGTGTTTCGCTGAGAAGGTTACTATCTTTAGAAAAAGATGGCGCACGCAAGCACCACTTGTACGGGTTGTTCTCGGTCCGACAAAACACATTGTCTAATAATTATTGTAATTAATTTTCGACATTGAACAAAGTGGAGCAGACCCGTTGTCACCATATACATTATTTTTACATTTCGTCATTTATATACTCTCAAGTGCATCGAAGGGCTCGTATCATGCACATCTTTGATCTGTTCCAGATTGTTTCCATTAATTCTATCGTCATTAGCCAGAGCATCCTTGGCGACACTGGACTTTTCTACTTTCCGTATCTTATGTGTGCATTATGTTCTCGTCCATAGGCTTATAGCGTTTCCTTTAAGATGAGCCTGACAATTGAAAGAGAGTGATCAGGTGTTAAGTTAATAAGTGTTTATATAATATAGTATGCATGTATTATACATATAAACCTTCCTCTTGAATCACTGTCTATGGAAAAAACGAGCCTAATTTTAAATATCTAAACATAAATAGAAACAGATAGACAGCGGCTTTGATTTATGTTTTATACTAGGTACTGATGATAATGACATAATAATAGAAGTCTTTTTTCCAAATACATATCGATATAAAAAAATACACGGTTTCTCCACTAGAAATAATGATAAATATGCAATAAAAGACGATAAGGGTCATCTGGGTGAAATGCAAAAAGTGCACATCACACCCTCTGTTTTTCAACCTAACCTCGTGTTATGTTGACCTAAGACGCCCAAAAACCCTGGTGTTGCAACTGATGCGACATTGTTCAGATTTTTATAGCGACAGTTTTACGGATCATGTCGTATTCTAAATTTTAGTAGTATTACACCTATGTAATTGAAATGGCGCCTACCGATTCTTCAATTCATACGAACTAGGAAGTGACGACTTTACTATCTTTAGAAGAAGGTAGCGCACGCAAGCACTACCTGCACGGGTTTTTCTCAGTCCGACAAAACACATTGTCTATTAATTATTCTAATTAACATTGAACAAAATGGAGCGGACCCGTTGTCACCATATACGTTATTTTTACAAGTAGACTCTCGAATGCATCAAAGGCCTCGTATCATGCACATCTTTGATCTGTTCCAGATTGTTTCCATTAATTCTATCATCATTGGCCGAATCAACCTTGGCGACACTGGGCTTTTCTACCCTTCCGTGTCTTATAAGTGAATGATGTTCTCATCCATAGGCCTATAGCGTTTCCTTTAAAATAGGAATAACTTGTGCGATACTTCCACTATTTTCATTGTGGGTTGATAGTCTAATGCAGCAGAAGCAGATGCCAATTTTCATATGTGTGCAGTACTGAAGGAGTACATGGAGTCTAAATTAATGATGATTCTGAAGCATAATAAAAACATAAAGAATCGATTTCGAAATACGTTCATCTTTGAAGAGTTGATGATTTGTATTTCGATTCGAGGTAATAACGTTTTGTTACCTATCAATTATCGTCATGTTTCGTTCATAATGAAATGATCAACCAAGTCGACACTGTATTGCAGGAATTCAATGAGTGGTGTTTCAAAAACAGACTAATCGTTAATGTAAATAAGACAGTTTGTATTGAATTTGCATATTCTCCTCGGAGTCTACATAACTTCACATTAAATTTTCTCAATGAATCTCTGAGATCAACAACCTGTACAAAGTTTTTAGGAACAATGATTGACTCCCTTTTCATATGGCGAGAACTCATAGAGTTTACATCCAAGAAACTGAACCAATCGTACTACCTGATTAAATCACCAAAGAATAAACTAGATATCAAATCCCTACTAACGGTATACTACGCAAAATTTCACTCCATAGTATCTTGTAACATTACTGTCTGGGGGTCAGCCACTGAAATTAGCAGAATATTTGTAAAACAAAAGGCACTGTTGAGGTTAATTTTTAGTCTTGATTACAGAACGTCATATTTCAAGTAAACAAAATATTAACTGTGGCAAGCATAATCATTCTGAAAGTATTGACATATATCCATGAAAATATAAGACACCTTGACCTACGATCAGAAGTACATAATTATAACACTATGAAACACAATATGCTCACAACTCGAAAACATATTTATACAAAATATGAAAAGTCTCCTGTGTTTTTTGGAACGAGTATATATGATAAATTGCCAAAAAGTATAACGACACTGTCACCAATTGCCTTTAAACGAAAGCTCAAATCATTTTTAACAACAAATGGCTTTTATACAGTGGACGAATTTTTACTTGGAGTTGTAAATATTTAATATTCTTTATTTTATTTACAGACTGCGTTACCTTTATCTACTGGGCTGAGGCTAATGATAATATGACGCTAAGATCATTATATATTTGTATGTGTGTGTATATACGTGTATATACATTGTAATATTTACTTATTTATATGTATTAGATCAAAATTTAATTTGACGTATCCCATCTATGTAATGTAGCACAAAGGATAAATAAATCCTATTCTATTCTATAGAAGTAACCTGCCCGTTCCCTTACTCACAGGTAGTGCAGAACTACCTGAATATTGTAATTAGTAAAAGACGGACCGAATGAAAACGGAATTATAAATACTGATGTACTTCCTACAGGAAATCAGTTCTTTCTAGTAATTAGATCAAGATGTATCGCATAATCCCTGTCGTTCCTGATTCTTATCTTCGTCTGGTACCGTTGCCCATAGAGATGTGGTCAATGATTCTTCGGTAAGTTTTTTTCTCGAAGACGTATATTTTATCATCATTTTGTTTCGATATATTTTAATTTTTTCCATATATTGCTATTTTTGTTTTGAATTTCTCTATCTTCACAGAGTTGTCTTAAAGTATGTTAAATAGCTGACCCATTTGCTTTTTTTTCTAGGAATTTAGATCCACTCTCACTGCTAGCTGCCGCTAGAGCAAACCACGCTTGGTTCGATGTCTGCCTCGGAGATGGTGTGCTGAAGAAACAATTTAGAAAGGCATTGAAAATAGAAGAACAGAACAATTTCGAAGAAACCGTGAATACAAAATCTTTCGTTAGTATCTCTCGATTCGATGACATGAGGGTTATCTTTTCACAGAATGTCAGAAAGATTGTTAGTCACAGAAAAGTCTCGCCGATTGCAACTACTCCTGCTGTGAAGAGGAAGAAGACGTTTCAACTCACACCCTCAGATCACGGTGTGTCAGCCAAGAGAGCTAAAATATGTCACTCATATCGTTAACAGTATGTCAATTATAATTTTTATATACGACCATTGCATGAGGTAGGTATTATACCTATGGTTGATGGTAATAGTCTTTATTCCCTCTTGTAGTCCTATCACAAAACTTCTCGAACTCGAATCATAATTAACTCATGTTATAAGCTACTATTGATTCGAGATGAATTTCATACCCCTTTCATGTCATTTCCTATGCATGATTTATAAATGTAATTCAGAAATATTTAGAAAAACAGTTTGGCAGCCATGCTGTACTTGAACATGGGAATAAAATCGAATAACATTCAATTGAAAATTATATGTTCATTAAAGAATGAGATGAAAAACGAGGAGGAGATCGATCGTCAGAATTATTTATATATTGAAATCTAAGGTAGTGCACGCAAGTTCTCGGTCCGACCAACACATGGTTTATAAATTTTCCTAATTAATTTTAGACATTGACATTGTCACATTTACACCAAAGTTTCCAACCCCATGGTTTATATATCACTATGAATAATCCACAGTTGATAATTTCAGCAAAATTATAAATACATAACCAAGAATTGAAATGGCGTCTACCACTTCTTTAATTCATACGAACTAAGAAGTGACGATTTCCAATGGGAGCATCTCATTTTTCTCATTTATTAATGTATTTATATGTTATTATCGAGCACCCTGTTTCTTGATAAATGTGAAAACAAAATCTATTAGGGTATTATTCATAAAACACTGCAGCAATGCCGTTAGTGTATGCATTTATATCTTGGATAATAAAGGAAAGAAAATAGCGCAAATGCGATTTGTGAATGTCACTAAGGCATGGAGGTTGCTAGTTAGGAACTATGAATCTCATGAACGATATCACCAAAATGTGTTTTGTTGACTTTTACGAATCGTGCCTTGAATTGATTCAATATTCATCAAGAAATCGTTATGTGTTTGTTAAACCGATCATAACTTGAGTGGGGAAGCTCAGTATAAGGTTCCTTTTCCTGAAGATGCCAACTTGGTAAACAAAACGCGCGTTGAGTGAGATCGGCGATAGGATAAATGATCTCAGTTGATAGATCCCACTATCACACCACAATTTTCAATCTTATCAATTGATCCTTAGTTTGTACTGATTATCGCTAATAGTAGTTTTCAATTTCGTGATCGATCTCTTCCAAAAATTAACTCGAATGTTATTGATATGAATAATACCTCCCAAAACTCTCTATACTATCGAGTTTCGGCATTCATATTTACATCGGCCAAGTGAAAAGGAAAATAAAGGAAACGCGTTTTCCGAAGTCCGAAGCTTACTCTGAGCACGTGAGCTACACCGGAATCCCTGTAAAGCCCTCCACGAAAATAATGTGCACCAGGATCGAAGAGTTCGGTTTCCTGGCACTCGATCAGAACCGCCTTCTGTTAATATAAACACATTTCGAATGCAGGGTGGTCTTTCCAGGGATGATATCACCATGGAAATACATAAGCGTTGACATTATATATGCAGATTACCACGAAAAGGAAAGTGTGTATTTTTCAAAGAACACCGCGTGAATCGGGGGACAGGAGGTACGGATTAACATTCACTTTGAATTTCTTAAGTTTGTAAGCCTCAGGATAAAATTCTCTCAGTAATGAGCTCCAAGGGTCAGCTGATCTATTGAAAAAAGATCCCTGAGCAAGAGAGGTTCGACAGGTCGCCAAGCTCATAATAAAAGGGTGGAAATTATGTACCCGTCTGGTCATTCGTGTAGATACCACCAAGGGTGGAACGATTTATGACAATTGAGAAAAGCACCAACCGTGAAAATATCTATAGAAAATTATTGCCTTCAAAGATCCAATGCCAGAAAGATGTTTTGACCCGCCATAGGTTTCATTAGTGGTAATCTGGCAGGATTTGCTAATACAATGAATCAAATTTCCCATGGAACAAAAATCTCAACTCTATTAGACAGACCGTGAAAAAAACGGCATCTATTGAATACTACCAAAGACTCAAACCCCATCAAGCGATCAAAATCAATAACAACGGGCACATCCCAGTCGACCCGTCGCAATCGAGAATAATCATCGATTCATTTGCTGAAAACCCGAACGAAATCAGAATTCTGGTATAAGACGGGTTGATTCGCACAATAATTAATATCATCGTTGTCAAAAGAGATACAATTAGTGTACCTTGCTGAGTGGATAAAATGTGATTTCAGGAATTCAACTATCGACATGAGTGAACCTCCTTATGAATCTAAAATAGAATGGTGGTTGGTGTCCCATTCTCTACAGTTAGAGGGGTGAAGATCCAGGAGTGAAATTGTCATCTAGAGCCTTAGCAAAAGACCAAAATGACCGAGAACCATTTCGATGCAATTTTGGTATTGTGTAATATCCATTACCTCGTCCCTTCCATTTATTAAGTATACCCTGATTTTTAGATTTAGCAAAAGGGATTCCCAGGACCTATACTTCATGAAGCGGAAACTGAACCACTGGCTATACGGAAAATACCGAATTTGAAAAATTCTGGTACTTCCCAGGACATTGTACTAGATCACCAGATGAAACGAAGATTTTTTTGATAAACATACTCAAGTCCTCCAGCTCGGTAGGCTTATGATGCCACACACTATGTGGAAGTAATTTATTATTTGCTGGAGTGAAATAGCTGGGATCAGGAGGAATCAGGTTCAGGTCGGAAACAGATCGAGTAAATGTGTTTACGAAAAAAAGTTATTTTCAGAAACATGCTTCCACTCGAAAAAAAAAACAGTTTTGGTGTTTAAAACCGACATATGGACTAGTAATAAACTATACAAAAAACACAAGGAGCCTAGGAAATTATATAAATTACTGTGTGAAGAGAATGAGTACAAAACATACTGAGGTGAATAGTGCATCAATCATCTCATCATCGTCTGCAAAGGACGTAGGTTGTCTTGCATCAAAATTCGTAATGAAAAGGAAATGAATACTTGCAATGCAAAATTCGATTTTTTTATTCATTTCAAGTAGACGAACGACACCAAGCTACCAACAAATATTACTATTTTCATCTTTCGTTGAGTTATTCGCCCACCAGGCGTAAAATGGTTTATATGAGGCATGAAAAGTGTCAATCAATATTAGATCATTATAACATTAAAAGTAGAGAAAATAGTCTTTGTCCGTGCGTGCGCGACGAGTTCGTGGGTTATTTTTATATTAAGGCGCATGACAAACGTTTTATTTGCCGGCAGTTACTCTGGGCAACGGCCGTGCATATTTTTGGCGTCCCTCACCCTGAGTAACCGCCGCATATATATATATATATATATATATATATATATATATATATATATATATATATATATATATATATATATATATATATATATATATAACACGAAACTGCTCCATCTTAACTGTTCTTGATAGAACAATGATACCTTACCTGATAACACAATGACATCGAGATTCTCTCACAAAGTGTGAAATACTATTTTCTACTCTCACGATCGTAACACTTTCATTACGTATTTGACAGCTGTTAGGAAATAGTTCGTTTAGAGTACAGGTATATTCTAAAGGCTCTGCCATCGGTGAATTTCTCCGAGTGTTTAATCACTTATGTTCTACCCTTGTGAATCATTTTATATGAATGTATCTGAAATAAACTCATTATTATTATTATTCTAAATTGATGGCGGTCGCTTCCGGAAGTTTTTTTGTAAACTGATGGGATATGTAACATTTAACTTGATAAATTCAGTGAAATTCAGCGAAGTTATGCTCTAAATTCTTTGTGAAATTTACGTACTTTCTCTCATGGCTTGCTGTCTCGTCGATCATTGAAAATGGATGATAACGAAGAAATTTGTGCTACATCATCGGAAATTCCAGCACAGCATGGTGGAAGTAAAAAAAGTACAGTTCGCAACTCGAGAATAAGGCCAATTAAGGGCAGTCGTGAATTACCGCACTCGGCTAACGCCTCGTGCCCCCAATTTTTCGTTCGTGTGTAATAGGCAACCTATCCTCCTCGTTACGTTATATACTATTCCGAAGTAGGTGGCGTTTCAATGCAAATTTCATGGAATCGAAACCCACGTCAGATATTTTTTAACATGCTCTGGTGCTCTTCTTCACGGTTTTTTAATATAATAAAAAGAAGATATCAACTTGAGGCCTTTTTTTCCTGCAAATATTGTATATGCAATATATTGTAATACTCAAAGGAAAATCTTGTGCGTAACACATGCAGAAACTGTTTTCTTCACACTGAACATGTTGCCATTTTATGCACTTTTCAGAAAACTAATCATTATTCAATTAGATACCATTTCATTGGTATATAATATTTTCTTTCAGTATAACAGTGGACAACTTGTCTTCAGAAATAGGTAAATGGCTGGGACACTAAAATGAATAGACCGCAGGCATATCTGACAGACGACAGTAAATGACAGTCCAGCCTGCTGGACAAACAAACCTGATTTACCTATGGTAAGTGTGTGTTAATGTCATATTTCAAAATCTTATTTCTCAATAAAGCCTCAATTTTGTGCGATTGTGAAATGTGGAAGTAAAATCGGCAGATATAATGTTTTATTCCATCGATTCCCTTCTATATTCGACAATAGAAAAAAAGATTATTCCTCTTGCTGAAAAGAGACGTGAATTGTGGATTCAGACAACTAGAAGAGAAGATTCAACTTCTGATAAGTTGAAATGGGCAACGCTGTGTTCAAAACGTTTTGTAGGAGATATTTTCAAAGAAGCTAGGAAACATAGGCAACATAATTTTTTTTATTTTAGGCAAGCCAAGTGCACTCAAAGATGTTGACAATATAGACTGGGTACCGAATCAATAACTTGGCTACAAAACAAATATCAATGCAGTTCAAAGCATCCAGAGATTTAATTGGGGGGCAGCGTGATAAAAATGAGATCGCAATTATTCCAGTTGATATGGATAAAGTTGAGAAACAAATTGATGATGATTCTTTGTGTGAATAATCCAGCTGTTCAAAACTTGAATATTATTGATGATCAAAATCAAACTCTGAATGATATAAATTATCCAGTTGAAGAAGTGGAACACGCACAAAACTCTGGTGAACACCTATATTCATATTGATTTCGAGTTGCAGAATTGCTATCGTGAAATCCATCGTCTCCGGGAAACTCTGCAGACTTATTCATTCACATTGGAAAGTTTAAGGCATAATCCATCTAAATGCCTTTTTTATACAAGATTACCATATGAAAAGATAATTGTGGTTTATAATTTTGTAGAGCCTTATATAATATACCCTAAACCTGTTCTTTCGAAATTATTATTTATTAGAGTACATTTTAAGTATTCTCTTCACAAGCTTCACTCCAATCCTTCTAATCCATTTAGATATGAACATATTGTATGAATCCAAACTTTCATAGCCTTTGAAGTCTTCTCCTGTGCATGCACTCTCATATACAAAATAGTTTATAATGTCATACAACATGTCATAAAACTTTAGGAAAATATTCCACAGCATTATTACAATCCCCAAATTTCAATAAATAAGGATCACATCTATTACTTTCCTTCAGCTTCTCTGAATATATCTTCTGGATATCCATAGACAAGGTGTTGAAATAATAACTTTTATCAGCCATCTCACATACAATTTCCTTGTAAGCAGGAAGAATAATGAATATAGTTTGCAATATATAGACATTTATATATGTTAGGTACACAAAGGGTATACCCATAATTAGGGCAAACCGTAATTTTTTCATAATTAAGATCATAATCGCATTAAATTACCATTGATGCTTATGGAAGTACGGTTTGTTTGTCCAGCGGGCTGATTGACAGTTGTCTTGTGACGTCACATGCCCGCGGTCTATAGTGTTCTGCACATTATTCAAGATTTTTTATGCTTTTTTGTGATAGGCTTAAGCTTGTATGTTACTTCAGCCCAGTTAAAAAGGCCCTTCCTTTCTCGGTTGTGGGATTATGAGAACGAGACCCATCAGTTCCACCGGAACAACCCCGGCCCCTCTTCCAAGTCAACATTACTCCGGTTGCCATCACCATTTCAATTATCTCAACGAGCATATCTGCGCGAGCAAACTGTCGGTGGGGCAATGTTATTTCTTGATATTTCAATTATTACGCAAGATTTACTAACCGGATCATTCGGTTGCTTGGATACACGCGGCTGGCGCGTCTCCCTTCGCTAACGTCCTTTTAACGTTTCCATTCCGTTCTGTTTTCCGTCCTAGCGCCCTCCTGCTTGTTAGCCCTTCGGTTCGCCGCCTAGATATCGCAATTCCGGGATGCGTGGGGAAAGGGAATCGTAACGGTTTTTGTCTTTTCCTGCTACTGAAAACTCTTGTTGCTTTCAACCGAGGTTGAATCGAATCGAATCAGTTGATTTCAAACAAAAAACCGAGAGCTAAAATCTAATATTTTTCCGTGCATAATACAGTTTCATTATTGAAATATTTAATAAATATAATGGCAGAGAATCATTGATGTGAATCTTGAATTTTAAACGTAGAGACTTGTGTTGATGAGGAAACATTTGGAGTGAACACATATCTTTCAATAAAATTTTGTGATTTGATTATAAAATACGAACTTGGTGGTTGTTCAGTAATCATTTTGAATGATGTCAACAACCGGAACTGGGACTATTTCGGACCCTCAGCTAGTCTGCCTCTGAAGGCTGACTACAATATGAAATGTCATATAAAATGTAAAATTCAAAAAATATAAGTACTTACATCTTCGTTGAGAATGTTTACATATATGTTGTATTTGAGAAATAAATTTTTTAATTATCGTTTCGAATAAAACAGGGAGTACAATTTTAGTTTTATAGAACCACAACTGATCGAAAAAACAGATTGTGTACATATAGATTCAAGGAAACATAATTCATTTTTTATTTCAAAATTTGAAATTTCAATTTGGCAAGTTTTGATGTTTAGAAAGACCTATTCATATGACATTTGACATTATTACTATGTGGTAAAGCTCTAATCAACGAATCGAACGGAAACCGCTGAGTCGGTCTCATCCATTCCTTAAGATTCTCGAGGAATAAGATGCCCCGATCCAAAAGTCCCACCCGAAACGTGAAAGAATTTTGGTTAGTTTCATAACTGTGTTTGGTTATTCTGTTCATTTGATTTTATGTCAGTGAAAGCAAAAAGGAATATATTTCACTTAAATGGTTAATATCCGTTTTTTTATTTGTGGAATCAGTTTCTTGTGATATGAAAGACATTTCTAAGAAATTTTTTTTTAAAGATGTGGTTTTATTGCTATTATTTTTGTTGAATGATAGTCCATTCGATGATACAGATTATTCACGTGATGAGCTAAGGCACATCTTTCAGGATGTAGTCTACTATCACTTTCATGAGAAATAATTCTATCTTTCATCATTCTTTTTGTTTGACCAATATATTTCTTATTGCAATCCTAATAAGGGATACTATAAACCACATTAGAAAGTGAGGAAATAGGAATTTTGTCTTTTACTTTTGAATAGATACGTTTCATTGGATTCACTGTTTTATTAGCAATTTTAATGTTGTCAATAGACTGAAAAATTCTGGTGAGTTTAGGTGTTATCTCTCTTATATATGGTAATGATGCATAGAAATTTGGAATTTGATTTATAACAGCATTCTCATTACAACGCTGCAGACCCTACTATGGTTATACTCTCAACTAGTCAGCGACTATTCTTCCTTTATATATATCTTCTTAATATATATAAATCTCGTGTCACAATGTTTGACCTCAATGGACTCCTAAACCACTTAACCGATTATAATAAAATTCGCACACCATGTGCAGTTCGATCCAACTTGAGAGATAGGATGGTTTAAATCCCAAATTATAGTCGCAATTTTAATTTATTGCTAATTATTTGTCTGTTATTATTTGACAGTCACAATTATCTGTTAAGTCCAAATGATTCTAACAGATGTCGATACCTTTCGACTGGGTTGAGTAAGTAATCAATAGATGGCGCTGCTGAGCCCATCAGTTGGCAGAACAAATTGAATCAAGATGTCGATACCTTTCGACTGGGTTGAGTAAGTAATCAATAGATGGCGCTGCTGAGCCCATCAGTTGGCAGAACAAATTGAATCAAGAAATCCAGCTCAAAGAATCAGGACAGCAGAAGGTCATGCACAACTACAAATGGTTTAGATTTGGAAAATCCATGTTTTTCTCATGGGCAACTATATGTTGCGTGTTCACGTGTTGGGAAACCGTCGAATCTATTAGCTGTTATGTTAGCTAAAGACAGGTTAACCAAAAACATTGTGCACCGATTGGTGTTAAATTAAATTGAAATTGATAGTATTTATAATTCAAAAAAATAGATATTGATGTTTAAAAGTTTAAGACTGTCTGCCTTGCCTACCTCATTCATGAGTTTAAGCGTCACATGTTATTTACTGTATTATACTGTAATATACTTATATTTGTTATAAAATTAAATGGAAATAATAAATCTGATAAATTTTTATTTTGTACCTATTGATTTCTGCTTAATATCAAGTGTAAGAATATTTTTATTAATTGTGTTCAACGTACTTCCCCTTCAAATCTCAATCCAGTGAATTTGTATACCAACATCAACATTTTCGTCTTTGTTGTACTAAAGGGTTATAGTAGTAGAAAGTCAAATAAGGAGATCACCATATTTTTTTGCAAATACCATCTGTGTGAAAAAGCATAGTGGACTCCGTGACTGATGTTCTCTTATTGTTCCTCTTAGATTGTTTACTATAATGTAATATAACAAAATCTTTAGCCACAGCAACGCGTGGCCGGGTCAGCTAGTATATATATATATTAGTTCTCACAATTTTTTTTATAGGCAAAATTTGAGTTATACGAGAAGTTGCTGACTAATTGCACTTCAACTATCCATAAATAACTGTTTTTCGATAGACGCAGCAACTTTTCGGGGTAGACTGAAAATCTGCTCTTCTACACTTGTATAGATTCCAATATTAATTTTCATTTTTTCAGATTGTGGTGGGTTACAAACCCAGAAAACTACGGAACAAATATTGATTCACCACAAAATGATGACGTTCAAACAGTAAATATGTTAACATAATGTATAATTATTCAATTTCATCATTCATTTCATAGAATTCATCAGAAAAGTTAAGCGAATTGGAAAAACTGAACAATACATCTTACAACTGTAAGAGATGAAAAAGTAATCACTGTTATCATTTCTGACATCCAATCTCTCGAAAACTGTTGAACATCAATCCAGAGTGAAATTATGAGCTACAAACTACAGGACAACTTTCATTCAATGAAAAAGTACCCAATTATATCATTTTGACATCGAATTCATCAGAAATGGAGGGAGAATCGAAAAAAAATTCATACCAGTTTTGGAGTGAAATCATGTGCTTAAAAATACTGGACAACTTTTAGGCAATGAAAAAGCAGTACATTTTTTTCCTGGCATAAAATTCATCAGAAATGATGAGCGACTGGAAAAAAACTAACTATTCTGAGGTGATTGCGTTATAATTCAAATTTGAAGGTAATGAAATTGGTTTTCAAGCGAATAAGATCGAACAAAATTTCATCAGAGAATGTATTATTCATCTTTCCTATATTTCAAACTATCATTATTCAAAATGTAATTAGGCTCATAACGTATTTGTTTATTCATTTATCAGCTCCTTATCTGTCATTGATTTTTTGTTGTTGTTGCCAGTTCCTCAACTGGCCGTTGGAGGTTGAGTGGTAGAACAAACCTGTAGTGCTTCTACACTTCAGTTTTGAACTTCGCTTTTTGGATGTTATTTTCCATTTCAGCCAATGAAGACCATTATTATTATTTTAGTATTTTTGTGCTTCCAGCGGGAAGGGTAATGTCCCCCAGGAACCCCCTTATGTATGCTGGTGCGGAACACTCTCAAACCTTCTCATTAGCTTCTAATATTTTGATTGTTTGCAATCTCATGTGATTTCCTTTCTAAACATTGAATGGTGACACATGACACATTTGCGTTGAGAATCTTTATTCATTTTCCGTTTTGACAATTTGATGAATTATGTTTTGCCTTTTTCTTCTCCACAAAAATAATCAAGTTCCTAATTATCATTGAAATAGATGAGCCTTTCCTATTCATCTCTCATTTCATAGTTTCCATAAGCGTTTATCATATATTTTTATAGACTTTTCCGATATAATATATAATATAGAGCGTTTTCTGGCACGTTTTTCGCGCCCTTCGACAAACCTTGACTCCCTTTATTCATCATTTCGTATTTTTTCATTCACCAAACATTTTCTTCCAGTCGTAGTTTGAAAACTCCTGAAAAATTTCAAACTATCAAGCGATATGGTAAAAAAAACTTGATACCCGGGAAATTTATTTGTGTGGAATATTTCTATCGTATGTTAAAGATCCCATATGAAGCGGGACATTTTCGATCAATTACAGCGATAAATTCCCTGCGGGACATTTTCGGGCTGGTAAATACCCGGCTGATATCGAAAAATACCCGCTCGGTCCGTGTATCTATAGTAACGATTGTTAAAATGTACATTTGTCATCTTTACAGGCTAGAAGAAGCTTTAATGAACAGTCTATGTCACTGTTTTTTCAGCACTGGAACAGGAAAAATGGTTAGAAGTATATGAAAATAATAACATAGATGACGCCTTTAACTGCCTCCATGAGATTTTCATGTATTATTTCAATGTGCATTTTCCTCTCAGACAATACTTTAAACAAACACAAAATGAAAAAATATGGGTTACCGATGAAGTGAAGAAGTCAAGTACTGAACTGAAGGATTTGTTTACTTTAAAACGTAGTTACCCATATCTAGAAAATGAATATAAAATACAGAAGAAGAAACATCTTTTACTAGTAAAAAGCACAAAAAAATCATACTTTCAAAATAAAATATTCAATTCCCATGATACTTGTAAAGCTACGTGGGAGACAGTATATGAACTATCTAATAAACATAAACAACATAAGAACATTATTTTATCAAGAAATAACAGCACCATTGAAGATCCTAAAGAGGTGTCAACTGTATTCAATCATTATTTTGTGAACGCTGCATCTGAAACAAGAAAAAAAAATAAATGTCACACAGAAACAAACACACAATCTGCCCAACTACCACGTAGACACCATTTTTCTGAAACCGTTCCTGACAACAGAGTTGCATTCGTTATTGAAGAAAAGATTAAAAAATAAAAATTCATCAGGCTTTGACGAAGTTCCTGCATTTTTATTGAAAAAGGCTATAGATTTTATCATTGAACCCATAACATTCCTCGTAAATGGTACTTTCGAGACTGGAAGGTTTCCAAATTTACTCAAGATAGGCAAGGTTGTACCACTTCATAAAAAACACGACAGAACAACTTTGGAAAACTATAGACCTGTGACGGTCCCCTCCAGTTTCTCGAAGATATTCGAAATCAGTTTTTTGAACCGCCTTATGGACTTTTTAACAGAGAAACAAATTCTAACACATAGTCAACATGGATTTCGTGCGAAAAGATCCACAAATACGGCTGTCATATCATATTATGGAAAATTAATCGAAATGATTGAGGTAGGGGACTGCCCTGTTGGGATTTTTTGTGATCTCAGCAGGGCATTCGACTGTGTCGATCATGAAAAACTTCTTCTAAAGATTTACAACTGTGGAATTCGAGGCAAGGCTTATGACTGGATTTCGACATTCATTAAGAATAGGCAACAATATGTGAGCGTTCGATTTGAAGATAACGGTAAAATGAATAATATCAACTCGGATCCAATGACCTATCTCACTGGCGTAGCACAGAGGTCGGCATTGGGTCCAGTTTTATTTATATTATATATCAATGGAATCGATAAAGTAACTGATGAAGCATTTTTTATCACTTACGCCGATGACACCTCCCTATTGATTTCTGAAAAGAACGATAATATCCTCACCTCGAAATGTGCCAATGTTGTGGAAGCCATATCAGGTTGGTGTGGGTCCAATGATCTGTTCTTCAATAACGAAAAAACACAACTGATTCGTTTCCATCTTCGCCAAAAAATATGCTCGCGAATTGAGATACAAGTCAATGACTCACTCGTCAAAAACAGTGAAAAGACAAAGTTCCTTGGAATCATTATAGATGAGAACCTCGACTGGAGAAGTCACTGTCAAAGCATCATAAGCAAAATGAATTCTCTTGGATATATGTTCAGAACTCTTAGACCAGTTTTAAAATGTCCTCAATTACTAATGTTGTATCACAGCTTAGCAGCTTCTACTATGAGATATGGTATATGTTTGTGGGGCAACTCAACAATGTTCAATGATGTATTCTTGGCACCGAAGATGCTGATTAGAATAATTGCTGGAAAGAGAAGAACTGAATCATGCAGACCAATTTTCAAAAAATTGGGTGTTCTCACTCTGCCATCTCTACTTATTTTAGAATCATGTTTGTACATTTTCAATAACAAGAATATTTTTATGAAAATCAGAGATAAACACTTTAAAAAAACTAGGCAAACAAACGATTATTATGAGCCTTTCTGTAAATACAAAGTGACAACCAATGCTCCTTCACACCTAGGTCTAAAACTTTTCAATAAACTTCCCTGTGATATAAAACACAAATCAGTTAATACACTTAAATTCAAAAAAAATCTGGAGAACCTTCTATTAGACAAATGTTTCTACTCACTAGCTGAGTTTTACAGTGAAAACGGTAACAATTATTGCTCTTGTGCATGAGCTTTATAATGTATTAACGTTGTGTATGTGAACTATTTATCTGTATCCGTCCTACATACTTTTCTGTGTAATTTTGTTATATTTTTTTTTCATGATTTAGGATAAGCTGGACTATTCTTATACAAATGTGAATTTGTCAAAAAGAAAATAAATTTTACTACTACTTTTTACTACTAAATACTGAATTTTAAACGTCGTTGTTTTAACTCCGGAAATATTCTACCGAATTACACTCGTGCATCAAAATAAACCTGATAATTTTCCATTCAAGCATGTTGTCAGTAAAAAAACTGCATTCGGTTATTTTCATATTTTGCTAAAAGATTTCTTATATTTTCATATTTTGTCTTTCGACAAAATATGAAAATAAACTCATGCAGTTTTTAGACAACATACTTTCATGGAAAATAATCGGTAATTTTGAAGCACTTGTGTAATTACTCCCGATAATTTTCCGTTCAAGCATGTTGTCAGTAAAAAAAACTGCATTCGGTTCTTTTCATATTTTGCTAAAAGAGCCCTCCTCCTTCTAAGTCGGGCTCTTTCGACAAAATATGAAAATAAACTCATGCAGTTTTTAGACATGCTTTCATTGAAAATTATCGGTAATTCTGAAGCACTTGTGTATTTATTCCCGAAAATGATGGAGTAATATTCTCCGTCAAAATTAGAAAAAAATCTATATGTAACAAGATAGAAAATTTCATTTCGATTTTTGTAGAGATAAATTACTCTAATACCAAACTGATATTATTTGCACTCGATGCGCGTTTCGCTAAATGAAGCTGACGTTCTCTTGATATCAAATTAAAATTTCATTCATTAGCTTTGATTGAATTCCATGACGCCGGCACTAAAGTAATTACCTTCATCTCAGACAATAAAAGGAACAGTTTCCAAGTTTGATGAAATATTTGAAAGTTGTGCGTTTTTTTCGTTCGAACAGAAAAAATACTCTTTTAATTCGGAAAAATGTGCTTTGTGTAGTAATGATAATGATACAGTTCATTCAAAATTCATGAAAAAGAGCATATACATCAATTTGTAAAAAAAGTGAATGAACGATTCAATAATACCCGCGAAGTTAAAAACTTGGTGCGAGTAAATCAGAGATAAGAATTACATGTATATATATGTTTCATAAAATTATAAATTTGTAGATTTCAACAAAATGATATCAGGAAATAAACTTATTTACTTAACTGAGATGAAAGATTCCATGAAATAAATGAAATAATGATACAGTTCATTCAAAATTCATGAAAAAGAGCATATACATCAATTTGTAACAAAAATGAATGAACGATTCAATAATACCCGCGAAGTTAAAAACTTGGTGCGAGTAAATCAGAGATAAGAATTACATGTATGTATATGTTTCATAAAATTATAAATTTGTAGATTTCAACAAAATGATATCAACGGATCGTCCGTCAGCATCCCTCCGCCACATTGTTGTTCTAAAAAAAATTGTTCTAAAATTGTTCGTTCCGTTAACCAGCTGACGAACGTCAACCCTCAAAAGTCGGAACTTGTGCGAGCAATGGATCAACGAGGTCTTACCTTTTAACGTGCGATTACCCAGAACGGTGACCCGGCGAGGATTCGAACCCCGGCCTTCCGCTTGATAGGCAGATATGCTAACCACTACACTACCGAGACCACATAAAGCATTACTCTTTTTTCTCCCAATAATTTTGCAATACACATTCATTTAAGAATTTGCTCATTTCTAGCCGACTTTCAGGTGGAAATGTAACATATTATTTATTCATCAAGAAGAAGATGTTAGAAACGTGCCAATCTGAAGTACTTTTCCGACCTTCCCTTGGTCCCGTACAATTTTGGGAGATAATAAGCACTTCGAACGCATTTATGAGAACAAAGCTAAATGTGAACAATCGTTAACCTTTATGCCCGAGGCAAATGGCATTAAGAGAATATGACAATAATTGCATCTGGAGGGATCTTGATTTACGATGCCTTCTGGGAAAACGACTGCGATGAAGTAGTATACAGACATCGGCAGAAGTTAAAATTTCTCTCAAAAATATATATTTTTTCGGTGTATAATTATAATATTATTCATTTCATGAAAGATTAAAATATTTCAATAACTTTATGAATTAGTACTATATCTTAGTCTTTGGAAGGGAGGAATCGAGCAGAGTTCCAAAATGTATATGGCCACTCTTAAGACATTCTCCTCGATAAAATATTTAAATAGTACTTGATGAAACAATGGTGTTGTTCTTCAAAGATAACCAGTTGGTTGATAAATATTGTGGGTCAGCTGCTATTTCGTTTCTTAATATGTTTCTGATATCTGAAAGACCGAGTGCTAGGAACAAGAACAAAACATCCCTCATACGTTGCATTTTTTTGATAGAGAAATTTCAGTTACAAGAGAAGTGGCAGGCTAATTGGACGTGCTGTATTCAGAAGGATTAAGAGAGCAATCCAAGTACTTACGCAAAACCTAAATGTAGGCACTCAATTTTGATTATATCAAAAAATTTCACAAGTCCAACTATCACGAAAACGACGGTTAAAATGTAAACCAACTGTCATCGACATGACGTCAGAGTGCCTTTCGATTTGTGTTTATCGATTTTAACTTACTTCAATTTCATATTATTCAAAATATGAATAGAATTGTTGGTGATGAATTCAATGAATTCAGGCTCATATATTTATAATTTACTATATGAGTACAAAGTAATTTTTATCCTGATGGAAACAATTACCCTGACATCATAATGATATTACTCGCACTGGTAATATTGGCAAAATTGGGGTATTTGACTTGATGTCTCATTCAGAGTAGTCCAACAATGCTTGGTGAAAGCATCTCAATTGCCATGATTTAACCTGGTTACCCTCTAAGGTAAGGAGTTCAAAGGAAAAGAGGTAAGTGAAATTTTCTCGTGAGCAACTGTGTGTTAATTGTCAAATGGACAATATATTATTATACCTACGCAGTTGAATGGTATGCAGATACTTCAAAAAATAACTACTCCTCTGGCAGATGTAACGAGATATGTTGACCTTAACCTGTGAAAGTTTGTCCTAATACAGCGGCTAAAATGGCTTCTGATTCAACATACTAATTAATCAATGGCCTCTTACACCAAATTGAAATCACACACGCATGACGCGTGTTTTGCTAACCAAGCTAGCACATTCAGAAGATTATGTCATTTGATTTTTGTTAAAAATATTCATTAATCTACACACGTACTCTAATAATACACTTATATGCCCACAACCCGTTTTATAATGAAATCCATTACGATACAGATTTTCATTACGATACAGATTTTCAACCAATAGAAACCCATTATTTTTCAATCAAGCATGATGTGCAAGCTCTGCATTTTGACGTTTGTCAAGTCAAAATCAGTAGGTATTGAATTTTTTAAGAGTTTAGTCAATTTTCGATAATAGAATGAAAATGTCAAAGCAGTGATATAGAAGAATTACCAGCGACTTCTCCACAGATGTCTTAGACAAGAAAAAAATACAATCGAAAGGATTATATTTTTCATTTGACAAATGCAACACATATGTTTTTATTTTCGAGCAAATCGAATGAGCTCTCATGGCCGAGTGGTCAATGGCGAGGGCAGTGATCAGAAACGTCCGGGTTCAAATCATGACCTCGGCAGAGATTTTTTTCATTTTTTTTCTTTTCATTTCTCACTGTTGTATTCTCCGTGGTTATACCATTAATTATAATTTTGTAGAATTTTTCAAAGAAATACGATTGATTACCTACTATTATTGTGTTCAATATAAATACCTAATAATATAACATTTTTAGTTCTTCATTATTTATTGGGTTTAGATAAAATAGCGTATGCAACTCTCATGTAATGGTCATCAATACACTCGCATAAACCATACGAAACTCACCTTCGGCTCGTTTCGTATCCCGGTTTATGCTCATGTATTAATAACCATCATTACACGATCGTTGCATAATATACTATTATGTCAATGGTTTTCCAAGGTTTTTCCAAGGAAACAGGGTGAATAAAAAAAACATCATTATGTTGATATGGATATTTTTATTGTGACTAGATGGTTGAAAATGTTTGAACAGTTACAAACGATATGCAGAGTATAATTGAATTAAATAGGTACAATAGAATTTTATTATATCACTATGGGTCACCTGTACCCACAAATTTCAGTTGGTACAACTGGACCTATATACACCACGTCCCGATCAAAAATAACCAATAAGTACCCTGAAGTGGGAATTAGACATTGATTAGTATATGAACATATACATTTTCATCATATTCCTAAATGCATCATTGGTATACTAATAAAATCAATTTTTTATTGATATTTCAGATAAGTTTCGAAATTAATCTAATAACCTGCTGATAATTTTGACGTCGACGAATCACCAGAGAACTTGAAGGCATATCTTGATCGGGAACTATATACTTTTCATTTCAGATATCTTATATAAATAATCAATTAACAATTTCCATTCATACAACTTTTACAATAATATAATTACATTGCACTTGCAGCCTTTTGTACTAGGCCTACAAAAATGGCCCTATACAATCTCAATTACCTGCATTTATTTGTTTAGAACAGAAAGGCAAATAATATTTCAGTCACTATTGACATTTAGAGGAAAATACTTGACTGTGGATGGTACGTCGATATTTTTAAATCAGCGACAGTTCAATTTGATTAACAACTATAAACGACAGTGAAGTATACCCATAATCGCCAGTTTGAAATATGGGTTATGGCTACTAATAGTGGTAAAGGGGCGATTAAAAATAGTTGATATTTTGAACTGTCGATTATTCAAAAAAATACTATGTAGTAAGTACCTCAGCGCCATCGCGGTCCAAGAGGTTGTTTGGTTAAATGAAAGGAAACATTCACCAAATTGACGACACTTTTTTAAAAACCACCAAACAGTTCTGTACACCTCAAAAACTCAACCAAGGTAAATAATTTCATTTAATAAAATCTTTGGATAACTGAAAATATTTGGCACAATAACAATGGCTATATTATAGAATATATACTCGATCAAGGTAGTGCAAGAAGTTGTTCTAGTTATAATTGCATCGAAAATTTCCCTTTGAAGTAAATATCACATGAAACACAAACCGTCAGCCTGAGATTTTATGTGGATTTAATGAACCTCGCTTGGAAATATACATTCATAATTTTTTTTTCAATATTTTTCCCAAAAAGTGAAGTTATATAAGCATGGTACTCGGATACCATAGGTATCTCATATCGTTACTGAGATTTTGCTTAAAAACTCACAATCATCCATAAAGCCAATTGGGTATCTATAGGTCACTGAAATTTAATTTTGAATTGAAAAATTATTCAGAGGTATCTCTTCCTTCTTCCTAACTAATCTTCATGGAGGTCAATTGAATTCTGGATACTTTTGTAGTAGTCTGATATTCAGCTGTTTATTTCTGGAGGTAGCTATCTGTTCATTTGTTGATGGAACCTGATTTCAATAGTGATCAATGAGCCAGGTGACTCAAGACCAAAACCTCTTAGATTTGCTTGAAGTGAGATGAAATAGTTAATGGTGGGAATGGTTACTGTTATGCATTATATCAACTACGGAATTTAATTTTTCAATTTTATTCAAAAAATGTGAGCGATTCAAATCCAATGATTTTCTGCATATTGTCGTAAGAATCATTTAGAATTTTCCCAATTTCACAGGGAGACCAAATGGAAGTTTCAAATGGCTGCATGCACTTTTCAATCGAAATTGGGAATTCATTCTAAGACGACAGAGGGTACCCAATCGAATTCAATATTCGTGAATAACTGTTTCTGAAAAAAATTCTCTTGTGTGAATTCATATATGAACATATATTATTATAACTTATTTGTAGGAGAAACACTTTTTTAAAACAATTATGCTAGATCATTGTTCTTGTTTATTGACTGATTACCCCTGGAATGTATTTCTACTAAGGAAAAACAGATGGTTTAACTGTGATGACTCTGATTCGTTTTTCTGGGTATTTTCCTCAGCGCATAAAACTCCAGAACTTCTTGCATTATCTTAAATTAAAAATAAATCAATTTGAGCGAACTAATATTCCATGTGGAGGTAACGGGCCAGAAAATCATCTCCAGAGGGAGAGCTATGACACCACCTGATATATTGGGAAATTTAATAGTCGTTTGGGAGAAATATGGGGTGCTTCAATTCAATTTATACATGATTTTGAACGATATTGAATTCACCCCAGTACAGCATCTAATTCACAATCGACACAAAAATCTCTAGATTTATATACATTTTTTACATTGCGTCTGACCAAGACTTTGATGAAAATATTGCTGGTAATGAGTCTGGTGGTTTTTATATATTACTCGGGATAATGTAGAAACAAAATGAAGTTTTCTATCGTGTGATATTTCGGGAAAATGTCCTTTTAAATATTTTCAGAAGGCGAAGATCGATTCCACAGAATTTTCGACTGTCTCTAGTATGTCTATCACCTAGCTTCACACTTTGAAGTCTTTTGAAAATCTTACTGAATTCGCTTCGAGTCGTATAAAGTTGATTTTGGAGTTGAGAGTATAATAAAAATAACCAAACTATGGCTAGAATTTTTGAATAATAAAAAAATATATGGAAGTATGGAGAGATATATTCTTAATCAGTGACAAAAACTAATATATTGTATACTTGGTTGAGAGAGTTGAGCTATTTGTGAATCATTCACAGATATTTGATCAATGACAAAATGGTTGAGGCTTTCGCGGCCGAGGTTAAAAAATTTTAGTCATCGGAGATGGATAAGCCTCTGAAGAAGCTGGCCACTCGCGCTAGCGAAACGTCAGGAAGAAATTCCAAAGTACGACGGCCTTCAAGCCCGAAGAGCAGTAGTTATACTATTTGATCAATACCTAAAAGGAGGAGTCCATCCAATTTAGCTACTCCTTTGACTACATGTCCCATTGAACATTGAATTGCATTGAAACATACTCTTTGTACCCTTCACTATAATATATTGGAACTTTATCAATTTGATATTTCACAATCATAACCCCAGAACAACGATGAATGCTTGGAAAACATTCAAATCCCATCATCAATAATACGGACATTCCCACTCAATTTTATTGAGCATGAACGATGAGTAGAGACAAATTGTGCTTCCCTTGAAATTATAGGCATAAAATTTGATGTGATTAAGCATCCTACCTGGGTGCAATTCCGATGAATCAATTATATTTGATTCCATTGAAAAATAATATATCTTCATTTAGTTCAGGGCTAGTCGAAACATTCAGTAAAGAACGTAGTTTCGATATTGAGCAAACATCTTTGAATGTTATGCACATATCAATAGTCTATATTTTCCAAATTATATGTAGAAATCTTGTATCCATTTAACTGATTTGTGAAAGGCTCAGAAGTTTCTCAAAACGTATACTCAAAACAAATTATTTTGATCGTGAGAACATTCGTCAATTTATAATAAATGTATCAACAATTTTCATCTACAGTTACTTATGAAACCTAGAGAAAACCTCATTTTTGCTCCAATCCTTCCAATGCTAGCAAAATCAATAAAAATTCCAGTTCAAGCCAATAACTCAACGAATTGCTGATTATTTCGATATTTTTTGTGAACTATCATTATGTATTATGAGGAATTCCACTCTTGAATTTACACTCAAATGTAATCTTTCACTATTTGGAGGAAATATGGAAAATAATCCAGCTAAGCCAATAAAACCCCTCAAACAAAATCAACGCCCGTCGTTTATTTTGATTCCTCTCAAAGAGACTCAACAGAAATTGTATAGAATCCACCACCAAACAAGAAAGTGTTTATTCTTCTGCTGCGTGGATCACCAATAATTGTAGAGTAATGGACAATTTGTGTTTTCTAAGCTGCTTATCGCGAAATAATGAAATTTCACGCCTTATCTTTGTCACGCCACACGGCTAAAAATAAATTCGCCCGATAAAAACCATCAGATACATTCCCAACAAATTACAATCGAAAATTTCGCAGCCATTTTGATGACGGCTTATCAGCTGAACCGGATTGGACAAATGCGGAATATTGGTCTTTGTAGCGAAATAGTGGAACATTGGGGGTCTAAATATGTTTCTAGTACTATCACCAAATGCTAGGTGTACATTAATGTACATGCATACTGATTCGAATCCAAAGAATAATTATGACTGAATTGATTTTTCTGATTTTCTTTTGAGAGCAGGTACAAATCATCAATGATATTGAATATCCTTGTATTTTATCAGTCGGTTATATTTTTTTTCAATTAGCGTAAGATTTCTCAGTCATATTCTCAGTGAAATATCATAAACTACATTTTTGCGTTCTCAACTGCAGACAAAATAATACAAAAACTTGTTGATGTGATTAGAGCCAAACAATTTCCTTAGGAACGATTCATCCGGTTATTCAAGCGTATCTCTTTCCCTTGTTCTGATTCAAAACGTATGTCGTCCGCAGCTTAATTTCAAGTTTATTGGGTTATTCCCCTTATACTGAAATGATGAGAACTAATAGAATGAATTTGAACTTTTTGTCATTGTCTAGAGCATGTTGAATGGGCGACACTGAATTTTTCTACCCTTCCGTTTTTCATGTGTGTAATATGCTCCTTGAAACGGATTCTGATAGCTTGTTGGCTCTGGCCGATGTATTTGTTATTGCAGCTGTTCTAATTTGTACGAAGTTTCATATGCAAATTTCACATCCACTTTATCGAATATCTGTTGAAGTCCTATAGTGTATTGAGGTTCATATGGAATTACTATAAACTTTTCATTTTTCTCATCTTTTCGAAAAGTCGAAGAATTACGAAGTGTTCCCTTAAATTTACATTTTCTAATTATCTTATCAACTATCTCTGGGTTAAATACATTCTACGTTCCTAATCACTCTCTTTTCATTGTCGTACTCATCTATTTTTTCAGTGTCGCCATTTTATCATTTTATGTTGTGGATAATGATTCGTGTCATTTGGAATGTATCTGAATGTGTTCGTGTCTTTCCTGTGAATGTCAAAGATGCTAACCTTCGGGCGTCGAAAGGTTATCAAACGTATAAAAAAAATTACGCAAAACGTTATTCTCGGAATCATTCCAGTTTTGTTTTTATCTTTACATACCCATTTCTTGTTTTTCTTACTGACTTCATTTCATTGACTGTCTCTTTCTTGATTTTTGATTCTATTTTTTTGGTAATTTAAAATAATTTATACCATTATCAATTTTCTATTGAAGATTCAAGTCGAGTATGTGATAACCAGCTGATAACCAAAACTTTCGAAAAAAAAAAGAGTGTCTGAAACAATAATTCGGAATGTTTAGACGTCTCGTCTGTCTACCCTTTACCCTCAACATTCCACCACACCGCGCAGACCTAATCTCCCCTACCTGCTCAATCGTCTTGGTCTTCGTTCTTGAGCTGCACCCCCAGGTGCTGCTCGTGGTCTCAGCCCGGCCTATCGCCCACCCCCAAACCGCTGCCCGCGTACTGACAGGCAGACAGACCGACCGACGACGACCTGACTGGGCTCACGCTGGAGTAGCCCACGAACCCCGTGTGCTGCTTGGCCTTCAACCTCAGCGAGGCTATGCTCGAAGACATGGAGGGGCACGGCTCCGCCGCGCTCCTGTGGTGGTACATGGAGTAGGGGTTAGCCGGCGTGGTGTAGGGGCACTGCTGGGCGGACACCGCCCCCGGAGAGCTCGTCATGACGGAGCTCATGGCCCCAGGGAGCATCGAGCTCACCGCCCCCGTCATCGAAGCGCCTGCGCCGGCAGCGTTGAAGCAGTTCACCGGGCTCTGGTGGTGGTTGGTCGGCACTACCGGCCAGAAGGGCTTCGTGCCCAACGGGCTGGGCACCTTGGTGGCCCAGTTGTTGTACGTGGAGTAGGAGTAGAAGCTGTCGTCGCCGATGGTGGGCATGAGGCCGTTGAACTGGGTGCCGAAGCCGGTTTTGAACTCTGCGGCTGCGTTCATTGCGTTCATCGCGTTGCGCTCGCGTTTCCGCCATTTTGCGCGGCGGTTTTTGAACCAGACCTGCAACAAGGGAAAGGTTTGATGAGCGGTGGTACATTGACAGAAATACATAGACTTATACTTGTTTTATTGTTGATTGTTTTCACAAAATACGACAGTATACAAAAAATAACCTGCTTGAGGAAGATCTAGCGATACACGCGGTTTTGTAACCCATTTTCAGTGAGAATCTCACAGGAAGTATCAGCTAGTATAATTCAGTATTTGTTGATTTCAGAATGACGGATGAAGAGGAATGGAGTAAGATCTCAGGGCTCCCAGCTCAACTAGTTTTTTTTCTGGACGACAAAAAAAATTCTGATGGTTGATTTCAGTATAAACGTTGTAAAATGATATTAGGTGGTGATGTTCTGAAATGCCAGACACTTTCGGCCAGCGATAGCTTCCGCCAGAAGCTTGGAAGATCCAAAAAAATTACCTGACGCTTTTATTTCATATATGTTACTTAGGGAACTATTCCAATGTTATATTTGCCCAGCCAGACAAGTCGTGAGGGCCAGTCAATTTTTGCTCAAAATCAAAAGTTGTATAATATTTTTCATTTCGAGTAGGAAATCTCAATACACAAAAAAATACAAAAGATATAAATGACTCACAACAATATTGATTTATCTAAATATAACATATCACCTGATTGCTAGGTCAGATTACATCAAACAAAGAACAACAAAACTACTGAACATCACTATGTGCTGTCCCTGATATATTTTTTTAATAATGACCTGAATTGGTTTTTTGAATCAGATTCTTTTACAAATTTTTGTAGATTATCAAACTCATCTAAGCTTTTATGAAAAACATTATTCATTTAGAATTTCGTGTTAGTTTGATGTGAAAATTGTTATTTCTTCTCGTATTGTCACTATGAACATCATTTTTCCTCCACAAATAATAAGTAATTGGGTAGCCAGCCTCTATTTAGCTTTTTGTTTAACCAGAATCAATCGACGTGTAATTTGAAGATCTGAAGAAAGCATCACGAAACAATGTATTTAATGCTCCTTCCACTGTTACACCGAATGTGGCAGATGATATCCCTCTGTTCTTCGAGCAACAGTGTATCTAATACTTGATTGAACAAATTCCAAATGCAAATAGATTCCAGTTCGAATTGTAACTTTTGACACAAAACAATTTACCCTGTTTATGAAAAAAAAAACAGAATTTCTTTTTCCAAATTGAACTAATTTTCAGAATTTTTTTTCTTTTTTCATTTCATATCTCTATCCCTAACGAGCAAAAAGTCTTAGGTGATGAAAAACGGAGGGGTTCTCGTTTAGCATCAAATACCAGTCAAAAAACATAGTTAAATAATTGAATATAACTAGTCCATACTTGATAATTAATGATAATTAATATTCAGAAAGAATAATATAAATAAAATTCAAGTTGGTAGAGTGGTTGGGATACACGAAAAATCACAGAAGTAGCGGTAGTTCACTTGTTTATGTGATGTTACTAAAAACTAATTTACGTTTTATATCATTTTTATACGAAATTCTATGAGTGTAAACTCTGTTTTAATCCATCAGGCTGAACTGACAGATTGGTATTTAGTGCATTACTTCAAAAATGGATACATACCAGGTATATACCTCATGTTCGATTTTTTATGCTTCTACTTCTTAACCTAATAGTGGAATGATCAATTGAGAGACTATTTTTTCCACAGCTATAACACACACACTGTTCCTATGAGGTACATTGTATGTTTTCAATTTTATTCCATTACCTGATAACACAAAGATACAAATTTTGAATGACATCAAATTTGAAGTTCATGTCATTTGTTGAATAATTTCGCTATCATCTGCTATAGCAGTGGAAAAAGTATAGTGTATAACTCACACGGAATGCTAATTTTCTACTCGTATGATTTGCTATAATGAATAAATGAAATAATGAAATAATTCGAATAAATTCAATTGAAGGCGATATTACCTATTCTTATCGCCATGACAATGAATGAAAGAAATTTACAAATGTTTCATGCAGATTCTTTAGGCAACATTGAAATCACCCCTCGTAAGCATTAAAAATCCGCTTCGTTCGCATTGAAACCAAATGAATAACGAGTTTGCGAACGTAAAATGGCATGCATAATCGCCGGTAGATGAGGCATAGCATAGCCAACGCGATTAGCACGGTAGAAATCGTCAGGGGTGAGTCGCGTGCCTACCACGACGATTCCGATGCCTTCGCTCATTTTTTTCTGAGTTGATTGAGTTGTCGGCGATCAACATTTCACGTTCCCATGAACATCGATTCGTTTATGGCTAATAAAAATAAAATTATGGCGTGATATCGCAGGGTAGTATGCTAATGTTACTGTTTTTGTCGAATTGATTATTTCCAGCAGGCTTATTCTACTTGTTTTGTAGTAACAATTTGTTGTTTCTAGCAATTCTATTATAATTGTACAATTGTCTGTCCTTAACCGTAGAGTTTTTATGCGACTAAGTAGGCATTGACTATATCATTTATATTTTTGGGAATTAATCGATCTTTCCATTCGATTATAATTTTCAGTATTTTTCGTGATATATTCCTATAACCTAAGTTTTTATAAAATGTGGTAACCATTATATAAACAGTTGGTATCGACGTTGATCATAATAGGCCAAATGAAAAAATAAGTGCAAATTTATACGACTTGAGAATGAAAAGTGTATCATATAATATAAGCATTTGATTGAATTGAAATATTATCATTGACAATTACAGTTGAAACTATTCCTTCAGCTTTTTAGCTGAGTAACCTGCACAGGATCTGGCATGCTTTTGCGTATGAAACTGTGGAATGAGAAATTGTTATCCCCTTCCTCAAATGGTTCTGGACATAGTGATTAAGTTTTATCAACACTCAACATAGAGTTCGAATATCAATGTATAATTAGGATTATTTTGTCTTTTATCATCTTTAGATCGATAAAAAGAAAACTTCAATAGAACATAATTCATTTCGATTTTTTTTTGTTTGAGTGCCTTATTTGATGAACATTTTTCAGCCATTAATTCGATGGGATCTCTGTCATTCTGAATGTATTGGATTAGGATGATGAGTATGTTGTTCGTTGTTTAATGTTCGGTTACTACCAGCAATATTTCGTGGGAATTCCCTGGCTACTACTATGGATAGGGAAACACGTGCCGCAGTTTTGTTATATTATAATAAAAATCTAACATACTATATAGGTATTTTCCAGAAAAGTGAGCAAAGATTAGTAATCATAGCATTATAATTAGCTGATGTGTTTCAAATTTAATATTCGGTTTCCCGCACTAGTGCGGAAACTACTTATTTCAGTATTAGTGTGGAAAATACTCCTTTCGACACAACTTCAGAAAAGTTTTTTTTCAGCACTAGTGCGGAAAATACTCTTTTCAAAACTAGGTCGGAAATAGTATAGTGATGTTTCAAACAACACGTAAATATCAGATCGTGTATATGTAATATACGCTACAATATGAATTCACATTAACAAACCTGACAGCTGACAGTCCCTACAGTGGTATTTGCAATTGACTATTAATGAATATAGATTTAATGGCGTCGGCCAGAATCGTTGCTTCAATTTTTGTAATAAATACTCATAATTTATAATATAACTGTTGAATGGTGTTGAATTGTTGTGTGAACTGTGAATACCCAATTAGTATATTGAGTTGCCTGACTCATCTCAAGTTTTTTTGTGTCAGTTTCTATGAAAGGTGCTCATGAATTTGCAATAACTTTTATAGTGAAATGAAGATGACGATAATTAACGTTTATTTGAAAATGTGACTATGTTACTTTCCGCACTATTGCGGAAAGTAACTTTCCGCACGATTGAGAATAAATGTCAACTTCCATGGGAGTAGACAGTGCAATATGTGTCACTTTTCTATGTGGACGTAGGAAAATACTTCTTTCAGCACTAGTACGGGAAATATTTCCTCCAGAATCAGTGTGGAAAAGTGGAAAACCACGTGTTTCCGTATCAGTGAAGAAAATTGAATGTTTATGCACTAGTGCGGAAAAATACTTGTTCGATTGGCGTGATGTTTTTGCTTTTCCCTCAACGAAACGGGAGAAAAAGCCCCCCTCAGCGCGTTCCGCCGTTTTCCCCTCCGACATAACTTCGCGCCGTCGCGGACAATGGCGCACCTCGTCGATCTTCATTCCCCACCGCCGCAATTAGACGGGTCGTTGGCCACGTTGGGGGTTGGGGGCGCGACCACCCCCCGGCACGCACCCCTCGCGCCGCAGATTGAAGACGGACGTAATGGAAGACGACGGAGCGAAGGGCGAGGAGTTTTTTGTCAGAATTGGACCGGGAGGTATGGTTTGTCCGATGCAGAAATGAGGATATACGGGGGCTAAAGGAGGTGTTTACCTCTTCTTTATGCTACTCAGCTTCTCGAAGAAAAAGTTATGGAGTTTTCAGGTAGTTTATGATATTTCTGGTTAAACCTAACGCTATCGAAGTACTAATAAGGCCTTGGGGAATATGCCTCTTGTCAGTTCCTTTGGAAAATATAACTAATTGATCTTCAATCAGCATCGATCAAGAGTGCTTATGTAGAAATGAATTGCTGCGTACAAAAGAGTTGGATAAGAACATCTACTTCATTTGTGGTAAATATTATAGTATATTACATACCGAGGCAGAAATTGAATAATTTTTATTCAGAGAAAAATGTGTTTCAGCCTTTCAATCTCGAGAGATATATCTTATCTTTTGCCGAGGTTTGTATACTATTTCATTCACAATCATTTCATAAAGTGTACAAGGAATGAATACTCATTAATAATATTAATCCCAATTCATTTGCTCAAGTAGGCAATATATGAGCTTTATGAAGTTCCCAATTAATGTCATTGTTGGTAAATTCATTAGTAGATCATGTCGATCAAAAATATAAAGATGTAGATGCATTTATATACATTTTAGTGTCCTTCGAATGAATGCCCTTGGCATGCCAATAATATTTCACAAATCTCATTTGTGTTACGAGAATTGGTAGGTAATGTTTAGATTAATCACTGGAATAATGGCGACAATTTGATCGATAAAAATGGATTGTCCCTGAAAATCGACAGTGCAATAGATACACGTTAGTGGAGATATAAACATTGAGTATATTCCGAAGAGTAAAATACGTTTTGAATGAAAGAAGAAGAGTATTGGGAAGTTACAATAGAGGTCGGAAAAGTTATTTTTTACTTTATTCTGCATAAAAAAAGTTTGTGCAAACTTTCTGAATTGGAAGAAATCGAATGGATTTTTTTATTTGATGGAGAAGTACACACTTTTATCATTCCTGGTATAAAATTCATCAGAAATTAAAAGAAAATAAAAACACTTCATACTCAATCTGCATATTTTGGAGTGAAATCATGAACTTCAAAATACGAAACAACTTTTATTTTACGAAAAAGCATCCAATTTTTTCATTTTTGCTTTCATATAATCAGATTTTGTAATAAAATCGAAAAAAAAACTGAACTTCCTGAACTGAACTGAATCCTCAGCCCTATTTGGGAGTGATGGCGTGATAGTTCGAATTTGAAAACTTGAACAAAGTGTAATTGGTTTTCAAGCAACTAAGATTGGGCAATATTCCATTGATGAATGTAAGTATATTATCAATTGTTCTAACATATTTCACTTTGGCAGTATTTTTGTGCTTCCGGGGGCATTTTCGCTAGATATTTCAACTGTCTGATATTGGGAGTCTTGCGGAACGCAATTCTTGATTCATTTTACATTTTTTTATAGTATGCGCGATATTTTGAACATCTTGAGACCGAAGGAAGAATCGCGACCTTTGACCCACATTGAGCGTGACATGCGGACAAAACCGTTCAGAAAAGGTAAGGAAGGAACGCTAGGACGATGTTGTGTATGCATGATTTACGGCCACTATTCTCTGTTTTGAAGTATACGAAGTGCTAGTTCGCTCCCTATGATAATTTTGAATATAAAAGTCATTTGAAAGTGGATTTCTGGTGAGTCTTTCGATGTTCAAACCGCTGGTCCTTCTGTTCTTTGATTTATCAATGGAAATTTTACTTTTCGGAAAACGCCAACTTTAATTCTCTCCACCAAAAGCCATTGTTCCGCTAAATTTGGTCCTTCGAGCCGGATATTTAAATTTGAGTTCGAAAAAAATTACATGAAATTTCGAAAATAGTTTGCTTCCTTCCCTAGAGTAAAGATCTCTTTCTTCAACGTTATCATCCTCAACTCATGCTTTCTAGCTTCCTTGTCTATCACTGAATTTGAACTCGTTTGACCTGAAACAGCTGATTTTCCTTTTCAACAACCAACTTAGTTATAGCCAAATTCAAAATGAATAAACTGAAAAAATAGTGGGATTGAGAAATAACTTTTCATATTCGTGAATGAAGGCATTTGTTTGCACCACTATATTTATTTACCTATTGAAAACGAAGATTTATAGAATTCAATGAATGTTTGTGAATTTTTTCCACAAAATGCTCAAGTTTCTGAATATTTATTGCAGTTTCTTGGAAAAACATAACATGTAACCGGAAACGTGGGAAATGGAATTATTATTAATTTCTTTGTACCCGATTGATGAATAATATTCATCCATAGCCAATGCATATCTACTTCCAAGTCGAAATCCTGGAAACAGTTCCTCGTTGGGAGCGAAGATCTCTGAGAACACGGATCGACCGCACTTCATTAAAAATAAATTCCGGTGAAGAGCGCAGAGGCCGTTAACGGAGACCCGGAGGATCTAGCGGGATTTTCCGGATCTGTAGAGTAACGTCGGGACTGCCGGAGTATTGCGCAATGCTCCTGGAATGCGGCCCCGGCAATATGCTCCGGGTTTTCGAAGACAAATCAGGTACGGAATGAAAATTATTCATCAAATTCGTTTTATTCTCCGAAGTTCTTCACCGGTTCGAATTTTGTAGGAATGCCTTTGTGAATTTTGAAATTTGTAGCCTTGGTTTTTGAAATTATTTCCTCAACACTTTGGAGAAAAATCAATATTTTTCATTATTAATTGATCAGTAACACAGGAGTAACTATTCCAACAAAGTTAAGTATCTCGATGTAAGGAATTTCGATCAGTTATCTTCTCTCTTGGGGAAACCATGTGAGATCGATCTCTGGAGGTGCGCCCCAGAAGCTTGGATTTCTATTTCGTGCTAAGGAATACTTCACTTCTGGTCAGCTTCTAAAGATCTACAAGGACAGATACGGCTTGTCTTGGACTATAGTTCTCGTATGTGGGGCTCGGCACCAAAAAATTCATTAACACTTCTCGATTCTATTTAGAGGGAAGCAATCCGTCTTATTGGCGATTCTTCGCTCACGGACCTGCTCACTTTGTTTGAACATCGTAGAAGGGTCGGAGACTTGTCTCTCTTCTATAGATATTTCCACGGTCGGTGCTCTTCTGAATTGTTGTCAATCGTTCACCCTAGGCAGATCAACACGTATTACCAGACGAGTTCAGGATTATCAGCCCTCTGTTGTGAGTTTGAAGACCTGTCGAACCACTCTTGCTCAGCGAACTTTTTTCAATAGAACAGCTAAACTTTGGGACTCCTTGCCGAGGAAAGTTTTTCTTGAGGCTCACAAACTTCAAAAAGTTAAAGATAATGTTAGTTCGTTATCTCATGTCCCTTGAGCGGTGGTTTTTGAACATTACAGGGCTTCTCTTTCGGGTGAATCTGTATATATAAAAATGTAGAAAATAATATTTATCTCAAGGTGATCAGATCCAGAAGAATTTACAAGAAAGTGAACTTCTGTTCAAACCGTAATTGCGAATTGTTCTATGAATCGGAACTAATTTTTTGGTGTGACAAATGCTCGAACACGCCCAATTATTGTAGTGTTTTTTTGTCCTTTATATGTTTGAAATTGCAACACTGTTCCTCCTTTCGGAAGTTATGGCCCTTCAAAAATCGAAAAAGAGACAACCTTCTTGCACCAGATCTTAGTCGACAAGTCCCTTTTAGACATCATTCCACCTTATTCGGTTCTTTGATTGACTAAAGATTCATTCATCATCTCGAGTATCAAATGAGAGAAGGAAATAGAAAACTTCTATGAAATACGTGAAACAATATTCTTTCACTATATCATTCATAGACGATCGATTCATTCAAAAAAGTGATTATCTAAAACATCTATTCCCTGCCTTTATGGCGCGACGGTTACCGAATTACATAAAAGTGACTCTTTCTTGCTCAATTTGTATACCAAGTATATGACTCTTAAACCAGATAGGAATTATAGGAAATTTCAACAAGAAGTCAAAAAAGAGATGTTTGTAAAAAAATGGCAGTCATTGTGATACTACTTCACTCAAGCATAGATCTTGTTTCGTTCAAAAAAAAAATCTATTTCCCAAAACATCATCACACCGACATGACAGCTTGGTATTGTTGTCAAGAGAAGTAATGTCATCGTGTGTCGAATAATTCTTGGAAGACTAGTCACAAATTGATAATTTTGAAAACGTATGTTCATTTCCCCCTTTAACCAAAGAAGATGGATCACAAGCCACCACTGCCCAACGAAGAGCAAATATATTTGCAAATATGTTTGCTGGAAATTCAACTCTGGACTCATCGAGAAAAGATCCTCCGAATATCACGCCTGTCGACAGTCATATGCCTGAGATAATTTTTCACCAAACAAATATAAGAAATATTTCAATGGACCTGAAGACAAATAAGGCTTGCGGATCTGAAGGAATTCCAGCATATGTTCTGAAAGTATGTGCCCCCGAATTGACACCAGTACTTTGCGAATTATTCAACCTTTCATATAACTTGGGGGTTTTTCTTAAGTCCTGGAGGACAGCAAGAGTTCAGCCAGTTTCCAAAGAAGGGAAATTACAGACCAATTGCATTTCTTTCTATCATTTCCAAAGTCATGGAAAAAACAATCAATATGGAGCTTATCAAATATCTAGTGAAATCAGGAATAATTAATGATCGACAATATGGATTTCGCTATCAACGATCAACTGGTGACTTATTGGCTTATCTTTCTCATATTTGGCACCATTCAATCGAAAAATTCGAAGAAACGATAGCTGTTGCACTCGATATTTGAGTGACAGAACTCAATATGTAAAAATTGCTAATAGTATATCAAATGAAATAAAAGTAAATTCTGGAGTTCCCCAAGGCTCCCACATGGGTCCAATACTTTTCCTCTTATTTTTTAATGATGTATCTGACATATTTCAGAGCACTAAAGTTTCACTATATGCGGACGATCTCAAATTTTATAGCGAGGTCTCTTCCTCATATGACTGCCAACTTATTCAAACAGACCTAGATAATTTCTGCAAATACTGTGAACTTAATCTGTTAGATATCAATGTTGAAAAATGTAGAGTGATGCGTTTCTACAAAAAACAGAATCCCACCATATGTGATTACTCTATCTCAAATGTAAACCTGAAATCAGTCATTAATATAAGTGATTTAGGCGTAGTGTTTGACAGAGACCTCAGTTTTACTGATCATATAAATAGTATCTGCAATAAAGCCTTGAGAATGCTTGGTTTCATAAAGAGACAAACCCAAAATATGAGTGATATTGATGCGATAAAGATGTTATATCTTTCGTTGGTCCGTAGTATTCTAGAGTATAATAGTATTATTTGGTCCCCAATATATCTGGTGCACAGGGAAAGATTGAAAAGAATACAGGGTAGGTTCACTAATTTTATAAATTATAAAATGAAACTGTCTTATCATGGACTTGACTCTCATACCAGGCTATCTCTAATAAACCTTCAAACCTTATCCGATAGACGCAAACTCGCCTTGAGTTTCTTTCTTTACAAAATATTAAACAGCCTCATCGATTGCTCCGAAGTTCTAGGGAAATTGTTCATTCATGCCAATCCCCGTAACACTAGAAATAGACAATTATTCTACCTGCAGAACCACCGTACTAATTATGGCAGCACTGCGTTCACCACCAAACTTCAGATGAACTATAATGAAAATTTTCTGTCAGTCGACATTATGAATTTGTCATTCAATCTTTTTAAACGTCAAACAACTGCGATATTGAAGCAAGATACCTGATCTTGCCCTGATGATATTCCTCAATGATATTGCTTGTGATATACTCTTTCTCTTTTTTTTTTCCTTTCGTTTGTTTGTTCTTGTTTGTTATTGTTTGTTATGTACCATTTGGAATTTTATATATTCTGTAGTGTACTATCTTGAATAAATAAATAAAAAAAGCGTTTGATCGAGTTTGGCATCGTGGTCTCCATTCTAAACTGCCGTCTTATGGTTTGCCTCCTCAGTTGTGTGCTTTGTTGTAGGGCTCTGTATGTGGTTGTTGATGGAGTATCATCTGATATTCTCCCAACAAATGTAGCTGTTCCACAGGGTTCAGTTCTACTCATATCAATGATTTGCTCGAGAAAACATCTTGTTCAGTACAAAGTTTTGCGGACGACAGTACTCTTCATACTAGTTTCTCTTCCAGAGTTCCCATATCAGCTCGAGAAACAAAAATTCGAAGAAACATTCACGTCAATAAAATTAACGATGACTTGGTAAAAATAATAGAATGGAGTAACATGAGCTTGATGGAATTTAATGCTAGGAGAACCAAGGCATGTCTCTTCTCATGGAGAGCCGATCTATCATCATCTAGTATTCGGATGTCAGGAGAAACTATTCCTACAAAGTCAAGTATCTCGATACTAGGAATTACGATCAGTAAAAATCATGTGAAAAGAGTATACATGATTTATCTACTATGTGCACACTAGAGCTCAAGGAATTAGTTTCTACTACAAAGATTATCAGTTTGATGTTGCTCTGACTGTATTGTTTCGACCATGTGATCGGGAATGCGCACAAATGATTTGATTTCTATTCCAGCATATACACCATTTTAATTATCAAGAACGGTAAGAACATTTCAACGATCGAAGACAATTATTTGGTGGAGGAGCGTAAGCGACAACTTCAATTATCGTCTTGGATCGATAGTACTTAACGTTCGTGATGGTTGTAGCGTTTTTTTGCAAAATAAATTTTCACCTCATGACAGGAAATTCGAACGTGTTATTTTGTATATTCGTGCCACCATTTGCATATTATAAAAATCGCTCTCGGAGACGTTTCCATGACATCATTTAGCTTGAATCACAAATAAAATTAGTTCCAGAATTCAACATATTACATTATGAAAACTTCGGTAAAGTGATTTACCGACGCCTTTGACTCAGCAAGCGGTAATAGTATATTAGTTTATGAGGCGGAGAAGCATGACTTTTCTTGACGCGCCCGATATTACGCGCCGAACGAAGTGAGGCGCGTAATAGAGGGCAAGTCAAGAAAAGTCGCTTCTTTGCCGAATAAAGTATAGGTACTATTTTTTCTTCAAACGTAGCAATTTTCAACCATAAATAGTACAATTCATACGCTATTTTTACTCGAAATTAACTGTGACAACATTCAAAGTCGTCTAGATGTTAGAAATTAAAATAAGTTACGTGCCTTTCTGAAAAAGACAAGCGAAGGATATACTGCAAAGAAGTCCAAAGTTTTCACTAAAGACGAGTTTGATAAATTTTTGCTTGAAGCGCCAGATAAGTTGTATTTAGGATTAAAGGTAAAAAAAATTATATTGCAAAGCATGTAGTATACTCTACTAAATTATAAAAATATTTCAGATTGTTTTGTTAATTGGGGTTACCGGCGCCTGTCGATGCGACGAATTGGTAAAAATGAAGACTGTGGACATTGAGGATAAAGAAAATGTAATAATTATCAAAATCCCAGTAAAATACGACAAATTAGATCTTTTACGATAATTGGTCAAAACTACATTAAACTGTATAGAAAGTATGCATCACTGCGTCCTGAAAATTTCACAGAAAACCGATTTTTTATAAAGTACCAAAATGGAAAGTGTTACCGAAGCGTCATGGGAATACATTCGATCAGCGCAGTAGCCCAAAAAGTAGCTAGTTATTTAAATTTAAACGATGCAAGCGCATACACGGATCACTGTTTACGACGAACTTCAGCAACACTTAATTGATAGAGGCGGAAATCTAGAATGCCTCAAACGACATGGGGGCTGGAAATCAAGCACGGTTGCCGAAGGATATATAGAGGATTCAATAAGAAATAAGAACGATAATGCTCAAAAAATTTTAAACCCTTATGATTCGCCACCATCGGAATGATTGCTGTAAGTTGTGCTCGACCATCGGTATCATCAACAATTACCAATGCGTATCAAGAGTCGGGAACATTTTTGCACGGTTTCAATTTTGAAAATGCTTCATTAACTAATTGTACTTTTGATATTACTATAAATAAAAATGGTGTTTAATTGTTGTTAATGACATTTGTATTGTTGCTTTGTGACATGTTTCATATTGTTGCCATGACAACATTTTTCCCTCCGCGCCGTAAAGAAATGGGAAAAAAAACTGCTGCCGGCGGAGACATCAAACTTTGACAGGATCAAGTTAGATAAGTAATGTCATTATTATTTGACGTTTGAAGAAAAAATGGATTTACTGTTTCGGAAAGAGATACCGTAAGTAATTAAGAAAGCATGTGAAAAATATGCAACTTCACTTCAGTTGTTAGCATAGGGACACCAATTCGTAGCCAACCGTCCAATCTCTCGGCGAAATCCCATTAATCTGGAATTCTGGTCGCCCTACTTAATCTAACTCTATTCACTGTTCGCGGGCGACGTCCGAAGAGAGCGAACCGCAACTTCCATGACAAATATCTCAATTTATATTCCGTTAAGCACAGTTCATTGACTAACACGCTTGACCGTTCAATCACTGCGAACACGACCAAATGGCAAGTAAACGATCTCGCTGGCCGGCCACCCCTCAGTTTATCGCGCCGGTCGCAGTAATTGCTTTTGGATGTCTCTACGAGGGAGAGCCGAAATCTCTTATCAAAGTTCTCGTGATTGGTCCTGCTCGTCATAGATCACTTGAAAGCGATCTTGTAGTTTTGGAATGCATAATCAGTCATATCAGTGAGTGATATTCTAAAGTTTGAGTTGAGTGGCCAAAAATTAAATAATTGAGTGATGGAACACGGCGCAGTTCGTAGGATTACTACTTGCGTTTCTTTCCCTTCAGAGGTATACGTTATATATTATTATTTGATAGAAGTGGTTCCGATTTTTATCCATACTACTAGTTTTAGAAATCCTAAAATGATGTCATTTTTTCAATATTGGGATTTTATTCCAGTGATGATTTGTTAGCAAACCATTAGTCGGTCATCACTTTTGCAAAAACGTCAGTTCAGCAGTAATCTGATAAAAAAGTTGAGGCTTTCGCGGCCGAGGTTTTCAGTATCACTACTTTTATTCGGGTTTGAAGGCCGTCGTTTTTTGGAATTTCTTCTAATCTGATAATCACATGTAACTTGTCACTATCGCTCTTTAACAACCAGCTTCCAAAAAAATAATATAATTACTCAAACCATGTAAGTTATTGAAATTATTATCGCTAGACAAAAATTTGGAAACAATCATTCATTTTACACATTTCTCATTATTTCTATGACAATCATGTTTTGTGGTTTATCTCGATACAGGTCTGAATATGGTGGGATCTCATTAGATTGATATTTTCAGACCTCTGTATGGGTTCCCTCTGAACTCATTTTTTGGTTTGTCAATTCGCTTTTTGATCATAGTAAAGATTTCTTTCTTTATTTCGTGCTCCATGTCACTGTCTTCAACTGCCATTGTCAATCTGTCGCATACTGTCAGATTTCTTTTTTTTTTCACGCCATTACAATTTCAATGGACTTCATTGGTACCATTTCCATTATCCAGGATCGATTTGCCCAACATTTCAAAATTTTTCAAACATTACTTGCTTCCAGGTAATCACTGTTGATGATTTTTCAGTAGAAAGCGCTTTGTCACAATTTCAATAAATATTTTTTTGCACGAAGTACAAAAGTCCTTTTTTTTCCAAGTATATTAGTACGTGCACACAGCTTGACAATTTTCACTATTATTATCTTTTCGAAAGCATTTGGACCTGGCCCTTGTTATTTCTAGGGGGGATATATCATGAATGAATACTTACATAGTAAGTGCTGTGCTGATGTTCCCTCCAATAGCTAAGGAACTAGCAAAAATTTTATGTGTGGATCCCTAGCTATAGATCTGATTTCAATCGAACCATAAGTGAACAACTTGGTATTTCAAAAACAATACATTTGTTCGGGTTTGAAGGCCGTCGTTTTTTGGAATTTCTTTCTGACCTTTCGCTGGCGCGAGTGGCTAGCTTCTTTATCTTCATACATCTTGAGTTTGATTCCGATGACTTCGTAAAGCATATTTATATGGAGCTACCTACTTGGAGTGCTAATTACTTTTTTTGGATTCGGAGAAATATCATTAGTATTAATCGGAAAATCTTCATTAATATTAATTGCCGTAATTACTTTATCTGGATTCGGAGAAGTATCATTAGTATTACTTGCCGCACTACCTGTCGTCATGATGTTTGTCATTTTTGATCTTCTTGAAATGGGATTCCATATCCAGTTGAGGTTCACAGCTCCTTCTTTTCTGCTGACCTGGACCTCAACCGGACCATATGGAATGCTATTTCAAGAAGATCAAAAATAACAAATGTCATGACGACAGGTAGTGCGGCAAGTAATACTAATGATACTTCTCCGAATCCAGATAAAGTAATTACGGCAATTAATATTAATGAAGATTTTTCGAATCCAGAAAAAGTAATTAGCACTCAAAAGTACCTGAATCCTTATAAATATGCATTACGACGTTGTAACACCCAGTCATCTGAGGCAAACTCAAGATGTATGAGCCTCTGAAGAAGCTAGCCACTCGCGAAACGTCAAGAAAAAATACCAAAAAACGACGGCCTTCAAACCCGAACAAAAGTAGTGATACTGAAAACCTTGGTCGTGAAAACCCAAACCATTTTGTCAATCGATTATTATTGAAAGGCTGTCAATAATTGTTGATGATTATCATTCATTTCATTAATTGAATTGTTAAGGTGCAGTTAATTATCCATATTCTATGAGTGAGAGAGATAGAGAATATTCTTAATTGTCCGAAGAACAGAAATTCTTATCGACAAAGCGTATCATATGTTGCAATTACTGAAAATATAAAAATCAAAGATACACATACATTAGTCATGAAAAGAAATGAGTACACCGAATATCATAATCTCCAAATATCGACAGACAGTTGTGACTACAAAATTGGCTCTTAATGTCTAATTAAAATACCATGTAAGTTCGGGACGAAGTTGAAATACATCACAAAATTTTTGTAAACAAGAGTAGGGTCTATCCAGCAAGAGCACTTTGACTTCTCGTCTGAAGTTCAATAGGATTTAGTTTTTCTGATGCATCTAGGTAAGTGATTGTGTATTTTGCCGCCTCCATAAAATATCGAGTCCCTAACAAGAGCTGATGTTGGAATTGGTAGCTTAATATTGCAAGTCTGGTGAGTAGCGTGATGGATAGACTCAGTTTCAAATATGTTGATGTTCTGTTTCCATAATAAAGATTGCAAAATCTGTTAATGTTTCATGTTCTATAAAAAGAGGTTTACAGGGGTCACGTTTTTTCGCTTTTTAACTATTTATCATGTTCACTTTTTCATCACATTCGTTTCAATTAGGTCACTTTATACTGACACGGGCATTCACGAATCCGGACAAACAGAAATAATTTCAACAAGGAAACCTACCAACTGCCTCTGTGGCTCCAACTAAATCTCGGCTGTTGTCCTTCTAATTCGATATCACATATTTGGACAACGCTTCAACCATTGCCAATACACTAAATCGAAAGATACACACAATCCTCTAACCACCCTATCCGCCTATTCGATGGGTATGCGGTACGAACGATAAATGTTTCATTAGATTATTGTTACTTTGCGGCCAACGCATTGTGGCTTTTGATTCTAACCAGATCGATCGTATAATTCGTTAGCATTAGTAGTTCAGGAATTGAAGCATTTTGGCTCGCAATTTTTTCTTCCACCATGGATTTATCTGAAATTTTCACAGAAGGGAGGGAATAGCTCAAGGATCATCTTCTAAATCTTGCCGCTGTACGCTAACCGCTAGAGCCTTGGGGGTGGTTGCCACCCCATCTCGAGAGTGGACATTTTTTATTACATTTTAACTGTGGGAATCGACGGAAAAAGTAATTCTATCAAAAAAATGTTTCATACGTTTTTTTCGTCAAAGTTATATTTTTTATTCGAAGTTGAAAGTAACACTTTTTTGACGAAAAAATCGACTTTTTTAAATGGTACAATGCGAATGACTCTAAAAATATGCATTTTATCAAAAAAAGTGTGGAGAGCCGAATTGTAGCTTCTGAAAAAACAAAAACAATGCTTCTTTTATAATATTTCTACGACCAATACGAACTGAGATACAGCAAATTAATGCTTAGCTTTTATCGTCAAATTTATAAATTGGAAGATTCAAAGTGAAATACCGAGAAAAATTTGCGCATTTCTCGAAGAAAGCTCATATAATATCTCTTGAAGTATTCAATTAGAGCTTTCGAACAAAGAAAAATGTCTCCCTAGCATGAAAATTGACCAACTTATTATCAAAATAAGATCGGTTACAGCTTTTTTCTACGAAAAAAATCTGTGAAAACAACCTCCCAAGTACCCCCTAACAGAAACCCTTCTGTCATTCTCTTTATATATGTACTATTATTAAATCCACGAAGTTTGACCAATTTTAAACTCCTAATTTTAGAAAAATTGGAGTTTAAAGAGAAAACGTTTTTTTTTTCAATTTCGTGTTTTTGACCTTTTCTCAAAAATATCTCCCAAAATACTAAAGATAGCAAAAAACCGATACAGTACTAAACTGTAGTTTTTTCAATGACAAAATTTTCCCTGTGTGCAGATTTTTTTTACAGTGAATATTCGGCGAGATATAGCCGTTTAACACCTACATTTACGATCGAACATCATCTTATTCAAGCGCTTTAAACTCTCCCCATTTGAAAATGAAGGGATCTTAAGTAATTTTATTCAAATAGTCTTATAGGTCTTGAGAAGCCCTATAGAATCGTTTTCGAAAAAAAATTTCTATAACCTAAAATGAAGGAGATATGGTTAAAAAACCTATCAATTTTTTTGAAAAATTCGAATTACCCGCTTCGGAGCGTAATCTACATAACTGGTATATTCGGCCGTTATAAGTTATATGTTCCACTTTTTCCATTCATATTGGAAGACAGAAAAGAAGAAACATCTGCTCGCGTGTGTGAGTGTATATTTCGTTGATTTCTCACCAGTGTATTCTAAAGTTCGAAAACATATTATGAAAATCTCAATGTTTTCAAGGGTAGTTTTTAAAAAGGGTAGGTTGAAAGATCCTGAAATTGTATCCTAAAGCATGAAACAATCATTATTTACCTATTTTTACTCATATTGAGATTTTTACTGTTATTTTATAATTTTTTACAATAAGGGGTAGTTCTCACCCCTAAAAAACAGAAAGCGTGCAACGGCACAATAGAGAAAATGAACTAGAGGGTGAAATAAGCCTAATCCCAAATTTTTATACAAATCGGTGCTGGACGAAAAAATTGCGAAGTTTTACCATTTTCTTAGCTTCATTTTCTGGACTATACTTCTCGCGATTACGGTAGTTACTAGGTTCGTTCCATTTTATAGATTTATAGTAGAATAGTGTCTATTACATTTTGCTTATTCGAATGTTGGATAAGAATATAATCTGAAAGTCGTTATTTTGTAGTGAACGGATTCTTTCTTCGTAGTTTTCTTTTGCTTCTCAACCTTCCAAAATCTGAAGAAATAACAATAAATATTGAAATGTGTACAAGTGTAGGAGGACAGATTTTTAATCTACCCCGAAAAATAGCTGCGGTAATTAAAAACAGTTCCTTCTGAATGGAAAACGTTCTATTTGACTCTCAAAATATAAGAACTAATATTCATCAAGATAGCTATCGTTGTTATCCCATTTTGAAACTTCTTTCCAAATATTTCTCTTCTAGGTTCGTTTTCGGGAAGTTGCTGTCGATCGGTATGACCAAGTGGTCTGAGGCGTGGTACTTATATTGAATTTGCCTTTCTCACTGCTGTCTCAATCCGTGGTCAGTGCAGATTTTTTTCTGACGTACTTGGTGCGATAGGTGATTGTCAGTTGCCCAGATACCAATCCTGGTAGTTGGGATATCTGGATTGACTTACACAACCCGACCCGGTAGCACAGTGCTATCGGGTTTTTCTGGGTTTCCCTACCCTCGCCCACACAAGGTTTTGCCTTTTGGACGCACTCTAGTGACTGTTGGAGAAAGGGATATCAAACAGCATAAGGAAAACACAATCTGGTCTTGGTTCAACAGAAAACAACTCAAGAGATTTTCCCTTCGAACAGGCTGCATTCAGTGGCGTCAAAACCCGATCTGAGTACTATAGTCGGGCCGTTCAAAAGATAGAATTCCAGGACGCATGAACAGTGAATGCCTGCATCTACATATAGCCTGCGCGGCGTACGATGCCACGCCTTCTAAACTGAAATAAATGAAGAACTGTTTACACCGTACTGTACTCATTTTTTGTGCTTTGTATTTACGTGTGTTACGTTAATTCAATAACGTGATCATTCTATCTTTTCAGCGGCTACACTATAGATTTTGATCAGAATAAATTGGAGCAGAATCTTCATTCGAAAAGACAATGGATGATAATAAAAAAGCGAATTCCGCCAAAATTGAATCAAGGCGATTACCGAGTCTTATTACGGAATTTCTGTCATCGGTAATAGGTAACTTGTCTGTGAAACACCAATATCGTGATTTTTCCTTTGAAGATGGTCAAGATATAATGTATTTTGAGATACTTGGCCAGACAGTATAATGCTTATATTCCTAGTAGTATCAGCAATAACAATTTTCATTTCTATCTAAATAGTAGTTGATAATATTCTAAGTGTTCTACAATAAAACATCAAATATAAAATCTAAAAGTATAAAATTCCCATGTGTGTGAATTATGTAAAAAATATAAAGTATAAAATTTTGAGTGTTCAAATGGATCTTATTCGTTCTTGTTTGTTGCCGACTGTTGATAGAAACTTCACCAATTTCGATACATTGTGAGAACAACCGCCAACACTGTTACATTGATCACAGATGCGGTCCTATATAAGCTCATTTCTAAGATTATCATAATCACATTTAATGCATGAGATCGGAAAAAAAATTGCTTGGTATCATTTGTCTAGAGATCCCAGCATCAGTGAAAAAAACTTGAATCTGATCAGAAATGAGTTGAAATAGGTTTCTACTATCAAGAACATTGCTTCAGATTTCTTTAATTTAAATCAATTCCGAAGCCGATATATCATCGGTTCAATCTGAGTTAACATATAATACATACATTGTGACGTTGAAGCACGTGTCGAAACTGAGATGAATCTCCGTGTTAGTTTTCCCTCCTCATAGTGGTAGTCGAAATGTAAAGAGCGAATCACTGGAAGAGGCGTCGTCAGAGGTAATTCTAGAAGGATTGTTTCATTTATATTTTTACTTTGCATTCTCCGTCGTAGAATATTCTCATGGAGTAGCTCAGTAGCCATAAGCTTGTGTGGGCCAGGGTTAATATTTTTGATAGCCGTAGCATTCCTTCGAATCCAACCTAGCAGAGCATTGATTTATTCAAACCAAGCAAACTCACAATGAAACAATTAATGATCAGTTTAAAACGAGATGAACTGGATAATATATAATTGCCGTCTTCACCAAAGTCACCAAAATGAATTCATTTCATTGAACTGATTGTCATATTGAAACGTATTGACATTCAGAATAAATAGGTGAGTAGTGAATCAAATTGAATGAAAATTAAATAACAGAATTACTCTCGTTGGACAAGGATTCTTCTGAAGGATCTCAAAATATTTCATAGTTTTATTGTCATACTACTCTAATGATTCGAATGGGTCTCGATATGTGAAAATTGTCCGATTGTTCAATGATTGAGCAATATGGAAGAAATGAACCAATTTATTTTTTAATGCTCTCATACTGTTTCTGAGACTCCAACAATGAGTAATGTTGGGAACCGCCAATCAGAAATTTTACCTGGGCAGAAATTGTTTACAAGTTATATATAGGGCTTCCTAAAAAAAATAAGAAAAATGACCACTGCAACTTATCGAATTGTCAATTTATTATGCATATTGAATCACTTGAAAGTCTTTTCAAGAAAATTTTCCAAGATTTAGAGTGAATCACTATAAAATTGGGGCATTTGGTGTATGAATATTGAATTTTAGAAAGTAATTTTCGGTTATAATTGCAGGAGTGCATAAATATTTCCGATAATTCTCATATTTTGGCGAAATGCAAATAGCCGAATGCAATATGTATAAGATATCACGCTTGAATGCAAAATTATCTGGCCATTTTCATTCACGAATGTAATTCATTGGAATATTTCACGAGTAAAGAAATTCTTAAGGAAATGTTATTTTTTGTTCATTTATACTTTCCTCTATAGATTGTATGGAGTACTCACCTAAACGCGAAATGTTTTTCTATTTTTGAAGTCTATCAGACATTTATTTGTGTTGTTCACTGACGTCTAGCGATACGGTTTCAAATGTGTTGTAATGGTGACTTGATACAATGCAATTACCGCTGTAAGTTTTTGTATAATTGCATTGCTCTTATGGGACATTTTATATATGAGAGAGATATTCACTTATAATCTTCCTATAGTATGAATTATTCCAGGAAATTTTTTCGAATAGCGAATTTTCTCAAAAAGAAAGTTGCAAATGCGAACACATTTCCGGAAAGGTGTCATGTCAGAACGATCTAAAACTGACATTGTTACCTTATATACATATCATCTGAACCAAAATCATCGATAGTTGCATTGAATCAAGTGAAAATGTTTCTTTGAAGAGACGTATTTGATTCGGTATATAATGAAGCACTAGGCTGGATCGCTGGAACATGGAACGTCAAAATCGATTACTTTAAATCACACGTTGTCAGAGATATTTCGTTATGAAATTTCAATAACAAAGTTGACAGATGACTGCAGTTTCGAGGAAGGGAAGTTTCCAATAATTTTGCAGATTCACTCGTATTACCACTAGTGCTTAGAATATTTCCGTTTTTTTTCGAAATATCCAAATAATTTTGTTTGAAATATTCGTAAGAAAATGTCACACTCTATCTACCTAGCGCAGTTTCAAGTTGCGTACATTGGTAACAATGCAAGGGTACCGTCGACTGTCACCGGTATACTTGTCAAACATTTCATTAAACATGGACGACGAACGGAGATACACATAGAAACAAACTACCAGTTATCAAATCTAAGCATAAGGACGACTTTTTCATCTAGAAAGTCTCTCAGTTCGACAATGAGCACTCAAAATAATTAAAGTAGTAATACCGATTCCATATAATCCCAATTTTATATTTATTTCAGGTTCATCCGATTTGAAAAATAACGGATTGTCTGCAAACATTGAGGAAAATAAGTATCACGGAAATATACCAACGCCCTAAAAGGCCAGTAATGCAATGAAACTACAAAGCCTCACAAGATCCGTACTCGGGGCAATATAGAATATATATCGTTTTTTTAAACGTAATAGTGACAGTGGTGAAGTGTCAGTGGCTCGTGAAAAAAAAGTGTGATTTGATATTGTATTTTCATTAGACTGCTAAAATGATTTAGTGCCGTATTTGAACGTTACATTTTGTTCACTTCTACTCAAAGTGAGTAAGGGACGTGTTATGTGGAACGAAATATTATTCTTGGCTAACGATAAAAAGAAATCCATTTTAATTTGCTTTAGGTTGCCACTAAGGATCAGATGTCTGAATTGTTCGTTGTTCTGAAATTGTTCGTTTTCGTTAACCAGCTGACGAACGTCAACCCTCAGAAGTCGAAACTTGTGCGAGCAATGAATCAACGAGGCCTTACCTTTCAACGTGCGATTACCCAGCACGGTGGCCCGGCGAGAATTCGAACCCCGGCCTTCCGCTTGATAGGCAGATATGCTAACCACTACACTACCGAGACCAGATGTCTGAATGCAAGCATTTCATCGACTTGAGCACACAGGTAAGAAATTCATGTAAAATTTTCACTTAAGTATTTTTTTATTATAGTTTATTCTTCACACAACCCTTTTCTCGGCTTAATTAATTTTTTTGCATTTTTCTTGTACATTATCAAATCTTCTTAATTTTTCTAATGAATTTATTTTCATCTACAGATCCAAATTCATCAATTCGCTATCCAATATTTCCTCGATAATCCGAAGCACCCCACCTTTATTATAGGAGTTATCGCGGATAAAAATACAAACACCCCTCGTCCCCTGTCCATCGCCGCCCCTGCCTTCTCGGCTTCATAAGCACGCGGAGTGATTTACAGGCCGGCATCGGCTGCATAATCGCGGGCTGCATGCGGCCCGGATTTGGGTGGCCAGTTATTGCGCTTCGCGGGGCGCCGCTAAATACGAGCGCCCCCAGCGGGGCGGGTATGACTTGTTAATCAGTGGAGGTTTCATTACGTGCAACCCTTGCCCGGTCTTGCGTTATTGCTTTGCGGATTTGATGGCGGTTGACTGGACGAGGGTAGCGACTCAGAGCTCAAATATAGTTCGTATGCATGACTCAATATGCCAAGGCAACATCTCAGAACACTATCATGAAGAAAACACAATCTGGTCTTAGTTCAACATAAAATAACTCAATAATAATAACTCCATATCAATTCTAATATAGAATAATTCAATCAAGTCTCATCGAGTGTTCCAATAGATCATGTTCGTTCTGGTTTGATTGCTGAAGCTGTTGATAAAACTTCACTTCTAACTCACATTATTTTCTTACAGACCACCACCGCCTAATATCTAACTGGTATATTAGCTAACTACTTTGCTGGGACACTATTTTGGAATCGTTTTGAAGACAAGCGCCAAATATCACCCCTGTCGAAAATTCGTAGAAATACGAACAGTGCTTACATTGGTCACAGTCGGGGTTCAATAAAAACTCGTTTTAAAAATTATCATGATCACATTCGTTCGATACGTGAGATTGGAAAAAATAGTGTTGCTTGGTATTATTCGTCTAAAGATCCTAGAAATTTGAATCTGATCAGAAATAAGCATGACAACAAGCTTTTAATATCCAGAACATTGGTTCAGCTGATATTTCTTTTTTTGATGAAATTTCGAACAGTAAATCATAGGTTCAATCTGAGTGAAAATATTTCATACACAGTGACGTTAGGCACGATCAGCAAAGATTAGGTTAGATTGGTTCGGATCCTTCATCATTGATTGTCTCGTATGCTGATGACACAAACTTTTTTAAAATTGTGGTTGGATTTCGAAGAAATATAATAAAAAGTATCTCAACCGTCCACGATTGCCTCTCAGATATTACACGTTATGGTTTTTACCAAAAAAATAAAAGGTGAACACTGTGCACTTCGAAAAGTAAGTGTCAATTGTCGACATCATAGAACAAGAAAACTCAGAAAGAAATGTTGCCTCAAATGTCCAGATGAGCCAGGCTTGTGGTTTGCCTTCAATGCCACAAATAAAAGCGTTTTTCAAATTTCAGTGAAAATAATGATTATTGTACTGAATAAAATAATAAAAAAATATGTTGCAATATTTTTGTGGACACTCTATAGCATTGTTTATAGAAATATAGTTAGTCGATGTCTGTCTAAAAAGCATTTGGTGCGTTTTTGTTACGCCATCTACACTATAATGTCGATATTTCCGTTTACTTGACAATGCATGACGAAGTTTTCCACTCTGAAGGAAAAATAGGTGCAGAATTCTGTCTGTCAGTTTGGCTGAAATGTTCAAAGAAAGATAATGAAGCTTCAGAATAGATAGATGATGAAAGTTTATGAAAGAATTGAAAGTTTAGGCATCAAAATAATCTTGAAAACATGAATGATCTACGACATTGACTACAAATTCCATTTCTGTTCCTGCATCGATTGCCATTTTTTGGTATCATGAATAAGTAATCAGGGAATTGTATGATTCAAGCTACGACATTCGTAATAAGAATGAAAGAAAAGACATGACTTGGAAACGAAATCACCAGTGCGATGTACCCGTACTATCCATCCCTTCAAATGATATCTCTATAATAATGATTTTTTGCGAGTAACCCGGTTACAAAAGTCGGTAACCGTCAAGTTATAACCCACACTTCACGAAATTTCAAAACTGGTAACACAAACTTGATTTCGCAAAAACGTGCGTGAAAGATCTGGTTATATTTTAATTTTGAATTAAAAACAGTGAGGTTATGTTGTTATTGTTTACTATTTATTTTGAATGTTTTATAGACATTGAAATATCAAGTTGTTTTCGAAGATTTCTTCCAAAGTGACAATAATTTATATTTCCACACTTTGAACTTGATTAATGATTGAGATTCACGATTACCAATAGGAAAAACATGTGAAACTCATTTAAGGATGCCACTATATCATAATATTAAGTTGAACCAGTATCATGAAAACACGTTTTTCGTTTTTCCAACTATTTCGAATAAAAAAGATACACTTTCAGCCAGTTTGCATGCTAAATGCACTGTGAATTGTCTACAATTGTGTGATTCTCTTCCTCTGTCTCTGTCGTTTTTATCATCTTCTCATATAACCGTCTATAACCCTGCTGTCGAGCAAGGTTACGTTTTCAATAACACGGTAATAAATAGTGGCATCATTAATGACGTCACATCAACTTCCCCTCTATTACCGCATATCGCTAAAATGCAACCGGTTACTGAAAATCGTTACCATTTGTAACCCGGTTACTCGCAAAAAAATCGTTAAGGTTGGCTAACTATATCTCTATAAACGATGCCTATAGCATGACCATGGTATATGCGTTATCCTGGTATGCTTACAAATTTTCGACAGTAGCCATTTTATTTTTGAGCTTCATGTAAAAAATTGTTACGGTATCCGTTGCTTCTAATATCAATTCAAAAAATTACATAAATTGTATGATGAAGAAGCTCTGCAAGCTGTAACTGGATTGTAAGAGGATTGGTGTGTGTAGATATGAGAAGTCGTTTGTTATGTTTTCAAGAATAGGGGTACATTCAACGGAGTGGGAGCTCTGCACACAAAAGATCAGCTTTTACTTAACAAGCATGACACTTCGTTTATTCTATATGGGATGTATGTTTCACAATAAAATACCTGATATTATTGAAAGTAGTAGGAATTCGGATAAGTGAGAGTAATTCTGTTAGAGAAAAAATCTTACACAATTAGCGAATTTTATCTATGAGTGTTTGTTCATTTCTTAGTTATTCGTTGTTGGTCCAGCTAGTATATTTACATGTTTGCTACACTGGTGAGTTGAAAGCCTGAATACTCTATATCGCGCAATCTTGATTCCTAACAAATTTTATGAAAAGAACCCTTTCGATTGATTGTATCTGGTAACGTCACATTTCCTAGGTGGCCGATAGCACCTTATTGGTTATAGGTTATTTTCACAAACTTTTTTGGGGCTGTAACAAAAAACTGCCCTATTTGAACTGTTCTTGATAGATCACTGAGGTACATTGTATGCCTGCAAAATCATTTCCTTACCTGATAAAACAATGACTCGATTAGGTTACAGTTATTATCACACTTTGAATCAGGTCACCTATGGAATGTCAAATTTCGAGCAATGACAGCTCTATCAACTTATTAAATAGTACCTAAATGGAAATTTTGAATGACATAGAATTTGAATTTCATGTTATTTTTTGAATGATTTCGCTATTAGCTGTTACTGCCATCGATAAAGTATAGTATATAACTCGCATGGAATGCCGATTATCCTCTCGTATGATTTGCCTCATACATACATTCATTTTGCCTACTATCAGGGGGTGCAAATTTTCGTCAGGACACGCTGTATAACAGTTTCTCAAAGTAGAAATATTCCTGGAGGTACACAACAGTTTCGAAAGCAATCGCGATCTCCTGCGTGGAGAATTATTTTTATGTGTTGTGCTTGAACGTATCGAGAATCAACACCCCCGAAAGGTAGTACACGAAATCGATTTTACATAAAGCTCAGACGTGAGCCCGCAAAGCCTCGAAATGGCCGAAAAGACTATCATCTTCTACGCTAGACTGAACTGTATCCAGTGGTCAGCATATTTATGGCGTTCGCTGGTGAATTTCTCTCCATTTCACTTAACCGAGGAAACGAAGACTTACTTTATTACGGTATACGTAAACAGTGGAAATGGATAAATCTTGACCAGATATGGCTCTAGCGGAAAATAATATCGACAGCAGAATATTACCAGTGAGCACAAAAATACGAGAAAATAATTGAGAAAACTGTAAAATATTGCGAAAAGTCGAATGTAGTTACTATCTGGAATGTAACCTAGAAAATTTCAGCGATACCTTTGCGTGATCTAGGTGATATAGGTATATTGTGACTTGTTCCTCAAATGAACGTAACAGCAAGTTTGAAGATGAAATATGTTGATATCTCTTGTGAAAAAAACAATGCTCTTTGTTATTTTTGGAGGGGTGGAACAACCTAACGTTTCACCAAAAACGTTAGAGGTTTTGTCAAAAACTTCCAACATTTCGTTAAAAACATCTTACGCTCCGTCAAAAACGTCTAACGTTGAGTCAAAGGCGTCCTACGCGTAAGGCCGTTTCGACGCATTAGACGTTTTTAACGATATGTTAGACGTTTCTAACGAGACTGCTGATAAAACACTATATTCTGAATATTGAAATATCAGTTGCATGAGGTGTTTGGAACACTTATCTACATTGCTCATGATTGAAAGATCGTCAAATTATATTAGTCAATAGATAACAAATAATATATATACGATTCTTTATTTTCACTCCAAATATGTCAATTATATTTCACTGATGAAACTGTTGAATATTAGATTGTCAAGTAGTGTATTGATTAGTGTAACGGCTATTGGTCCGTGATTCAAATCCTACGTGATTCAGTTATGTGTTAGGTTAACACATGAATAAAACTAATGAATAGTGATCGGTAGTGTGATAAAAATGAAGAGAGAACAAGGACTATAAAAATAAAGGTATTCAGACTCCTTTGCTTTCTGTTTCGACAAATTGAAAGTCGAAGTTAACTTCTGATTTATTGCAAATGAAAGTTACTATTTGTTCCGTTTTGGGTTTGTAACCTACCTCAATCTGAAAAAATAAGAATTAATATTGTGATCTATACAAGTGTAGAAGGACAGATTTTCAATCTACCCCGGAAAGTTGCTGCGTCTATTGAAAAACAGTTCTTCCTGGATAGAACAAGTCCAATTAGTTAGCAACTTCTCGTATAACTCAAATTTTGCCTATCAAAAAAATAATAGGAACTGATATATATGAAAATACTCATCTGTTACCCTTCGGAAACTAAATCTGCTTCCGTTCTCAAAACTTCTAGGCAAATTCCTTTTCAAATGCAAATACCCCGTAAAGACAATTCTCGTGACTGACATTTTTCAAATTATTTAAAAATTTTTGATAAAATGTTATGTCAAATTTGAAATAATTTGACAAATGTCAATCATGAGAATTGTCTTTACGAGGTATTTGCATTTGAAAAGGAATTTGCCTAGAAGTTTTGAGAACGGAAGCAGATTTAGTTTCCGAAACGTTAAAAGATAGGTATTTTTATATATATGAGTTCTTATTATTTTTTTGATAGGCAAAATTTGAGTTATACGGGAAGTTGCTGACTAATTGAACTTGTTCTATCCAGGAAGAACTGTTTTTCAATGGACGCAGCAATTTTTCGGGGTAGATTGAAAGTCTGCCCTTCTACACTTGTATAGATCACAATATTAATCTTTATTTTTCCAGATTGTGGTAGGTTACAAACCCAAAAAACTACGGAACAAATATTGATCCACCATAAAAAAATGACGTTCAAACAAAAGTTACTATGTCCGTTAACTGTTGCTGGCAGGTGTATGCAACATTATTGGAATAATATGCAGTTGCAGCAACATTGTGGCAATATATTATTGCTGGGAGGGTTTCCAGATATTGAAAATAGGGCCTAGAGTAGGCGTTGACATTTTGTGAAATCGTATTTTCTCATCTATTTTATAAAATAATGTTTTTATCTAGCTTGCTGTAGGTAATGAAAAAAAAAGGAAGCTTATCACTGCCTACAGTTCCATAAATGAGATATTAAAAAGGCATCCTACCCTATTGATATTTATTTGTGATTTATGGCCGCCCATGTACGGCATTATGCGAAATTAATATAAGGTAGCAAGTTTCTAAATACTGGGCTGAAATTTATTTGTATGGATCACTGCCTGCCTGCTCATTTGGCGGATGGATTAGTTTTGAAAGATATGTGCAATATTCGATATGATGTATATCTGAGGGAAAAAAGTCTATGATAATAAATCAGTATCAAAGTAGAAATGTTTCATGAAGGTGAGTGTCATAAGTTCGAAGATATACCTTATATTGAAAGAATACCATAAAAATATTTGTACCTATAGGATGACCAGTTGGACAATTTTCTGAGCGGGTCAACATCAAGGAATGTTGCTTCGAAAATGTTGAGGGAATAATAGAGTTGATACTTTGTTTAGATCTGGTAATGATCTCTCTTGAGTGGTGTGATTTGAATCCTCGAAACCCTGGCTTGTAAACTTATACCTGAGATGCCTAGAATCATTTTCGTGTTTATATCAGTGAAATTAGGGATAAAAGTGGCGAAATCTGGATTGCCTGATTTTTGGTGAATAATTGAGCTTTTGGGGGTTTTCATAGAATATGTACAGATGTCATGCCGGAAGCTGAACTTGCACTAAGTTAAATTGTGCAGTTGAATTTTTCCATTTTTGATTGACTAGTGAGCGGAGATCGCAACATAAAGGATAATGGGTGGCCAATCGAATACCAGTGGACATCCAGTAAAAACGTTTTAATGTTCAAAAGCAACAAAATCAATAAATAAACACAAAATGTCGACGGGACATGACAATTGATTTGCCATTTGACATCAAATTTGAAAAATGAGAACATAACGCCCCTAACCTAAAAAATAGGGGAAACCAGCGTCGATTGTTTTTTTCGCCACAAAGATCCAAACAAAATCCAATCAGTGGAATCACCAGGGTTTGAAGGCATCTTGCTTATACCTGTGAAAGTTTGGGATGAAAGTGGCGAAATATGGATTGCTTGACACGCTCTTGTCAGTCTTGTCTGAAGTTAAATTTAGTATATAATGGATGTCCAATCAAATACCAGTTACAACGTTTCAATGTTGCACGACAGTACACATCAAAATTTCAAAGTGACAATTAACTTGACACTTGATATCGAATTATAAAAATGGGAACATTCCCCCCCTACCGAAAAATTAGGGGAAACATCCAATAGCTTCAATTGGTTTTTTCGCCAAAAAAAACTCATCAAAATCCAATCAGGGTCTCCAGGCGTTGAATACATCATATTATATTATAGAAACGTCAATCGGTTGAATACCGAAGCATTTGCCAAATCAACCACCAAAAAAGACTTACCGTTTCGACAGATATAGGTACTTGATAACGAAAAATACTAATTATTCAGTACGAATTTTGAAAGGTGCCTTGTTCAGAGAAGCGACTTTCGACTTCTTCAAATCAAGATCACTGAGATGCGGAATCGATGTTACTTCTTCAATAAAAGTTTCGTAGTCGACTCGGAAATAATAACAAAATAATCATTTTTCTTATGTGCTGGTTCGGGCAGGACTGCTCACACCGACAATTATATTTCCAAACACTAAACGAAGTTGAACGAGATCCCTATCATCCAGTATCTGCCTCTCATCACGCAAAGCACCTCTGAAGATGATCGATCGCTTCCTCGGCTAACTTCAATAAATTACCGATAACAAACAAGACACTTATTTTTTGTGAGCGCATAATGCGCCTACGTGTTCCCTTATCGTCCGACAAGAAAATCAACACGAGGGCGAACAACCACCGGTTATCTAGCCAACACATGTTTACACATGTTCATCTGTGTTCGACTCCTTTGACGGAGAGCCGCTCTTCGCTGGAGCATCTACCTGAATAAACACCACTGCGAGAAGTGGATCGCTCCAGCTCTCGCTTCGATCGAGTGGTTATCGAATTTTCAATCTTCTTCGTATTGTGATACGAATAGATGATTTACCTACGACCACAAAGGCAAGTGACACATATCCCACTCTCTACTTCCATGCGAAGTGACCTTTATTCTCACACGTACGGAAAGTATTTTCCGCACTGCTATAAATAAGCCGTCAAACCCGTAAATCCTGTAAGATTTGCAGTTATCATTAATTGCTCCACCCTATTGTTATTATTAATATAAAAACTGGACTGATAGTTAACTAATTAGAAATAGGGGAAGGAAAACTCTAAGTCTTCTCCACATATGAGAAGAATTTTTATTTTCAGTAATATATATTATGTATGGTGAAGAGTTTTCCTTCCTCTATTTCAAATTTTGATACTCCACTTTGAGAGATGGACTACATACGTCAGTTAACTAATTATTCATGAAAAATGAAAAAGAAGTGTTGTATTGTGAGTACTTATTGCTAATTCATGTGCACTTTTCATAGAAACAATTTTCAAACATAGACTGACAAAAAAATTCTAGAGATTAGTCAGGCAACTCGATTTACTAATTATGTATTCACAGTTCACACAACAATAATTACAAAAATCATTACATTGAATCAACGATTCTGGCCGACGCCATTAAATCCATATTCATCAATAGTCAATTGCATATACCCCTTTAGGGACTGTCAGCTGTCAGGTTGCTGTTAAGGTGAATTCGTATTGTAGCGTATATTACATATACACGATGTAATATTCAGATATTGTTTAATGAAATAGGTGGTCGTAGGAAAAGTAGTGTACATTACTTCTTATGCGAAAGTGATTTTCCAATCTGTGGAGCTACATATTGAATGCTGTATCCGAAATGATAAATGACGTAAAACATTATATTATAAATGCTTATAGACTAGACCTCCTAGTGGGGATTTTGAAGTGTTTCTTAACAGATTATCTAGAATTCTCGAATTTTGCTCCGGTTCTTCTGATAGAATAGTCTTTTGTGGGGACATCAATATGTAATGTAATGGACGACATCTTAGAGGCGATTGATAAAAATAAAATGAGTATATTGATTCTACTTGACTACTCAAAGGCATTTGATTTAATAGACCATGACATACTTTTATCAATCTTGCATTATTTTGGATTCAGCAAGTCAGCATTCTCTCTAATGGCTTCATATTTGCATAATAGAACACAAATTGTAAAAATTAATGAGGAGAAATCCACTCCTATGAAACTGCTTTGTGGAGTACCTCAGGGGAGTATTCTTGGTCCTCTTTTATTTACATTGTATACTTCGAATTTTATTAATGTTCTGAAATACTGTGACTATCATTTTTACGCTGATGATACCCAGAAATATTTCTCCTTCAATTTCTCGGATTTGGGTACAGCCGTAAATTGTATTAACACTGATCTAGACTCCCCAGAAAAATTATCAACCGATCACGCTCTAAAAATAAATCCAAAAAAATCCGTGGCTATGATTTTTGGTAGAGAAAATATCTCAGTTTCCCCGAATAATCAAGTAGCTTTGAAAATAGGTGGCTCGGATATACCTATTAAATCGTCACATAGAAATTTGGCCTTGACAATAGATACATCTATTCGTTTCAAAGAACATATCACAAATAAACTGAAAAATGCATATTCTTCACTTAAGCTGATTTACACGCAAAGACAGTTTCTGTCAGTGGAGGTCAAAAAATTGCTATGTGACTCCTTGGTACTCTCACACTTCAACCATTGCGATGCAGTGTACGGTGTTTGTTTGAATGGAGCTGATGTTCGTCGAATACAGAAAGTGCAAAACTCTTGTGTTCGTCTTATTTATGGCATACGTAAATTTAGTCGAATATCTATTTCAGAGAAGCTCAAACAGTTAAAATGGCTCAATATGTACAATAGGCGACGTCACCATATGGCGTGTATGTTCCACAACATACTCAAATCGAAAACACCACCCTATCTTCATAAAAAACTAAAATTCAGGACAGACGTCCATAATCTAAACATTCGTCGTCGAACATTGCTTACTGTTCCCAAACACAACAAAGAAATATATAGACGTTCTTTCTCCTACAATGTCGCAGTTTGTATCAATAATATCCACAAACTAGATAGTACATTTCTAGAATTATCTCGACAAGCATTCCGTTTCAAGTTCAAACAATATTTATTCGATGCCCAGTGAACTTATAAATAAATTATAAATCTTTCTCTCTTTCGTTTTCCTCTTTTTTCTTATTTCTCTTTCTCCTCTATTTGTTTTCCCCTTTTTTCTTATTTCTTCTTCTTCTATTTGTATCTCTTCTCAATAAAAAACATTGAAATCATAATAATTAATTACGCTGTCAAATCATTTTTTCTTTATTTCTATTGGCCGTGATGGAAGAACAGAAACAGTATCAGCTGTTATCTGAATCAATGTGCCTTTTACTCACTGTACTATCCTCATGCTCCGATATTATGTGTGACGGTAAATTTTTGTGTTAACTGTTATTAAAATTATAATTAATATGTACACATTCAACTGTATTACATAGTGGGTAATAAAAATATTATTATTATTATATTATAATATATGATATCACCTCAAACAAACAAACATAACAGATATATTGATTGACTTTACTCAAAGTTATGATCTGCAATGTCAAAATGTTGAACCAACTAGAGTATTCACTAATAAGAATGATGTCACATCTGTGTCAAAAATTGATTACATTTTCACCAATGTCCCTCAATTAATGTATACCGAACATGTGAGTGATATGAATATGGATGATCACTTGGGTATAATACTGAGACTCAAGCTCAATATGGGAATAAACAGAAAATATGATACAAACATGTCATCGAAGATCACTTACACAAAAATGACCGAGTCTGTTATCTACCAATTACATTCACATTTTTCTAATGATCATTCCAATGATCTGTATGATGATCCTATAGATACAATATAGAGTTGACTTATTCTGCATGTGTGACCTGAATTGTTCGTACTACTAATTGCATAGCCCCATGGATTACCCCACAGGTTGTTGGAATGAGCAAATAACTCAAGGATATGTTTTGGTTAACAAAAACTTCCCATAGTAAAGAATATTTAGAAAAATACAAACAATTTAAGAACAATTCTCTTGATAATACATCTTCGTCAGAAAGGATAAAAGAGGTGTGGAGACTGGTTGGAATGACAACTGGTGAGGCAAATAAAAGCAGAAATATTGAGTTGACATTGGGGGATGAAATAGTTGTAAACAAAGGAATTATTGCAAATACATTTGCCTATCATTTTTCAACAGGTACCAGAAAGGCCATAAAATCTCATTATGGGGATATTTCATTCGAAAATATTACTCATTCAATAATATCTTGAAATTCATTTTTCTGGACTGCAACTGAACATAATGACATTTTTGAAGTTGTGAATAATTTCCCACTCATGTGAAAAATGTCACTTTTCGCACTAGTAATGTAGTATATTATTGATGAAAAACTTCAACAAAATCCATTAAATTCGATAATAGTAGAATCAGGGGCATATATGTCCATTATGTAATTAATCAAATTGACTACCTACCCTCATGTTTTCACACACAGAGTCACACGAAAGGGAAGCCCTGTAATATTCAAAAAACACCGCGTGAACCAAGGGATTCGAGATACGAATCAACATTCACTTTAAATTATATTTGTAAGCCTCAGGAAGAACCCTCCTCAGAAGAGAAGTTCCAAAGTTCAGCTTTTTTATTGGAAAAACTTCCCTGAGCAAAAGAGGTTCGACAGGTCTCCAAGCTCACAACGAAAGAATGGGTCATCCGCGTTGGTACTGCCAAGGGTGGAACGATTGACGCCAATTTAGAAGGGAACCGATAGTCAAAGTATCTGTAGAAGAGACACAAGTCTCCGACCCTTCTACGATGCTCCAACGAAGTGAGCGGGTCCGTGAGCGAAGAATAACCAACAAGACGGATTGCTTCTCTCTGAATGGATTCAAGAAGTTTTAATGAATGGTGTGGTGCTGAGCTCCAAACATGAGAACTATGTTCCAAGACAGGCTAGGCTGTATCTGTGCCTTGTAGATCATTATAAACTGACGAGAAGTGAGGTATATCCTCTCATGAAATCCAAGGCTCTGGGAAGTAGCTTCAGCGATCGATCTCATATGATACATCGATAGCATCGAGATACTTGAAATACTGGGAATAGCTGCTTCTGACATCTGAATATTAGATAAAATAATCGAATATTAGATAAGATAAATCGGCTTTCTATGAGAAATGACATGCCTGTGTTTTTCCAGCATTTAATTCCATCAAACTGATGGTACCCCATTCGATTATTTTTCCCAAGTTATCGTTGAATCTATCGACGCAGATGCCTCTCTGAATTTTTGTTTCTCGTGGGGACTCTGGAAGAGGAGCTATACGAAGAATTCGCATCTGACATCGAAGTATGTGGTCCTTCGAAGCAGGATATATTCAAAATTGTTCCCTTTCCTGATATCGGAGTTCGTGGTTCTTCGAAGCCGGATCTATTCAAAATTGTTCTCTTTCCTGATATCGGAATTCGTGGTCCTTCGAAGCCGGATATATTCGAAATCGTCTCCTTTTCTGATACCGGAGTTTGTGCTCATTCGAAACTGGATATATTCGAAATTGTCCCTTTTCCTGATATCGGACTTTGTGGTCCTTCGATGCCGGATATACTGAAATTGTCCTCTTTCCGAATCGAACCTAACCGGAAGCCGCCAGCGGTCGATCACCGCCAATGGGGTGGCATTTCGCGCGCCGCAATAACTCATTCAGCATAAACACCTTCCGTGCAGCAACGTGTCACTATATCATAGCACATTAATGAGATATGCATCCTGGCCGGCGTGATATAGTGGCCGTTGTAATTCTGCAGGGCCAACTAGCCAGGTACGAGCTCGCACAGAGAGTGGGAGCGCGTCACGCTAATCCCTGCATGATTAACACCATAAATCTGACGGGGATTAGCGAGATGGCCATCGCGGACTGAAGCCTACAGGATGGAACGGAATTGTTGTAGATATGGAATACTGAACCTCGAATTCGAAAATCGTCTGCTTTCTAACAATATGTATCCATCGTAACCATGAATAACCCCAGCGTTCCAGAGCTTTAGATAAAAAAACAAGATTTTGTATCAAAGTGAAAGTTTTCTGATGGAATACTAGTATATTTGAATAAAAATACACCTACAAAATTCAATAGTGAAATTTTGTCAATAAGTCAGTCCATCAAAAATATATTGAGAATCATAACGAGAACGGATGTTAATCACCGATGATATTTTTCTTAGTGTAGTGCAGTTTTGTACAAATTTGAATCACCACCTGTGCTATTTTTCTCTGTGTGTCAATACAGGAGTTCTAAGGACTATAAAAGAGAGGAAAAGTAATGATACCATTTGTGCAGTGTGCATCCAAAGACTCAACTCAGGCCTGTTTCTGTTGATATTACAAGCAAATCAAAGCCAGTGTAGAAGGGCTGATTTTGAATCTACCCCGATGAGTTAATGTAATAAACACGTTCTATTGGTCAGCAACTTATGGTATAACTCAAATTGAACTATCAGAAAAATACAAGAACCAATCTTCATCAAAATACTTATCGTTGTCGTACTGATAGGCAAATTTGAGATATACGAGAAGTTGCTGATCATAGAACGTGTTCCATTCAAAAAGAACTGTTTTTGAATTAACGCGAATATTTCCCTCATATATAAAATGTCCCATAAGAGCAATGCAATTATCGAAAACTTACAGCAGTAATTGCATTGTATCGAAAACTTACAGCGGTAATTGCATTGTATCAAGTCACCATAACAACACATTTGAAACCGTATCGCCAGACACGACACACAACACAAATAAATGTCAGCTAGACTTCAAAAATAGAAAAACATTTCGCGTTTTGGTGAGTGCTCCATACAATCTATAGAGGAAAGTATAAATTCTCCCTGAGAATTTCTTTTTTCGTGAAATATTCCAATGAATTACATTCGTGCATAAAAATGACCAGATAATTTTGCATTCAAGCGTGATATCTTATACAAATTGCATTCGGTTATTTTCATATTTTGTAAAATATGAAAATAAACTTGCAATTTTTAGGTATCACGCTTTCTTGCAAAATTATCGGTAATTTTTATGCACTCGATAAGCTATCGTGGTAGATTGAAAATCTGCCCTCTACACTTGTATATATTCCAATATTAATTCTTATTCTTTCGGATTGTGGTAGGTTAAGAACCCAAAAATTACTAAGAAAGAATCCATCCGCCACAAAATAATGACATTCAAAGATTATTTTGCTTTTCTCCTGTTTCCTTAATTGTTGCTATTTGATTTACTTAGGTAAACCAGTCAAGAAGAATGTTATAGGCATTGAACATTGAACGATTTCTTCACATACAAAAATCAATTTTCGTTTACAAAATGAATGAATGTTCATTGAAATCGTCAACTTTCCACCACTTCAGCCAATGATACTTACACAAAAGCGGCAAATCTTTTAATTTTTTTTGTCCCGTCAACTTCAATATTGTTACGATATATCCTTGGAAAATCTCAATTCTGACACCACTGTTACGATATTCCTCTGGGTTCGTCAATTAAAACACCAAACAACACTAAACTACTTTTATTATAACTCTCTATCACAATACAATACAACACAGTCACTTAAATCGCTCCGATAACTTTCCAATGCTCGCTCGCTACTAAAACTCTCTGAACTAACAATTCTACACACTTCTTGCACTTAGCAATAACAAATAAAAGCTCTTTCCACTTAGATCTCAATAGCTCTCGCCACTTAGCTCTACTAATCTCGCTTCACTTAGCTCCGAATAAAAACTTCTCTGTAATACCAATTCTCTTCGCAGCGAAATCTGTCGCGTATATATATCTGCGTGCCAATCGAGAATCGTCGAGAGAAGCCCCGATGACGCGTCTCGAATTCTCCAGGCGGCTTACGCCGGGTTCCAGGAAAATGACGTTCGTTACGACGCGATCCCTCGCCTTGCGTTTACGATATGGTCAGGGCCGGCGCTAGGACGTAACATTATCCCCCTCTCAATTTTGATCGTCCCGATCAAATAACATCTCGTTATGCCCACTGTAACATTTTAGTCCCTTTAGGTGTACGACTCTCCTGTTTGTTCTAGGCTCACGTTGAACACTGTACACCACATCATTCATCCTACGACGGGGGTTATACAGCCACACTCGATCTCCTTGAAATCCGCCAGTATTTACCTTCCGATAGTGCCGCGCCTTCCTCCTGTCAATGCGCTCCAGCATCTCTTGTCGCTTAGGGAATGGAACTCTACTTGATGGTTGATGAATAGAGTGGACTTGGTCATTGTTGACTTTCTGTTTGACCAAGTCAGCCCTTCCAGTTGTTTTCATCTCATATATGTCACTGGTACTTCCAACGCGACACCTGGCGGCTCTCACAGGGATGGCTTTTTCTGTCTTCACCTGGACTCGTCCGAAATCCGATGAGTGGACGCTGCATTCAGGGACATTATTCTCTATGACACGAGTTTCTTCCTTCGACAGTGCAGGGATTCTCGCAGTTTTCAATAATCGCAGTTTGGCAGGTTTCGTCCTTTCCGTTGGAGTTGTAAGAACAAATTCTTCTTCTCCGAACCTTATGATCTTTTGCTCATTGTCGAATGAAATTCCATGGTCATTGATCAAGTCCATTCCGAGTATTACTTCATCTTCTATATCTGCGACGTAAACTGTACCTGTGATAATGAGTCGCCCAAGAATCAACGTAATTTCAGCCTCTCCTCGAATAGGTGCGTTTTCACCAGTGACTGTCCGAATCCCGACGTTGGATGAAATAGGCTTTACGTTTCTAGGCCGAAGGATGTCGCTGCGTACCAAGGAAACTGCAGCACCGGTGTCTATGGTGCATATTACATCCGTTTTATTCAATTTCCCTGGAATGGTGAGGCTCTCAGATGTTCTTTTTAGCCTGTTAACACAGATGACCCTCGGTGACCTTGACCTCGCAAGTGATTGCGAACTTGGCGGCGTCCTGGCAGGTGAGTTGGATCTTGGGGGCATTCTCACCTTGCAATCTTTCTTGAAATGTCCGGATCTTCCACATCTATAACATTTTCTCTGTGGCATTCTCTCCTTGCAGTCTTTTATGAAATGCCCCGGCCTTCTACAGCTATAGCAAATCCTCTGGGGCATTTTCACCCAACAGTTTTTTACAAGATGTCCTAGTTTTCCACATCTATAGCACGTTCTCTTCTGGGTGCTCATTCTACTTAATAATGATTTGATCTCCTCCAGAACTTTCTCGAATGAACCATTCGCCGCGTCAGATCTTTGTTCGGGATCGTCAACTGTTACCGCTCGCACTTTCGGCCTTGAGGTGTTGAAGGCCGCCTCTACTTCCAAAGAGCGAACCAAAGCATCGCTACTTCTCTTGAAGTTTGTCAATCGCAGAGTTCTTTGGATTTCTGGGTCTCTTAGTCCGTCTATAAATATCTGCACTGCTAGTTGCTCCTTGAAATCCCCAGGTGCATCTGGGTACGCCAGCTGGATTAGGCGTCGAACATCTGTCTCAAATTCCTGCAGACTCTCACCTGATTTTTGTGTGCGAGTCTTCATTTGTGCCCGGTACAGCTGTTCTCGGTGTTGATCGCCATACCTCAATTCTAATGCAGAAATCAGGTCGTCGTATTTCTTTTGCTGTTCTATGGGTATCGTCTGTAATATACCCAAAGCTGGCCCTCTCAACGCTACTATCAGTGCCGTAGCTTTTTCTTCGTCGCCCCATCCATTAGTTTCTGCCGCAGCCTCAAATTGTCGACGGTACATGGACCAAGACGACTGACCATCAAAAGTTGGTGGTTTCACGGAAATTCCTGACGTGGCAACACTGTCTCGGCGATCTCGGTTCTTGAGAAGATCTGTTTTTCTAGACCTCTCATCTCATTTCTCATCTCCTCTCGCACTACATCCACTTTCTTATTGACATCTTCCTTCAGTTCTACCTTTAGGTTTTCTTTCAATTCTTCCATTTGAACTTTGGTTTCATGTGAAACATGCTCGAAGAACTTTTCCTGATTTTCTAGAACTTTCTGGAAGTCTTCTTTTTGTTGTTTTTCTATTTGCACTAATTCATTCTTTTGTTGTTCTAGAATTTTCTGGAGGTCTTCTCGTTCCTTTCTCTGTTGTTCTAGAATTTTCTGGAGCCCTTCTTCTCGTTCTTTCTTTTCAGCTTCTCGCTCTTTTCTCTGGTCTTCGAGAATTTTCTGGAGTCCTTCTTCCCGTTCTTTCTTTTCAGTTTCGAGAATTTTCCTGAGCGATTCTTCTCGTTCTTGTTTTTCCTCCTGCCGTCGCTTTTCCGCCAATTCTTTTTCCTCCAGCCGTCGCTTTTCATCTTCCTGTCGTCGCTTTTCCTTTAATTCTTTCTCCTCCAGCCGACGCTTTTCATCTTCCTGTCTTCGCTTTTCCTCCAATTCTTTCTCCTCCAGCCGACGCTTCTCATCTTCCTGTCGTCGTCTTTCCCAATCCGCAAATTGGTTTTGCATAAATTTCAACATATCCTCCATCATATCGTAAGATGTACTTCTCGTATTAACCATAAATTGTTTTTATTTACCAGCAAAAATTCCACTTCCGACACCACTGTTATGAAAGATCCTTGTAAAATCTTACTTCTGACACCACTGTTACGATATTCCTCTGGGTTCGTCAATTAAAACACCAAACAACACTAAACTACTTTTATTATAACTCTCTATCACAATACAATACAACACAGTCACTTAAATCGCTCCGATAACTTTCCAATGCTCGCTCGCTACTAAAACTCTCTGAACTAACAATTCTACACACTTCTTGCACTTAGCAATAACAAATAAAAGCTCTTTCCACTTAGATCTCAATAGCTCTCGCCACTTAGCTCTACTAATCTCGCTTCACTTAGCTCCGAATAAAAACTTCTCTGTAATACCAATTCTCTTCGCAGCGAAATCTGTCGCGTATATATATCTGCGTGCCAATCGAGAATCGTCGAGAGAAGCCCCGATGACGCGTCTCGAATTCTCCAGGCGGCTTACGCCGGGTTCCAGGAAAATGACGTTTGTTACGACGCGATCCCTCGCCTTGCGTTTACGATATGGTCAGGGCCGGCGCTAGGACGTAACAATATTATTTTATCAAGCATATGTGACCACTATTCCATATACAAGTGAATTTTTTGATTTCAGCTATCGTTCGGAGTAATTCCCCAAGTTTCAACTTTTGTTATTCATTTTGCGAATGGTGAATCGAGCATATCCTACCACATTGTTTTCTGTATGGAGATGTTTTATTCTAGATGCGTTTCCATAGGCAAAATACATTGAAATTCTTACACGACCGTTAATGTAATGTTAATGTCCGTTCTTCTTGATGTACATCTTGTGTGCACTCGTTCGTATTTTTAGAGGTCTGGACGTTTCTCCGATATATCTTTGACCACACGAACAAGGGATTCGATAAATACAATTCTTTGTGTTTTCTGTTACATTTATTGGTTAAGTGTGTAAGTATGGAACGTGAACTATTTGTTGTTGTGAATGTTGTTGTAGCATAATACCTGTTACCGATCCTTTTTTTTTTCAGATAGTCAAGGGAAATAAGGTATAATATTTGTTACAGGATGTGTAGTTTGTGCAGGTTTTATGTCTTGACTATCGGGTGTGCTACGATTTTCAAGTCAATGACAATAAAATCATAAATATACTCACTCTGACTCGTGCTTCCGTCAAATTGGTCCACATGGCGATTTCCTCCCTCGTGCTCATGTCGGGATACCGATTCCTAGCGAAAGTAGCTTCGAGTTCTTGCAATTGTTGACTAGTGAAATGAGTACGTTGTCTTCTTTGTCTTTTGTTTTTCTTGTCGTTTTTACCGTCGTCCGTCTCTGACGATTCGACCGATACTCCGGACTCCGTTTTGATGGGGTCGGAGAGAGATCTACTAGCTGAAACAAAAGAAAATGGGAATGTTAATGACGGGCGCAACAAGCACAATAATAATTCGAAAGGGGAGAGGCAAAAAACACATAAATGGTTAATGCTGTCCTTCATTTCTTTGGGTACCTTAACATTTTTCCAATCGTAGCTTCAGAATGTTTCTGTGAAGGACCCCTAATAAATGCTGAGTTGATACTGAGGCAATTATTGAGCAAGATTGATTTTCAAAACGACCATCCACCCCCGACTTTCGAATATAATATACACGTTTTGTTTGTTTGTTATCAATCCAGAAGGTGATAAAAGAGTATCATAAATGTACTTCAGTTTTAATACCAATATATCAGTTCTCTTGTTCGTCTTTTATTTCTTTCAGTTTTATTCGATTGAATTTCCCTTTTCCGTTTCTCGCCTTTTTTTGCATAGTTTTTGTCGTTAGCTTATTTCGCCTAGATTTTCCAAATAATTTAGCTATTTTCCCGTATGATCCGTTGAACCAAACATTCGTTTGTTTTTCATACTATACTCCCCGCAACCGATTTTCATTAACATGTTATGGCCATACCTTCTCCAATAATGATAACATCTCTCTTTTTTCCATTTTCATCTTCATCTTGTTTTTCTTTTCATTTTACTGTTCTTAAAATTGCTTATCAGTTTTTTTCGATAATATATCCATTTACAAATTACTGTTTTCTCTACTTTCGATTGAATGTTTTTTCCTTGGTAATTCATTCTCACTTTATTATTTTATCAGTTATTTATATTCCCCACCCTATTTTGACTAGATTTCTCGACTAACTTTTTATCTTGTACTCCGTCGAATCGAACTTTCGTCTTTCTTTTTCTTGCTTTTCTTCTCACTAATGTTTCCATATTACTCCTCTTTTATATGATCATGGCTAGTTTTTGCAACAGTTCCTATGTTTTTATTCAATAATCAAAGCATTCCAGATGTATTCCCCGAAACCCAATCATGGCAGCAATTCAAACAACCGGTTCCAGAGCTAAAGCTCCTTTGCATCGTCTTTCAAAGTGTTCAAGTGTTTCACATCAAAGTAAACCAAGCAACAAAGTAGAACGTTACACTCACACTTTCGTTCCTCAATTAATTTAAGTTTTACAAAAGTTTGTCGTCTAATCCCCGGATGTCAGACTAATTATTTAAGGCAGAACCGAAATAGCGCTCTTCCTCTGCAGCGGGATTAACTTTATAGCATCTGTAACTTTTTTAATGTTAGTAATGTCGGGATCCTCAGATACATCCGAACCGTCTTCCCAGCGTGGGCTACAAAATCAATTAGATGGCCACTAAAGAGTTTCAACACTGGCGTTTCGGATAATTAGTGACATGATACAAACCAATAGCTTATCGTCTTCGTGTTTATGATTATGCCTTGTTTGACGAGAATGTCAGTCGAATGGGAATGATGGTTCTATGGATCCTATTTTGTTTCAATTGGTTGCTCATACCAAAAGGGCCAGAAGACTACAAGCACCCACTCAAATGGCGTGTCTGCATATTCGATTCGACTAATCCTGATTATTGGAACATTGATGTTTGAATTAGAAAGCGCATGCTGAAAAGTGGAGCAACCTCCACTCTTAACGATGCCTTTGGATTCACAGAAGATTTAGTGTTACTTCATTAAGCACATATTCCATTCAAGAATACATTTTCAGATCAGCTGAATTGAAAAACTGCGTAGTTCACTGTGAAACTGGCTCATGCCATGATAATAATGAATATTTCCCTCATATAGAAAATGTCCCATAAGAGCAATGCAATTATCGAAAACTTACAGCGGTAACTGCATTGTATCAAGTCACCATAACAACACATTTGAAACCGTATCGCTAGACGTCAGTAAACAACACAAATAAATGTCAGATAGACTTCAAAAATAAAAATACATTTCGCGTTTAGGTGAGTACTCCATACAATCTATAGAGGAAAGTATAAATGAACAAAAATAACATTTCCTTAAGAATTTCTTTATTCGTGAAATATTCCAATGAATTACATTCGTGCATAAAAATGACCAGATAATTTTGCATTCAAGCGTGATATCTTATACAAATTGGATTCTCTTATACAAATTGCATTCTCTTATACAAATTGCATTCGGTTATTATCATATTTTGTAGAAGAGCCCTCGTCCTTCGGACTCGGGCACTTTCGCCAGAATATGAAAATAAACTTGCAATTTTTAGATATCATGCTTTCTTGCAAAATTATCGGTAATTTTTGTGCGCTCGTGCAATTATAACCGAGAAGTAAGTAGTACAAACTATTGTCCTTTGAGTGCCACTCTTTCGAGAGTGCGCCATAACTCCGAAGTTGATCAGAGATACTGATAAAGTGTTGATATTCAACAACTAGTTGTCCCGAAAACTATATATCAGCGTTATGACTAAAAGTTAAAGATTTTCGAGAAATCAAAGGGCGTAGGTTTTTTTGGTATCTAGTTGATACACATATTCTTTGGTTGCTGCTGTACTTTTTCTATTTCCACCATGGTAGTGCGATTATTTCTGGTGGTGTAGCACAAATTTCGTCGTTATCACCCATTTTCAATGTTCGACGAGAAAGCAGGATATAAAAAGATTCAGTACCAATCTTCGAACTGTTGAACAATAAATTTACTAAAAATATGATTTTCAATTCAATTTCACACAGAATTTGAAGCCAAAATTCGATGAATTTCGCTTTTGAAGAATTAAATGTAGTCATTTGGAAAAAAAACTTCCGAAAGCGGCCGCCATCAATTTAGAATACACGTGTTTTCTAAATGCCGCCATCAATTTAGAATACACGTGTTTTCTGAATGAGCCTTTTCCTAACAGCTCTCAGATACGTAATGAAAGATTTAAAATAGTCGGAGTAGAAAAACATTATTGAATTCACCGGTTTATTTGAAATTGCATAAACGGTTAAAAAAATTGTAAAATTTGTGAGTCAGACAGCATGGTTTTCAAGATAATCTATCTTGGTGCACTAAAGTCGAATAAACAAGGAATCGCATTTGAATAATTCCGTCACCACTAGTATAGTTTTTGGTAAAATCAATGAACAACCACAGGAGATGACAGTCAACCGCGTGCCTTTAGGAACCAGGAATTTGGAATTTCAGTTTTTTTTTAAATAAACATTGAATTTTACGTGAAAATGTTATGAATTCAATGAATTTGAAGAAAACATATTTTTGATAAAACTTAGTGGATTCTGCAATGAAAATCCTCAGTTATGATGTGATCAGTCAAATTAGACATCTTCTTTCTCTTCGACTCCAGTTACAGCAAAATCACTTGTCTCAAATGAGACATATTTTCAAATTCTGGCAATACACAGACATCCAATTGACTTTCATCTTTGTATGTAACCTTTAGTTTAAAAAAAAAATCCATAATTATTATGTAAGATGTCATATTTTACATTTTGTTCGGGCGAGTTTGGAACACTTCAATAAATTACCTTAACATTGAATTACAGTGGGGTCTATCTACGTACCCTGTGGTAAGCATTTTGTGAAAATCGAAATAGTACTTACTAGCTAGTTTAGAAGTCATGTCAGCTGATGTTTCGTTTTTTTTTCTCCGTAATTCAGTGTTACGTACAGCTAGAATACTTGAATAACACACTTCTTTGTCTCAAAATTCTAAGTGAGTCTTTAGAAAATGATGAATTCTTTTAAACTTCGTCGTCGACGAAGAAAACCGTTTCTCATACAGAAGATGTGTTGTAATTTTGGTGGATAGTTAGATTTTTATTTATGGTTGGTTTGTTCAGGCGCGGCCACAGCTCAAGTTTATAAGGGGGGTTACAAGTTTATAGGGGGGTAATCACTGAGAAAATTATGCGTTTCCCCCATTTTATCAAAACACAAATGCATATTGGCCTTTTTACAAACTTACCTTTCACAATAACTTGAATTATTAGGGAACTGTGGAATAAAAACGTCAGATTTTTTCATAAATAAAATTGAAAAGTAGAGAAAACAATAGTTTCCGATAAAAATAAACTTCAGACTTTAGAGATAATATTTGCCTTGTCAACGCAAGTAAAAATAAACCGTTATAATGATATTCGTTCATGTATTCATCATACTACATATCAATATGAGTAGGATGAAAAGTATATACTTATTGAACACAAGATAATGCAACAGAAAAATTAAATAAAATTCACATTTCGGTTTTTATCATAAACATAACGATCTATCAATGCATCAGCTTCTATGGGTAAGTCCCAGGAATGAATGTGTTATAGTGATAGACCAGTTAACCGATTCTGAGATATTATCAGACCAGGTCGAAGTCAATAGCATGCCTTTTTAAATGGGAGGTATAATGTTTGAAAGTGGTATCTATCGAAGTGGAAATGTCATGAACGTTCTTCCAGGACTGTTGGTGATAATGAATTTTTCCCGAAATGCCAGAGACTATATAATATTCTGAGATACTTATTATTACTTTTTATTTATTATTTTGATAATAATTTTGAATTTAACTACTGGATTCTGCGATCTCACAGGGTTCAAGGGAGTAAAAGTGAAATACAATTGTGATTGATTTTTCGGTTATTTATTATATTTTTTGATATCTCCCTATATTCTTTAATATATATTATAAAATGTAATATGACTGACTGATCATGGGAGGGGTAATTACCCCCTTTACCCCCCTTGTATACGCGCCTGGGTTTGTTTTGATCCAAGTATGGAATATCTACCCTCAACTAATTGATAAGGAAGACTTTTGAATTTGTAGTAATTACATTTTTCTGGAAACCATCCAATTTTGTTGTAAAGTTGGGGTCAACAACCTCTGCAAGAATGTGGCGCAGTAGTTTTTAGTTTATACAAGTCTGTTGTTCGTTGTCGTTCTTGTGATTTGCGGATTGACCCACAGAAGTGACAGAACTCACATATTTCTTTTGTCGACCTTCATCTCTACTACCGCCATCTGGCGGGCGCAAAACCGGACATCGCCATTCCACGCGTTTCACTCCATTGGGCCAAAGTTGGCGAATAATCAGGCCGACGCGATTGGTTAGCTAGCGCGCTATGCGAATAATGGCATCCGAATCTTACGCGAAATAATATTTGTTCGTCGCGATAACGTGAAAACATGCCTTTATGATAAAACGCCTTTGAGGCGGTGCCGCCCCGATCGATCATCGTCGTGGCGTGACAGCTCGCTATTGCGTTTTCGCCGACATCTTCACCTGTCAAATATTATAAAGTGATCCATTATAATCGCGCAGCCTTGTTTCCATTAATCTATTACGAAAACGACGCGGTTCGATAACAGAAGTGAAGAGTATGTCGATATGTGAGAGATAACGGCGATAAAATTATATTGTTTGAACAGGGGTGACAATTGTTTCCGAAGCGATAAGAGAAAAGTTCCATAAAAAACTCCAACCTCTTTAATAACTAACTAATACTTAACACCAATTCAGAATGTCGATGTCCGAAATAACTGCATTCGAAAATATAATAGGTATCATCAGCGACATTCGGCAGGACTTGTACTGCACTATCGAGAACAAAAGTCTGAGCTCTAGTGCAGATAGTGTTTGTGTATTCGATAGTGTGGTCCATTGAATGTGCAACAGGTTTTTTGTCATTAGGATCACGATCAGAATTTGAAAAGCGTCAAAAGAAAGAAATTTAGACTAAATTAAATTCAGACCAATCAGAAAGCTGTCGGAGCGTCGTACCATCGGATTTCGGATCTGTCTGAATCAGCCTTAAGATTGACTTCAAGTCAAACAATGCATAGGGCAGGTCAAAAGATGTGAAATTTACTTATTTTAACAATGAAGTGCATTTGTACAAAAAATGTAATGAATTCTCATTCGGAAAAGAACTGAAAGTTATCCTCAATGGTTATGCCCAAATCCTTCTATTGAAATTTTTCTCTTTTAGAAAATGTTGAACTTCTAATGAAATATTCTTTCAGTAGTCTGGGAATCCTATTTTTTCAGTCAGAAAAATTTATCATACTAATCTGCATAAGAAACATTCTCTAATGTATAGAATTGGTATTCAAAATATTAATTTTAATGCCTCAAACTACAACAAGTATCTTTGAGATATGCCAAAGAACCTGTATTTTGAAAATTTGCTTTGTTGAAGTTGTTTGAGTATTTGCGAAATTTCAGAATTGTGTTGAATATATCGTTGCAACAAACATGAATTTGCGGGATACCTAGAAAAATATAAACCCATTGAAAGTTGTTTGAAAAGCAAAATTTTTCAAAATAAACTGAAAATTGAAATAGGCCACGACTTTCAATGTGAGTCTAACTTCCAATTCTGAACAACTTGGATAAATTACATTCCGTTATATTTTTAGAAATTATAGTACTTCATTCCTATGTGAATTTATCATTTTTCAACCTGCTGGGGATGCTGTTGACTTGCACCTTTTCTTTTATATATCTTATGCATGGTTAGGAAACAAAAGAAGGCTATTAGAATTCTGGCAAATGCCAAATATCGTGATACCTGCAGACCGTTGTTTAAAGCACTGAAAATATTGACCCTTCCATCTTTATTCATTCTGAGTACTTTGACTGAGGTCCATAAGAAGTTGCCAAACCTAATTATTCAATCTGAAATTCATGAACATGATACAAGAGGATCACATAAAATCAGAGTACCTAGATACAGACACAAATCCATGAATAATTCTTTGAATTACCATCTCTACAACATACTACCTGAATCATTGAAGATTTTAAACATGTGCTGCTTCAAAAAAGTTATGAAATCATTTCTATTGGAAAATTCTTTCTACTCTGTAGAAGAATATCTGAAAAGTGTGGAAAAAGATGGCTTGTCTTCTCACTCTCACCAAACCTAATAATTTTTAATGTGCTGACTGATTATACTAACTCTTAATTTTAATTACTGTTTGCAATGCTATTTGTATACCAAATTTTAACCATATACAATTTCTTTTTTTTTGTGACGTGCTATAAATATACAACTGTGTGTATAATATGGTCAAATAAAGATATTCTATTCTATTCTATAAAAGATGTTGTAACTCCTTATCAGGCGCTGAACTTCGCCCTTTATTTCACTTGATTGTTCAAGAACATGAATCAATTTTTTTATGAAATAATGAAGACGATATCATTATTAATGAAAAAAATCACATTAAATACGCACTTTATGAACCTCACTGTATACGTGAGGAGCTGTACTTTCCTTTGAAGTATTTTTCAATACTATGGCATTATTCCGTGGCTACAAAGCCAAAGACTTCCTGACTCCCCTGGTATACTTTCCGATAATTACAGGAACTTCGCCAACAACACGTACCGAGTGCGGTAATCCGCCCGAACACCGGCAGCAAAAGAACGAGCGGAAAACCCAGAAAAACGTACGCGGTTTTCCATCCGTCTACATGTTGAATGAAAAGAAAGAAAAATAATTGCGAAATCTTCCGATCAGGTTTCGCGGCACTTTCCGAGGCTTAGCGGCTGAATTTTTAATCAGTTTCTCAAACACGAACCGTTTTAGATGGGCGTCGTATAATGCCGGGCGCGGATATTTTTCCTCCCTATTTTCCCGCTTCCGATTTTTACATTTGCTCAACTTGGCGAGGATTACGCTTCATAATGTAATATCTGGACTAGCGAGTGGATCCCGAGTTTGATAGAACAGGAAGAGGAAAAGAGGGCACCAGACGTGATTGTGGAATTTTTTATTCTTAGTAAAAATTTTACCCCCGTAAATTTCAAGTTACCAATTCCTTGCATTTTGACATGTAGCTAAATTTGATCGGATTGTTTCAGGAGCCAGCTCTTGGCCTGCTATACAAATATATGATAATGTTCCTTGGTTATCAAAGGCAATTATGTAGCTTGATCTCTTTCATGAGACTCCATAACATGGATACTTGCCAAAGATAGTAGGCTCTGGTACCTCCTCTACCCTGTATCTTACTGCAACCTCTACAGATCTATGATGATACTCCTTGGTGATCTAAGCTCATTATGTAGCTTGATCCCTTTGATGAGACTCTATAACCTTGTTCCTGGCATAGCTAGTAAGCTCTGTTAGCTCTACCGCGTATCTTGTGTGTCTTAGCTTTGCTAACGCCTCTCATTGATAGGGCGCGTGTACCGCAGTTTCTTCCTGGTGGAACCTCTTTTAAGATGCTTCTGACAGATCCATATTGCTCTTTGAGTAGCAGTACGATCACGCCTACAACCCTTACAACCTTGTGGTTGTGGTTCAGCAGTTTTTCCGCGAATTTGGGAAAGAGCATTAACATTTTCGTCATTTTTCAGAGCTTGTTCCACCAATATGATTCGGTTTGCCGCAATGAGGAGATGGATGTCTTTTTACGTCCTTTCACTCACTCGCAGAAGAATTCTGATCCATTCATGTCCGGGAATCCAGGCTAGCATAAACCTATTCAGCTCCCTACAACTTGCGAGAATACTTATTGAATACTTGATGGACGCCCTTATTTCCACCTGGCTGATGGAGAAAATAGCAATGCACTGAGTGGGATTCTCGTCTTTGTTCTGCCTCCGTTTTTGCCAGATCTCACTCCTTCTTGTTTGTCACCATTTGAGCTTCTCCCTGTATATAGATATGCAGTCGTGAAAGCCCAAGCTAGACCTCAAGAGCTGCAGTTGAGACATGTTGCTAAATTTTTCCAGATAATGGTAAGCTACTAACCAAAAAAAAACGTTCATCCACCACAAAAAGATAACTTCCAAACAGAAAAAAAGGTTTTGGACATGATTGCGAAAGAGTCTAGTTTTCGTGGAATTATATGAATAAAATTTAACACAGACCATTTACCATTCAAACTGATATCTTTCGCACTTGAAGAGTGTTTCGCTCAAAAGTTAGCGAGAAAAAGGAAATAATTTCTTGGAATGAAAGTGCTTTATTATGTGATAGCCTGAGGGTTGCCTTCAACTCTCAATTGAATTTCGTTCAGTATACCAACCTCAAATTCTTAGAGGCACCTGGGATATAAAATTTCTTATTGCACAATTTCACTAACATTGTTGTCTTGAAACATTTATATTTTTCTTATGTCAGGTCAAACTGAAACATTGTTAACTGTACATATCACTACAATTTGATATTTACAGAAGTTTTTAGAGTAAATAATCAGTTTTCGAAATTGACGTTGATATAGGTACATAGAAAGGAACTGACTATCAGTTGATGATGGAAAGAAATTCTTCAACTTAGAAGTTTAGAGTTGAGTTGATCAGCTTCTGTCAAATGCATTTCCAAATTATTCAGCTTAATATTAAGGTACCCCAATTTGCTAGCTGGAACAATTTGATATTTTATAATTTGGCATATTAACATACACTACTAGTAATAATAATATCAATATCGATTTGTAAGGAGATCGTACACTTTGCTGCGCATTAAGTGCTGCTATTTTATTCCTGAACTTGTTATTAATTATTTAGAGTATGGTGGAGATCTTCGACTCAACATTGGCATTCCTTTGATTTCTCTTCTGCTCAATTCAAATTTGTTTCTGTGGTAGAATACGAAAATAAAAATCCAACAATATTTTCCAATGCAGGAAAACGAGTTTAGAGCTCGGTTATCCAAAAATACCGAACTAAAATTCTTTGTCCGTCACATTGCCAGCCAACGTTTTTGTTTTATTTACGAATACCATTCAGACATTTAACATCAAATTTATTCAAGGAGCATCTGTCCTATCGATAAATTATATTTTAAGTGGCGACAGAGCTTCAGGATTCGAAAATAATCTTTGTTTATATTATGTTTATTAAAAGGCTTTGCTGGCTTTGCGGTGGGATAAATTTCACTTAAAGTACAAAACCCGGACTTAAATTAACACATAATTCCGATATCTAAGCTCATGATGTTTGCTAGATCGCAACTGCCTTGACAATGTTTCTTGAAATGATATAAATTAACGTGCCATTATCATTATAAATAGTCGCAAGTTCGAGCAACTCTGTTTCTACAAGTAATCCTGTGGAATATTGTGTATCTCTGATATCTGAGAATAATCTACTGTAGTTCTGGATGATGCTATGACAATTATTTCATCATAAAACAAATGATGGTTGATCGGAATTGTTCGGTTCCTGAATATCTCTCCTCCGTCGCTAATATGGTGCTCTCCGAACATTACAAGATCTGAATAAGAATAGAAGTAATACCACAAAAGACAGCTCGACAATACTGGATCTTTGTTTCATGACAATAGGGAGAGAAAGGTATTAAATCTAGTCAATATAGAAATACAGTAGAGTTAATAGTATTCATTATCTACCTTTTCTATCCCTTGTTCGACTACTAACTGAAGCAGGGAAAGGCAGCTGAGGATGGTCCAACGTCGTTGATCCTGTCATCCCTGTGTGGACATCCCGGAAATCACCAGTTTCTGCCCAAACTGCAACAAATATAGAGTTGCTCGATGCTTCTAGCAATCTTAAAATTAATTCTGATGAGATCGAGGTCTCCCCACCGCACGAGATGAGAACTTGTTAGTCACGATTTGTGGGTAGGCTTTGTTACTCTGTCCATACACCTCAATAGGAACAACACTAGTTGAAATGATATTTATATCCAAATTGGAAATAACTATATTCGATGCATAGAAAGAAAAAGTTAAACGTAGAACAAACCATGGTAGTGATGATTTAAGTTCGACAGAAGAATTCAACTTCAATATTCTTCTATTAAGATATATGGAAACTACAGATTATTTGAATTCTCAAATGATTGATATCCATAAGAATTGAAATATTGTATTGATATGTGCAACAAAATGCAGAAGTTGTGTATTCGACCACATGATAATATAAACCTACGACTGAATATGGTTATTTTCCTACAACATGCATAGTATTAATGACATTTTCATTCGTCTTACGGGACTTGTGTTATCTAGAGGCTGTTAATTTTGTGAGAATTGAACAATTGTTTAGAGAAGAGAGAACAATTTTGTCAAAATCCAACTGTTCAAAAGAATGATTTTCTGCAAAATGTGACAAACATTACGTGCAGAAAACTATTATAAACTGATCGAAAATTTTGTGTGAGAAAATTTCAGTTTCCGTTTAATAAGTATTTGTCCTATTTTCGTTGATATATACAATTGTTTAATTCTCTATCTATAGTTCTGCTATAACTCATTTGTTTTTCTACTGTGAATCAACAAAAAAACAGTGTTTATCAAATTTGGCGACTGAAGCCTATTTTTCAGTATCACTGCTTTTGTTCGGGTTTGAAGGCCGTCGGAATTTCTTCCTGACGTTTTGCTGGCGCGAGTGGCTAGCTTCTCCAGACGGTTACGAATTCGCAAAGCATATTTATATGGATTAAGGTAGTTTGTAGTGCTAATTACTTTATCTGGAATAGGAGAATTTTCATTAATATTAATTGCAGTAATTACTTAATCGCCTGTTATTCTTTGGCGTTCGATTGGCAGCAACTTCGATGTTGCCGCAGTTCATTTTAAATTTGTTTTTTCAATCGACACTTCTCATTTAATAGTCTGTATTCACGTCTTTTGGGTCGTTCAAATTAAGTATTATCATCTAAAACTGTATATTTCGATCAATTTTTAGGAAGTATGTCAGTATCAAGCTGCCAAAACAAGTTAAACGAGCACTATCGAGAGTTATTGGAATCTTTTATTGGTCATTCGATATAGAACGAGATATTAATGGCTCTTTGTTTCCGTTAACACCTGTTAGAGAGTACACTAGGCACAACAGTAACATGTGTGAATAATCTATAGTCAGATCTTCATTTTTGGGTATAGCCGCAGCCTTAGAGCCAAGTATGTGAACCGTCAGTTTGATTATTCACATCAATTATTATCATAGGGGCATGGCCCAGCTCTTCAGGTTGACTGACAGTCATTCGATATCTGAAGTTAAGCAACGCCGAGCGCGGTTAGTACTTGGATGGGTGACCATGCAGGGAAATACCGTGTCGAAAGCCCGTACAGCTGCAGCGAAATAGCATATCATATGCTCGCAGACAATATATCAATGAGCACAAGATATATGCCGTCCTTCGGAGGGAACGTAAATCCGTCGGTCCCGAGTCCATGGATGTTGGGCTCGTTAAAGATCTCTACCTCTGGTTGGAATACCAGAGGGTTCGGCAAAATTTCCGGTTGGGGGAAGTGTGCTCACCGGCGTCGGTGATTGGCCTTGGTAGCGGAAATAGGCCGACGTTAAATAAAGAAATAAAAAAAATTATTATCTTATTTTCCATAACTCTGTGGTATCTGGCAAATGTTTACTTCAAATTTACCTGAGGTTCTGATGACGTACATCAGTTTAGAATTGTATGAACCTTAGGGAATATTCAATTCACTCATCTGAAATTCCACACAAGATGTTAAAAAATTTCCGGAAAATAATTTGACAACGTCCACCGCTATTCGGTAAAAAATCCGTACCAGATTGCTTTCAAAATAAATAATTTTAAATTGAATTTGTTTTCATTTTCGTTTTGACAAAATACCAGCAAAACATAGGCGGCTTTGATTGAAACAATGTCTTCAGATTGGATGCGTTCCGGCGAATTCTAGCCTATGTATTCTTGATTTTCAGAAATTGTTGTTGCACCAAAACACCGTTTCAGTAGGTACCACATATCAGAGTATATATAATAATAATAATAATAATGTTTATTCACGAATCTACAACACTGTGTGACATGTAATATTTTGATGAATATTAGTATGAATAAACAGGGTGATCACTGAAGCTGAATTGGGTACAGCTTGTGCGTGATGATTATGTGTAGAATTATTATTATATATATATTCTGTTATATCATATTAAGTTTGAGTTACTATACTTGGTATAAAATGATTTTTTAGAGTAGAAACATATCGTCATTTATTTTTCATGTGCATTCAGATTTGGGGCATTGCGTGGAATTCTGAACTTTGAATTCTTGATTTCCATCACTTGATGACACAAGAAATATCTTTTGTATATTCTTTCATATGCAATTGAGTGTATGTTACTACAAGTGGTGAGATTTTTTTTGTAGAAACTTATAGTGATTCATTTTCCGTATGCGTTCAGATTTGGTGCATTTCAGCGAAATTTCACTTACAATTTCATGATTTCCACTAATTGTAGTCACACTATAGTACTATTTTAGTACTTGAAACAGTATATTCTTCCATATAACATTCAGTTTGGGTTACTACAAGTGGTGCAAAATTGCTTTTTTTGTCAATTCTTTCAAGTGCAACTAATAATAGTATTAATTTCTTTATATACTAACGCCAACAAAGAGAACATGGCAACTATGCATAATGGTGTCTATCAAAATGTTCTGAAAGGAATAAATGTCCTTATACCCTTTGATAAGCAGAATATTTGCTGTCAGAACCCTTTGTTTGAAATTTGAATAATGAATCGTTTTCTAAATTACAGTGTATGCAATTTATGCAATAAACTATACGATGTTGCAATAAATAATCGTACTCTCTCATATTATATGATAAAAATCCGAAATTGTGTAAGTGAAATTTTGAAGAATTATTTTTTTATAAAATAAAGGCCTGAATTTGTTGAATTTTGCATTTATTCAGTTAGTACTTGCATTTCTTCACATTTGCCTTGAAAATATACCAACAAATCATAGACGACTTTGACCGACTTTGGAGTAAAAAATGTTCCAATTTCATCTTGGTTATCTACCCCGGCGGAAAAAAATCTGAAAAATACGCTCGTTACCATGGTAACAGTTTCACAACACATTGTGATTGGTTGAAACGTACTGGTATAAAATTTACAACCCATTTTTTTAGAGTCATGCAGTCTAGCACAGCAGCTCTTCCTCAAAATTTCCTGGAACTATCATTCTCTCCATCGAAAACATGTCGAACGTTGCGGTCTGAACGTATTTATTTACAGTCCCGCCGTAAATCAAGACGCTCGAGACAGTAAAAGTGTCATCCAACTCAAGGTAGTCGATGCATCTTGTACAAGCATATGTTAACTTTGAGAATCATGTCTGGTGACAGGGTAGTTAGCACCAATTAATGTGGGAGGAGTTGACAAAGAATTATTACCGTCAATAATTTGCTGCGCTTGGATAAACATCTCTTGGCTCTGAGATAATAGTTGCGACTGGTAGCAATAAAATGAATCACTAAAAATACACGCAGTCCCGTAAAAAATACAGAAACGAGTAAACAAAGACTTCGGAAACGCAGGAGGTTTTTGGGGAATTTACCGAGGATGGCATTAATGGATTACGACGACAGAAATTACTAAAACGCAGCCAGTTTGAGTGTTTTTATTTCAGGAAGATGATATTTCATTCGCCCATGATATATGCTTATCAACGACAAATGAATGATAATGATCGGAAAGCTTTCGAATTAAATGATTAAATGGATCAAATGAAGGTAGATAACCTCTTCCAGCTGAATACTGTCACTTTTGGTAGTTTACTCATGGCTTTTGTTCATTGAGGATAAACATGCATTGAAAAAAAAACATAACACCGAAAAGATTTTCAATCTCATTCAACTCTTCAGAATGGTTTATGAATAATATTCGAAACGTTGTTAACGTCGTTATGATAAGAATTTACCCATCATAACCACTATTTAAAAATGAAAAAATATTGAAACTATTGTCTCTTTTCGAAAGAGCTATATTATTTAAAATATTTCTTTCCCCTTGAATTGTTATCTTGATAGGGAAAATCGTTTCAAATACCACTTCTGAAGTGAAATTGTTCGGAAATATATGTTGGTAAAGAGAGCCGAAATGCAGAAAGAAGTGTTGATTTCGTGTTAACTATTTTTACGAATTAAATTAGAGTACCCAACTATTTTTTCAGTTACTTCTTGTATTATATACACATCCGGCTCATTATAAAAGAAACTAAATATTTCACATTGAATAACCTAAATTCGAATGAAAGGATACTTTCAAGTTATGCTATTCAATTTTTTGTTGGATTTTTCGTTTTCTGAACATTTTATCGCGATATTTCATCCCATTTCAATATATTTCTTATATTTTGATTTCTTGATCTGATCTGATAGTCTGTAACTTTTTATAGAAATTAATCACCTCAACACCAAACTGAGCATGCTTTGATATCCGCCTAACATATGTGAGTCAGTATTCAACCAATGGAATAAATAGGTGTTTATTAATGCTTACCTGAGATATCTGCCTATCATTCCACCGCCAGTATAGTCGTGAACTTTGCTAAACATATATTTAATAATTGCCCGTTTTTGAAATAACATTGCTCTTTGACATGACTGTAGCCACAAAAATTTAATTCTCCTGAACGTATCACGTATATATCATATTACCTCGAACATATCGAGACAGGTGTTTATTGAAACGGATCAAATAAAAGTAGCAAATAGCCCATGGCTAAATCAATCCTCATCCGCTTAACATTAAAATATTATATAACAGTACGCATGTAAACAAACTGGATTATTATTTATTTACTTATAGAATCATTGCTATAATATGTTAGGATTAGTCGACGATTAACTCATGATTGTTCTGGCTTAACTCTAACGCTACCTCATTCATAATTCATCATAGGGAATAGCGAAACGCCAGGTGATTTTTCTCTTTCGACTGTGTGTTGGTTTGGGTTCTTTGCATGCGGTTTGGCAAGAATTACAATTGGGTAGAATAAGCGAAAACTGTTAGAGTCCTAAGCAATATGGAAATCGAGTTGTTCCTAATGACATACAGTTTGGCCAGCTTTCAAATAAATGAGCCAATCATCACAAAAAGATGTTGATTGAAACTTACTATTTTTTTATCAATTCAGACCTAAACAGATTCCTGTCAATAGTGAATCTGACAGATTCACTATTCACAGAGTGTGAACTATCACAGCCGGTGTCTGATAATTTCATGGCATTATCCGAGTAGTCAGCCGTGGTCTGCAGGTTTTTTGGGCTCGAAGTTTCGTCCACAATTATTGTAGACACTATCAAAAGCGATGGGGCAATGTCTACCACATTTATAAATGAAACGTCGGGTGCAAAATCCCGCAGAGAAATTCGGAAAGAGCCATCACTTCAGTTTTACAATAATTAGCTTTCATTTTAGTGACGCTGTTCGAATTTGGAGGTATGTCATTTTGTGATGGGTACGATTCCTGCGGTAAAAACAACAGAGAGACAATCTTGTATACATACAAGCGAAACTGTTATTATGGAAGTTTACCCGTTGATATTTGGTAATTGGGTTTCGTAAGCATTTCCAGAATGTTACTGCTCCTATTGGATGCTAGCAACTGATTGATGAAAATGCCAATTGATGTGTTATATACATATACTATATATATATATATATATATATATATATATATATATATATATATATATATATATATATACAATTAGAAAATGGTATTATTTTTATTTTTTGTAACATAGTAATTCTAGACTACTTAGCATTTGTGATTTCTTTTCGTATGTTTGAGTTGTAGTAACACATTTACGAGGACGACGTCAACCCGATGAACTATGTGTTGATCGAATTGTCCATTGAAATAGACAAAAAATTTCCCGAATTTCGGAAAAATTGAGATAAAGCAGAATATTTGTGTAGACCTCAAATACATCATAGAAAATGAAAATGTCAAAAGTTACCACCAATCACGTTTGTGCTAATTTTCTTACGCGAGGTCGAAGGTGAAAAAACTTATTTTTGCATATTTTTTTTCGAACGGTTGGAGATATGATGAAAATAGATCTAGCTAAATTTGAAGCACCTTCATTATTGAAATTAGTCGTAGAATATGCTTACTTAGGAAACCACGTAACAAAAACACGCCGAGTGCACTACCTCATCGCAATTTTTTCTAAGTTGATTGTTCAGTTTGCAGGACTAATAAATATTTATGGGCCTCTCGTTGTTTCCTTATTATTTTGCCTGTTGAATGCTCCGGCAAAATTCATTTATAAATGTGTTTCGTTTGTGTTATTTTTACTATGTTGATTGTTTTTATGGTACCTTCGACTTGCCTTTATCTTTGTATAATACCAAAGAATAATTAGCATCACATACTTTACAATTGCGATAAAAAACGGTTCGAAAACTGGTCACCTTTCACTGATATTGAACATCAGTTAATGTTCTTCTCTGAAATTCAAATCATCATCACCATAGATTTATTTCAATTTTTCAGCGGTCGGCACTAGAAGTAATCATCTAACTCTTTCTATTAGCGACGCTTTCCAAGTTTGATGAGTTATTATGAGGATGATAAAATGATATGTGTTCGCCCACTCTTGAAAAGTCACACATATCGCACCCTCTATTTCCATGGAAAGTGACCTTTATTTTCTGCATTAGTGCGGAAAGTACTTTCCACACGGCTGTCAATAAGCGGCCAAACCCGTGAATCTTGTAAGATTTACAGATTTCATTATTAATTATTTACATGAAAACTGAACTGAAAACCAATTATTTATAAAAACTAAAGGAAAAAAAAAGTGTTGACGTTGAAAATCGAACCCACAACCTTGCAGGATACTCTACCAACTGGGCTAATTCTGATTTGAATTAACGTTATCAGAGATATGTACTTATCTCGTTAGTCGATTTACATTAATCTAATTACGGTATTTCTTGTGTTTTCATTTTATTAAAACAGAATTGAGCTATTTTGCAACGAAAGCTCAAAAGTGTTAATTTATACTTGGTTTTAACACGAAGTTCCTGTGTCTAAGATAGGTTGTCAGCGAAATGGGCGCGGGCAGATTATTTGAAAATTCAAAAAGCTATTTAGGCTTCGCTAGATCAGTCAGGCACCCCAATATCTGATATTTACACATTGTTGGTCGTAGTAAAAAAGTGTATATTACTTGTTTGAAAGTGATTTTTCGAAAAATGTCACTTTCCGCACTAGTAATGAAATATACTATTGTATTCGAAACTTTGCCAAAACCGATTGAGCAACGACGCCCTTGAGTTGATAAACTGATAACGTACGTATTTTTCATCGAGAAACAACCAATGACGGAACGGACTAATTGTGCCGGTAAATAGATATCTCAATTTTATAATGGGTGCTGTAAACGACTATTTAATTTACAGTATTTGGGCAAGTAGACCGAATTCTTTTACAATGTTTATTAAAAAGAACAAATACTACGTATTTGACGAAAATGTTCTGTCTCCAGAATTAGTGTTTGTTCAGATCCGTTTTAGTGAAGCAAATATCAAGCAACAATGAGACCTCGTGCTGAAGTGTACACATTGTAAACATTACGAACATTTGAATAAATACTCATTATCGTGATATATTTGTTTCTATGTTTAAATATGTGACTATGACTTTCATAATAACTGTTTTTTCATCAACGCCTTCGTCGAACAATGAGCTGGATTTTGTTTTCTGAAATTGTATCAAATTCAGTGAATACATTGTACGAATATTTCCCTCATATATAAAATGTTCCATATGAGCAATGCAATTATCGAAAACTTACAGAGGTAATTGCATTGTATCGAAAACTTACGGCGGTAATTGCATTGTATCAAGTCACCATAACAACACATTTGAAACCGTATCGCTAGACGTCAGTAAACAACACAAATAAATGTCAGATAGACTTCAAAAATAGAAAAACATTTCGCGTTTAGGTGAGTACTCCATACAATCTATAGAGGAAAGTATAAATGAACAAAAAATAACATTTCCTTGATAATTTCTTTATTCGTGAAATATTCCAATGAATTACATTCGTGCATAAAAATGACCAGATAATTTTGCATTCAAGCGTGATATCGTGTACAAATTGCATTCGGTTATTTTCATATTTTGTAAAAGAGCCCTCGTCCTTCGGACTCGGGCACTTTTGCCAAAATATGAAAATAAACTTGCAATGTTTAGATATCACGCTTTCTTGCAAAATTATCGGTAATTTTTATGCACTCGTGCAATTATAACCGATAATAAACTCAAAAATGCCCAATCTGTCGTAAAAATGGCAGCTGTTATTTGAAAACAGGACATGACTGCAGTAGAACGTACCGATTCTATTGATACTCTCATTTTATCAAACACTCTTTCGAGTTCGCCCAAGGGCAGAGATTTGTGCGGGAAAGGGTCGGCTAATCCTTTTGGGCGTCGATGTGCTCTGGGGCGTCTTAGTGATTTTAAGTCCTTTGTTTGAAATCTGATGACCACGTTATTCGATAAAGTAAACGTTATCACTGAAACATGAAAAAAATCCCTATCTCCATATCAGTTTTCCCAAGTTATTTGTATTTTCCCCATTAAGTCGTTGACTATCATAACTTCTTTCATAATTCATGAACGAAAACGATGATCAGTCTTCTAATAATGAAAAAAAATGTAGTGAGGAATCGTCGAGCTCATATGAAAGCTATATAAGTATTATGGTGCGTAATTAAAATTTTGGTCTATGAGAACAAGACCCGAAGTAAAATTTCGTAAAGGAAACATATTCTGAATTGAAAAATAAACCAACACAAAAACAAATATTTAAACATAGTCTAATTATTGACGAACAATAATTGAATGAAAAAGAAAATAGAAGCATCAAAACAGTAAAACGTATATCAGGTATTTTTTTGTGGAAGCCGTCTGACCTGTCCTTCACTGCCAGGTCTCCGGAAAGCACTTCAGCATCTAGGGCTTATTGCGCTTTGCTTCCCTATACAAGTTTGTGCAGGTTGATTGCTGGGTGTTTGTCATATTCTTCTGGATCCAAAATTGGTTTTCCATATATTTGTTGCCTTTTGTGATCCAGAACCTCACAGTCGCAGAGTATGTGTCGAGCTGTCTCTGTTCCTTTGTTACATTGTCTGCAGCTAAGGTCGCCGCTGTATAGCCCTATCTTATTCAAATGTCTTTTGAGTGGATAGTGTCCAGTCAACAGCCCTGTTATAACCCTTATCTGATCCCTATTACACTGAAGCAGGTCTCCCGTGAGCGCTACTGGATAGATTTCCCCAGTAATCTCTGTTTTGTTCTCACCCTATTCCTTTTTGGGTACCCCAACTGCTGGCTCGGGTCCAGTGTATGGTGTTGATGATCCTTGTGTTGCAAGCTCATCTGCTTTTTCATTGCCTGCGATACCTGAGTGACCTGGGACTCATGTAGAGTCAGTCTATAATGGTCTGTCAGATGTTTCAGTTCCTTGCGGCATTTCCATACCAGTCTAGATGTCACTCTGGGATTTTTCAGTGCCCTGAGTGAAGCTTGGCTGTCCGTGAAAATATTGATCCTCACATTTCGTTGAAATCTCAGGTTGATTGTTCGCGCACATTGGAGTATAGCATACATTTCAGCTTGAAAAACAGATGTGTGTACAGGGTAACTGTACCCTAAGTTTCTTCCCGCACAGTATACACCAGCTCCTGTTCCATATTCCGTCTTGGATCCATCTGTAAACCCGATGCTCCAGCCGGGCTTGTCGTTTTGAATATAAATTTGGGTGACATGTGGTCGGTATTCATGTTAAGTACATGTCCCCCATATGTCTCACGATATCTGCTTTCAATGATCTTGTATATCCCGCTGAATTTTCCAGTCTGAAAAGACCCATTCTTGCCTCTCCCCCTATCACAAGATGTAAGATCCAAGAGCAACTCCATTGCTGCTGTTGCTGTTGTTTTCATTGCACCTGTTATGCCCAGACAGGCAAGTCTTTGGACCTTGCTAAGTTTGTTCATAGCAGATAATTGTTTCATCTTTGACCACCACGTCATAGATGCATACATTATCATGGGTCTAACCACCATTGTATAAAGCAAGTACAACATGCTTGATTTCAATCCCCATTTCTTTCCATACGTGCGCCTGGCCACTATAAGTGTATATCAGGAATAGGAAAGTGTGGAAACAAGTGATGAAGACAATTAGCAAATAACAAAATATTGATGTGGTAACCAATACAGAGATGCAATAAAAATTTCTTGTAATGATTTCGAGATCAACCGATAATTGTTTTGTACTCATTTGCCGGTTATCTCATAATTCACTTCAATTGGGATGATTTGAAATAGTTCTCGAAAGATCGGGTCTTGAACTAAATCTTTGGAGTCATCCAATCAATTTCGAAGATAAAATAGCGATTCGATAAGAAAAGTAACACCCAACTGTGAAATGATAGTCTCGTTTACAATTTTACCGAAAGTGTAAACATTGTTGACGTTATATCGAAAAGAATTCACGTTATTTGTAACTTATCTTCAGTCAATATATGTTGGGAAAGTGAGTAATTTGACATAAGCTATTTGAAAAAAGTTATGCGCATAAGATCAGAAAACAGAAAGTCTTTTTGAAAACAATGGTTTCATGCTAGCTCTTGTTGTTGGAACCAAAGATGACTGGCATGTCGGATTGAATTGTAATTGTAAAATATCCAGACAAGATAAAAAAAAAAGAAAATCGGGATTTTCCAAGATTTTCTCAACAGAAGAGATACCGATGGTCGATTTTATCAATTTATCATTTGATATTTTAATTTCATTAATTAATAAAATTGTTATTTCACTATTTCACATTTCATATTTTATTTTCATGGCATACCATTTTGTGATCATTGATTTTTAAAATTTTATTCCTCTATCAAAATTTTTACTTTTCTATTAACTCCATCCAGCTCATTCATTTTCAAAGTTCGACAGTTATATTATATTTGATTGTTTGAGGGTGTAAAACAATTCAATTATTCGTGTGATTTATTGTTTTAATTCGGATTCTTCTGATCTATAAGTTTAGAATTTGGAAGCTTAAGGTCAACTATCACCGAAATCGCTGATGGCGGTTATTTTGTTCCAGTTAGGAGTGAGGATACTGAATTGCAGACTTCTATGATGTTGTCAATTGACTTTGACGTCTGTCTGATAAGCAATGCGATCTAGAATTTTGAATACTGTGAAGCATAACTTCTGAATAAGGTCGAAAAAACAAAAGAATTGAAATCTAAAAAATCGAAATAATAAAAAAAAAGAAATGAGTATAAATATCAGCTGAACAAAAATAATGATGAGGGTGAAACATGTTGAAAACCAATTGAGTTCAAAAACTGAAACAAACAAAATAAAGGGCATTTAAGTCAAACGTGTACTTTTTTGAGGACCCTCTTGGAGAATTCCTCGCGTACCCTTACGCGGATTTCGATCAATCGACGATTCCGCGAATGAAAAACGAAGCGGAATTACCGAAAAAACGCATGAGAATGCGAACAAGTGTCGATGTTTCAGTTATGACAGCAGCGCCCTCGCGGCAGATTAGCGAATTATTCCGGCTCGCAGGAGCCATCACAAAAGCGCCTCTGCGATCCCAGCGGCCCCGGCAGTCCCTCGGCCCTTTTCGCTTCCAAATATCGCAGAGTACTTGATTGATCAGCGCGGAACATAAAAGAGCCGTCAGCGTATTCAATGTTCCGTGTTTTGCGAGAGGCACGCATGAATCGGCTGCCAAAAGGGTCTGCGGATACCATCAATATGGTATTAGAAATTAATAGGCATTGTTTAGGATGGATGAGGGAGAGCGGATTGTTTGGCAGATAATCAAGTGCGATTGTGACGGATTCGTTATGTTTCCGGTGTTGCGTGACGGAGAGTAAGGTGGTTTTGAACGATCGCCCATCTGGACCGGGCAGCAGTGGCGTATTTTTCGGGGCATATATGAACAGAATGTCTCTGAAATAGGGTATAGCTGGAGCAAACCTTTGCAACGTTTATGTTTTATACTACTTATATTTGTAACTAACGTCGGACATCATCAAACGAAGATGATCGATACCCTTTTTTTATATGCAGATTCACACGAGAAGGAAGCCCTGTAATGTTCAAAGAACACCGCGTGAATCAAGAGACAGGAGATACGAATTAACATTCACTTTGAATTTTTGAAGTTTTTAAGCCTCAGGAAAGACCTCTTTTGGCAAGGAGTTCCAAAGCTCAGCTGTTTTATTGAAAAAAGATCCCTGAGCAAGAGAGGTTCGACAGGTCTCCAAATTCACAACAAAGGGGTGGAAATTATGTACTCGTCGAGTCATCCGTGTAGATATTGCCAAAGGCGGAACGATTGATATCAATTCAGAAGAGCACCGACCGTGAAAATATCTATAGAAGAGAGACAAGTCTCCGACCCTTCTACGATGTTCCAAAGAAGTGAGCGAGTCTGTGAACGAAGAATCACCAACAAGACGGATTGCCTTTCTCTGAATAGAATCGAAAAGCCTCAATGAATGTTTTGGTGACGAGCTCCACACATGAGAACCATATATCAAGACAGGTCGTATCTGAGCCTTGTAAATCATTAGAAGCTGACGAGAAGTGAAGTATTTCTTCGCACGAAATAGAAATCCAAGTTTCTGGGAAGCACCTTTGTCGATCGATCTCACATGGTTTTTCCATGAGAGATCGTAAGTCCTAGCATTAAATTCCACCAAGTTCATGTTACCCCATTCTATTATTTTTACTAAGTCATCGTTGATTTTATTGACGTGAATGTTTCTTCGAATTTTTGTTTCTCTGGTGAAAAGTTTCAAACAGTACAAGTATTGTCAAAGTGGTGCTTATTATTTAAAGTCTTGATCGAAGTGGCGCTGCCATATTATTTTGAAATTTTGGAATATAGTATAGTATAGTGAAATAGTTGTCAAAGTGGTGATTATCAGTTGGAATGTGGCGCTACGATCTTAATTTGTAATATCTAGCCCACTACTGTCGGTAATGACTGATAGTCTTTAATCAATGACTATATTCCCGGAATTATATTACCTGTGACAGTGTGGGTACACTTGGTCATTCAGTCATTCAGTAGGTTGTTTATCAGGAAATATTACAGTTTAATAATATTCAAATATGATAAATTTTCATCAATATTATCAGTCAATTCTATTCAATTTCACAATTTATATTTATGGATTGCTAGGGATTTTAGGTAATTGAGTTTCCAACCCACTTGAGGGTAGGTGAAAATAATTTATCATTTTCGAAACATTCCTTGCATTGCAAACACTACTAGTTCCCGAATCTGAACGATACGGAAATTTTGCATAGTATAATTTGTAGGCTCAGCGACTGGTGATAGTTTTATACTTCTGTCCAGTGGGCTTAGCAGTCAAAATGCTCTTGGTGAAATTCACTTGTCACATCAGACACAAGTCAAATTTTGAAAATATTTTATATTTTTATCCAACACACTTTCACTAGTGAGTCATGGATCACAACACGCTAGAGACAGTAATCGTAGGAAGAAATAGTTGAAATTGTTTGTGAAGCTGGTGATTCCGAAAAGAAGGGTTTTGGATATAATGTTATAAACATACTATGCATCACGTAGAATTGTATGCACGTTGAATCGTCGACTTCCTCTTCGTTTACGACGTTTCCATAGACGATATGCAAGCCACAACACAACCGCTGTATCCGATTCCATTTTCATAACTGGCAGGAGATACAAGTCCGTCCCAGCGTAAGAACGCGCATAAAACGCGGTATCGGGACAGGCTCTCAGGGTTAGTACTTCACGACCTGATCAACACCAGACTAATATAATCGGTGCTTAGACTGTGCCTCTACTTTCGCAATCGACAGTACATGGTGTCTATTCTCAGCACCGATTATTTTAATCGAGTGTTAATCAGGTCGTGAAAAACCAGCCCTCAGGGTGGGTACTTTACGACCTAATTAACAGTCCGCTAAAATATTTGATGCTTAGGCTGTGCTTTAACTCTAGCAAATGACAGAATGTGGTGTCCATTCTCAGCACCGATTATTTTAACGGACTCCTAATCAGGTCACCCTTGATATAATATTTTCTTCTTGGCGAAATATAAATAGAAACTTCCTCGCAATAGTAACTTTTTCACAACTGATATCTCCCTTCCTGGAACATTACGATCAACCCCAAATTCCCAAATCGTTCATCCCTTCCCGTTGAACGTATCACAGCCGTTCCTTTCTCGAAAATAGTCACCGAAACCAGATAACACTTCATAATCTCCTCCGTTAATCCCACGGATCCGCTCCGAGGTGTTGGTTTATGGTCCCGCCACCTGGCGGTCTAACGTATGACTGATAAATGACTTCCTAAAATCCTAAAGGAAGGCCAGATTAAGGGCTCAGTGGACGTGTCGCGAGAATCATCCCTCGCCTCGCGCCCCGACGCCAGCAATCAACCCCCGTGACGGGAATAGCGTCAGGTGCGTCTCAAAAAACGTGACGTTGTTAGTCTTTCGGAGCGTCGCGGCGTATGAACGAACGTCCTACAGTCGACGGGGGAGCGCTAGATTTTTCGGCGGGGTTGGCAGCTGTTCGCTGCTTCAGAAAATTTGATAGTGATGAATACGCCAATTACAAACTCGGATACAGATGAAGAGAGACCGAGATAAATAAAGACAGACAGAGAGAATAGATAGAATAAAGGTAGATTCATGCAAGCCAACTCGACTTGTATTTAATTTAACCCAAGAAAGTCGATGTTCGAAACCAAATGGAAGCATTATATCTAGTTATTCAACAAATTTCTTCCGCTAACGCTTCAAAAATTTGTCAGCTGTCAAAATCAGTCGCGCATATCTTCGTTATTCAAGTTCAGGAGAAGTTACATGAATTCTTTTGTATTCTAAGATGACTTGCAAATATAAGTTCAGTGAAATTTAAGTTGGCTTGTATGAATTCAATTTGATACGTTAACGTAATGATCAAAGAACTTTACTGAAATTATGAATATCCACAAAGACAGAAGTCATTTCAATGTCTGCGTAGTTCCAGACTTTGAAATTTTGATTGAGAAATTCAGGTGGTTGAATATCATTGATTTAGGAGATTTTTATGCATAGAATCATGAATAATGTTCGAATAAAATTGATATTTTGAATTCCGGTACTAATAGACACCAACCTGAATGACATTTTTGTAGATGACCATAGCAGGACCTAGTTTTTATCTAAAGAAAAATAAGAATCATTATTGGAATCTATGCAAGAGTAGAAGGGTAAATTTTAGAATCCATCCACTACAAAATAATGTATACAAACAGTAATTATTTTGGAATTCTGGAAGATTTTCAAAGAAATATTATTTTCGAAGAATTTTAGAACGTGATTTCAGGGGTGAAATATCAAAATTTGAATACATGAATAAAAGCACCCCAAATAGTAATGGAAATGAACAATATTTGAACAAACATTCTGATCTGAACTGCCATTCATTTGTATCTCAAAATTCTTTACTCAACTAACGTATTTTCACTTAGCAGTGTGGTAAGGTACTTCTCAAATTTTCTATATAGCTTGTAGGTACTTTCTGAAGTTCGAAGAAATTATTTTGCTTTGCAAAATTCTGAAGTATTCGACAAACAGATCAAACAGATTCTACTTTGATAAAACGTTTTTGCGTCTTACTCAACTCCTTTGATATAAATATGAATTTGGCGTATTGATATTTTTGAATCTGAAGATTTTTCATTTCTCAATCAAAAAACATATTTCGACACCAACTATAACAGCTTTTTGTTGTTAGTGTATTCCAATGATTGTATATTAATCGCGAATATAATTTTATTCTACATATATTTGGTACAGAAAATATATACTGATAAAAATTTCGAGAAAATTCTCCGAAGAACCAAATCCAAAATAATATTTAATTTTGGTGGTTCGAACTTACAATCAATTGACTATTGAAAGCTTAAAAAAGTCACCAGATCAAAAAAATTAATAAAAAACCGGATAATTAAAAAAAAATTGCAAATGAATTCATATGGGGAGAAATCAGACGAAAACTAAAAATGATAATATGACAAAGAAATCATTCGGACAATAAACTAAATTGAAATTGAAAGTACTGAAATCTAAACAAGTGAATTGAAATTACCTCGACCGAAAATAAAAAAAAATTGATGTTATCACAAGAAGAAAGGTGAACGATCAGGCGTGCTATTTTCAAATCGAGTTCGTATACGAAACCGATTTTGTTTCGCAGTTCAGTAACCATATTCCATATAGCTCCATCTCATTCTACTCGCATAGATTTCTGTTCGCATACATTTGAAAATAGTACCCCAGAACTGAATTATTTGGATGTGGTTAACAGTGCTACTTAGTGAGTGGTATTGATTCGAACTCACATTCAATGGAAACTTTCAAAAAATTACCAGACCAAAAAAAAATGATCGAGCGATTGAAAAAAACATCGAAAGAAATTCAGATTTACAGAATTAGACGAAAAAAAAATTAAAAATGTTGAAAGTCATCAATTAAAGACGATTGCAGATACCAATAATCCAAACGTGTTTTTTACAATTGTATGTCTAAATACTTATTTTAACATTATTTTCATTCATTTTTTGCTCTTCCTAATTATTACTATTTTCTCTATTTCGGTTCATCGTCAAGATTCGATTCAAATTTCTTGTTTAGATTTTGGTGCATTTTTGGCCCAATAATTTTATGACAGGTTTTTATCTGATTTCTGCTCATTTGAATTCAATATTACAATTCAAATTCATTTTGATTATTTGTTTCACTGTATGTAAATCATAAAGAAAATGGAAGTTCGAAACAATACCACTCAGTTATGTGTAAAAACAATATTCAATTCAGAGATCGCACAGTAGTCATATGAAAATGAACATGATGAATAATAATAAATGAACAATAGATAGGCATTATTTTTAGAAAAACTCATATTATTGAGACCGAATAAATCACATTCTTGACTACCGGAACATGCGGATAGTTGAGGTCACTCGCTGGATCAAAGGATACAAATGTTTACAATAAACTTCAACTCATCTGGAACAACGCCCCTCTAGTATGGTAATCCGATATATTCTGCCCTTTTCCGAAAAGGTGCTACTCTCAGATTTATTGGAGAACCAATGAATCCATGTTGCGGTGACTGAAAACGATTCGGTTCGAGAATATCCGGTTCCAATTCTGAAGATGATGGCAAAAACGTTGAATGGGCGGTCGACCAATTTGTTCTCTCGACAGATTTGATATTTATAACAGAAGAGTCGGTGAGATCCCAGCGAGGCATCTGTATCATTCATAAACACCGTTTTTCCAAATGGAAAACTAATTTGAACGTATAACATCGATGTCACTTCCCAATATAAGTAGGTAGAATTAGGAACTTGGTTATTTTTGTGTAGAGAATGAAGTTTGACTATTTTTTGGCTTTATTCTCCGAATCAAAAAATAGTAATCACGACTTTTATGAAAGAAGTAACCCAATGTTCGTCGTGTCATACAGGCAGCTGTTTTAGATGATTCTTTCTTCCTATTTGTGAATAAATCGAATTTATTTGAATGATATACAGGGACCTATCAACAGAGACCGTTTGTGATTTCTTTTATTTCTTTCATAGAAGTTGTAATTTTTTTTTTCGATTCGAAGAAGAAAATAAAAAATAATTTTTCATAGTAAGTAGAAGTCTGTCGTTCCCAAAGCTGAGATTTGAAAAAAAGTTCAAATTCTACGTATCTATGTATTTTCATCTGTGGAAAAGGAATCTGAATTCAAAACATAGCTCTCTCCGTTCTTTCGGAACTTATGTCCCTTTAGAGTTAGCATATTACGTCTCATTCCATCTTCTTCAATACTTTTTTCGTTTAGAATTATAACCATTTTTCATTATGAAAATGAAATTTCCGAGAACATTTTTTTCTTTTGTTTTGTTCCTCAACTGGTAACAGTGGGTGAATGTAATTCTGGACCGTTTTCAACAACAGGATCGATTTACTCGAAGTCTAATCTGAATATCGAAAAATATTCATAATTTTTTTTAAGGATCGTGATTTTTGATCAACAAACTACGCGCAACAACAAATTCATCCAATTGAAGAAGTCATTTCTTTATTTTTCTCCTCCAAGTCTATGAAAGGAGTATCATCAAATGTTTAGCAAACACTTTCTGTTGATATGTGTTAATCATTCATACACGTTGATTTCATTCAAAAAATGGGAGTCTATCTAAAACAGCTACTCAACTCTCTAGGGCGCGACTCGAAACTTGAATCAAGCAGATACCATTTATAGGATGTTTTGACGAGAAAAGAGAGTTAGTTCCAAAAAAACCCATTCATAGGGATAACATGTCATTCTCTTGTATGTATACTATGTATATACGTATTGGTGTTCCAATTTTGATTACTAAAGTTGTTCATTTAATTCAATAACATGATACCAAGACGTCTCAGATGCGTTCATAAATATTCCATTCCCGATTGAAATTTTCCAAAAATAAAAAACGCAATTCATTGTAACACGTTATTGCTTGATGATTGCTCAAATTTGAGACATCTCGAAATAAAAATGGAGAACAATAATGAGTAAACACGATGTCACATAAAATTTACAGCTGTAATAAATGTTTTTTCCACAGAAGATAAGATTGTAAAAACAAATAGCTGAAAATGAGGTGGGCTTTTTTTTTCTTCCAACATAAACAGCATACGTCATTTTCTCAGATCTCAGAAAATTGAATAGCGGCCAGTTGCTAAGTATACTGCGAATACCATATTCATTCTAATTTTTCAATTGCAGGAAGAAGTATGTGAAATCACTTCTAACCACTCTGACTGAGCCAGCAGTATTGGTACCTATTCAGAAAAATTAGTTCTTGTATGTTGTGTATATTATTGGATATCAACATCTAATTTCGAGAAACACTTATTTTTTTTACCAACACTCCTTATGACCTCTGTACACCAAATTCTTATCGTTATATAAGAATTTTGGCATTTCTGAGACGTTCTTATTTTCTAATAGTTCTATGTGTTGGAGATAAAGTAAAAACATTTTCTACAATAATTTTACGTGGTAAATTGGAATACTTATCGTGAAGCCAATCAAGCTGTTCAAAGAAGCATTTTATGTTCTCTCTTCTTCAAATCGATGTAAAGAAAGAAAACTTTCATAAAATGAGTGATATCATACAATTTTTCAAACATTCCTAGGTGATATGTGTATATCATTGATAAATAGATAATTTACTCGAGAGAAGGAAGAGAAAGTTCATCTAAAAGAGATACTCCCCCATCTATTTGGCCGTACAGGTATTTTTTGATAATTAACCATCCGTGAAGCATACAGTGTTCAAGTTTTTGTTGATACTTCTTTTATGGTAATTTTCCTTCCTTTTGATCAAGCTCATTGTACCTATCACAATTAGTTTATTTTTTATCTGTTTCTATGGATGCTCATGAAATTCATTCCCACAAATAAGTTACTTATGTGCATTTAGTTCCAAAACTGAATTCCATTTGCGTCATTGAACAATGAAAATATTTCTATATGCATTTTAAAAAACTGTGTTCCTGTGTAACGGCTCTCCAATGTTTTTTTTTTTAATAAAAGGTTAAAAAAAGCTCTCGAACACGATGAAATTAGAATGAATATTTGAGTATTATTTATGCGCAAGATCCTGGTGAAATAGCTTGGATACCTTTAAAATGTTAACCTTTTCGTCAAATATAGACCTACGGCTCACTTGATAATAGACATTGGCGAAAGTTCACATTTTTAAAATATGTTCACAGATGGCGTCAAACCTTGTAAAATTCGAATAAATCAAATATAAACGTCAAAAGATGACGAAAATCGATAATTACACCATCTACCGATTTTTCTTCAAACCCCCACAAACTGATAAATCGGGTCTAGAGTTTTTGACGAAACAATATCGAATCAGTAATCTCACCAGATATTCTATTCATCTCGTTTATGCGGATTAGTACGTGAGAATATTCATGGGCATGATGTTTTTAAGAGCATGGATCTTCCAATACTTATGGATTAACACATGTGTAACGTGTTTTCGGCGTTCAGTATCTGATCACGCAGCTCTTTATACATTCATAGTTCACAAAGGGTAAGATAAAAATTCCAATATGTGCGATGTTTGGGATTTCATTATGAGAGAATTATTGAATTGTGTTTAATGTAAGCAAATTTGCTGGAATTCGACACTGTTTACCGAAAAGAGATTAAGGTGTTAACGAATTTCACAAGTTACGTTGGAATAGAACCTCAAATTCAGAATTATGCTTGCAGATATCTGGTCAAGGGTCCAATATTCCATCTAGCAATTACGCATAGGTTCTGAATAACATGTAACAAGTCTCTGTTCTCTAAATTTCAGCTTTACCGAAGTAACTTAGGTCTGATGTCTCTAGTATCTCACTCCATTAGTGCCAATTGGCTAATTGTTGAAACTAAGGTTAACTATGGTTCGAGTGAACCGAGATCAGTTGTCAAGCAGCTAAAGATTCGACTGGCTAATGTTTAGCAACTGAACCAAGTTCAGTTGAGCCGCAATTAACAACTGGCCCTCAGATATTTGTCGTAGTAACCGTTCACTGGCTGATCGAAGGCATGTGCATGGTATGGACATGAGTAGAATAAGAAGCTTGATAACCATCAAATATTGCAAAGTTTTCACCATTCGATTTCGAAAATTGTTACCTGTGATAACAAGAGTGGCTTTCTGCTCTTTCGATGGGTAGCCTTTTTAATGAAACACATAATTAAAAGTCAATATATCAGAACATATTTCTCAGTAAAAAATCATAATATATAGCAGAAAATCGAGTAATTATACTTGGTTTGTATCACAAGGTGAATCAAAATTGAAAAATTCAATTCGATCCAAATTTTTTTATGATATCCTAATTAATCCTTGAACTTTCAGTCAGTCAGTTTCAGTCAGTTCTGTTCAATTGTGTTGTTTTCATTTGCAAAGCAGCAGAGATTCAGTAAACTTCCATTTTTTGTATTCACAATACGAGAAAGACAGAGATGCATGAGAGTAGTTTTACTAATTGAAAATGCTAATGAAACACATCAACCAGAAACATCCATTTCAGCACTACACCTGAACGGAAAGAAAGACCAGGGATCTGATCAAACAGAAGAAGTATTGTGATTGAGCCAGAAATCATGTTCTCAAAACTTCCTTCCTGACCTCCCAATTTGTGAACAATTGGCTTCCTCATTCTGTTCAGATAAAACGATCTGTATTATATACATCGCACCCCGTATTATTTATGAAGTGTCACATCTAAATGATGTTTACTCGGACAAACTCCGAATGAGATTACCCCGAGCATATCGACAGATGTGGCCTATTTTTGGGAGGGGACGATTCAAGTCAGGAAAAAGGGGTTGACCACGCTATTAAACTGTTTGTGTACAGAAAACAAAATTAATGACTTTTCGGCTTTCCGATGCTTTATGTAGGAACATCGGAGATCGCATTGAATATGAGTATTGTTGTCTTTGTTGACGACTGCCAATGCCCAAATGTTAGTGAGAAATCTGCATAATTCCTCTTCTATCAGTTGAACTTTCATTATATCCTAAAACTTCGAAGTGGTTGCCATCTATATATTTTTTTGAACTAACCGGAAGGTGAACAACAAATTCTATGGAGTCATATGAGTGTTGGATTCAAAATTATTATTTTGGAAATATTTATAACGAACTCAATACACTGCAAAAGTGCAAAGAGTGAAATAGATATGAAGTGTTGTTGGGGTTTACAAACCAAAATGCAGCGAATTCATTGAAGTATTCCTGCAAAATCAAGAAAAATGTGCTCGGTGTCTCAGTGGTCATTATATAATACTAGTACTATTTCACTAAATAAATTCCTCATTAACGACAGAAAGCTTTGTCTCGGGAGGAAAAATACATTGAAAATTAGTAAACCAATAACTAAAAATATGTTTGTAAGTAGCCACCACTTTCTACAGCGTCTGAAAATAAAGTTTGGTGGACGTTTAAGTTCCTACTTTGAAGCCATTTTATAACACTCACGAGTAAAATGAGGCTGTAATACTAGCCAAACATGTAACTACCTTAGCACACAAAGCAACTGAAGACGTTTAAACAGTAATTATCACCCAACAAGTCCTCAAGAATGCAAAACATGTACTAATAGTAACATTACTTCAAATGGCCAAAATTTGTTGTTCACCCTGAAGTGAACCCATCTTGGATTTAGCAACTCCATCTAGCGGTTGATGATTGCCTATAAGAAAACGACAATGACTCCTATTCTTCTTCTTCATAGTATCGTTTTTATTAATTATTGATAGCAAAAATTGGTTGACGTTACTTTTTGGAGGTCAAGTGACAGCCTTGTTCACCATTCGTTTCGAAAAATGACACGTGTTGTGTCATATTTGCAAAACACAAATGCCTTCATTCCACATAATAATGATATCATGAAACTAGTTTGTAATGTTGGATATTGTGACAAGTAATTATTGCTTCAAATTCTTCGCAGAATCGAATTAAAAATCATATTTCTAGGAAAGTTATTGTTCAACAGTTTGTGGAACTGTACTGAATCTTGTTATATCCCTGAATCGACAACCAATTGTTTCACCTACTTGCTGTCAGTCAGTGTCCCGTCGAAATGTATGATAACGAAAAAATCTGTGATACAACACCAGAAATTACCGCACAAGCATGTTGGGAGTAGAAAAAGTACAGTACGCGACTCGAGGATAAGGCCAAATACGAGCACTCGTTCTCACAATTTTTTGCTCGTGCATAATAGCCTACTTCATTAGGTAATATACCATTCTCTACGTAGGAAAAATTAACTTTTTTTTTATATGTGGAAATGATAGGACTCTTTTTGGCATTTTTTGGGCCAGTATTTCATGAAAATCTGCTATTTTATATTCATTCTCAGATTGGGTACGTTACTTTCCATCAAATGACGACTTACACACTGGAAAATACATTAATAATTACCTGAAATATTTCGTTACTTTTACACTTACCATAGACGATCGTGCCCTTCAAAAAGTGGACAAATGACTTCAGTAACAAATCTTCAAAAGCGTCAGTTCAGCGTCCGTTCCTGATAATGATTGTGCGCCTTTTATTTGAATTTGATCAATGTTTATGGTTTGTTTCAACACTCAACAGTTGAAAAACAAGGCGAAAAAGTTTTTTGGCTTGCTGGGAGAGAATTACAAGAAAGCAACTTTTCGCTTCGAAATCGCCAACAAAATAGGTGGTTTTCGAACACAATCGACTGAAAACAATATTTTTCTCTCGAGATAAATGAAACGTTTTACGTCCCGGCAAGAATTATAGTTCTAATAATAGTCCTTCCCGGTGACACGTACTCTCGTATTAACCTTCATTCCATACTAACTCGGTGACTGTTTCATCTCCCAAACTCCTTATAATAAAGAACCAATTCCGTTGTATTCGTGAAGAGACAACTTCAGAAATACGCCCTCCGATTACAAGATTACCCAACCAAATCTTGACAAAGCAGGAAAAATCCTCGAACAAATAAAGCAACGCAAAAATAAATTAGGAGCTCTTCCTCAAAACATGCTGATCCTGGATAATCTTCGATGCGCTATCAAGTTTTATACCATAATTCCCAGGCATAATTTTGATGATCCTTCTAATCCAAAGAATTACACTCGTGAGCTTCATCTAAGAGGAATTTAATGTCTGGCAAATTTCTTGGCATGTCTCTGCGATACTCTTTTTGATAGTGAGCGGTAAATGAGGTGTTTTGAGAGAGTGTTGGGGTGAGTTTATTTTTGTAGAGATGGACCTTGGAAAAATTGTACAATCACAGAAATGAGAACATTTCTGCGATTGTCGTTTCAATGATCCTGGGAGGTCTTTCCAAATTTCTTAAAGTAGGTGACAATGATACCACAGATTCCATAAATCCCCTAGAGGTTGTATGTAATCTGTGACGATACATTAAAATACTTTTGCTAGATTTCTCAATGCATTTCCATGTTGACAATAGTCTATTGTTTATTGTTACATAAGGGTCATGTACAATACGGGTACTGAGAGGCTCAATACTTAACCGACCCCTTACAACCAACAACTGAGGATTGCACTATTCTTCAATCTTTTTATAATAGAAAGAAAACCTTTTGATTTCAATACTACTGATTACTGAAAATTATTTGATCAGCAGTTTATACGTATCACTGGAAAACTGTTTTCTCTAATTCACAGTCTTCATCAAAACAAGTGCGCCTTATACTCTGCTTTCCAAAAAAGTATGCCCTGATGTAAACTCCGAATAGGAAAATCGGCTTTTTGATGATGAAGAGCGTTCGATTCATAAATGGAGTGAAATTATTCTTGAAGGAAAATTAATAGTGATGGATTAATTCTGTCCGATTGAATTCGAAATACGATGTGGCAAATTGGATGTTTTTTCGCTCTCAATAATTTGAACTATCAGTTGCAAGGATCAGAATATGTGGAGCATATTTTCTGTGTTTGATACGACGACAATGTGATGAGATTGAAAGCTGAAAACAGTAAAACATAACAATCCATTGGCAAAAATTGAAAAATAAATTCTAATGCCTGCTAAACTGACCCGAAACCAATGTTATGCATGAGAACTGGTGATGTGTCCCGATATTTATTCGTTTATTTATAAAAAAAATATGCAAATTATCTGAATGATGATGGAAAAATATTTTTGAGGTAAAGATGTATCCAGTATTTTGAAGAAATCGATAGGAATTTGGAATTTTTTATTATTATTTTCATGAATAAAATTTAGTTTTTCGATAGAGATCAGGAACAAAGAGATTTGGTATTCGATTTTTTCAAGTGAACTCTGTTTGTATTACCTAATAACGAATGTACGCAGGAGGTTCCTCCTTCAATTTGCTACTGGACCTATGGGATTCACAAAAATTCGAAAACACCCTGAAAAAATCTCATCATGATCTTTCACTGATTCCTCGAGTAGATACATAGATATGGAAAATGAGAATGAGAGACGATATCATTTTTCGTTTTTCGTAATATATTACGACTATTCTGTTTCTTATTGCGGTAACTTCGATCGTGTTCACTGATAGTGGTTCGATTTTTCATAGTTTGAACTTCATTCACCATTGAATTGCTTTGAAAGCTTTCATAAATATCTGAACAAATGAAAAATTACATACTATGAAGATAACTCCAATTCCCAGTAAACATAAATCGAATATGATCTATAACATTTCTTGTTGAGATTGTCGACAAACATATGTTGGTCAGACTTCGAGAACACTCAACAGTCGTATAATTTCACATAGAAGTGATTGTAAACGTAATGTTAACTTTTGTGCTTCGACAGAACTTGACAGAACTAAGACGATACAAAATTATTGTATATGGATTTGGAAAGTTATGTAAAAAACAAACATGGAATATAAATGAAATGAAAGCATTTGAAAAAAGTTTCAACTCTGCCTACTCACGACGTTTCGATTAATCTTATCCGCAACAGATTTTTGATGGTTTTTTCTTTTTTTCTTTATTAACTCACCAATATAATGTCATCAGTTTTCTTATTATCAGTCCATAAATTTTTCACATTTTTTTCATTATTTCCTTAATTTCAGTTGACTCTTTATCGTTATGAAATTATAGAAAATCACATTAAATCAAATTGAGCAAAAACTTGATTCATACAGAAGGTGACCTCTTGTGCTATTATTGGGAAAAACACGATCATTCCTCTCGAGATATCAGATTTACTCAACCCTAATTTAAATCGAGCCCCTCGAGACCTCTGCAATTATTTTGTTGGTCCCCAGCGTTAGATCGGTAATTACCTTCCCGGGAAATTTCTATACGAAATGACATTACAAAAGACATCGTTTACCTCTTGCGGCCTACCCAATGAAAGAACCCCTGCTTGTGATTCACTCTCCGTCCTTTCACGTGCGAAACAGAGAGGAAAACTTCGCGATGTTCATTTGGGAAGAGCCGTTCCATTGGCAACCCTTGCTGTATCGTAGGGCCGTAATGCTGCTCGAAATTCACTCTCATATGGCCCGGTTAGCCAGGATAATCCTCACTTCCTTATCCCTAGAGTCCCGGAGAGGACCTTTTGTTGTTACGAATAACCTCTTTTTGATGGAATTGGTTTCGAGAGGGTTTCGTAATGAAATCTCCGAGCAGTATTTTTCCTCTCACATTAGTATTGTTAACTGATACTGTGGCAATTTCTTCTTCCGAAAAGAAATTCGCGTTGACTGCGAGTTATATTAGTTTGGTGTTTTCGTCTCATCAAATATTTTCGTATATTGATTCCTATTTCCTATTATTCCTCTTTTTGCCTCTTCCCCGATTTGTTTTTGGGAAAAGTGAGAGTATTATCATTTCAGAGCAGGCCCACGACCTCTAAACATTACATTGCATTTTCATCACCTGAATTACTAACCGGGCCCGTACGATGAATTTTTTCACACTTTCTTCAATGGACCAACTTATTTAACTATTTTTTTAAACGTGCTAAAATTTTTCTGTAGCGCATTTTCCATTTTAATCGTAGAGAAATCCAGAAAACCTCATAGGTCCAGCGGATCGGTAATCGTAATCGATCAACAGACCTCACCTAACAAAAATGATTACTATGCAACAAACAATTTCCTGAGGAGAGTGAATAATAGACGAGCAGGGAAGCTACTGGTCTACTACTACCAATAATGCAAAATCTTGACAAAGTGGAAATGAGTGCATTGAAATTGTGAAAATACATTCTAGCTTGGCCTCTGAGACGTATTGAATATAAAGTGAAAAAGGGATGAAAAAACAACTGTACAACATTGAAAGCCAGGAGCAGACTGAGCTTCATGCTGGGTACTGCGCATCCAAATCCCAGATGCCAAGCTATAATGGTTGAAATTGAAAATATTTATTCATGTAAGATTGAAAAAACACATGTGGAGAATACAGAATCAATAAAAAATCATGAATAATACAGTATGACTGATAATTGAATTGAATAGACACTTGCTTCGATGCAAATATAAGTGAAATCATAAAATTATTTCTGATTTATATACAATATTTTACTTTGGTCATAAGAAAATGGTGAATGAGTATTAACTTGAATGGATTGGATCGACAATTATTATTCCACTGCTGAGTAACTTCTCTGTATGTGTGAGATACAAATTTCTATGTTGAACTGAGTCAGATTATTTGAGTTTTTCAAATCTTCGGGTATAAGATTGATCTGCAGTGGAATAGAATATGCGGAAGAATTGGAGAAATAATGAAGAGAGATCTGATAAGACTAGAACGGTGTGTAAAAAAGACAGTAACCAATAGAAAAATCAAAAGATCTAGATGAACACAAAAAAAAACACGAAAATAAATGAAACCAATATGAAACGAACAGTAACCAATAGACTTATTAAGACAGAAACATAATAAAAATATGGAATAAAAAGAAACAAGAAAATTAAATGGAGGCGACCAAAAACTAGAAATCAACAGTGCAATTGAAACCAAGAATGAATTTCAAATCTGAATTTTGAATATTATTTATTATGTATATTTATAATATCGCCAGAAATTACGAATTATGTTTCGGGACCGTTAATGTATTTGACATATATAGCCGACGTCACACAACTACTATGGCTAGTATCTGTTCACGTATCTATCTACTCCAATGGAATAAATCTTTTCAAATTCCTTTGAGATAACTCCAACTTTTCAACATATTTATTTTGATACCTAACTTCTCAACCGGTGATTCAAGTAAGATGAAGAAGCGAAGGTGTCTGATTCATTAACTGCGGGCTTACCGGAGGCATTACCAGCTGATCCGGGTTTCCAAGTAATGGCCACCTAATGGGAATTAGAAAGGAGGACGTCGCGAAGCGACGCCGGCGACGCTGGTTGGCGTTCACGGCCAGCGTCGAGACGCTCCTCTTTCTTTCACGCGTTGGATGAGCAGATTGCATCCTCGAGTGCTAGATCCGACGGAAAGTTATGCAAGTTCGAAAACTTCTGGAGATTCATCGAAATCAACGATGTTCCAATCGGAAAATGAGTATAATCAGCGTGTGAACTCAACCTCTGCGAGGTGTTTCACAATCTTGAAGAACTAGACACAGTTATTCATCACACTACCCTTTTTTAATATGTTTGATATTGGCACGTGGATAATTTCATTTCAGTCAACAAATGGAATAACTGACTGAAACGTATATGGTGCATTTGGTAATCCAAATAGCATTCTCATTCATTAGTAGGTATCATTTCAAACAGCGAACAAAGGGGATCCGTGAGGTATTGATCATCGAAAATGTGTGGACTATTTCACTCAGAATAGACCAGTTTCTAATTTTTTTTATATACAGAGGCACAAGGGAAGCACAATTTAAGGAAATGTTGAATAGCAAGAAATCAAGTAGATCAAATTCAATATAATATGAAGATGATTTCAGGATGGGATTGAATACATTGCACCTGATCTTTCTTGACTTTTCCGGTGAATTTTTACGAAGAATATTCAAACCTGCGGAATGATGATCATTCGACTCCCTATTTTATCTGAGAGAGATTCAGGTTATTAGAGAGAGTTGTATCATCAATATAAATGCTCTACACTGCTCAACTCTTCTACCAAGTGGGCGGGAGTGGGTAGAAAAGGAAGATGTAAACACCTTTAAGAGGCCAACGAAGAAAGACAAACACTTGTCATTGCATAATTTGAAATTGATGGTTTTATCTGTATTCTGTTAATAAAAGTAGTTACTAATTGCCGTCGTCGCGTTATACCAGATATCAGAGTAGCCGCTGGAAGTCTGAGTTGGGGAATTTGAAATATTTGTTGTTCACACAGAACTCAGACAAATGTCAGTTGTTCGTCTTCATATGGAGCTGTTAACCCATGATATACCACTGCATTGTTCCAGGTTGAATTCTCGATTATCAGGACATAGAAACAGAACACAGTCATCACAGAACAGAGTCCCACGATAGCATTGTTACTATTAGTGCATTATCAAAATACCAGTAAACCTGAAAACAATATTCTACCGTTGATATTTAATCACATCACTAAAATCCAATTGCCGAAAAATGACTCCTACCCTAGAAAATATGTGTTAAAACTACCACCTGCATTGGTGGTTATGTAACGAGGAAGTAACGGTAAAATATTATTTTCTTCGCGAAACCGTACATTTTACAACAAATGTTGCATAACACCAACACAAATGAGCATCGATCAGATCTCTGAATACAACCCTTGTTGATGGACGAAAATCATTCCAGGAGCTATATTCCAAGGTTCATATTTGAATATCGTTGACAATGTCACTCAAACTTCCATTCCAAAGATCGAATGCGTCTGCACTCGAGTAGTATCACTCAGAAACAATCGCCGTGAGTATCCAGTGGAGTACGTCAATAAAATATGCACAAAAACAATTATCCTTTCTTAATTTCTTTGGCGAAATCGTTTTCTCGATAGATACTTAAAGTCCCCATAAAACACAAATCCCCATCGTAACCGTTCATCATAAAATTTATCATCTGATAAAAAATAATCCCGTAATTGATAAATTTTATCGACAATAATTAGAATCCATAAATTTTTGACTGCGATCGTAAGGAATTTATGTCCTTTTGAAATAATGATCCGTTGCGGCGAACGATTATCAATTGAAGGAGATAACAATTGATAGCGATGATATGATGAAAGAAACAGATCGTAGATTTTCATCTCGATGTTTCTTGATAAAATCAATTTTATTTTTCACAGAGTCTGTAGATTCGGGATGAATGACTGAATAATCTTATAGCAATACATTTTCCATTTTCTTTGAAATACTTCATTATTTCATTCGGAGAATGAAAAGATAGTTCCTCAAACTTTGTTCTCTCCACAAAAAGAATCATGATTCTCATACAAGGTGTTGTGAAGTATCTACAAAATGATACCTTTTCCCTATGAACGTAGGATGAAAATTGCATTCTCTCTGATAGAAGATTACTCATTCGTTCAAGTGAGCAGATTTAATTTTCATTATAAATGTGTGTTAACCGTTTTTGGGTCCCTACCCAAAAACTCTAGTTTCATTGGACCACCACAATTTCTGCATATATATATATGTGTGTGTTAACCGTTTTTGGGTCCCTACCCAAAAACTCTAGTTTCATTGGACCACCACAATTTCTGCATATATATATATATATATATATATATATATATATATATATATATATACGATTTCGTTCACAAACGAATAATTTGTGTTTTCAGGTTCTTTCAGAAATTACTCTAACTTCAAAAACACGTTTAGCGTTTTTTACAGGCAGTTTCAACACCGTTTATACCATTGAATATCACTAGACTGTCATCAAAACTCTCATCGATTTGGGATTTATTTTTTCCCTGGTTAGACAAAAATGGCCCATTTCCACATTCCGAAATTACCAATATTTATTAACATCGATTCGTTTCGTAATTTCACTTATCGGCATTTTTATTTTCATGGTGGAATCTTCATTGTTGGAATCTAAAGCGCTTTGAAATCGAACATATCAACTTCAAACACCGTTACGTTTTCTTTTATCGCCTTAGAGATAATGATTGTCGTTATCTTTACAGCTGTTTACTCTCCGCATATTAGCGAAAATCAACAATTGACCATTTTTCCTCGAAGGAAGTTTCCTGTGATCGAAAAGTATGTGAATCAAATGATCCAGATTCTGTTGCAAAACATTACTTTTTGAAAGAGAATGGAAGTAAATTTTGAATTATTTGGTGTAGGATCTCAATGAAGACGTTTTTGTATCAATGAAATGAGGAATCTTAGATAACGTAAACGTAGTAGATAAATATCACTAGAGGTAGAGTGAAGTCTATTCGACACCCGATTTAGAAAATATACGTTATTTTCAACAAAACTAAAAAAAATAAGGTTAAACAATATGTATTTGTCGTGCCCAATGATCGGAATAAAGTTTTAAGAAACTTATTTTATCATCTACAATCAATATGGGGGAAACCAATTTCTCCATAGAATGTTTTTGCTTATTAGCTTCCTTGGAGAGATGGCCTGGCAGTTTCGTTTCAGTACCTTTTGATGGTATGATGGAATCAGCATCGCTATTATAATCGAATTTTGTTAGGAAGAGGGCTCAAGCTGAAGACTAGAAACTTTCTGGGCTAGACAGTCGACAATACAATAATTATTTCAAGATGTTGCATACCAGTCGGTTAATCTTAGAGTGGAAGTCTTGCGCTAGGAGGCTTCAACTAGGGCTTGGCGGCATTCTGATAACAGACTTGATGCTATGTGTGGGCTTTCGAGTGTTTGAATGTTTTTTCCCTGTCAATGTGGACGTGCACTGTTCTACCAATTACACGTATTCATTTTAGTGCCATGGTTATTCCTATTAGCTCTGTTATGGACATAATACACTGGCAGTATTCTCAAATGAGAATCTCAGTTAGCGATACTGTCATGATTCATTTGCTATTTTTTCAAGCTGTAAGTGAAACCGAAAAAAACCTACTGCGCCACTTTAGCAGGCCATGGTTCTAGCCTCCCATTATAACAATTGTAATGTGAGCAATACACTTCACATATTCGCTCAGAGTCAGTTATTCATGCATGGGGTGACCGTTGAATCTGCAGTCGAATCTAAAATGGAAAATGTTCAGTTGCTGACCGCAGGATTTGACTCCACGATAAAGAAGTAATGGTTGCATATTCTGCCACTAGGCAGTCTGAATTAGTGATAATTGAAACTTTCAATAATTGCAATAATCCAAGCAAATAGCCCGGACAGCGCATGATACGGATGCTGGAGTATATCTATTTTACGAGAGGTGGGGAAATTTGAGGTATGGCTAAACGCTTGGTCAACACATATTTGTACAAGCTAATGAGCTACTCCGATGAAAAAATATCCAGCCGTATATTGTAAGTAGAAGTAAACGGATAGCAACGGAAGAAAGATCAAAAATACGCTACCAAAAATCAGTATACCTCCGGGCCACCCTGGCAAATAAAAATAATAATCACTGTTTCTTAACTTCACAATGCTTGAGTATTTTCGATAAAACTAAATAGATTGTTTTCAGAGCAGTTTTGTGATAGAACCGAAACCCACTCACCACGTTTCAGCTTCTCCAGCGGCTCGTGGTGCAGCGACGGCGTGTGCGGCACCACCCCGTGGTGGTGAGAGGTCTCGTGCGAGGTCACGTGGTGCCCCAGGACCGACGACGAGGCGCCGCTCATGATTCCCGAGATTGCTGAGCTCGCCGACACCGCCACGTCGTGGAGGTGGTGGTGGGCGTGCAGGTCGGAGGCCGAGGAAGTGGTCACGCCGGTAACAAGATCCTGGAGGCAGAGCGAGGAGTCGGAGAGCGATTCTAGGCGTTCCATGGCGGGTCGGAAGTTGCAGTTGGCAGGGTTTTCAATCCTGCTGCGGTGTGTTCATAATTCTCGGGCTGAAACTGAAACGACGTCGTTGAGCGTTCGGGTGGAGTGTATATGATGAATGGTAGGGGGCCGAGTTTGGTGCCTTGTGGTACTCCGTTGAAATAATCAAGAAATTTTAGAAATGAATGTTGATTCCTGACATATTCTCGATGGAAAAAAACAATTGATAGTATCGCTACTGTCCAGAAAAACATTCTATTCAGGGTGTCCCGGTTGCGATTGCTCGATATATCGATAATACAAAAAGATATGAAGGAAGTTATATGACACCAGGAAGCTCACATTCAAAATTAGTCTCAGATGTACAAGGTGTCACTTTCGTTCAAGAAGCAAATGATATTATTTTTTTGAATGAAACAACCATTTTGTTTTTTCGGTCAATACATTAGTCCTATAGTTCCCTAACTAGTCTCGATTTTTTTTCTGGTACAATGCGTCGTTGCAAAGTTACTTTTTCTCGTGAAATTAGAAAGTGAAGCAACTATTATTGAGGGAATTTATCAAATATCTCGAATGTAACTTGGTACACTCTAATAGAGGTTTATGAGATTTTTTTCAAACGGAACACCCAGACTTTCTTCGCATTCTACAAGAAATTATCCATCCGGAGATACTAACATATTGTATTTCATATCTAGGCGTGTTTTCGATTTGCCTTCGTTTTTCAAAATATGTTCAAGAATTCAAGGAAATAAATCCATGTTCAATATTTTGACTTCAAAACAAAGGAACCGACAATAATTACAAAAATAATACATTTCATAAATCATCAGGATAAATGAAGTCTTAATGTATGAGACGTAAATTTCATGCAGAATATGAAGGCAACTTGATATACCGGATGTTACGAAGAAAATCAAGTAACATTTGAAGCACCCTTTATGAATATAAATTTATCAGACCGTTACATGCTCTTTTGGTGTTTTCTGAGGCACCTCACTAAATACCTTTCAGATTTTTGATAAAGCAACTTTATACCAGCTTTTTCATTCACTTCCTAATTTCACAAAAAAAAACGAAACTGGAGAACTTCGCATTGTGGCAGGAAAAAAAATCGTGGCCATTGTATTGATAGAACAAAAAAATAAATGTTCTATTTTAAAAAGTTATATCGTTTGGTCTTGCGGGGATTCAATTTCAAAATTCAATTAATTTTAAAATGTGGCCTTCCTGGTGTTACATAACTTTCTTTCAAGCCTTTCTTATATCCTGTTGCATTATCGATATTTCAAGCGAATGCGTTTTATTGGGTTGGCCTTTATACGAAGAGGCTGGATATCTTATTACATAAAAGACTTGATATTGTCTGTATTACTTTCAGTACTATGTTAACGAATAATTAATGAAAGCAAATTCCATCCTTAGAAGTAATAAAGAGCGGAGTTCAACGTTTGTATTGTGGTTTGAGTACTATATTAGTTTGTGTTCCAATACTAGCTCTGTCTTTCTCGATCTCTCAAGCTCAGTATCAGACCCCTTCCTGAATTCCTACAGTGTGTCACAAAGTAACTGATGTATTCGATTCGAAAAATACTTGTTGATTACAGGATGTATGAAAGGAGAAAATGATATGGTTCAATCGGAAATAGCAGGTATAGAGTAACTTTATAATTCCGTTGTATCGTTATCAATGGATACAAAATATATAATCAAAATCAATACGTCCTTGTGTACATATTTTTCATCAAAGGTGACTTCGAGAATAATGTTTTATTATCTAGCGATAATGAATTCACTTGTGATAACACTTTTCCCAACAAATTGGAAAATAAGCCATTGGAGATACTGATCATGAGTAAACTTCTCGAAATACTGGAAATAATATTTAATACATCTAGTTATTCAAAGATGGTTTGAAAAATTATTTCTATTGATGACTTCGCGTGACGGTACAACTCTGCCAATAGAGTGTATATGTGCATTGGCATGGGTTGAGAGATATATGAGTAGAGTTGGCGTCAGTAGGAAAGGATTGTTCGTTCTAAAATTGTTTCTAGAATTGTCCGTTTCCGTTAACCATCTGACGAACGTCAACTCCCAGAAGTCGAAACTGCGAGCAATGGATCAACGAGGCCTTACCATTTAACGTGCGATAACACAGCACGGTAGCCCAGCGGGGAATCGAACCCTGGTCTTCCGCTAGAAAGGCGAATGTGCTAACCTCTACATTACCGAGAACCACAAAAACAAAGATATTCACTTATTCCAGATGTTTCAATTAATATCGGGTTAGGAGTTCCAGTGGTATCGTTGACAAGATAGACGATCCAGGTTTGAATCCTGGGAATACCGGAATTTTTCAAATTCGGTATTTGCCTTCCAGTCACCGAGCTGAAGTGGTTCGGATTTCACTTCATGAACTGTAAGTCCCAGGTATTCCTTGCTCGCTCAAGCTCTTGAATGGGCTTCTGTGAAGTTTCCTAGAAACCTGGAATATTCGTTAAAAGAAATTGCGAGAAAGTTTGTAAGTTGATGATAATCGTCATCGATGAAAGATATTATTATAAGGGGCACGTGAAAACGCATTACAACGTTTACTTTTCGTACCACATCTACAAAAATATCACAGTTCCGGAAGTTTTTACAAACTAGACTACAAAAGAACCCTCTGAAAATGAAATGTCGGGAAAGAATGCGCCAAACTTGACCCCAAAACATCAAAAAACATGCCTAAAATCCCTCTAGTGAATCTAGTGATTCCTTTCCAAAGCCTTTGACGAAGAAATTTTTCACAAACTTAGACTGAATAAATGAGAAAATGGGACTGACCCAAGAAAGACTTACTGTTCCTCGCTACGACAATTACTTGCCGAGATAAAGATTTTCACCATTTCATTTCTCAGCCTTCACTTCTAGAAAACTAGGTAGTGATAGACTTTTTTGTTGATAATTCAATAGCAAATGTTTTTGATCTGTTGTAAATTTGACAACTTCCTGATATTTTTGGAGATGTGACACGAAAATGCAAAAATTTCACTTTGCGAGAATATTCTTAGGTTGCCATAGAAAATGGTCTATACAAACCAGGATTCTTGAAATTCACATCACGCATCAAATAATAGCGGCATTCACTCAACCTAGAATTAAATAAAAATAAACTTTCTCAAGCAGGCTTAGAACCCACGTGTTCCATCAACTATATGGATGCTCTAACCACTGAGCTATTGGGGATACTGAGTTCTGCATCGCATATTCGGAAGTCAATCCTCTCTCAAATTCAAGTGTTAGTTTTTATTATTCAATCGAGAACCTTCGGCAGATTTCGACTCTCTGAGATGTTATAAGATGGGAAGGATAATCATTCATTATCGACTGGTCTTAGTACCAAATTATACCTTTCAACGAATGCGTCGTCGAAACATTGCCGACTTCAGTAGGTATCAGGTGTAATTACCAACCAGATAATTTCAAGCCGGAAATAGAAACGATAGATTCATTAATGTCTGTATAATTAACAGACTGATGGAATGATAGCGGCATGAACACGAATTAAAATTCAAGAAAAATCAACTTCCTGAAGCGGAATTCGAACCCACGTCTCCCATTAACTCGATGGATCCTCTTACCACTGAGCTATCGAGGACCGTCGGGCCAAAAAAATATCTCGCCTATTTTATCCTGGCTCACTCCTCTGACGACTGGTCTATAGATGTGTAGAACGATTGGTTCATGAAACTTTCAATGCAAAGTTGAGATAGTCAGCTTTCACAGCTTAAAATTTCGCGACAGACTATCAATAATTCGATTGAACTGCTATATTTTTAATAATTCGAGCTAACAGGCGACTGCCTGGTGCTTTCTACGTATCAGTTGCTCGCGGTAAAAAGTACACGGTGGTTCAGTTGAATAGTTGATAGTCCATCGCGACCAAATCCTCTAATTGTAATCTGATTGATCGTTGCCTCGTTCACACTGCATTGAATTCGCGTAAACCGATAACTACTATCCACATCCGTATACTATTTCTTACCCTATCTCTCTCAAAAAAAAAGGAAAAACTCGCGTCAGACACTGTCAGCAATCCGAGCACCAGAATCACGCTCGGAAATCACTCGGCAAAGCGCAGGGATCACTCAGAGAGTCGCGAGCAAATCCAGGTGCGAGGCGCGAAAGTCACCGAAAAAGGCGGTCGGCTTAAAAACGGCTTCGGCCAGGTTTAGGCCGGATCAGGCGGACGTCGCGACGGTGCCGGGCGTCGGTCTGAGAGCTTTGCGAGCACTAAGCCCGCGCTCTCGACCCCGTCGCCCCTCCCCTCCCCGCGGCGCGCGAGGCAGCCATCGCAGGCCCGCTAATTCGGCACCAGAACGGCCGCCAATCACTTGGCGGTATTTATTCGCTCATTAGCGGCTGTAATTGACCCGCAGGAGCTCCTCAGAAGAGTGCGGAAAGCTGGAAAGGGCTTTCGTGCATTGAGGGACGAAAAGAATAGTCCCCGGTACAGGACCTATCACGGTCGTTGAGGAGTCCGACAACGTTTTCCTCTACGACTTTTTTCGAAACTGATGCTCTTTTCGAGTACGCATGCTCCAAATATGACGGATTCCCAGAAAGTGGTTTTGCGATATAGTAGTTTACCTAACGAGTGCGGAAAGTAATACTGTTACGCACGCGATTGCAGACGACCGAACGACGCGTTAGCAATCGAGTGCGTAAAAGTCACTTCACGCACGTGTTAGGTTCACATTTTTTTTTCTAGCGAGCGGGAAAAATAGAAAAGTTAACATAAAACACATACACATCAAGTAATCAATTATTATTAATAATGTACGTGCAATTTGGTGCGTTCTGCAAATTAATTGCAGAGGCTAAATTTTTCTCCAATGAAGTAAGATTTCGCTTTTGCACTGCTTTGTCAGCAACTTGTCTGGAAGAGTTGATAAAATTGGTTTCGACAAGTTAGTGTTCTGACTGACAGATTTATTTTTTCTTTGTTGCTACGGTAATTCAAAGTGACAGATGAAAAATGGCAGATGTTTATTATTATTTGACATTAAATTATTGGAACATATTTTTTTCAATTATAGATTTCTCATAAATTTCTATATTTCCAGTCATTCTGTAAACTACAACCATAAAAATATATATTTCAAATATTCAAATGTCAGTATACTCCTTTAAAACTTAACAAATGTACTTTTCCGCAATAGTCCGGAAATAGTATACTATTTTCCTACGACCACCTATATCATAAAACTACATATTGTTTTATTGTTTCAATATCAGGCAGCAAACTGACAGCTGACACTCCCTAGAGACCTACTTGTAATTGAATATTGATGAATATAGATTGAACGGCGTCGGCCAGAATCGTTGCTTCAGTGTTATGATTTTTGTAATAAATACTCATAATTTATAATATAACTGTAGAATGGACATTATTGTCGTCTGAACACAATTAGTATATTGAGATGCCTGAATAATCTCAATAATATTCGATTGTCAAGATTTGTCTTGATTCTCCACTGTATGAGCGCCTATATAAGCGGGAGCCGCTCACTGCGACGGCAGAATTTGTATAACAGAGAGTTTGTATTAGAGAGTTTATCAGAGTGTTTAGTACAGAGCGTTGAAAAGTTAGTGGAACAGTTTAGGTGATCGTATTGTATTGTGTTGTGACAAAGAGTTATAATAAAAGTAATTTAGTGTTGTTTGGAGTTTTAATCAACGAACCCCAAGGAGATATCGTAACAGTAGTGTCAGAAGTCGGATTTTGCAAGGAAAATCGTAAAACTATGTTCGAATATCTTTTCCTATAAAAAGTGCACATGAATTTGCAATAACTTCTATAATGAAATGAATTAATAATTAATATTGGAAATTTCACAAATAAACTCTTCTTGGCTATATTCGTGGAAATGATTTAGTGTGCTATGTAAATACAATTGTTTCTGTTGTCCTTTTCTGTCTATTTTTTTGTACATATTTATGTTCAGTAACAACCCTAAAATTTTATTCAACAACTCTCAATGCATATAATTTCACAGTGCATAGTTTTCGAGAACATTGCCCGAATTATTATAGCTCGACAAGTAGCCATAGCTAATATATGTGAATTCATTTCTTAAATTAGTTTAAACAAACTTTGTCAATGCGATATTAATCTTTACACAATAAAGCATATTTTGACTTTGACTTTGGAAGAAATAACGATAATTAACTTTTATTTGAAAATGTGAAAATAAGTAAGTACTTATAATACAACACTTTTTTCTTTTCTTAATTTTTTATAATATACATACATTTTTATAATAACAATAGGAAGGAGCAATTAATAATTGCACCTTACAGGATTAACGGGTTTGACGGCTTGTTGACAGCCGAGCCGAAAGTACTTTTCGCACGAGTGAAAATAAAGTTGACTTTCCATAGGAGTAGAGAGTGCGATATGTGTCACAGAAAAAAAGCTTTTGCCGCACATGCTCATATTGTCAGAGTCCATGGCTGAATTTTTGCAGTCAGACAGTCTAAACATGACTCTTAAAAACAAAGTATCGTAAAAACCTAGATGAGAGTTGGTATTATTTCGTGAATATCGCATTGGTTTCTGACATTACGCATTTGCATTTTACCGAAAAAAAGGTTCAATGCACAGTTTGATTGAATGATCTCTTCAACTCTTTTCAAGTAGTCACCCACAATAAACCTGTCAATCTATCGGCTAAAAACTGTGCAATTTCTTGAAATTGGCACTCCATTCACTAACGAATCCATCCGAGCCGTAAATTAATTCATTCTAATCTCGAGATGAAACCCGGGAGCTCATTACTTTATTATTACCGACCGTCAAAAGGCAGCCTTAAGTCCGGGAGTGTTAAGCTAAGTCTTGCAGCTTTGCGACGAGTCCGTCAGATCTACCAGGATTTCTCCAGACTTACGGTCCGCTTTTCTACATATCCCGACAGATTTTACAGTTCTGGTCATCGGTTTAACGGCCGAACAAGCGGCTTCGCACGCATCATTGTTTTAAACGGGCTCGCCTTTTTATTGAACTGTTACGGTAATTTGGTACTTTGCAATGAAATGGTGTTTTGTTTTTGTTGGGTCGTTTGGTCCGGTTTGAAGTTTTAGTGGGCTGTGTATATTAGGAGGGGTACCTCAAGGTTCCTAAGAGTATCTCCATATCAAGTACTTTCAGTATATAGGGTGATTCACGATGCTCACCATTGAAATTTTGTAATATATAGGGAAATATCGATGATTTTTTTCTAGTTTGATCGTGCTCTAATAGTATTTCCAGATTGTTCTCAGTTTCGTCAGTAATGAATCAGAAGATAAATTTCAGATAACGCACTCGCAGCTTATTGACGACACAGCAAAATAATGTTTTGATTGGTACGTTAGCAATGTTCTGAAGATAATCACTATTTTTCGAGCCATTTTTTGACATTCAGTTTCACAATTGGTGAGTGTCCAATCGTCAAAAATCCTCCTTCATGCATGTTTCAGAGAGTCCACTGATGATTTATTACAAAGAAAAACTTTTTCCAATTCATTTGTAACTTAAAAGGCACAACAGGGTTACCCAGCTAGTTTCTCTAGTGTTGGCAGTGTAAATATCGTCACTGATGAATGAACCTCGATGATTCAGAAATCATAACAGGCTTGATGATGAATTAGTACCTATCGAACGGATAATTTGCTTCTGGAAATACCTACAGTAACAACCTAGGAACCTGAAGGACTGCCCTAAGGAAATTATTCCATCAACTGCTCCAAGTCAGTTCAGGCACCTAAGAATTGGTTGGCAAGATCTAGCTAACACTGGAATATCCAATTTTAGGACTCATCCGAACAGCTGTTAGGCGAGATATACCCAACAGGTTCGTAGATAAGATTTTCCAACGATCGAATTGCAGTTCAAAGTCATAGGTGAATCGCTAACGCTTGTCGGGCAACAAAATGGTTCGGCAAATATTGGCACATCAGATAAGTTGTCAATAAACACTATAGAATATTCGTAGGCGAAATTTTATGGCACATGTGGCTCCCAGATAACGGATGATTTACAGTTGACATTCTCTCAAAAACTACTAATTCATAATGGCACGCCAGTTTTGCGTGACTGCTCACTGTACTTTCAAAGTATCACATTTGGGGACGCTAGATAATGTTTGATAGGTGTACAATTCACTTCACTTCAATACCTTTCAATTAGGGGTAAATGCACCGTTCACATGGAATATGGATAAGAAAATGCCTTGGTGCTGTTTGAGTTCATATTGATTCAGAACCTTTCAAGCAATATATTATCACTGAGAATCTTCAGGTTTCAGTCTGAGCTGACTTTGCAGATGTCTGTTTGCCGATCTTTATACGTATTACCAGGCAGAGTGCTTGGATTCTTTAAGGTTAATTGCCCTTCCTAGGTCCGTTTGACTGCCTCTTTAAGTACCTATCCAGAGTATTAATAAACAGGCCTCCCAAGCTCAACTGGCCCATAACATTACTGAAGACTAGCTTTACTAGTCTTTGTTGGCTTGGTTCACTTTTGTAGTTCAAGCTCGTTAACTGAAGTATTATTGGCCGATTCTATAATTCTCTGTTTAACAATATTTCGAATATTTGGAAGCATCCTCCGAAGTTATGATGTAGGCAGTGTGTTAGTTTCAGCGAAATACCTACAGCAGTTCTCATAACTATTTCCAAATGGTATAAAATATTATGAACCAATTGATTCGACTACATATATTTACGAGTTCCACTATTTTACATCATTCTCATATTTGGCTATATATAGCTAGTCATTCGCTTGATAGAATTTTAACCTCTTTTTACGAAAAACTGCTAAGAACTCTTGTTGTGCCTACTGTATTGGTGAGAAATCAATTTGTGATTTCATGATTTTTACGCAGTTCATCAGAAATTTACTTTGTGGATTCTAATTGAAAGGAAAATCAATTCATCAAATATCAATATACCCGATAACGGTAACGATCAAAAGCTCGTTTTTTTATTAATCGAAGAGGGATATGAATCGCTGGAATCAATAATGTTACTTATTCAGAGGAATTGTCGAATGTAGGGTAATTTTTAGTAGTAATAACCCAACGACATAGGTAGATAATTGTTCGAAAATTTTATATCAGATTTCCAAAGCCATAGGCAACAAGCTTAAGAAAGTTGTTATAAAATTTTTGAGCATTTATCAATGTTGCTAACTTTTGATAAACATGAAGAGAAAAACCAATTTATCCTGCTCAGTTCCACATCGTTTTGACCATGAACTCTCTACCATCTTTTGTTCTCATGTTGACAGCACAATCCTTCAATTTAACGCCAATTCTTCCGCCTCCCTTATAATTGCAAAAGTTCATAAATGTTTCCCATACAAATTTTTGACTGTAAACTGTAATTTTTAGTATATTTGATTTTATAATTTCATTGATTTTCCAGATAGTATTACAACCAAATGTTGACATTTTGAAATATGAAATATTTGAAGCGTCAAAATCGACATTATCAATTTGAATGTATCCATGGCAATAAGATAATGAATTGAAAAGAGCCCATACACCTAGGATCTTTTCGGTTAAAATTGCACGAGTGCATAAAAATTATCGATAATTTTGCAAGAAAGCGTGATATCTAAAAATTGCAAGTTTATTTTCATATTTTGGCGAAAGTGTCCGAGTCCGAAGGAATGCAATTTGTATAAGATATCACGCTTGAATGCAAAATTATCTGGTCATTTTTATGCACGAATGTATTCAATTCATTCGAATATTTCACGAATAAAGAAATTCTCAAGGAAATGTTATTTTTTGTTCATTTATACTTTCCCCTATAGATTGTATGGAGTACTCACCTAAACGCGAAATGTTTTTCTATTTTTGAAGTCTATCTGACATTTATTTGTGTTGTTTACTGATGTCTAGCGAAATGGTTTCAAATGTGTTCTTATGGTGACTTGATACAATGCAATTACCGCTAAGTTTTCGATAATTGCATTGCTCTTATGGGACATGTTATATATGAGGGAAATATTCAGAATAATTTTGTTCTGATTGGTTCTATTCGATCAGCAGACTTGAAATTAACTGATTTCATTGGATTTCTACTTGAGCAAAAAATTTTCATTCAAATGTGACTGTCTCATCATATATTACATATACTGCAACATCTTTCGACTTATTTTGATATATTATTTCAAAATTTGACTAGGTACTATAACCACCCACAAAATGGAATAAGATGAGTGATTGAAAATAGGTATGTTCATCTCGGTTTATATATTGTCTTTTAATCGCTTCAACTATTCTTTTCAGTCGACGTAAGTCCTATGTAGTGACAGATTTAGGACAATAATCGAACAGAATAGAGAGTTAGTAATAAAATTAATTGAATAGGAAAGTACTCTAGAATGATAAATCGGTTGATAAACTAATGTTTTGACACGTACACAACCATCTACATCACTACTCACCAACTCTAAGATAAGACGAGTATATGAATTGAATGGAAAGATACTACTTAATTTCTTTCATCCTCCATTAATCCATCATTGTACCTCCATTCCGTTAAACCGAACAGATTCACAGATTTTTTGGTATATAATGCAAATTTGCCGACGCATACAGTATTCCAAAAGGTAGAATGAAAGAACCGTATGAAACCATACTGAAAATCTAGAATGAAAAGTGAGAATGATCTAATCAAATAGGATCAATAATCGAAAAATATGAGAGTGACTCTTCAATTGAATAAATGAATTGGTATTGCTATCGAGCATTTAAACCACCTAGACATTCTTTTTAGTTGTCCGACGGTAACATTTTTTTATGTCATAGGGATAGATTGGGTTTAGCACTTACACATAAAATTTTTAATTTCTTCCTCAATCGTATAACATATCAAATTGAGATTAGTTGGAAGTTTTCATCAGAGAAAAAATTTAAAAAATTTGAATTCATCGAGGAAGCCAATTCATCGAAACGAAAAATGATTGATGATTTTGGAAATAGGTGTATTTTGTACCAAAACTTATTTCATTTTAGGTATGGTTATATTGGGCTTATTAAATCAGCAAGGCAATAAGGATGAAACTTTTCACAGTTCTTCAATGGAGTATTTCAAAATATAAAGCATGCACATACCTGTCAACGGAAGAAGTCTCCTTGGAATCGCCACAAACAGAAATAAGTCTATCACAGTCTTCACACTACAACAATCCGAAACACAACCTCAGAAATCCAACTTAGACTTTCCGTCATAAAAATATGTCAGCCCGCAACAGAGACGTTATCTTACAAATCACTGCCAGTCGCAAAACGTAGCGGTTTTCACAAAATCCTATCAAAGTATTAAAAAGTCTTAAGCGCTTAGCGTTCGTACAGGATATCGGGTTAGGACTTGATGCTGTAAAGTCTCCGTAATCTGGCCACTTCCCAACGCGGTTTAACTCTAAGTCGCTACTCTATATATCATCATAGGGCTACGCTGAACCTCAGCCGAGTGAGACTCACGATCGGGAACGTTCGTGCTCTCTGTCTCTCTCGCTCGAACTGGGTTCATCATTTCCCCTCTTCATATCGCGGGTATCGGAACATCTTTTGGGAGATGGGTACCGCCCCCGCGACTAATATAAAGAGCATGCGTGCGTATGTCATGTTTCGGGGCTGTTCATCCTTGTCTAGTGCGTTTGACAGGTTATTTTGCATTGCTCATAGTTTTGATGAGAGGCGGGATCAAGAAAGGCGCTAAGTCAAGAGAATCACGAAACGTATAGTTGGCCTGTCGCGTATTGATACAGGATTAGTTGTGTTTGTAGTAATGCGAGGATTCTTAATTTCGGACTTAATGGTATTGTGATTATGTGTTCTTGTTATTTTGATTGAGGCTCAAATGATTATAATTTCTGTGGGATCAGGAATAAAATGGGATATAAATGTAGAAAAGGAATGAGTTATGAACTCGGTCTAATCGTAAAGCCCCTTTTTATCACTGTTAATTCTATTATCTTCATTTGATTGAACTTTTAATTTTCAGAGTTGATATAGGTAGGTAGATAGATCGAGATGGAAGTTCGAAGAGTTTATATAAGTAGCTAAGTACCCACCTATACTGGTGATAATCGATAGTTACCTACTCGAAATAGGTACTTACCTACCCTAATAAAATTTTGAATGATCAAGATTCATATACCTACCTATATTATCATTTCGAGACCTAGAAAGTGAAATTGATTTCTTTTAACAAATCATCCATATCCAGAATGTATACATACCTATAATGTGTTATAGCAGGAACATATGCTATCTATGTACTCGGCTCATACACATAATCTCAAATTTTAGATTGCAAGCATCGCAGTTGAGATCCAGTGAAAAATAATCAAAACTAACAATTTATGAAAAGCAATAAGTAAGTGATACTGGATCAAAACTAGAACTGCTGGGTGATGAGAATTAATATTGTGTTTGTAATAAGATGTGATGATTCTTAATTTCGAACTTGGTGGTATTATGATAGTGTTCTTATTATTTCGGTTACAATTCTGTGGGATCAGAATTGAAAACCATGAACTCAACTCACTCTTGGTTGATGAATTAACACTCCTCAAGGCGTGCCTGATCATCATCATTATCTTTATTGTAATTATAAAAATCTTCAACTCGATTGTTTTAATAAGGCATTTTGTAAAGAACAAACTAGAAAAGGTTACACTGGTGAACATCGATACAGTAGATAGATACTCGAAATAATCATATACGTAAAGGTTCAAATCTATCTGATATAAAATACTTTATTCAAAATTTGTAAAATTGGAAAAATTCGTCTCATACCTATATATAATTGGATTGCTTTATCACTATCACTTCCATTACCTTTGTTATGGTTATGGAACTAATCAACTTACCTATTCGTTCGAAAAAGTCCATGCAAACGTGTTTTGAAAAATCCATTCATATTCCACAATTGATAACATTCATAAAATTATTCTGCTGCTATTGGAGGAAAAGTAGAATGCACTCATCTACAAATTCAAATTTCATCAAGCATCAGTATGAATCGCAGAATCTTCTGACTCACCAAAAACACTCACAACAGTTTTTATGCTATCACAAACGTGGACCAAGACGTACAAAGGATAAGGAAGTATATACCTAGGTATTCTCGAATTTATTGTATGGAATTCTCACTTGGACAAGTAGTAATGAGAGGATTAATAATTCGTGTATGTTCTTGTTCTATCACCATGAACGATTATGAATTTCGTGTATGAACTCAGGAAAAAGATGGGCTAAGAATTTCAAAAAAGAATGAATGTATTATAGACTCATCAAACCATGAATTCATAGTAACATCTCCTTATTGCTATTACCTTCATTATGTTCATCACACTGCTCCACTCACTTGTTTAGGTAAATTATTTGATATAAACGGATATAGAACTAAATGTTCATATCGATTATCTTCAATAAAACTCGATATGTATCTTATATATAAACTTCAATTCCCTTATAAATCATCAGTTTCTATATATATTGAATTTACGAAATCAAAAAAGCAAACATCGGTTGGCTTAGTACCCATATACCTATATATTCCATTTTAGATCAAGCACTAATTTGTCATGGTCATGTTATTGAATGAGTGGGAATGAAAAAAAATTATTACATCTCAAGAAGAAGACAGAACAAAGAGTTATAATAATGCGAGGAATTTCAATTTTGGACTTGATGGCAAAGCTGTAATAAGTTCTTGCTATTTCAAGTGAGAATCGAACAACCAGATCAAGATAAAATAAAAAAGTGAATGAATCGAGAACTTACGTTGTGAATAAGCAGAGAAACGAACAGTTTTTTTAATATTAGAAGCATCAGTTCCAGTTATTATCAATAGCATTCATTTTTAACCTAATAATATCATAATCCAAAATATATGTAAGAAAGAAAAATAATAGTTCCAAAATGATGGGAAATCTGATAGCGAGTTGTTATATGCTTACTCGTAGCTTGTAGATCTGTCATAAGTAACATTTCGAATATTCATTTATTCATATGAATCAAGTGCGATTTGGAACAAATTTCTATTGAAACTATGATTCTCATCGTTGATTTGAAGATTCTTGAAAACAAACTACCTAGAGCGGTGAATAACTTTGAACCGACTAGTTTAATTTTCAAAAATAAACCATATAGTGTTAGAAATCGAATCATGTTTCATTTCTCAATTAGAAATGAAGTTTTTGATTCTAGTACTTTATTTGGTGAATGACTAGGTATGGTTTTCAGAATTATTTGCATGATGATGAGATATATTATATTCTTCATATCTTGTTCATGATTTTCGTGTAATTGGTAGGAAGGCCCGTTGAATATTGGTTTCTATGAGAAACAGAATATGGTATGTTATAAATCGGAGAATATATCTTTGTGCTCACTAGATACTGCTTACATCTTGACTTGGTTGACTAGGTAGATATATTGTTCTTCTTGTCTATTATAATAGTTTAATAGCAAACGAAAATAGATGGCGATCGTTACTTGATCTTAAAAAACTCATCACAGTGAGTCAAACTTTTTGAAGATATACAAAATAAGATAGAAATTTAGGTTATTCAGCAAATAGGAATTCATTGAATCATCAAAATAATGTAGTATGAGTCATTGAAATACAAGCAGATGAAAGATATGACAACAACTGAAAAAATAATTATAATTCCAAATCAACCTCAAACAATAGATCTTCGCATACAGAATTGAAATATATTGAGGCTAGGAGTTTAGGTACTTGAAGTCTAACGATAATCAAAACAATTTCAAACGACACGTTCGAACCAAACTCAATTAGGTAGAACTCGGTTTATGGGTTATGAGCTAGTATATTATTCAAATATTGTTAATGGTGCTTTTGTCCCCTTTTTTCTAATTTTTTTATTCCTTTATATATTCTGACTCACCATATGTACCTGGTTATACCAAAAATGGTTAATAAATTTTTATTATTTATCATTATTATTTATATTTATTATTTATTTAAGTAGGAGAAGCAGTTATATCCAACAGATGTCAGTGAAAGGTTATTAACAAAAAATTGTCATTTGTTTTCAGCGATACATGTAACGGAATTGAATTGAAACATTCAAGAAAATTATTGTGCAATATTGCCACTTTTTATATTGGAACTAGATACTGGATGATTCAGCAATGAGAGTGATTTTGAGATGTGATAGGTGCGAGCGGATAAAGTTTACATATTGCATAGTTGAATTCGAACAATTATTGATGAATCTAACACTATTTTCCATTCACAATAAATGTGAATATATAGGTATCTGAAAGACGTTTTGAAAAAAAATTAATCGCATTTTATAATTATACCAGACGACAAAGTAGGTAATTACATCTCAGATCGAACTAGGTAGGTACCGAACTCAAAGTTCACTTTTTTCCTAAATGGTCATTAATAATGAAACATCATCAAACCAATAATTATCATAGGTTTCAAAATAAAAAAAAATCGTATTGAATTTGTTCTATAATAAAGTAGGTATTAGAATTCGATATATATTTCTCCAGGAAAATTATTTTCTGTACGTTTTGAAAATGTAACCGTTCATAGGTGTTGCCAATCATTTTGAACTTTTATAAATGCATTTTAGTATAGAAGATTCTTGAATAGGGACACTGAATAATAAAATTTTCTATTTCAGTCTACATTATTGCAAGGATGACCTCAATATTAACCCATTCAAGTGTATTGATACATATGCGGATGTTTCATCTGCACTTTCTTTCTTTTATTTAATACTAGTGACATATGTAACAAACAGGTACCTATAGAGCTTCATTTGGAATTTTAATAGTGTAAATCAGTGAGAATGTGTTGTTTTGAAATAGTATTGTAAACGAAGGTCTGATTCATCTTGTGCCTATAAAGTAATTGGGCACCTGAAAAAAAATCATGAAGAAACCCACACAACACAAGGACATCCTGTGGATATCCATTAAGGATATTTTGGACGTCCAATGGACATTCTTAGGCCACCAACCTGTACGTCCATAAGATATCCTTCATGGACACCCATAAAATATCTTTCATGGACATCCATAATACATCCTTCATGGACATTCACACGATATCCTTTATGGAAATCCATAAGACATCTGTCATGAGCATCCATCATAAATATGCACTATTCTTCGTTTCTCTATGCACACAATGCTTCAAGCCGTAACATAATTATTTTAAACTTTCAAAGCGACCCAAGACTCCAAGACTGGGCATGACGCAAAAAGTAAGGAGACGCCAAGCCAAGACCCAAACGACTCTCAAAATTACGACATTCGACAGGAAACTGAGTTGAAGTGTGTATTCACAAATATCCCTTTTGTATATCCAATGGATATTTCTTTTTGGGAATACTTTGGATATCCAAAAATTGGATATCCTATGGATATCCAAAATTGGGCCAAGGATATTCCGACAGAATTGGACGTCCATAGGATATCGTGTGCTGTATGGGGAAGAATAGTTTTTCATATTTTTCATCAATACCCACTTACTATACTATTGTTTAAATACTACGTCATGTATCAAATAACCGCTTTTTTGGTAGATAAATATATATAAATATGCAATAAACACAAAGAGTGAAGAAAAAACGTGCAAAAAAATCTACTTCAATCAATCCCAAATCCCCAATCTCCCTCCTCGCCCATCCATTCCCCGATTCAATTTTCCGAAGACGTCGAACTGCACTCAGTGAGTAACCCGAACCGTATAGAGCCTATTGAGCAAGAGCTGCCGTCGAAAATAAAACACAGAACAAGTGCATTCTTATCAAAGTCCGCTTGTCAATCAAACGGAGCACAGGAGAGCCAAGCACCGCCCACCCAGCTAACTGCGTGTCAGCCACTAGGCAGCCAAAGGAGGGGCCGGCCTCCAACATGGCGGTACGCGACGTTCGACTGTTTTGCGATCGGCCGTCGCTCCGAGTTGAGGTTAGCTTTGAGCTGGATGTTTTTCGAGGTTCCCAGTGGTTGTGTGTCTTTTCGGAGGGATTGGAGTTGTGAGAATGGATGGTTTGTGATTGTACAGTGCTTGTGATTCACTAGCAAAATTTTAATAGCATTGAGGCTATGCGACCCCTCTCTTGAAAGGTCTTTTCGATGAGAATTCCTACATATGGTCGTGGTCACAGAATAAAGAACCAATTTCCGTAAGAAATGATGATGATTGTTGACCGAGTTAGAAGCAATATAATACTCTTCTGACTAGCAATCTTTCGTTCTTGTCAAGTACCTATTTCAGTGTATCAACAAGAAATCAATCGCTTCATATAAAATAACTTGACTTCTGTATTGAATAATAGCCTGTTTTGACGATGCAATTCGTCTCTGAAACTCCAGAAAATTGCCTGTATTCAAGTTTTTCGAGTTGCATGAATCTTTTTTGTTGCGATAAGTTGCAGCGACTTGGTTATTTCTATGGTGAATTTGTTGCCGCAAACCACAAATATGTAGTGGCATCATTGTGAAGAATGGTTATTTGGAATATTTCGATGAACCTTCGAAACTGCAGGAATCAAGTATAGTAAGAAGGTGAATATATCACAATTACAACTAAAAAAAATTAATTAAACCATATATCAGTTGTGATCATTAAGGCCTTTTTCTTGGTAACATTCAGTGCAATTTTTTAATATTGACAATGCAAACTGACAGAGTGACAGATGACATTTCTAGCAGCGACAAGTTGCCGCGAGAAATTGCATCGTCGAAACAGGGTGTTAGTGTTGACTCATGTAGGTACCTACATTTATATATCCCCATAATTACAAACAGGTTCGTGAGAGAAAATAATAATAATAAACTGTTCTCCAAATATATTTTTTCTTTAATCGAAGATATTTCTGTCTGATATCTCGTCCATTTACATGATATTTTCTCAATGAGCAAGTCTTTCGAATCTGAGTGAAAGAAACATGAGCAAATAGACAATCTCTGTAGCTTCACTTATTCAAAAGAGACCCAGAATCATCAAAGTAATTTCGTAAACAAATGTCCATAAAACGTTGAAAAATTGTGGTGCTTTAGGTAGTCCGAACAGCAGTCGATTTGTCTTAAATGATCACATAAAGCCGATTGGCGGACCAGTGGCATTAGCGCCCGCTACTTGGATTCACTGACTGTCGGTCCTCTCCTGAGCTCGAACCCCAGTCACGGCGGAAATTCTCCCTATGGCTGAAATAGCAAATGCGCAACCCAAAAATCAGAAAGAGGTTCCAGAGAGCTACGAAAATCAAAAACATAAGCCCTTGTCCTGACAAAGCTCCGACTTCTGGGCGCGCTCATGAATGTTTGACACGAAATTTCTTTAAACTCTTGCTTCTTGTAGAATTGATCCGAATTCTTGCAACCATAATATTTATTGGGTTAAACAGTTTCTATCTAGTACGCTGTAAAATATTCACTGTTTACCTATCTCATCACAGTATGCTACTGGCCAATACGTGATGTGTATCTATATTCAAGAAAATAACTGCAGTTTCCTGTACGTTCCTCACTAATAACAACGGGTTACCAAAACCTCGACACGTATTTATTGATCACCAATAAATCAATCATAGAAGGCCATGGTATTTATTTTTGTAGTGATGAAGTACCAAAGAAATTAAATAAGGGAAACAAATTCAAACAGTAAGTCAATCCCAGGAAAACAATTTTAATATTGGGACAATACTTGTGACGTAACAAATATTTGAACTCGGAACTAATCCTTTTACTGAAACTTGTGCCTCGTATATATGTAACAGAATTCCCAATCAGTATTTGGAATTATATATATATATATATATATATATATATATATATATATATATATATATATATATATATAAACATTTGAAAAATTTTCCACTACCTGCAGACTCACTTTTCATGTTACCTGCGACAACTGATGAAGTCCGCACATGTACAGTTTAAATAGTGAAATCATTAAAGAGACAGCCGATATTTTATTAGTGCCCATGACTGATCTTATCAATCTGGTCCTATCTACTGGAGTTTTTCCCAATAAATTTAAATATTCAAAAGTCTTTCCTCTCCACTAGAAAGGCGACTCTGCAGTGGTGGATAATTAGCGCCCCATTTCTATCATCTGTATATTTGCAGAAATATCGGAAAATGTAATGAAGAAAAGGTTGACTGATTATTTTGAAACTCGAATTTTTTTTCTTCAGTTCCCACTTTGGGTTTAGGAAAGATCGCTCTACTCTGCAGGCTGTTATGAATATAGTGGGCGACATTGTCGAGGCGATTGAAAGATGTCACACATCAGTCATGTTGTGTGACCTTTCTAAAGCTTTCGATTGTGTCTCCCATGATATTCTTCTTGAAAAACTTAATTTCTATGGAGTTAGAGGGGTTGCGCTAAGATTTATAGAATCTTATTTGAAAAATCGTTTCCAAGTGGTAGAACTTGACATAGAAGTTCCGAATTGATGAAAATCAGTTATGGAGTGCCCTAAGGATGTGATTTGGGGCCTTTACTTTCCATTTTATTTATATATATATACATATATTAATGATTTTCACAGATTTCTGTTGCCAGATAATTGTGTTTTGTTTCCGGACGAAACTACATTAATTTGTTCACACGAAAATTTTGATGATATGAAATCGTTGTCTTTGAATGTGCAGGAGAGGGCGGATCTTTGGTTTCAGACTAACAAACTCCAACTAAATAAAACTAAAACTGAAAATATAGTGTTTTCAACTAACAATTCTCGATTGGAAAACAAAAGTGTTAAGCTACTGGGACTCACAATTGATGATAAACTCAATTGGAACATTCATATCGACCAACTGCGGAACAAACTCTCAAGTACATTATTCTTACTTCGTCAATTAAGATGCTACGTTGGGTTCGACACCCTAAAATCTACTTACTTCAGTTTATTTCATTCACATATCAGTTATGGTATATCGGTCTGGATTAACTCTTCTCAAGCTCATCAAATTTTTCGACAACAAAAAAAAGCAATTAGAATCTTAGCGGGTTGCGGTTACAGGGATCACTGCCAACCATTGTTCATCAAATTTGGAATAATGCCTTTACCACCTCTACATATCTAATACAATCTCGTGGAGGTTCATTAACGTTCACCATCTTTGGTTACTCAATGTCAAGTTCATCGGTATGGAACGAGACAGGCGGATCACCTAAGAACTCCACGATTTAGGCTTTCAGTTTCCCAAAAAAAGTCCTTAAACTTCGCCAATCTTTTGCCTGCAGGGTTGAGAACGCTCAATTCATTTTCTTTCAAGAAATAAATTAAACATTTGATTGAAAAAAACTGCTTTTATTCAGTGTCGGAATACAAAGAGCGTGTGCGTTTGCTTCGATAATATTCTCAATATCCGCTAATATTCACAAAATTGCCCTTAGCAAGCAATCATAAGCTTGCAGGATTTTCGTTCGTAAAATGACTCATTTGATGTGTGTAATTGTGTATGTGTGTGTATTTGTATTCATGTAGATATGTATATGAATGTGTGAATAAATGTCTTTGCTCTGTACAATTCTTGACATTTGTTGTTTATTATGATATTAATGTATATATATATATATATATATATATATATATATATATATATATATATATATATATTATATATATATATATATATACATATATATATATATGTATATATATATATATATATATATATATATATATATATATATATATATATATATATATGGTATATTATTATTATGTGTGATTTAAATTATTGTTTCAAAAAACCAACTGACCTGCTATGAATGTACATTTGTATATGACATAGTCAAATAAAGATTCTATTCTATATATTATCATGAATGTCTTGCGTTGTCTGTCCAGCCAAGTATTTTGTATAAAGCGCAGAACAGTCGTTTACCAGACATGACGATTTTCATCGTTATTTGCCTACTAGTATTTATTTTCATGATATAACAGAATTTTGGCAGTATTTTGCAAATTCAATGTGCTATTTTAGTATCTGTTCTTGAATTCTCAGAACAATTAACTCATTTTTATAGCTTTAAGAACTTGAATATTGTCGATACGAATAAAAAATCTATATTAGAGTTTTCCGTATACTCTAAGATTAATCAAACTAAAAGGGTTTTGATTGAACTTTTTGAATTTGTTCGTACAAAAAATTTGCCATTTCAAATCACATCATAAATTTCTTTCCCCAAAATTTCACAGTATCATAATTAAAGAATGAATCATTGATTAAGTATTCATTTTAAGCTATACCTACGGTTTTCATCAATCTTCCATTTTCCTGATTGAATTACAGGGAGAAAAGTCTCTGAATACAATTGTCGTTTTAGTAGTGATGTGTTCGAGAACATTGATACAATCAGCCAGAATTACATGATTGAAAGATATATTGTGAATCTTTTCTCCATGGCATTGATGAAATAGTCTTTTTTCTTTAGAGTAGGAAACTTTGTCGTGCTTTGTCAAGTTAACGGAAATATCGACATTATACTCATATAAATATCTTATACGAATCCCTTTTACAAAGGCCTTCTTCAACTATATTTCTTTAAACAATGACTGTACAGAATGAGAATGCAGAATTCTGTATTATCGACAAGTGAGGGCAGATGCTCCATATTTGGATCGATCGATAGAAACCATAGACAATACAACTAATGGACTGGCCCTAAGAGAAAGAAGACTGCGGAATTAGCAAAGTTTTACCTAAGCGCAAGCCTTTCTCAATGTAGCAGAGAAAGAGAGGTTATAAATCCTAGAGTAATTTAAGTATAAAATTGTCATTATCTTCTTCACAATATCTGTTCAGTGTGCATATTCTTTCTCTCTCTAATGTATAACCCGTATCATGCTATATGAAAAACTGTCATGATGTCATCAGTTGTGCTGTCTATGATAGAAACAGACGAATAAAAAAAATCTATGTCACTCCAAGTATGGAAAAGTCACTTGGTTATTCTTGGAAAAACGATCTTTTTCGCGCATTTTTTGTGGAAACATTCGGTCCTCATCCACTTCCCGAATAAATACAGTGTATAACTCACAGAGAACCATTTTTTCGAAATCGATTCAAATGTTAAGCTTTACACTATTCAAAATTTCTGAATCGCATTGCATGTCAGACAGACGTCAAAGTCAATTGCAACCGCCATAGAAGTCTACGATTCAGTATCTTCAGTCTCAGCTAGAGCAAAATAACCGCCAACAGCGCCTTGGATGGTCGTTGACCCTGAGCTTCCAAATATTACGCGGGAAGTCGGCTGTTACATGTCTGAAAATATTTTTGTGTTCTGTGATACCTACTCTTTTTCCCAAATACCCGCGCCAAACTGCCAATCACCCCTCAATAAAAAACGTTCCATCTGACTGCAGAAGCGAATTGAATGGGGACATAAAAAGTGGCCCTTTTCGCACAAAGCCCACCCGTCGGGTCAGTCAACACCTCAAAACGATCAATTAGGCAAATCGATAAAGCGCCCCGCCGTTAGAAAGACGGATGGCCGTCTGAATGTTTTGCTGTTCCTGCACCTGATGATGCAATTAGTCTTCATCATAAGGGTTACACAATTTTAATTCCGATCGGATTTTTATTGGGCGAAATTATTTTTTTTTCTATATCCAGGCGGGTTTCGTACAAGGGTAAGGGATTAAATTGTACGGGATTTTATATTCGAAATCAATTTCGATCATTTTTTCCATTAATTTTGTTCTGTGCTCCGGTTTGAGTATCACAAACCAACGCAAATAGATAATCGAGGATACGCAAGAAGGAAGTGAGGATCTGAGACTTGAAGTAAATTACTGAAAAGGCCTGTATGTTAGGGTGGATTTATAAAAACTTTCCACAATTAAGACTAACAGCAGGATGATGGATTCAGTTATAAAAAACTAAGATTTGAGAGATAAGTTGTCATCTGTCAACACCAATACTGACTTCTGAACATTGACTACATTATTTGTGTAATCGTTATTTTCTTCAGAAAAGCAGAGAAATAAATACAAACACTAGTCACTTAAACACTCCCTAAAGACATACCATCTGATGAAATACGTAATCATGTTCATTTTCACAGCTCACGAAGGTCTATACTTGTCTGTGTCTTAATTTTAATTAGTGAATTTGGTTATGGAAATGTAAATATGTCAAATCCTGCAAACCACTCGACAGTAATAATTCTTCTTCCTCTTATAATTTCGACTAAATGACCACAGTATAGAGTTTTCAGAAGCGACACCTCAAATCTAAATAGTTTGTGCGTTATGTGATTCTGCTTTTAGCTCATCTTGTGTTTTCGGTGCAGATTACTGTTTTGTGGAATTGAATCGAATGAAGCGTGTTCGAGTTGGTAACCGTGAAATGAAACGAAAATTATTTTTTTAAATCTGAATTTCAATTTGGAGAGGACGGAAGTCTTCAAGGGCCCATTTCTGTCCTGGTAACGCTAAGAAGAACTCGTGTGGGTTAACTGTAAAATAATTTTGATTTACCTACACAAAAGAATATAGAGTCCATTCATTTGAGGTAAATATTTGAACATCATTATTGGGATTTTAATTCAGGATAATAATTTGTGTGGATTTCAATTCGCCTCACGAGAAATTTGAAAAATAAAATTATTTTTGTTCGAACAGGTTTTATCATAATTTTTTTCTTTTCTTAATAACAGTTCTGCCAGGATTCTACATTAAAGCATTCAATTTCCATAACAAAGCAATCAATTCCACAACAAAGTATTCAATTCAACAACTATTGACGAGTATTTATACCTCATAAGGAATTGTTGAAACCTTGTGGAGAATATTAAGGAGAATAATGGTGATAGTAGAGACCTTCCTGTCTGTGGAGATCTTCATGGAGGATACTAAGGGATAGCTGAGTTCTGGAGCTATCATACTATCGTGAAACTGTAGGAACAGTTTTTGGAACGAAGTGAATATCACACTGGAGTAACAAAGTGGAAAAACGTCAACCTTTAGCAATAAATATAAATGTAACAGGTTTGAATGCATTCATCTTGATTGTTGATGTCATTATTGTTTTATACCATTACGCTGAAGTTCCTCTGACCATTCTATATTATTTGATTCCATATTTAACTCTTGACCACTGAATCTACCATACGATATTCACTACTGAAATTTTAATTAAATATTTCTATTTGACACCTGCGTGTTTATTTGTATGTTCAAGAATCTCTTTTCCAGTGTGGTGAAGTCTTTCTACAGAGATTGGCTTGAGCATAAGTTTGTATAATCTTTCTTTCTGTAGATGGCGTCCAATTAACAACATTTTACTTCAGACTTATTCTCAGTGCCATCTATTGGATTTCTGAGAGTTCTCAAATAGCACCGAATCACGCCCTTGCCCCTCTGACAAAAGCTAGCCGTTCGCAATCTGTACCTTGTGTTGGGCATATAATCTGGTATACCTCATTATATGAACAAGATAAGGTTACAATGAGAAGGCAGATTTCGTCGTTTTTTCATAAGAGAATAGATACCAAACGCAGATATAATGCATATACTTGAATAGGAAATCTTTCCCATGTTTTGAAAATATGTTATTGCATAACATAACCTCTCAATTCTCATCAACATTTGAAAACAACAACAAATCGTTGGGATTTTGCTTTCTTTTTGAATAAAAATACTGCTCAAAACCACAATGAGCCCTTTGTGGCATACTATTCTCTGAGAACGTCCTATATTTTCACATCTACTTCCTTGAAGCACTGATTTGGGTATATATAAGTTTAGTACTATTTAACTAATGACTGGTTTCATTCTGCTTTGCAATGCAAATACGTGCTATGTTATGTAATGAAGTACCTCTCTCCTTTGAGTACAAAACATTGGAGCTCAAATTGCCTCTGATGAAACAAAGATTGGGATGTCATACTAATGTTTGAATGGAAAAAAAACAATCAGATGATCTTGTAACATTTATCAATTTGAACCTGCGCGGTGGCACTGATTTTGCGCCTAGCTTTCGTGCTCAATGCGCCGCTGCTGATTCTTGAGCTGAAATCCATAACCTAAAACCTCACCTTCGTTTTGGTTTGCCACGGGTGCTGGATCAATATTTATTGTTTGGTTACTTTCTGGGAAATTATTACAGTAATCTGTGGAGTGTAGTTCTTTTGTAAGCATGAAGCAAAAAATGAAGAGAAGTGGTTTGCAGAAATACTATATGCAGGCCAAACATCATCCATGCTAGCAGAACTTAAGTGAAAGCAAAAATGAATTTAATTCCGATTATAAGAACATGGACTCAGCTTTTCCACCTCATAATAGTGGAATGAATAATGTCGGTACCTACATCGGAAGAAAATAATTCAGACAGCGGTTCTATCAGTGACTCGAATCTGGAGGTCCCATCACGGCCCAAAAACTCGAGAACAACATCGGTAATTTGTTCAAAATTATTTTGTTTCATCTGAAACATGTATAATAAATTGTATAGTGTTCAAAATTCCAATAAAATCGTTTTGAGTCCCTGATTAATGTATTCAATTAAAAAATCCATTCAATTTTTTATGTAATTCGATCACAAAAGTCAATGATATCTTTCAGATGTTATGAAAATATATCTTCGAAATGTTAGGAAAAAATAACTTTCAAAAGTCGTATTTTGTAACATACATACATATTCAAGAACTCTTAAAGATATGTGAAAGAAATTTATGCACATCTTTTAGATACGGTAAATGTCTTGTATAAGATGGTAACTTTGAGATTTCTTTAAGATGTCTTCGTGCTATCTGGATTAACGGTGAGTAATATTCCATAAGATCCATTTTTCTCATTATCCAGACAACCATGGAACTATTTAGTTCTATTGCACACGCATATGAGTCACTCGTACCATCGCTCAGTTACGTTTGGGTAATAAGGATACATTGTCTATAACTCACAAGACCCTGAAAATATTATGTGTACTGTGTATGTGTACTAAACTTGCTGTTGATTGCCTAACAAATCTGAAATCCTAATTTTCTTCCTGACACACAACTTGACAATGTCCACTCAGTTTCCAAATAGTTCGATAAATTCATTTTTCTGAACTATCCTATTCAATGAAAATCCGTATTAAATCAGTGAATGAAAGAGTGTTGAGAGACTGGAAGCAAACTGATATAATACCTAAGCCTACAAAATTAGTATTCTGCAGTTGTGACAATTATCTGACCTCTGTATGCCTCCATCTGATTTCTATCCGGGAATCTGGTGCGAAAAACTGGCGCCCGAGGCCTGATTTACAAAGCGATTTATTATTTACAAAGAGATTTACAAATCTACCGAGAGCGCATCTCCCTGTGCGGGTTTGAACCTAGGAAATCCATTACAACGAATACCTTCTCGTTTCATTGTATTGAAATTATCATTTTTTGAACGATTTTCATGCTGGCTTGTGTGTTTATCACTCTGATAGATCCCTGCTATGAAGAGTGTCTCACTTTGTTGAAATGATTGAATTCAATTATAAAATTTTAGTATCACAATGGATAGATTTAGGTTAAAAGGGTAACTAGAGTCACATACTTCAGGCTGCTATGGTTATTGGTGCTAAAGTTGTCAAGTACATTTTGTTTTATGAAATATTTAGCTCGAGTTCGCTATAGTCAATATACTCTATGCTAAAATCGACATTGATTTATAGTTGTAATCAGCAAAACGCTCACTTATAAGGGAGTGATAACAGTCTTTACTATTCTCGTATCATATATATGAACGAACAATTATGATGCAGTGAAAAATACTCATACCAACATAACTTCCATATTCATCGACTCTCTTTATCGGCTTCAGTCTGCAGAGTGTTCGCATTAAGTGGTGTTAATAGAGACGTTTCTGTACAGCTGTTTTACAGTATCATCCTCTCAAAGCCTTTGCCGATAAATAAACTGATACATGAGCTCCTGTTAGTGTTATTATCATAAACGGCTGTCAGTAGAGATACCTACACTTATCCGCTGTAAATTATTTCAGTTGTACACATAATGTACCGAGGGCATCTTCTTGAGTCCAAGGAAATATATGTCATTGACACATTCACTATTTATTCGACTTTCGAATGAATGCAGCAAAATGGAAGGGATTTTTGATGTGTACCGAAAATAGTTTCGAAAATCTACTGGTCTACGATATAGCAAATCAATGTTATTTTCGCCTACAGATAGAAGAAGGAATAATCAAAAATTTTCGGTTATCATTCATTATTGAAAAAACTGACAAACAGAGTGATTATCTGAGACACTGAAAAAATTTACCTGGTATGACCTGGTACAATGATAAGTTGAAAAAGATAATAGTCATGCTAGGTACCTAAGAAGAGTTCACAACTATGAAGAAATGAAAAAACGTATTCGATTTCTCTTTGATGACTCGGTGCAGTAGACACCGAGCTATAGCATTCTAAAGAAACTACCCTTCCCTAAAACGAGAATATATGAAGTTTCTCCGATCACGCCATAGTAAACTTTCATCACTTCGGAATCCAAGCAGAAAAAGGTTGTTATCAGTGGCGGATCCACGGGGGGGGTTTTCGGGTCCGGACCCCCCCCCCCATTGGGAAACTAAGATTTTTTTTTCAATTTTTATCGGCTCCTAATTTCCAAATTTTGTTAGGTAACGGAAAAATGTCACATGAGCAAGACAAAAAAATTAAATAGAATACATTTTTTTGCTTCAAAATTGAAGAACTTTAATAATTGTTATTACATTCCATTGAAAACTAAAGAGCAGGCTACATTTCCCCATTAGTAAATTTTCATTTCAATCAGATCATTCAATTCAATAACCCTCCAATTCCTAAAAAAATAATTCTCAAGAATTAAAAATAGTACAAACAAGATCTGGATTGAATGTTACCCAAACAAACAAACAAATTTCGCTTGAAACTTTTGGAGTCACAGATTGTTCTTTCCTTTTTTTTCTGGTTCAGTCGGTTCAGACGCTGGATCAAGCCAAGTAAAATATGAAAAGAGAGTCCTCTTCATGTTGTAGGTTCAAAATAAGATGCTTTTTTTCTCAACTATCCAATTGCAATTTTTCTCGATGACACTTTAAAGAAAATTGACACTTGTCAGGCTTATCGAGAAAAAGTTCGAGAAATTTCTGACAGTGCTGCCATTGGATCCTTTTTGGCGCACTATTTGAAAAATCAGACTTGTTACATTTGGGATGAGTATTGTGTATGCCGGTAACGATTTGAATATACTACGTATGAGTAGAATATGCTGTTGATTAGGTTAAATCAACTCGATTCGATTGAAAAAAAGTAAAGTTTCGAACCTACTTTACTCATGTCAATCTCTTTCACCTTTTTTTTGGATCTTGACTAGTTGTTGCTATACGGTAGCTCAAAATTTTCTGTTATATATATATATATATATATATATATATATATATATATATTTATGTATATACATATTATATAAATTTTGAGTTATAGACCCCCCCCTTGACCTGATCCTGGATCCGCCACTGGTTGTTATGAATCTGTATCCTCTCTATCGGAAATAGGACATACCGGGTGTCAACAAATCCATTAGACGAGTCATAACTTCTAGACTATTAGGTGTATCAAAATGAGACTTGGTATAGGTAAATCGTTTATGAAAAGGAGAGTTTTCACATATTTCTCACTATCCGGTCACTTCTGGTTTCACCGGAAATGGCACCGGTTCAACATTTTTAAATGGAACACCCTATATATGGTCACATTTTTGGATTTCTGAGACAATTCTGAATCAGAATGTGACATTTCCAAAAATGTTTACTCCTACTTGAATTTTTCAGAGTCACTTTAGAAATTGCATATAGGTGGCCATGATCGGACGTAAACTAATCTAAGGGCTTCAGGTGATATAGGAAAATTACTATCGTGGAGTTTTAGTGACAAGTATGTTAGATATGAGTAAGACAAGTTGTCGAAATCACATTTTTGTGTCTATCTATTATTTTTCAAATGGCGACCATTTTCTGACAAGCACTTTCCAAAATTAGGATTTTTTGACGAATCTAACGATACTAATTTATTTGCAACTGGATCAACAAATTTAACAAAAGTCAACTAATAATATCAGCAATGCTCTTATATTTGTTTGCAATAACCCAATTTCTCATGAATTTCACTGAAGGAAGTTTTCAAGTGCATTCCTCCTTGTTCAAGACACATTTCAGCTCGTTCAAGTGTTTCTCTCAACACGTTTTGTAATGAGGCGTTATACTTCTAAATGCCTGTAGAATCCTTTCTTCTGAGATTTCCAGAGTCGCTGGGGTGTTGCATAGTAGATACGTTCTTTAACATATTCCCAAATGAAGAAATCTAGCACAGACAGATCTGGTGAGCGGGCAGGCCACCGTACTGGACCATTGGTTGCTATAACTCGATTATCAAAATGCTCTATTAAGTAATCGAGAACGTCTCTGGTATTATGAGGTGCTCCATCTTGTTGGAAGTAAATTTGCCGTAGAACACCTGAAGGTAGATTATCAAGATGGTCCCCGATTTCATTTTTAAGAAAACCTAAGTACCTAACCGCTGTTAACTGACCTTGAAACAATATTGGCCCAATTATTCTGTTTCCAACTATACCAGCCCAGACATTGACGCCAAACCTTTCTTGAGAATTGCCCTCTCTCATAGCATGTTGATTTTGTTGGGCCCAGTACCGAGTATTTTGCTTATTGAACAAGCCATTATTTGTAAACCGTGATTGGTCGGAAAATAGAATAAAGTTGATGAAATTTGGGTTAACTCTATGATTCTGAAGCAACCAATCACAACACACTACTCTTCTATAGCCATCATCAGCATACAAATGTTGATGTAATTGATATTGGAATGCTCGATATCCGTGGTTTTTCAGTATTTTTCTTGCTGTTCCGTGACTTATCTGCATTTCTCGACTGATTTCTCCGTTTTGTCAACCTCAACCATAGCAAGAACGTTAATCTCAGTTTCTTCATTTATGATAAACCTCTGTTCTGCCTCTCGATTTCCCTCTTGCCTAAAACGATTCTCAATATACGGAAAATACTGATGGCATGGATGTTGCCGATTGGGATATTTCTGAGCATACAACTCAGCAGCATTCCTTGAATTTCTGTGACTTCTCAAATAATAACAACATATCCACTTTTTCACTTCGAATATACATTATTTTGACAGAAAATTAAACTAAAATTCAACGAAAGTTAAAACACTGTTATCTTCTGCTCAAAAAGCTTATGTCACTGTCATTACCTGAGTGAGTGTTTTATTCTAAAAGAAGACTTGATGGAAATAACTGCAAGAGATTATGCATCATTCCTATCCATGGCACACTTCACAAAAGTAAATGAATTATTATCAAGTATTTTCCTCAGTCATATGCAATTTATGTTCTTATTTGTAATCCAATCGCTGATAACTTACTAACTAGTATCGTTAGATTCGTCGAAAAATCCTAATTTCGGAAAGTGCTTGTCAAAAAATGGTCGCCATTTGAAAATTAATAGATAGACACGAAAATGTAATTTTGCCAACTTGTCTTACTCATATCTAACATACTAGTCACTAAAATTTACCGATAGTTATTTTTATATATCACCTGAAGCACTTAGATTAGTTTACGTCCGATCATGGCCACCTAGATGCAATGTGTAAAGTGACCCTGAAAAAATCAAGAAGGCGTAAAAACTTTTGAAAATGTTACATTCTAATTCATTAAAAATCTCGAACCGGTGGTATTTCCGGTGTAACCAGAAGTGACCAGATTGTGAGACATATGTGAAAACTTTCCTTTTCATAAACAGTTTACCTATACCAAATCTCATTCTGATACACCTAATAGTCTAGAAGTTATGACTTGTCTAATAGATTCGTTGACACCCGGTATTGATAGTATATAGTTCTGAGATCTATCAAAGGCATTCGATTGTGTCAACCTCGAGATCCTATTGAATTGATTTGAAACAGACCGTGTTCAGAAGGCACCTATTTCACATTGAACAAGTTTTCAAATTCCATCCATTCACTCTCACTGAATTTTTTTTTTGTCCTGTATACGTTTGTTTTATCGTATTGTAGCATATTTGATTCACTGATTAAATCTAGTTCACGGAAATATCAGCATATAGATTCATAATAAACATCTCTGCTGTAGGCATTCATCAATACCAATCAATGTTATGAACTCAAATACGTCATACAACATATTGTTTACCAGGCAGCTTACACTTATTTAATCGCTGCGTACGTAAAATTGAGATTTGATGCAAAATATGCTGTCATCATAAATGTATATATTTTCGGTAAATTTTCCAATTGTGCTTGGATAACACCACTTTCAGTCATCTATACAAATCTAGATTCGCTGGAAGTCTTGGTGAAAAACAGCGGTAGCTATTGAATGTTTGGAGTGAGAGAAATCGAAGAGGAAAGTTAGACGAACCATTGTTTGAAATAAATGATTCTTCTTTTTCGTAAATTGTGGTTGGATAACATCACTTTCAGTCATCTATACAAATCTAGATTCACTGGAAGTCTCCATAGGAATACAGGTTTGAAATATTAAACTGGAACATCTTCAAGTAAATCAGGGAAAGTCGTATTTCGTGTAAATAAATTTATTTAAATATCGCAGAGCGCTTTCGGCTATTAAGCCATCTTCAGTGCTATACCTGCAAGTAAGTAATAGTCAGAAATTGGAAAATTGGTTTGAAGGTTGGAAATGAATTACTTACTCGTCTAGGTATTTACAGGAAGATCTTCACAATCACAAATAGTCGTGAGACATTAAATTGAATAAACATCACGGTCAAAGTCAGTGTCCTTTTGGGTTGACAATTAAAATTTTCCTTGTTAAAACATTGTAAAATGATTAAAAATTTATTTGATTCCCAACGTGCTGCATGCTAAGCAAGAGGGGTGACAGGAAGTGAAATTTGACGTTGACTTAAGGTCTTAAATGATTCTAGAACATAAACTTTGTGACAAATGACATATTAGTGACTACAGTACATAGTACATCAAAACTTCCCAAGGTGAGCAAAGAATTATTCAATTGAGGTTATTTGAAATAGGTAAGGTACGTTCTCGGTCTACCTCCCAACAGAAACTCCACTATTAGAACGCTGAAAAGTGTACCAGCCGTTTGAGTCTAATGAGAACCCAACTTATGGTCACTGACAGAGCTCCGACAGAAGAGTGACCTATGTGGAATAGTCCGAGGTACGTTCTGAAGTTAACTATAGATAAGGCCTGTGAGGTGCAATCAGAAACATTAGAGAAATGTTTGTGCCCTCAGTACGTCTTCAGGACATCGTCAAACTCAACCAGCGGCAAACCGTAGGTGAACACGAAGTTTGGGTCTAATGGGGACCACATTCATTGTTCACAAGTAGTCAGCTGGAGAGAAAGATGAGCCCAAGAAGGAAAACTAAGGAAAGCACAGAAAGCATCTCAATGCATAATAATTTAAATTGTACGGATATCAAGTGCTAATTTGAAAGTAAAGATTGAACAGGGACTCAAGGTTTGAGCCGAGCTACAATAAATTATCATTACAGAGAATTCCAATTGTTAATTTAGTCGTTTATGTAAAGGAATGTATGATCTGTTCAGTTGTACTTGTGTATTTAAACAAAGGGGATTGTCATGTAATTCTTTGTCTATTTGTAAATCTTCTAGGAAATCTAACCTGTTAAAATTTTTTGAATTTACTTCTTTTAAAATTTGTGAATTGCGGTTAGGGCTGAAATAATGTTGGTTGAAAATAATATGTTGACCAAAAGCTGATTTGTCTGGTTTATTCATATGTTCGTTTATTCGAACTCTCAAAGGTCTACGAGTCCTTCCTATGTATGAAGCTTCACAGTCGTTGCAGGTAAGTTTGTAAATTCCACTTTTTGACAACTTATCGATTTTATCTTTTGAGTTAACTAAATGCTTGCTTAAGTTATTTGAGCTTTCGAAAGAAATTTTGACATCTTTTAATTTATTACTGATCAGCCTGGAGACTTTCTGGGAAATGTGTTCATTTAGAAAAGGTAGAGATACATATTTGGGAGGTTCTTCAATGATGGGGTAAGTATGGTTTTGTTCTCTTTTATTTTTGACTTTTTGAATTAAATTTGTGATTATATTGGGGTTGTAGCCATTGTTATAGGCAATCTGTTTCAGGATATTTAGTTCTGTGTTGTAATTTCTGTGTGTGAGTGGAATGTTGAGAAGTCTATGGATATAGCAGTAAAAGGCTGCCATTTTATGCTGGTGAGGGTGATTTGAAAAATAAGGTATGACATGATCAGTTTGTGTGGGTTTCCTGTAAATGCTGTATTCTAATTCATCTGATTTACTAATGGTTAAGTCTAAGAAATTTAATTTTTTTTCTGATTCAACTTCAAGCGTAAAATTGATATTGGTGTGGATTAAGTTGATTTTATTTAACAGATTATTTGCTGTGTCAGGGTTACCTCTAATGAAAACTAGACAATCGTCTACATACCTGAACCAGTGTAGGATTTCGTTATTATTATCATTCATTATGTGGTTGACTTCTAAGTTATTCATAAACAAATCTGCCAAAAATGGGGATAGGCAACTGCCCATTGCTAAACCTTCGGGTTGTCTGTAAAATTTTTCGTTAAAGACGAAGAAATCTTGTGAAAGGCAGAAATTGAGTAAAGTTAGGATTTGTGTTATGATGTCCTCATCGACCAGCTTTGATCTGAGTAAGTCACCTACTAGAGGTACAGTTTCTGATTTTGGGACTGAAGTAAAAAGATTGCTGACGTCGAAAGAGATCATAAGACAATTCTCAGTCAGCACGTTGGGAACCAAATAAATTTTTAATCATTTTACAATGTTTTAACAAGAAAAATTTTAATTGTCAACCCAAAAGGGCACTGACTTTAACCGTGATGTTTATTCAATTTAATGTCTCACGACTATTTGTGATTGTGAAGATCTTCCTGTAAATACCTAGACGAGTAAGTAATTCATTTCCAACCTTCAAACCAATTTCTGACTATTACTTACTTGCAGGTATAGCACTGAAGATGGCTTAATAGCCGAAAGCGCTGTGCGATATTTAAATAAATTTATTTACATGAAATACGACTTTCCCTGATTTATCAGTCACGTGTATGCAGCACCAACAAATCTCACATCTTCAAGTGACCTTGAGGTCAAATGGATACAGTGTATCTGAGATCAACAGGGCCATGAAACTGAAGAGTTCCACGGTTCATAGCAGGAAGGACTCTCGGGTAGTTGCAAAAGCATATCTGCCATATGTTCCGAGGCTTACTGACAGAATTGGGAAACTCTTGGGGAAATATAACATAAAAACGGTTTTCAAGCCGACCAAAAAGATCCAACAAAGCCTCAGGTCGGCTAAAGACAAAAGAGACCCATTGTCAGCAGCAGGGGTTTATCGCATACCGTGCACCTGTGGGAAGGTATACATCGGTACCACCAAAAGATCCATGAGAACAAGGCTCAAAGAGCATGAGAGAAACTGCAGGCTATGGCAAACTGACAAATCAGCGGTGGCGGAACATGCACTAAGGCCCGGTCTTTTCACCTCCAGATATCCTAAGGATAGATTGACTGAATGTTAGAATATGCTTTTATTATCACTTAACGATAAACAAAAGAATATTCTAACCGTCAGTTAGTTTATCTGTAGGATATCTGGAGGTGAAAAGACCGGGCCTAAGTGAGGGTGACCACATGATTCTGTTTGAAAATGCTGAACTGATTGCCCCCAACCAGGGTAACCGTAGCCGACTGGTACGGGAGGCGATGGAGATCCAAAAACACACGGACAATTTCAACAGAAAAGGAGAAGCGTTGAGTCTAAACAGAATTTGGAATCCCATTCTGAGGAAATCAAGAATAACTAATGGAATCACGGCAGGTAGTGCGGCAACTAATAATGATGATTATTCCCCGAACCCGACAGAAGAAATTAACACTCCAGACTACCTGCATCAATATAAATACGCCTTATGAAATCGAAACGTTTAGTCATCGGAAGTGAGTAAGCCTCTAAAGAAGCTGGCCACTCGCGCTAGCGAAACGTTAGGAAGGAATTCCAAAGAACGACGGCCTTCAAGCCCGAAAAAAAGTAGTTATACTAACATGATTCGTTCCAATATTGAACATTTATGGGGACATTTTTTCAAAAAATGTCGCTGTTTGTTTTTTCCCCCAAATTAAATATTTCATACTTCTATACCTCAGACTGCAGTCGTTTTTCAAGGATTTTGATAGTTTTCATATGTTCAGTACACTATCAACTTCACTAATGTTTTTCCTTGATCTGCCTCTCTAGAAGCATTCGTACACAATAATTCCGTTTAAGAGACTGAACTTTTTCATCCACTGTATCATAAACCTCGTGAGTAATGAGATACCTATTAAAAACCATCTGTTACGTATGGAATCCCTTTCGGTGGCAGGCCCAATGAAAATTATTTAAATTTATGCGTCCATTAAAAAGACCTGTATGTTTTGTGATTTTAAAATCCTATTCAGGCATTGTCAGCACACATGATGGATTGTTGATATGGCAATTAAAAGAGGATTATGAAAATTGAACAGTTTTTGGTGACATGTGCGACGAGAATTGAAATTTGAACGTATTGCGGAGAATGGAATAATTAAAACAGATTACAAAAAACCCAATGCATTGGAAAGATATCCGTCGCTCAGATTGTACAAAAATTCGAAATTATTTGTGGAAAGCAGAGCAACCTCTATAATGTTTTATTCAATAATTTTCAAAATTTTTCACAGCAAAAGACTCGCATGTTATGTCTGCGGACTAGGGATTTGAGTCGTACGAGTTTGCTGGAAAGCAAAATTTTGAAAATCATATAGCCTGTTTCGACGATGCAAGTTTGTAGCTGCAACTCCAGAAAATTGCATGTGTTCATACAAGTTTTTCGAGTTGCATGAATCTTTTTTGGTGCGATAAATTGCAGCGACTTAGTTATTTCTATGGTGAATTTGTTGCCGCAAACCACAAATATGTGGTGGCATCATTGTGAAGAATATTGATTTTGAACATTTCAATTATTTTTCGAGACTTGAGGAATCAAGTTGAGTAATGAGGTGATTTAATCACATTATCAATTATTAGAAATGAATTAAATCAGTTGTGAAAATGTAGACGTTCATCTTGGTAACATTCAGTGCAATTTTTTAATATTGGCAATGCAAACTGACAGCTATAGAGACATATCTCGCAGCGACAATTCGCCGCGAGAAATTGCAGCGACAAAATTGCATCGTCGAAACGGGGTGATAGAATATCACGCATCTTGGTCGATTGAGCTTGGTGAGAGAGACAGCGGTAGCTATTGAATGTTCGAAGTGAGAGAAAGCAAAGAGGAAAGTTAGACGAACCATTGTTTAAAATAAATAATTCTTCTTTCATTTTCTGTTCATTTTCTTTTTTTTTTCTATTTTTTCATTCGATCTCTGTCCTATTGAATATTTCACCGCATTATATAAAAACTTTGTTTTTGATGAAGTTTATATTTTTTCATTTCATTTATATTCACTTTATTCTTTCGATTAGTAAGTTACAAGAGGTTTCAATGAGAATCAATGAATATTTTAACGTTTTTCTCTTGGTTCGAAAATAAGTGACAATTGGTACGTCAAAGTCACACAACTTTATTGCAATTCACTCAACCAATCATCAATGATTAACTCAGATAACTGTTACTGTTCTCCTATTTATTTTGTGTATTCTCTTCCCGGCGTTGTTGATCTTCTTCCTGGCGTCGGCGTCGTTGTTCTAGTCGCAACTTCATAGCCTGCAACACTTTCCATATTGTCGTAATTGGTCGCACTCAACAAATCACTAAACAAGTAATTCACAGCTCAATGAATAACTCAGATAACTGTTACTGTTCTCCTATTTATTCATTTGATCGCTATCTGTAATCAACTGACCTCGTACTGCTCTCCTTGCCGCAACTAACTATGGGTTAGCTGTGATTTTTTTTCGTGGCATAGTCAGATTCAATTTCAGACTATACCACGAAAAAAATCACAGCAAGGTCTGCCCATGCTGTGATTTTTTTTTTCGTGGCATAGTCAGAAATTGAATCCTGCCGTTTGATAGGAGCTTATATTGTTTTTTTTTGTACATTTTTTTTCCATCAATAAAAGCCATATTATTATTAAGTGAATGGACGCAATCTATCTATAACGGAGACTATATTGTTGCAGTGCTTCTTAGACTTGAGACGAGCTTTCGAAACAATTGATCGTGATTTACTAATAAAAAAAAATGGAAGCTATCGGAATTTTACTGAAATGGTTCAAAGACTACCTCAATAACCGAAAACAAGTCACAAAAGTGGATAATGACATCCTATAGACACAAAATTTGGTGTATCTCAGGGTAGTGTATTAGGTCCTTTGCTGTTTTTAATTTACATTAATGATATCTGCTTATATCACAACTGTGATTTTATGAATTTATTTGCTGATGATACACTTTTGTCTATATCTCATAAAAGCCTAGATGCAGCTTTAACTAAAATGAATACTTCTTTAGAAAAATAAATGAATACTTGATCGTCAACAAATTGAAATTAAATATATCCAAAACCAAAGCCATGATCTTAATTACACTGTACAAGTACAAACAACTCAATATAAACTCCTGCCTATTGAAAATCAACAACAACAAAATTGAACTTGTAACAGAGTACAAGTACCAGGTACAAGTACCTGGGTTTAATGTTAGACAATGGTTTATCTCTAAATGCACATCACACATATGTGACAAAAAAATTGTAAAGAAACTTTATTTTTCACAAGAATTTCCAGATCACTATATGTAATACGATTATACAGCCACATTTTGATTATTGCAGTACACTGTTATATGGTTTAGACCAAAACAAAATTATGTCATTACAAACTACAAAATCGAGGCATGAGAGCGATTCTGAAATGCAACCGGTATACCATTTATGCTGGATGCTCTACAGTAGTTTTCAGTACAAAATAGGTTTTATAAAGCAGCAATGGTATTTGTTTTCAAAACTGTTAATAATATGCTACCATCAAATTTCAGTGAATTTATTACATTTCGAAATAGCACGCATAATTATAATACAAGACAAATCAATGATTTTCATTTGCCAAAATGCAACCTAACAAGTTCAAGGAAAATATTATTTTATAAAGGCTTGAATCAATTTAATAACCCACTTCAAGACATAAGAAGCAGCAAAAGTTTACATTTGTTCAAATACAAACTGAATAATTATATGAAAATGAATAATATTTAATGATTTTGAAGTGATTGTACTTGTATATGTATGTGTGTGTCTATATGCGTATATATGTGTATATTCGTTAGTATATAGGTCTGACTTAGAGTTAGATTCAAATTTTCCTTGTATAATAGTACCTATTGCTAATCTCATGTATTAATGTGTATATTAGGATTTTCCAACTCAAATAAACTCATTCATTCATTCATATATAGGTCCATGGTTCTGGAATTTTTCGTATTCGAACGAACTTCGACATTTCTAGAACTTTCGCGATATCTTTTTTCCGTGTTTGTAACAAATGCGAACATTCTCTCGAACATTCTCGATGAATAGCGCTGACAGACGATGGGCGTGGTCTTCTTCGAATCACATAGGCATAGGCGTAATGAAAGCCATGGGCGTAGAGAAAGGGTTTCATATTCGTAACAATATTAATATAAAGATAGTTTATCAAGCCCATTTGTTCACAACTCCAGCTCATACTCTAACCTACATTGTAAACATAAAAGCATAAATATACATACATACGTTAATAAAACATTTTCACATATGAATTTTTTAATTTTTTTTCACTTATTTTTAGCTCCGTTTGTCAAGAAATCCTTCGAGTGCGTAGAGCTTTCTTGTGGAAAAGGTGGCTTATATTCTTGAATGTTGTTGCGCTCTGGGGCGTCTTTCTGATTTTTCGATAACGCATTTGCTATTTCCACTGTAGGGAAACACAGAAAAACCTACAGTGTTATCGGGAGGGTTGATGTATACAATCAAGACATCCCACCTAACAGGGTTGGTCTCCAGGCAATCAACAACTGCATATCGAACAGCAGTGAGAAAGCCAAATTGAATATATGACAGCGCCGAAGGAAGCTCGGCTAACATACGTCAGAATACACAATGAGATCAAATATGGAAATAGCTTACCCACCTATTTTAGTATAATCAAACTTATCATCTAGGTACATAATGCACATCAAAAACTAATCTAATTGAACATTGCTTTTATAGTACGGAGGAATATGATGTCACAACCTCAGTGCTTGAACTTCTATAATATCATGCACATTTTATATGCAAATGTGTATATTTTGTTCAATTACTCTTCTGTATATTTCATTCAGTAATTTTTCTATATATTTGAACTGTAATTGTGTTCTTTTTACATATAATAGTGTTCAGTTATGCTGTTTATTTACATTATGTATCACCGACTTGCTACAAATGTACCTGTATATACCGTAGTCAATAAACGTCTATCTATATCTATCTATCTATCATACATATAAATAAATGAAAATTAAATAACATACTCGGTATAATACAACAGATGTAACAAAATCATAATTTCGAATCAATTACCACTCAAGAGAAAAATGTATTCGCCAAATCGAAAGTTCACGAAAAAAAATCTAGGTTCCACCGAGATTTGAACTCGGATCGCTGGATTCAAAGTCCAGAGTGCTAACCATTACACCATGGAACCGCACGCTTATTGTTGTCGGATGTACGCTTATGAGTAGACGAATGAATTTATACAGTGTGAGTGACAGTTACAATCCCTGAATTAGTTGATTTGGTACTAGAGTCTTGTGATATCTCATTCAAAAGAATTTTCGATTTTTCATTCGATAATATTACTTTTGATTCGTGATTTTTTATTGAGGAGTTATAAAACCTTCAACTGAAATTAAAATCGTTGGAAATGAAGATACCACTGGTTAATCTTCCATCAGTTCATGAATCTACCAAAAAAAAAGACATATTCATCTGGTGGATCCTATACAGGATGGTCCAATAAAATTATCCATCCTAAACAACAAACTGTCAAACATATATTTTCAATCTTATTTTATATTGTTATATTTCATCTACTTGACATGTGAACTCCTTTTATGCAAATTGTGTTTGTGAATATTTGTATTTTTTCTCATCATATTTTTAAGTACTATTTACAAATATATTTTTTCAACAAGCTTTGTCAACAAGGAATTATTTTTCTTAGACAATAAAGTATATATCTCTCTCTCTCTCTCTAAATATTATATCCGAAACGCATGGTGTTATTGATAATGTCTCCTATATCCGTTTCTGAAAAACCCTTCACAGGGTAAAATACTAATGCGCTCGAGCACGACATTCGTTACTATACCTACCCCAACTCATGCCCCCCGCAGCCCCCAAATATTTTTCAAGTGTTCGAATATCTCGTGTGATACATTATTTGAAAGGTCCCGTTAAGGAGATCATCTTATATCTTGTAAAAATTTAAATATTTCAAGAAAGTATAAAATAAGAAGATAAAAAAAATATTAACGATAATAAGTAAAAAGGGTGAGAATGTGAGGTATAATATATAGTATGGATATGGCATCAGGGGTATTACAAAACTCTTTAGAAATTCGCATTATAAGAGGGCAACTCATATCATGATCGTAATTAGGGCTGTGGTTGAAATTTGAAGTCACTATAGCCAGATCATAGCATCATGGAATTCAAGTCAAAAGAGAAGTATTGAAAGTAAGAAGGAAGATAAAAATTTCTCACGAACCTTTTTTGTTAGGTAAATATAGATCATTCATTGAAATATGCAAGCTCGTCTATGAAAAAATTCTTTCATTTCCAGTTATTCAATACGGATTATTTTGATTATTATTATTATTATTTCATTGCCAAAGAATTATCGCATTGTGGAATATTAGTTTTCTTTGACAAAGGAAGATTTCATGCTTTTCAACAAAGTAAAACAGCGCTATTTTACTCAACCTACATTTAGAGTTATATGCTCTCCCGAAGGTTTGAATCATGCATTTTGAATACCTACATCCAAACTATTCCAAAAAAATTGGAATTTTCCCATATTCATAAACTCCAAATACTTACTGCTTTCCTGCATAGTATAAAGAGTTAATATTATTACGAATAGCACATGTATCCATTACTATAGTAAGCCCCTCGGTGTTTTGAGAGCTTTGATGTCCAATCTTTCGAGGAATCGCACTGACAGTACCTACACATACCTCAATTCACTAATAACTCTTGGCAGCGCTCGTTTAACTCTTTTGGCCTTTTTTACCGAAGTGCCTGAGATTGATAATCGCTGTAGAATGATCGATATACACAGTTTTTGATCACAATTATCGAATTTGAAATATAAAAAAGACAAACAGAGAACTGTCAATTCTGAATAACAATTGTCAATTGTTTGACATTCTATGTTGAAATGTAGTGATCCGAACTTTCTATTATCGATGATGAATCATTGATAATAGCTGTGAAATATGAACAAAGTTAGAAATCGAAAGTGAACAAATCACACAGAAATCATTTGAAAAACAGAGAAATTAAATGAAATATAATAACGAAAAAGGCCAAGTTATGTCACAAGTCTTCTTTTAGGACATGTAAAGCTAACTCACGAAGTTTAAACTCAGTGTCATATTGGTGAGATCTCACAGTCAGTTAAAACACAATGGAATGCCCAATTCTTCAGCTAGAAGGAGACACCTTCGAAATAACTCAAAATCCATGAGAAACTCTTAACTATTCCAAAACGAACAAAGTCATATGTTTTCTTAGTGCTTTGCAATTGGTAATCAAATTGTGATCTGATGGAAATGTATCCACTCTTCCGCTATTAACCATTGGGTTGATGCTGTCAATGGTGAACGGAAAGTGAAATATCAAAAAATTGACTATATGGAGAGATAAAAATAACGAAAGATGAAAACATCAAATAATCAAGGTAGAAAAAATCAAATCATTCATATAAAAAAACAAATATTAAATAATCCAAAATAGTGAATAATGAAATGAAAAAAGCTTGGAAAATAAAATTCAGAAAATAGAAATGGGAACAACTGAAAATACTAAAAAAAAAATCAAATGGAAACGAATATAAATATTAATAAAATATACAAGTGAGAATTCAATAGTTGAAAAATCTGAGAGAAAATATAAAAATAAAAAAACAAAAAAGCATTTAAGAATATTGACGAATATTGACACAGTATAAAGTTGGGTATATACGCGACATTTTGATGGCTTGGATTGAATTGTCTTTTAGTGAAAACTTGTATTGGAGGAGTAAGGCATTGTATTACATTACGGCAAGCAAATAATCTTCAAGTAACAACGTAAATAATGGTGCGGTTTATATATTACATATTATTTACAATATTTTGGAAAAGATCGTTTTGAAAATCAATAAAAATTATGTTGTCTCCCCATGAAACTGTCATTCTAATATATTTTCACTAAAATGTGAACAAGTTTTCGCACTTCTTGGGTATATAACTATAGGAAAGTTCATTAGCCTGATAAACGGTAAAACCAATCATGCAATTGATCAATCGTTCATCTCAAATCAGCTGTTCTTTTCCTTCTTCTCCTTCTCCTTCGTTTTCCATTTATGACCTCAGCTGCCAGGGCCTTCCAGTCAGTAGTTTCAGAATCATGTTAATACTACAGATGTAGCCCACACTGAAGTGGATCTGGGCCGGACCCAAACCCTACCTGGATTTTCGCTAGAACAAAGTTCAACTGTAATTTGAAGTTAATTAACAAGCACTGTCCTACTGCACTTGAGTATAAGCCTGTTTAATAGTGACATTAATTTGTTGGAAACACGGTCCCAATTCTTACTTATTAAAAAATAATTACATATGTTGTAATAGGTGAGAAACACATAATCACCCATTTGTTTCTGTAATTTATGAATGAATTTCTGTTTTTGTACCTAGTACTAATCACGATTGTGGGGTATCTCCCAATGCACTTGCCTCATGTCTCCCTAACCCCACATCTGACCTAAGAACATTTCTTAATTTATTAACCCACAATTTCATTCAGTGATGTGGAAAGATAGCTCTCATTTACGCGTATTCATATTTCACGGTGCATTGACTTCCAAAGGGTGTTATTCATGATAACATGTGTTAGGGATGGGGTCGCAAGAAACACCCTTTTGTAATAGAGCCTCTGTTATGACATCGTTCGAGCGATACCCAGATTCGATGATGACTTGCCGAAATGATACTATTATTAGCTGATTTTAGTAAAAAACAGTAATGGTGAAGTTAACTTGATCATTTGAAAAACAGAAAAACTTCATTCATTTGTTTGTCGGATCATTTGATCAATTAATATATTCTTTGTAATCGTCTAGCATTAAACGCTTTTAAAATTCATAATTTCGAAACGAAAAGTTTTTGACGAAATCGATTTTAAAGAAAATCTTGGATAGGTCGATTTTCAAATTTTATTTGTGGTATTAACGAAAAATCGTTCCGTGTACAGGGTGATACATATCAGAGTTCTGATATGTCTCACCCTACCCAAATAGCACACGACGTCCTGAAGACGAACCATTTATGTCCCAGTTACGTCGATACGTCCCGGGACGGATAGGAGACATTCGAAGAACGTACATTACCGGATGTACCATGTATGTACTGGTTAGACGTCCCATGTAGGTACATACTTGGTCCCGTTCCAATCGGAATGTAATAAAAACGTACATGCTTGGAAGTACTATGTACGTACTTTATTAAGTGTCCCTGATACGTTTACATCAACTCCTCTTCAGGTATGTACTTTTCGGAATGAATTAGGGACATACCAATGACGTGTTTTTTGTGAATCCCATGTACGTACTGCTCAGACGTATCATTCACGTACATGTTTGGAAGAACTATGTTCGTACTATTTGGACCTTCCAGGTGCGTACATATTGAGTCCCTTTCATATACGTATATTTCGAAACGTTTGCGGGACATAATAGTAATGACGTACATTTTTGGAAATCGTATGTACATACTATCTGGACGTCTCGTTGACGTACTTTTTTGTACATACTGTTTGGACCTTCCAAGTACGTACGGATTGGGTTCCTTTCATTTTCTACATTTCTGTTAGTATGTACATACTGTTTGGACCTCCCAAGTACGTACGTATTGGGTCCCTTTCGGTTCAAGGGGTATTGGGATTTTGAGAGTGATCACTTAGTGTATTATCATACACATATCAATATTGGTAATGGAATATTCATAATGAATTATTTCTAAAAAAATTTGGAAAAATTGAAACATCGACATGTGGTGAATTTAAATACCAGAAAATTACATACAGAATTTTTTGCACAGCAAGTTTGATATTCCAAAACCGCCATCACATGAGACAGTGATCCTTTTGTGTTTTTTCGAATATATTTTCATTGTTACTGAACTTTCTGAAATTTTAATATTATCTCGAACAAAACTAACTTGAAGTCATCACATAAATAGCACCCAACTCCTTCTTAAAAACATGTCTCTCCGTGCCGTAGAGCGTAACAGTGGTCGACAATAATATCTCCATAGAACAGGTCGAGAGTTCAAGCCCCGCAGCAGCCAGGGGGTCGATTTTTGACAACTCTCGTTATTTAGCGAATACGCTATCACTAAGTTAGGAAAGATTTGATTGGCTGCGCCTTAGCAATAGCGTATGCGTTATCATAACAAAGATCGTCAAAAATCGAGCCCCAGGTCTTTTTCCAGGTAAGTATTCGGTTAGATGGTTAGAACACGTGAATGAATAAAATTTCCAACTTGACTATTTGGTAAAAAAGAAATGAATAATCCCGAATATGAAAACTTAGATTCATTAAGTGATATCATATGATATATCATTACGTTGTTTTCGAATATTGAGCTAATATCGCCGAATGTGTACATTTTTTGTGGTCACTATTGATATCATCTACAATATAAGGTTGATATTCCCGTAATATTGAACCAATATTAGTCAAATATGTTTGTTCTACTTGGGATAGCGCATACAGAATGGAAAATGTACATTTTCGGAATGTCCCAAACAGTTCCCCTTTCTGTACATTTCAGGTCCTGTGTGGACTAGAAAAGTACGTACCTGGGATTACCGACTATGCGGAAACGGTAAGTCGCAGGGAGGTCTTATGTACGTCTGTCGGAGACAAAAGTACGTCCTAAATACGTACAATGCATCCTCACCGTACATATGCAGTACGTCCACTGGACGTACTTGTGCTATTTGGGTATATAGTGGAGTCTTTTTTGTATTATTTTTGTTTATTATTTGGTTTTCCAAACCCCCATTAAGGTTTATTCCAGGCACGCTTCACTCGAATATGTCAAATTCATACAGAGTGGTAAAAATTACTAAGACCAAATCAAATCGTTCATTACCAGATAATATTAAGGTGCAGTTGAAAATAATCAAACGAGTGTTGATTTTTAATATGTTTTACACATAGGCACTATTTTCAGACAGATTGATAGAAATGAATAATTACAGGTTTGAATTCTGAATAAGTGTCATTAATTAATCTTCTGCTAATGAGAATATTCATATGAAACCGTTATATATTGATCGAAAACTAATCAAAATGAATACTGATCGCTACTAACATCACTTTTGCTTGATACAAATCAATCAGTGTTTATGTATCTATTCAATTCTCAAATAATTTTTAGTAAAACACAAGTAATAACTCGGAAAGGCCGATTGACCGATTTTATGATTTTTCAAATGACTCAAAGTCAGAATTTTTTGTTGTCTGAATGACAATAACAACAAAAGTGTTTTTTTTCGAGGCAACTAATATAAATAAAGACTGACAACACACAAAAATAATCTGGCAGTCGACACAACAGTTCCCCCTCCTGTAAGTTTTCTATGTCCTGAAACAGGTCTTCTCAAAGTGGATCCATTGACCAGATGAATATCGACTATCCGAATTCGATTGTCTTTAGCTTGATACATATTTTCAATTCTACTTCTAAATCAAAGCCAATGATTTCATGGAGATTTTTTATCAAAAATGAGTTCAGCACCATTCTTTCAAATACATGATATTTCTTGTTGCCATTTGCATCTATTTCTCAAGTCCATCTTTACCAAAACATGTCGGCTAATTTTTGTGCTGCTTTGAATTCAGATTCTCTTTATCCAGGTCAACACAAGACATTGCAGCGTATGACAGTTTGATCAGAAAACGATTTGTTGTGAGAGGTTCAGAGTCGTTAGAGTCCAGAGAAACGTGTATTAGAGGTCGTGAGTTTACTGTTCACCATTTCGCACAAATCTGTTCTCAGGACTTATTCTTTAGGGTAGTTCGTTTGTAAAATATCTTTCATAATCTTTTCAACAATATGAATGAGTCGTTCTCATGCACCTTTTGGGACTGAATGGGGTATTGAATTCTTGAGTTATATTCTTCAGTGTACAAAATGTTTCGATTACGGTCTGGTTCAGATCCACGTCAATATACAGTTCTTCGGGGAATCTTCTTCTACATCCAAATAGTTTCAATAAATCAATATAATTCCCAGTGTATAAGCATTGTTTGAAGAGACTCTTTAAACAATGAGATAGGCCATGGGTAATTTTCAATATGCACCATAACGTTTTTCGTGGCACCTCTTGGGATGTTTCCCGAGATGTTTTCTCGAATCGATAAGTCGATAGTTCTCCCAGAATTAATACATTTGGCATTTGGTGTAGCATAATGTTCGACAATGCGCGCAAACTGATTCAAATTGCTCGTTTGAGTCGTAAAATATAATATTTTTGTCGTTAAATATTGAGTTTTTTATACATGCTTGATAAACACTCTGTAAAGAGATAATGTTTGTTAATCCAGAACTTCCAACTTGTATGCGCCAGTTTCTTCCATCGAAAGTGCTCCAATATTTGATCCACCTAAATATTGTGCCAGTCCATTTTCCACCCTCTTTTCATCGCAATATTTACATTTCGCATCGAGATTCACCCCATTGGTTTCCGCTTATTCGGCAATAATAGTGTGTTCGCGATGCAGCGATGGGGAGACAATGTTTTATTTTACAATCATTTATCTTAACCTCGCAACAATGGGCTGTCACGAGAGGGATGACGAGCACCCCGCCGACCCCTCAGGACCCGACGTTCGGATCTTTTTAGGGGCGCGAAATCAATCGCAATATCGGACTTCTCGAAGGGTAGGTACGGTTATCTCTCTTTCGAATGTAATGTGACAAAATAGATATTTATGATATACGAATTGTCTTTCATTCATTTATAAGTTGGAAATCAAAAGGTGGAATCCCTAAAATAATATCTGCTAACATAAAGAGATGAAGAGATCTAACAAAGAAGTGCTAATCACGAGAGAGCTTAAAATTGAAATAAAGTCTAGTAGTAGAAATAAAATATAATTCAAGTTCATGTAAAATATTCAACTGGATTCAATTATAATGAGTGAATAGTGAAGAGGCACTTATGTTATTAGCTTCATTAGAACAGGAAAAATACTAAATACTATATTCCAGTTGAGATAAATACAATCTCTTTTTACGCTGAACCTTTAATACTCTATTTTTGTTGAAATATTTCACGATGTTGCAATACTTTCAGAAGAAGAAAATGTGTGCATGAAATCAATTTGGGAAGACGACAACATGTAGAATATCATAGCTTTATGCCACAGCAGCTTCGCCGAGATGAAAAACGATTCTACACTCAAATGAATAGCAAAACTTTCGACGAGCTTTCAGATTTGATTAGAGATGATGTAGGAAAGAATGCGAACGAACTATAGTGAAATTTATTGAAATTGATCCGCTTCAGTTTTCAGTGGAATCAGCAGTTCAAATAAATTGTTACTATCCACAAGTCGAGATCTTATTGTTATCAATAAAAAATGAATAGTTGATATTTTATTAATGGATAATTAAATTTCTCCTTCCTGGATCAAGCGGTCAATGTTGTCTGAGTTGTTTAGTAATCATTTAGGTTCTAACAAATTATGTTGTTCTCAGAAAATTCTTTAAGTTATTTATATAAGGTTGCAATTGTAACTACTAGTTTGAAAAAAGTACTCAGCAGCATTGAGAAAATTTGTGGAACTAATCGCAAACCTTTACTCGAATTATGATCGAGAAACAAAGACAAAAGGAAGCGAATTGAAAAAACGCAGTCAGCAGCGAACTGAGGATGTGAGTTGTGACGGTTTGTGTATCTACTAGCTGCCATGCAAATAAAGGGGGAAATTTTTCCGTCTCGATTCTTTTCTTTACGAATTCGCTTCGCTTTGGTGTGAGGGTTCCTTTACACCGGTTACGAAGAACAAAATACGTTTGCTTGAAAGTGGTTGACAATGTTTCTTGCTGAATGGTTTGGACTTTCATTGTCTATATTATTAACTTTATTGAAACCTGTTGCTAAGAACGAAAGGAGAAAAATACAAATCAAGTGAGAAAATCAAATCGAAATCAAATTTTTGGTAAATAATGAAATTAGGGATTGATCGATCAAAGAAAATTACCGTTGTTACAAAAATCGAGATATCGAATATGAAATATGAGTAAAAGAAAACTTTTGAATAACGAAATAAATGAAATAATATTGTGACAAGAAAATTGATGAAAATTTCTGCATAATATTTCATTTAATTTCTTCATTTACATTTTTTGACTAGTATTTCACATTCGATACCTCAATTTTCTTGTCACAATATTATTTCTTTTATTTCGTTATTTAAAAATATTTTTTTTTGACTCATATCTCATATGTATTCATGAACAAAATATTTTCATTCTCAACCATCAAAGCGGTAGTGATACCCAAATGCAAGCGAAAAATATGAATACACCACCTGGGAAACGAATCAAAAGTGCTGCTGACTCCAGAAAATTTTTAGTATTGATTTGACGGAAACAATTTTCCTACGAAATGATGAGAACATTTGGGTTATCATCTTCACTTGTGCTATCTTTGGGGCTGGCCTTTTGTAACTTACAGCAAGTCTATCAAAGAAAGATATCTGCAAAAATTAAGAAAATTGAACTCATAGATCGATATTCAACTTATTCGTTTTTACTTGAACGTATAAAAATGAATCCAATAATCACTTATTTTTGTACTTGTTGCAAAATGAAAATAACTTTTATCAAATCATCTATAAATAGAACTACAGTGAATAATCGTTTGGAGAATTGCAAGTTATGAATTTCAAACCAAAGCGGTATCTCTTTGTTCGAAAATTTAACAATTATATTCATATGCATTGATGGACGTAGTAGACTCAAATGTCCCAGCTCTGTAGCAACTTTTATAATTAATTCCACAAGTATTTCAATGTGAACTATTTATTGAGCTTTCAATGGTTTCCGTAAGAAGATTCGTATACAGTCTGGGGTTTTGAGGGGGACCACCATCAGGATATCGAGAACCTCAAAATTAGAAGGTCGGTTGAATTCCAAAGAAAATTCATCTTATGTTTTGAAAAATTACTTACGAGGTGTGATCGGTTATAAAGCCCCGATTTCCCTATGGGGGGTTGAAAAATCAAATGATACAATCAAACGGAAAACGGTAAATAACTGTTATAAAAAAAATAAAAACGATTCTGGAATTCGAATATTTGAAAAATTGGATTGTAGGTAAATTTCAAAAAATGCCAGAACTCGATTCTTGCACCATCTAACGAAGTTAGCCGAAGCTGATATAATCTGATTGGTGTTGAAAGAGATTTTGACGAAACAAGTTCGAATCAGTGATATCACCAGGTATTCTATACATCTTGGTCAAGGGGGTTTGACGAAACAATATCGAATCAGATATATCACTAGGGATTCTGCATATCTCTCAATATGGGACAACAATTTAGCTAAACACTGACTTGAGAATATCTCCTTTCAGTAAGTTTTCGATAAGAGTCCTATCTCCTCGAGCTGATCACAGTACACGCATCACCTCTAATCCTGACTCGAACGTCATGACACGAATATACAGTATGTTTACCGACGCCCGGGCTACGTATATTATTTGCTAAGCCTCGCGATACATGTGTCAATAAATAGTGAAGTGCATGCAGCAAACAGCTCTAAGGCAGAGCCCGTGCTCCTCTCACTCAGATACGGATTACCAGAGTGATCCCCGAAATCCCTATATATGCATCTCCGGATCAACTCGGTTCTTGTTCTATGGACTGTCTGCTCATTGATATATCGGTCTATCACGTGTCGTTTTATGGAATATAGTGTTGGCGAGCTTTGGAGTTCCTAGATGATGTAGATATTTAGTGTGGTAGTTAATACGATTACGTGGATCACCGTCGTATTTTTAGCTTTTGGATAATTATCGTTTGGTGCCTCCCATGGAAGATGGTTGTGGCTATTCTGTAGGAAAATTGAAGTGAACAACCGTAGTTTTGATTTCAAGTTTTTCACAAGACGGACTTTCATTTACGGAAATATTACTTTTACTACAGGACAATGCGACAAGAACTCGACAAGACTCTATATCACGAAACAGAAAATATCATATCAGTCATACATAAAAATCCCATACTCCTACCTAGATAACAGATTTGGACAAATTCAATACTCTCGTGAATTGAATCCACAAGACGATTCACGCGAATCGGGAATTCATCAGAAATAAATTAATTGTTCTAAAAAAAATGATCGTTTCCGTTAACTAGCTGACGAACGTCAACCCTCAGAAGTCGAAACTTGTGCGAGCAATGGATCAACGAGGCCTTACCATTAATCGTGCGATTACCCAGCACCGAGTTGATGCCAAAAACTAGCTTGTGATTGTTACCCTAATTCTCAATTCATTTCGCTCATTTCTCGAAAAAAAAAAAAACAAATCGGTTTCCTTGTCAGAGCGATAAACTTCATTCTTCGAAATGCATTTTTTTAAGGGGTTAGTCTTTTATAAGACATTTTTTATTTGAGATATTGATAATTCAAAAAATACTGTCTTGGGAAAAATCACGCATTGAAATGTTTTTATTTCAAATCAAGTCTTCATAGATTTTCATCAATTATCAACCAATTCTATCAGTTATTCACAAATTTTCACCTTTTCACAAAAAAGGAAAAAAAATCAGCTCTGTTGTAAATTTGCTCCCAACTTTTTCAAAAGATTTGGATCTAAAATTCGAAATTCTGTTTCTGATAACTTATCTATCAAAGAGTGAGAAATTGTGATATATAGAAAAAATAATACTGACTTGGATGGTAATAAGTAGGCACCCAGAACTTGAAAAAAAGTTCGGGTGGGAAACAATTATATTCATATGTTTTTTTCAACTACGCAATCACTCATTCAGTACCCACTAGAATCAGAATTCAGAATTTATCGAATGATGATCGTGAGAATATGAGAGTAACGGTGTGTTAATTGTGTATCTTTCCCAAGGTGATCGAAAAAACCTTTTTTTTTTATTGAAATATAAAACAAAATAATCATTCAGCACTAGTTAATATGAAATGGAAAATCAGTAAATTTACCAGCTAGAGGGTATCTGAAACATTGTGTAGAGATCAATAATAACCAATCACCCATACGCAAAACTGATATTATTCGAACTCGACGTGCGTTTTGCTAACAAGGTTGGTATCTTCAGAAGGAAATTGATACTGAATCTGAAGATGAGAGTCAACTATTTATATACCTCAAAATATAAGGTTCCTAGTGCAAGAACTGCCTCTAACGTTTTTTGGTCCGATATGGACTTCTTCTGTTATTCTGATATATTTTTCAATGAACTGGAAACTGAATTTCACAATTCAGAAATAGTAAAATGACAAAATTACATGAATGGTGACAAAGGGCCTATCCCTTTTAGCCACCTTTTTTGTTTATGATTGAAAAATAGCTCAGAATTATCAGTAGTATCACACGAAGTCCAATTCGGAACATCAAAGTTTGCAGGTAGTTTTTGCACTACCCCAGATTTCAAAGTAGATAAATAGCTAACCATAGTCTTCAGATTTGGTATCAACTTTCTCAAGATGCTTTCCTTTTTAGCGTAATGCGCGTCGATTGCAAAAATATCAGTTTTGTGTTAGTGTAATTGATCTCTGCAATTCAGAGTTAGGCAAGGACACTCTCGAATTTATTAGTTTCGGTAGTATAGAAAACTGTTATATAAAGTGCAGTTGGATATTATATTATACTGAAAAATATATGCTGATCGTTACCATTTTTGAATGTTCCTCAATGTATGTTATTAACACAATATTCTTTAGAATATCAGTCAAGCACGTCAATGTGTTCAATATTCTTTAACGTATATGCTAAGCACGTTTCCTGTTGAATGTACTAACAAGGATATAGACCGCAGGCATGTGACATCACATGCATCAGCCTGCTGGAAAAACAAATCGTATTTCCATAAACAACAATGGTAATTTGATGATAAAAATGAGATTATAATTGCAATTCTGAGATACAAAATGCATGAACATACCGTTGCCCATTTCAACTTATCATTACTCAAATCTGCTCTTCTACTAGCTTGAATCCACAATTCACATCTCTTAATAGCAAGAGGATTCTTGTCTTTCTATTGTCGAAAATAGAAATGAATCGATGGATTGAAACATCACAATCGCTCAAAATTGAGTTATTATCGAGAAAAAATATTTTGAAATATGACCCAAATGCACAATAAACATTTGTAGATCCGTTTGTTTGTCCAGCAGGCTGGATTTACAACTATCATTTTACTGTCGTCTGTCAGATATGCCCGCGGTCTATTCTTCCTATAAGAATGCTGCCGTAGAACACGTCAAGTACATCTGGATGAGAATTTTGTACTGCACTGGCATTCATCAATTACATAATATGACAACTGGAAACTGACCCATCATTCGACCGCCGGTAATTAATAATCACAAAGGCCATGCAGGTCGAAATCAGTTCATATCGAAATATCCAAATATTCCCACATAAGCCATCCAGACCGCACAGGCACGGCCAACTCGAATCCATTCGAAATCGATGAATTGTAAATAATCGGAATTGCATTAATTTTTTGCCGATATTAAAAATCAGTGAAGTTGCTTCGAAATTGATTTCGAATGGGAGGATTATTGCCTGTAATGGGATTCGAAAGCTGAGCTTTGCGGGCCGCAGCTTTTTAATCTGTTTCGTATTTAGTTAATCAGATCTGGATTCAGAGCCCGAATCGAGACCGGCTATGATTTCAGTGCGATATTATTTCGGTAATTTCGATTTGAATTGGTAGGAGCGACTAACCTCGAAATTGGGAGAAGTCGTTTGTTTAGTTAGTACAGAGCTCTTGGTTGAAATTGAAATATGCGCCTCATGACCCTTATGTGCTGCTTATTGCTGAAGATGCGCAAGTCAAGTTGCAGGATCATTGACTTAGGCGAATCATGCAAATTACTGCCAACTCTTGATTGTAATTTTATCGTCAACTTTGACAGAATTACGAAGGAAAATGCAAAATTAAAAATGATGAGGATCCGTCTCTGCTTTCTTGGTCTATGGTCTCACAATCGAGCATCATACCGGGTAAGTATGAAAAAGATTTGCTGACCATATACTGTTCTTGATATTGCTCTGTATGTTACTAGCAAAAGATTGCTGAAATACTCCAAGAATATTGCTTGAAGCAAATATATTTTTTTTTCAATATTCTGTAACATATATGCTGAGTAAGTGAATGTTCTAGTACGGATATTCTCTGGTTATGCTGAGTACATTCCACGGGTATATACCTAGACACATGTCTGCGGCATATACAAAGAACATATAAGGTACATTGTTTAATCTAGGATCCGTTTCTGTCCATCTCAGACATCTGCCGATATAATCGATATGATCTTCAGATTTGAAAGCAGCGAAGGCGCTAATTCAGGAAGGATTCATATATTCAAAAATTCCACCCAGATAACAATTTCACATTCTAAGTATATTCTTAGCATATCTTTTTCAGTATGAGCAAGTACTATACATATGCGCTCTTATCATTATGAACATCAATAGAACATTCTGGAAACATATTTCCATGTTGTTTATACGAAGCACAATCCTTGTCGAATGTTCCAGCAAGGATATTCTTTGGTTATGCATGGGAGATTCTTGAAAGGATATGCCTAGACGCACCTCTACGGCATATGCATAGAACATGTGAAGTTCATTGATTTTATCTGGGCATCAGATTGTTCCGGATGGAGTCTCCGGAAATCGAAGAGAATATTGCCTTCGTAGTGTGTTTTCCCTGGAAATCAGTGCTCTCTCATGTATCTCAAAGCCGTGCGGAACTGTATCCCGACCGCCTTTTTAATTGCAACGCCGGCCACGCAAAAGGATTGAATTCACCTAGCGCGCACAGAAGGACCTTTCTCTCACAGGTAGCTTCCAGGTCGTCGTTAGAGCTCCTAAACAAATCCCGTAATCCCGCCCGGCAATTTACTTCAGCCAAGGCTTTGTCCGGTCCGGCTTAAGCGCTGAGTTTTATTATCTAGCCGGTGGCCGGACACTGCACAAACTTGCCGTCCGCAACTACCTCTGCGGGCCACTAAAGCTGTCCACTAACTTTATTACGGAATTTAGTGAAATATTCGAGGGCAACGGAGAGCTTATTTCCGGGAATAGGAGGCTATGTAACTTTTCAAAGGCGCTTCAAGTTTGTCCAACCTAAAAGGCGATCGAATATTTTATTTCTAATCATTCGAAAATAAGCTTATTCCCAACTTACTTTCAGGTTGGAAAGTTACAGATTATTCACTGAGAAGACGAGGTCAGAAAGAACTTTTTCTTCCTCTTTTGGCAATTTCCGCCATTTTCTTATTCTTTCATTCGAAACGTGATTATGTAGTTATACAAAACAAGCCAACTGTTCAGAAGTCGTGCCTTTTTTCCTATAAGTGATCATATTCAGTTCTCGTTATTATAATTCTTTTGGCGGTAGACCTTAGCCCAAATATACTATGAATTAATTGATTGATTTTTCAACCTGACCAACTAGGACCAATGAATCATATATATTATAATTTAGGTGGTCCTCCAGGGTGATATAAATAGAACATTCAAAGGTAATTTCTAATTTTTTGCTTGGAACACGTATCGCGGTTTTGTAATCCCCATTATATGAAAATCTTACAGAAAACTGTATATTTAACTATTTTATATCAATCATGAATTGTATTTATGGGACTGGAGTGAAGGAACTCCCTCTCAGTTTCACATTAAGTATCGAAGTTTCTTGGGGTACCATGCCAGTGATAATATAATATCGCTTTTATTCTCTCAGCATAATTTTCGGAGGGGTATGTGGCGGTTTTTCCAGTGAATTGAGAAAAGCGGTTAATACCCCACCTTATGCTATATCCTATATTTGACTCTTCAAACTAGTTTACTTTGGTGAAAGTCTTGGATAGAGAAAAAAACTGTCTCTGGATACTACAAAACAACTCGTCATAATATCCTGTCATAAGCCGGAATTGGTACTTTCAAGTTAGACTAACATTTAATAAAAAAAAATCCATTTTTCGGCACCAGTGCGGAAAATAGTTTTTTCAGTCTCCCTCTATCCGAAGTATACATTTCCTGGCCTCATTGTAGAGAGCAAAGTCGTACTTTTGCTCGTTAGGGAGGAAAAGTAAAAGTGACGTTTGTTACGTCATCAATGAAATAACTTATACGGCATTGACGACCTAAAATATATTCTTCTATTCGTTCATTTATAGAACATCCTGTATTTTGTGAAATGAAACCATTAAAAAAGGTAAGATATTTCCAAAAGGTTAATATATTGAGAAAATGAAAGTAAAACGTCAAATATTATAATAAAACTACAGCAATAGGCTATATTCATTATGCCACAAAAATTTTCTGCAACTCATCGTAGCGCAGTATTGATGGAACAGACATTGTTCATGATAGGTATTGAGGCAAAAGTAGGTGTTAGTTCGAATCCGGCGGCAAGACCTTTCTTTCTTCTTTTTTTAATTCTTTCTTTTTGTAGGTTCTCCTAATTTTAGAAATTTCAGGAGCATGCTATACTGTACCTACTTCTTAGATTTAGGTCTTTATCGAATTATATTTGTTAGTTTCATGGATATTTTTTTTCAAATGTTATTCGAAGGTAGCGGAGAAATCATATTTATAAGATGGTGGTAAAGTGCCTTTTCCTTCCTTGAATGATTACTGCACACCGCTAGGCGTTGGGAAGTAAACTTCATCCTCGTGAGGAAGAGTAGCACTTTGCTCCCACGTGATAAAAATAGCTATCTTCGCACTAGTGCGATAATAAAGTAAATGGGAGTGTACTGTCATTTTAATATTTGAAATAAATATATTCGTATGGTTCTAGTTTACAGAACGACTGGAAAATGAAGAAATTTGTTAGAATACTGTTATAAAAAAAAGTATGTTTCAATCATTTGTTGATGGCCCTGGTATAGGCCTCATCAAATGAATGTCAAAAAATAATAAAGATCTGACAGTTTTTATTAGTCACTTCGGATAACCGTAGCAAAAAAGGAAAATTAAATGCCAGTCGAAACACTACCTTGTCAAAACCAATTTTCTGACCTCTTCCAGCCAAGTTGCTGACAAAGCAGTGCAATACCGAAATCTGACTTCATTGGGAAAAAATTCAGCATCTGCAATTAATTTGCAGAAAGAAAAAATTGCACGTTCAATATCAATAATAATTAATTGTTGATAAGTATTTAATAATAAATGTTTCATTATGTTAACTTTTTTTTTTCGCATGGTATAGAAAAAATAGTGTACCTAACACGTGCGTATAGTGAACTTTCCGCACTTTTTAAGCAAACTACTATTTCGATGTTGAAACAATATTGCATATCTGAAGAATTTTTCTATATATCTCTCTCCAGTGAATGCCAATCGAAATGGTATCTTTTATATACCGCGATATAATAGCAGAAACATGGTCTTATATTTTGTCAACGACCAGCTGGGCATATCTCGCCTCGAGTTCGAAAAACGTACTCAGTGCAATTTTGAATCAAGCCAAAATTAGTACCAAATACATATACCAACTTTTATTATCTTGTATATTTCAAATTATTCAACAAAATGTTTCATTATATAATCATCACCATCATCTTCATATCAAGGTTCACGCTGGAGCTGAAGGCGGCCACCAAGAACAATCTGATATTGCCTCTGGTAAGCAAAAGATCTTGTTTCTGCCGAATATCTAATTTTTCATCAAATACAGTCCACTGAATTTTTCTCGCCCACCAACTCTGACGAGATAATACGATTACCACACACAAGCTCAATATCGAAACGCACAGAAAACATTTAGGTATCCACTTTCTCCATCGGAACCCTTATATTTCCTAACAACTGAAACCTACTAGCCTCGCTCAATTTTCAACAATGGACCGTTACTAGTTGATAAGTAGTCATTTTCCTACGTACAGCATCTGTCGCTCATCGGAGCCAATCCATTTTTATTGTCGAAAATGTCGTGAATATTTTAGAATGTAAGCTTGTTTGCAGCAATCTTCGTAACTGAGATCTGTCCGATATTATTGCAATGCTAAACACATTCATTGAAACGAAGGTAGAATGGATAATATATTTCAACCCCTACGTGGATGAATGATATTTGAAAATAATGGAGTTCACCTGTTTGCAATGCCTACTTGAAGCTCGACATGTATCATAGGAATATTCATTTTCTGTTGATTTTGTGAACTTGTTTCGATTGTGAATAAAATGGTATACCAACCACGGCAAACGATAACATTTCTCTTTTGAGAAATAGCTTACATAGGCCTTCGGCTTCGGTATGCCATGTTTTCCTCCCGAAAAAAAAATACTCATTTTTCGCCTTGGTACGTAATACACAATGTAGTTATGCAAACAAAATCTAATCCTGATACTTTCTTGGAAAAATCCAACCTCTTCAATAACTACGACTTGAAAACAATATCCAAAAATGAAACACTGCTGCTGAAAGTGGGTAGATCTTAAGTGAAAAAGAGAACATTCAACTGGAAGTAGCATTCCTGAAAGCAATCTTCCAATATCCTCTTACCGGGAATATTTTTCTATTTCTCAAACTGTCGTTCCCTAACAACTTTTTCTGGAAGATCTCTAATGTCTCCCTGACAGGAAAGTTGGTGTACAGGCTTTCTGCATCTTAACTCTTAATATTTGAACAACATGTCTAGACAAAAAATACGACAGTTTTCTGTACGATTCTCACCAAAAATAGGTTCACAAAACCGCGACACGTTTTTTGCTTCAAAATAGCTTCCTCAAGTAGGATTCTGCTTGGCAATCGTACAGAAAACTGTAGTATTTATTGTTAAATATGAATTCTAATCAAGTATCGGTTAGCGCAATTCAAATCATCTGGAGTTTTTCACAAAGGAGGAGTAGTTTCCTAGTAACGCCTGAAGGATTGAAAGTGGAATGTTCACGAGTTTGTTGGGTTTTTTTCGTTATTGATAATTATAATGATAAAATGATAATGATAATCATATTATATAATATAATCGTCAGTCAGTCGGTGGCATGTCATCATTTTGAACTATAGGTTTATATTTGATATGAGAAGTGGCTCAGCAAACCAAACCCAATTGCTTGTGGAAGAAACTCAATTGTGTTCTTTTGCCCAGAGGGCACGTGTGATCACAAAGGGCACGTGCCTTTCGGCGACGTTTGACGCTCTTTTGTTTGTTCTGCACAGCACGCTGTTCATTGAATTAACTGGATCATTGTGAACGTGCATGTCCGGCTGAATATTGTTCTAATCCATCATTTATCTGGTAATTCTTTGAAATCTTATTGGATTTCCGTTTTGGCAAGTGGGGAACAGTATATTGTCGTATAAAGAGGTATCGTGTGAGGAAATAAGTGGCCATTTTACAAATAAGATGCAGGGCTCGGTATATTTTTGTATTTTTCATCGATATTAAAACGAAAAACTCCAATGAAAAATCGAAAATGAACAATTCCTTCACATTTTGGACTGAGGTGGCCTTTACTTGATGGAAATCCATAGTTATTACGCTATAAGGTAGACACGATTAAATTTCCACATGATTTATTGTCTTCGCGACATGTTTCGGTACACTGTACCTTTATCAAGCGAATGTATTTAAACACTAAATTATTCTTCGCTAAAAGTTCTTTAAATATATCAGGGCCTACTCTAATTATCTATGATTCCTAGAATAATACCACTGACAATGATGATGATTCCTAACTGATGCTGATAACTGATACTGATTCCTAATAATAATTATGATATCGGACCGTAGTTACTACTTATTGATTGAATAAGTTCAACAAGGGAAACAATTGAGATCCAATTGATCATTTAGCAAACAATTTGAATTTTTTAATTTATTGATTTCCAAAAATTCTAAATAATTAAGTCTAATGCCCTTATTTTCAACATGCAGAATTTCGAAATTTTTATCGAAGTCATGGCCTTCCTCCAAAATATGATTGGCATATGATGAATGAGTTGTTTTCTTTTCATAATTCATACGATGTTCACGTATGCGGTTTTTGAATGGTCTACCTGTCTGGCTAATATATACTTTGGAGCAAGATCCACAATTCAATTTATAAACTCCTGATTTTTCATCTTTTATTGTTTCATCTTTGTTATTCTTGATGAACCTTCCCAACGTGTTATCTGTTCTATATGATACTTTTAAATTTTGTTTATGCAAAAATGAAACGGAAAAAGTAGCTTCATTTTTGCATAAACAAAATTTAAAAGTAGCATATAGAACAGATAACACGTTGGGAAGGTTCATCAAGAATAACAAAGATAAAACAATAAAAGATGAAAAATCAGGAGTTTATAAATTGAATTGTGGATCTTGCTCCAAAGTATATATTGGCCAGACAGGTAGACCATTCAAAAACCACATACGTGAACATCGTATGAATTATGAAAAGAAAACAACTCATTCATCATATGCCAATCATATTTTGGAGGAAGGCCATGACTTCAATAAAAATTCCGAAATTCTGCATGTTGAAAATAAGGGCATTAAACTTAATTATTTAGAATTTTTGGAAATCAATAAATTGAAAAATTCAAATTGTTTGCTAAATGATCAATTGGATCTCAATAGTTCGCCTTTGTTGAACTTATTCAATCAATAAGTAGTAACTACGGTCCGATATCATAATTATTATTAGGAATCAGTATCAGTTATCAGCATCAGTTAGGAATCATCATCATTGTCAGTGGTATTATTACAGGAATCATAGATAATTAGAGTAGGCCCTGATATATTTAAGGAACTTTTAGCGAAGAATAATTTAGTGTTTAAATACATTCGCTTGATAAAGGTACAGTGTACCGAAACATGTCGTGAAGACAATAAATTTTGTGGAAATTTAATCGTGTCTACCTTATAGCGTAATTCCTTCACAGTAACATAATTTTTTTGGATAACAGTTAATAATTAGATCTACATTTACTGGAAGTCACTACATTGCTTATGCGGACGATTTTTCATTGACTGTGTCATCACCAAAAATAGAATTTAAAGGATAACTGCTTAATTACTATCAATCGAGTTTCCGAATTTTTCAATGCTGATAAAATGGAGGTAGTTCATATTCAAAATCGTCTGGATAAAATAGAAACATTTCAATTATATATGAATAAAGTTCCATTGAAAAGTAATAAATGAAATGAATCATATTTTATGATGAATGATAATGTTCAATAACATAACACTGGTATAAAAAAGCAATTTCATGTATAATTTGCAAAGCTCGAAGCTACTCAGACTGTATAGGCTGCATAGACTTGAAAATTTTCAATTGTCTTCCGGAGTATCTGAAGGCTTCGGAACAGTTGTACAATTCCAAAAGAGAATCGAAAGCATTTTTTTTGGGCAAATGCTATCACACACTGTCGAAATATTTCAATGACTGAAAATAGTTCAAGTTGGGTTAGGTTAGTCATTCATTTTTAACTTTCAAATTGACGAACCCTACAGAATTTCGAATTGTATTTGTAGAAATAAAGGAGAAAAAACAGACATTATGTTAATATTTATAGCTAGTTAAGAAAACAACCAATGAACCAAAGAAAGGCCTGATCAGTGGAATTATTATTATTTCAAAAAGGGAGAGTAGCAAAAGAATAATGAGAACTTAGTGGTAAATTCTTTAAATTTTTATTTGTACATCTGATTCTTGGTCGAAATACCCGGACAACTGAAATTTGATTTGCATTATTCGCCAACAAATCTTGACACAAAAATTTGAACAATTTCAGCACCTGTGTCACCAATATCTGTGTTAAAAAGCAATGGTTTCAGTAATGTTTGGCATCATTCCACTTAGCACTTCAATATTATTATATGATGTATTTACAGTATCTGAGCCTTTTTTTTGTCAACATTACATTAAAAATTAAAAAAAAAAAGTGATTTCGATATGGCTATGAAATTTATGAAGAAATTCAAAGAAAATCTGGGAGTTGGTTCGAGATACAAATTAGTCAGAGTGGCAGTTTGTATAATACATACAAACATGAGTTCTTTTTGGAAAGTTTTATAAAAATAAAGGTACTTCATTTTGGATGATATTCACAATTCGACGTTATTCGTATGAGACAGAAAAAAAATGAAATTTACTTGTTATACACACAAAAAGTGAATTTGAATTGAGTGGTAATATTGATAATTGAAGTTTCACTCAGCCATCATTTTCAAGATGATGTGAAATTCAAATGGTTTTCCAGTTTTCCTTCGCGGTGCTTTCGACGTATTTCAGTCAATAAAAGTCTTTGATATGAAGCACAAACAAATGCGAGAAAATGGCTTACTTTATTTCGCCATATGGTAGTCACAATTGATCCTGTGTCTTTGGGGGAAAAATGAGTTTTGCGTCTTTGATAAAGTCCTATTAATTGCCAGCATCGCAAGCATTATGCGCCTGAAAGAGATAACTTCAATCAAAGCTTATGCATACCTGATCATGAAGGCACCTATATCATTGTGAAGATAAGTTCTTTTTTCATATTTACCAGTAAAAAATACTACCAATTTTTGAAAGCGGTGTTTTGCCAGGATATGTAATAATTTCAAAAAACACCGGTCTTGATTTTATTTGAAGTATTGAATATATTTTTTTCATTGTGCTCTTTTTTATCAATTCTCAATTACTCTTCATGAAACTGGTGCGTGGTTTATATCCCAATACGTAACACTCAAAATCATTTTTTTCTGTCGTACACAATGGATGTCAAGAAATTTAATGTTATCTAAAATAAATCACCCTTTGAAAGTCATTATTTTGTGGTGGATGTATTTTTTTTCGTGGTTTTTTGGGCTGTTATCCTGCCACAATCTGAGGAAAAAAAAACATTAATAGTGAAAAACAAATGTAGAAGGGTAGACTTGTTAGCTACACGAAAAGTTGCTGCATTGATTATGAATCAAACCATCACACAAGTGTCTAAACGGTAGAGTCAAATGTCTTCAAGATGAAACAATAATGGTATACATTCACTAAAAAAAACGATAATGAGATTAACTTCATAAAATCAATATTGAAAGAGAATGGATTATCAGACAATTTCATAGATGAAAACATTGACAGAAATTCGAAATCAAAATACACCCCACACTGAAGCCATAAAAATTACACATCATGTTTGAAACATTATGTCCCCCAATTACCTGAAGGAATAAAATCAGAAAACCTTTCAGAACAGCAAAAAATCCGCTCCGTTCAATACTGCACACACCGAATCAACCAACATAACAGGAAACACAAAGAATTGTGTTTGTGGAATTCCTCCGTTGTGCAATAAAAAAAATATCGGTGAAATGTCACGACCTCTTGAAGTGAAAAAGAGAACAGGCAGATTGGTGGTTCTGAATCATCAGTACACATTCTCACTGTCGATGAAGATCACACAGTAGAATGTAATGACACTCAAATGATAACAAGGTAGAGAAATGGCAGGAAATGAAAATTGAACTAATCATGCTGTCTTAGGAAAAATGTATCTCTATGAACTCTTTGATATGTGATAATATCATTGAATAATATGCGTCAGATTAGCTTGATTTTATTCCTTCATGACATAGTTAACAGTCATGTAAATGCACTGGATTTACTGGGTTCAATAAGATTTAATGTTCCTCCCTGTAGAGCTCGTACAATGTTCAATATTCCATTTTTGTCTTAAACTACAATAACATCTCTTGTGGCCAGGTTAAAACTATCCAATGAATTTAATCTGTTGATTGATCTGAATTGGACACTATTCAGGTCTTCATTTAGAAGAAAAAATAAATTAACCAATGAGGCTTTCACTTCTTGTCTTGAAGAAAAAGTCAATATTTTTCACCTGATGTCGGCACGATTGACTAAACTTCCATCACTTGTTGCCTATCACCTTCTGAAACATTGCTTCTCAATTCCAAAACTCATTTAATATCCTAAGATGTAGACCTACTTATAAAAACAATGCGTGAAACCTTACAACTTACAGTGGATAATCTCATGGATGAATGATTTTGGCATGGCTACCAGTCAGTTATTGTGGTTTAAGAATCCGGTCGGCCACAACTGTGGTTATGCCAGCATTTCAGTCCTTCATATATACCGAGAAACTCGTCATAGAATCAGTTTTACCCGAAGGATTTCCTGACTTCTCATCTTTGACACTTTGGCACCGTCCCATGTTCAAACTTATTCTGCTTATTCAGTCAATGCGAGAGCGGCAGCAGCAGCAGCAGCATCTGGTGAAAATCTGAAAAGCCACAAATAAAAAATCTCAGTAATACTTATTGATAATTATCTTTTTCACAGTCGGTATCGAAACATTCGGAATGATCGGTCTCCAAGTTTTAAATGTTATTGAAAAAATTGGAAGAAGAATCGCTAAGGAAAATAATGACTCAAGAGCCACAAATTCCTTGATCCAAATTATAAATATTGCCTTCCAAAGGGGTATTGATGCATTTTTTTGGAACTCTATCATCTTCTGAAAGTTTTGACGAAATTTACATGAATCCTCATTCTTTTTTCAAAAAGTCAGTCCCATCATCGTTTATGCAGTTGGTTCTAGAAGTTATGACTATGGTATATCTTATTCTCCAGGACTCAGGAATTCTGTTCAATTCCACCAAATCCTTCAATGGCCAGTTTGGTTTCGAGCTCCTTTCAAGGAGAATGGTCAAAAAAGGTTTTCTGAAACGACAGATCCAAAGAATCGCCTCGTGTTTCATCGATTACGCCCAACAAATTACAGAAAAACCCTAACCAATCCTAACCGAAATCTTTGAAGAATTAATAAACAGCGAGAAAGCGCAAGAGTCTTGGTACACAATATTTGATGAATCCAAGATTGTTGAAAACTATTTCGGTCAACTAAAATCGACCATCAAATGCACTTATTGTGGTCATTGTTCAGTGATATTCGGACCATAGCACGGCATTTCTCTACCTATCCCAGAAGGAACTGACTTTCTCCAATTGTATCATTTTTGGATTCATTCACAAATGAAGAAATGTTGGGTGGTGATGAGCAACCAACGTGCTCCAAATGTAAATAAAGGCGGGAATGCTCGAAATTATTATCAATACATAAATTTCCCCAATAACAGGTGATCCATCTAGAGCGATTTTTTACAAAAGGAAAGTTCAGAGAGAAATTATTTGTCACCATGGATGTGCCCGTAGAAGGCAGCCGTTGTTGCTCCTAGTAGTTATAATCTCTACGCACTTTCAAATCACAACGGAACTGCACATGGTGACTACGACACAGCTTATTGCCAATACCCATATTCTGGAACATGACACAAGTACAATGATGCCCACGTGTCACCAATTTTCTGAAAATCTCTCATAAGTGGCGAGGCATATGTTCTATTCTATGAACAGGATGAAACAAAATTTTCCATTTGACACTGTTTTATATTTTACTCTTTTTTCATTTATTCATTTATATCTCTTGTTACAATTTATATATTTCATTAACTATACCTATCCAAAGCTTTGGAACAAATACAATTTATGTCATGTTTTTCCAAGTAATTTCATTACGAATTTAAAAGCACCATTCATTTATTACAATTTATATATTTCATTAACTATACATATCCAAAGCTTTGGAACAAATACAATTTATGTCATTTTTTTCCAAGTAATTTCATTACGAATTTAAAAGCACCATTCATTTGTGAATAAAATTATTCGTGAATATTTCAAATTCAATTAATATCTGTCGAATTTTAGAATAGTTGCAGAGATATAGTATGTTTACCCCGTAGGAAAAGTCACATTCCTGGACTGTGTTGTTAACTCTCGGCTTGTGCCTCCAGGAATGTTAGGCTTCCTAGTAGAAAATGTACTATTTATTAAAATAATTTCTTGTATTTTTCAAGATGATTTTGATTCTACAAGTTGATGACTAATTGGACTTGTTCTATAAAAAAAGAACTGTATTTCACTAACGAATTTTTTGGGGTGGATTACAAGTCTGCCTTACTATACTTGTATAGATTCCAATATTGATTATTTATTTTTTCAGAATCTGGTAGATCTGTAATACAAAAAACTTCAATAAAAATTATCCTCATTTCTCAAAATATCGATTTTTTCAAGATATATAGAGCATGGACCGTAATATATCGATAGAAGAATGACAAGTCTCCAACCCCCCTTACGATGTTTCAACGTATGAGCGAGTCCGTGACCAACAAGATGGATTGGCTTCTTCTAAATATAACCAAAAAGTGTCAATTGAACTATATTCCAAGACAGGTCGTATCTGTGGCTAGTAGAACGTCAGAAGCTGACGAGAAGTGAAGTATTTCTTCACACGGAATAGAAATCCAAGATTCATGAGAAATTATTACTGATCGTAATTACTAGCATCGAAATACTTGAATTTGTAGGAATATTTGGTCCTTACATCTGATTATTGGATACATATTGGCTTTCAATGAGAAGAGACATGCCTGGGTTTTCGAGCATTAAATTCCAACAAGTTGAGTTACCCCATTCTATTATTTTCGTCAAGTCATCGTTGATACTATTGACGTTAATGCCTTTCTTTTTTTTTGTTTCTTGTGCTGATAAACTACTGTCGTCCGCAAAACTATTCACCGAACAAGATGTTTCCTCCAGCAAATCATTAATATGAAGCAGAAGAGAAGTGGGCTCCAGAGCTGAACCTTGTGGAGCACCTGCATTCATCGAGAGAATATCATGAAAAAAACTTGCATATTTGGCATCGCCATTTACATTTACACCATCCTCACTGTTGAAAGCTAAATGGTGTCTACTTTTTAAAAACAACATAAAATATAATTTGTGTCCTATAAGGTTGTCACACTGATGAGATGTCATATGCTTGTCATATATACTACTGTCATCTGCCCTTTTGTAAATAAAAGAATAAAAAACAAAATGTCTAGAAAACTCTCTTAGTTATTCCTATAATTAAAAGAAGAGGAGGCATACTTTGCTCCATCCAGAATCCAAAAATAATCTCAAGAAATATATTTGCCAATGCCAGAATAAATCAATATTCAAACAGGTTATGGGCCCAGTAGCCTCTAGTGTTGGGTATAACCGTAGTGGGACTGTGCTGGCGATTCTTTAAAAGTGATCTGAGTACCGGCGTGCTAACCCAAAAATGACGACCAAAGAGCATGAATTGAGCAATATCCAAATATTAAATGGACAAGACACCTTTGAAATATGGAATTTCTCTATAACCATTTTGTTTAAGGCAAAGCAACAATGGGGCATTGTATCTGGAACTGAAACTAAGCCTGATGCTGATGAAACATAATCAGATCAAGTCAAGGCCAGAAATGCTTGGATTGCCAAGGATAATGACGTCCAATACATTATTGTGCGAACTGTGGACAAATCCATTTTTTCTCACATTATGGCATGCAGTACATCAAAAGAAATGTATGACACATTAGTAAGCATTTATAGAAGGGACACTCCCCATCAAAAGCAAAAGCTCTTGCTAGAATTTCATTCATACAAGTTCGACAAAGCGAAGACTACCATGGATAATATCAGTCATCTCAAGTACATAGTCTTCAAACTTTCACAATTCAAAGAACAAGTAACTGAACAAATGTTGGTTACAAAGATTCTTGCCTCACTACCTGAACCTTATCATCCCTTTATAAATGCCTGGGAATCAACACCACAAGCAAATAAAAGTGTTGACAATCTGGTGGCACGTCTCTGCTCAGAAGAGGAATATTGGAAGACAACCAAAACTGACTCAACAGCAGCAGCCTTTAATGCTGAAGGTAAAGCGAAGAGCAAATTCAAGAATAAAAATGGGGATAAAGTAGTGAGTCATAAATGTGGTGAAGATGGCCATAAAAGACCACAGTGCCCACACAAGAAATATTGCAAGACACGTCGTCGCAATAATCATAATGAAGATGAATGCTTCAAAAAGAAAAAGAAAACTGGACAACCAAGTACCAGCTCTGCAAGTTCAAATGTCAAATGCATCTATTGTGGAAGAATAAACCATACATCAGAAAACTGTTTTTACAAAAATGCACATCAAAAGAAAATGAGAAAGCTGCCTTTTTCGCTAGAATTATTGATCAAAAAACATCAATAAATGAAGCCCTATATAATGAAAAGTCAAGCAACATTCTCTTTGTTGTGGATAGTGGGTGTACCAGTCATCTTACGAATGAACATAATTTGCTGATAAATGCACAAGAGTCACAACTCAAAATCTCAAGTGCCAAGAGAGGTCAAGGTCTGAATGCAACATTGTTGGGAACTATCGAAGCAGATGCAGCAACACTGCAAGAAGTATCCTATGTGCCTCAACTTTCCAAGAACCTACTGTCAGTAAATACAATCACTGAAAACAATGGTGAGGTGACATTCAAGAAAGAAGGTGTGACCATCTTCAAAAATGGCAAAGAAGTTATGCGAGGGCATAAAACCTCAAATGGTCTATTTGTGGTTGACCTCGGTACTAAATCAGATTGTCAATCCTTACTCACTGTCCAAGAAGAACAAATGAAATGGCATCAAAAATTGGGTCATATCAATTTTGAGTCAATGAAGAAAATTCCAAGTCTGTGTAAGGAAGTGCCATGCTCACTAAACAATTGCAAACTTGAAACTATATGTGAGACATGTGTCTGTGCCAATCTTATAAGAAAACCCTTCAACACAAAACGTAAAAGGGCAGAAAGGCCATTGCAAATCATTCACACGGATGTATGTGGGAAAATCACTCCACCCACATATGATAACAAGAATTATTTTATGACCATTATCGATGACTTTACCCATGCTGTGCAAGTCTTTCTAATGGAAACAAAAGATGAAGTAGAAGATCTACTTAAGGAATACATTGCTGCATCTGAAAACTACCACAATCTGAAAGTCTGCAAAATAAGACTAGACAATGGTGGAGAATACCGCTCCAACAACTTCAAGGCTTGGTGCAAAGAAAAAGGTTTTAATCTGGATTGTATCATACCTTACACTCCAGAACTAAATGGAACAGCAGAAAGGATGAACTACACTCTATGCACTAAAATGAGAGCACTGCTTCATCATGCTCATCTGCCAGATTATCTGTGGGGTACAGCCATAAAAACAGCAGCCTACCTTCACAACAGATCACCATCTTCAACCATCAATACCACTCCTATTGAAATGTGGACTCATCAAAAACCAGATCTCTCTCATCTTCAAGTCTATGGCTCACAATTATATGCCAAGAAACTTGGACACCTGAAGAAAACCGAATGTCGAGGACAAAGAGGTATTCTGGTAGGATACACATCTAATGGATATAGGATCTGGGATGAAGCTGAAGGGAAGATTTATCCATCTCATGATATCGTTGTAATTGGTATAAAAGAAGTGGAAAATCCTGCACCATCAGCTATCAAGATTGAAAATTTTATGAATTTATCCAAAGATGATGAACCAGGCCAAGCTGATGAAGAACCAGAAGATAACCCAGAAGATCAAGAAAATCATCAGGTAAATCCAATTGTAAATGAACCAGTTATGGAAGATGAAGAAGATCAAGATTCAAGTGATGAAGAAACTGAGTCTGAAGAGGGGGAGTATAAGGAACCTGAAAATGTTCCACTAAACCAAAGACCTCAAAGACAAGTCAGATTACCAACGAAATATACAGATTATGTTATGTTAGCAGAAGAATCTATTACCTACAAAGACTGTATGAAGAGTCATGATAAAGAAAAATGGAGGACTGCTATTAAAGAAGAACAAGACTGCCTGCAGAAAAATCTGACTTGGGAACTAGTGGATTCTAACTGTGCTACAGGTAAAGAAATTTTGACCAGTCGCTGGGTTTTTAAAATCAAGTCAGATGGTCGCTACAAAGCCAGATTGGTAGCAAGAGGATGTCAGCAGAAGAAGAATCTCGACTATCAAGAAATCTACAGTTCTGTTGTACAAGCAAATTCTCTTCGAATGCTCCTGGCCATTGCAGCCTCTGAAAATTTACAAATGTGCACCTTTGATGTAAAATCAGCTTTCCTCTACGGGGATCTGCAACAAGAAATTTATATGCATCTGCCTGAAGGATACAATGTTTATGGAAAAATCTGTAAGTTAAGAAAAGCTATCTACGGACTCAAACAAGCACCACAACAATGGTTCAGACGGCTCACTGAATTCTTCAAACAAGGAGGACTGAAACAGCTATTAACTGATCAGTGTGTCTTCAAATCTACTTCAGAAAAGAAACTATTTGTTGCCATTCATGTAGATGACGGTCTCGTGATAGCTGAAGATCCAAACGAAATGAAGCAATTGTTGTCAAAGATGCAGAAGTTGTTTTAAACTACAGTCAACCTTGAACCAAAGAATTACTTGGGTATCCAAATTAGCCAAAGAGAAGATGGAATATTCATCAATCAAGAAGAATACTGTCAAGAAGTTATTGCAAAGTATAATTTACAAAGGAGAAAAACACTATTATAGCACATCAAGACTACACCCATGAAGAAACAAAGAATGATGAATCAAGCTTCCCATACCAATCTGCAGTCGGAAGTATGATTTATCTATCATACAAAACACGTCCTGATATTGCATTCGCAGTAAATTTCGAAAGCAGATCTACCAAGAATCCTAAAAGACATGATGTCTCAAATGTCAAAAGAACCATCAGGTATCTGAAAGGAACCAAAACAAATGGTATACTGTATTCCAACAAAAATCAAAAAAGATACACTCTGGAGGTTTACTGCGACTCAAGCCATGGAGGAGACAAAAAGGATGGAAAGAGTACCACTGGTTATCTTATGAAATATGCAAATGGACCAATTGCTTGGCGCTCACGGAAGCAATCCCTTGTTGCACAATCATCTACTGAAGCTGAATACATTGCAGCGGCTCAGTGCTGTAAGGAGATGAAATATGTAAAATTCGTCCTTGAAGAATTGATCGAACATAAGATCAATGTTGTTCTCCATGTAGACAACACAAGCTGTATCAAGATGATCAAGGCCAATCAGCTTACAAGAAAATGCATTTATATAAATGTAAAGTATCATCTTATAAAAGACGAATTTAAGAAAGGATGGTTTGAGATCACTTATTGTCCTACAGATCAAAATGTAGCAGACATTCTAACAAAACCTCTTGAAACTGTTAAATTTGCCTTTCTCAGGGAACAGCTAATGTGTTCTTGAAACTGTATTCTTATGTGCTTTCTGTTTTGTGCCAAATGTTTGTTGTATTTTTAGTGTAACATTTTTTTAAATTCATTATTCACTATGTTGCATTGTTATATTCTATCAGTATTGTATGTCTAACCATTCCTTAATTTCAGGGAGTGTTAATTGCTTATCTGTAATGTTTTCTATGTTGGATGTTTATTCCTTCATATATTTTTTTGTTGAGGAAGTGTGTTAAAAGTTAAACAGTGTCTACTTTTTTAAAACAACAAAAAATATAATTTGTGTCCTATAAGGTAAATAAAAGAATAAAAAACAAAATGTCTAGAAAACTCTCTTAGTTATTCCTATAATTAAAAGTAGAGGAGTCATACTTTGCTTCATCCAGAATCCAAAAATAATCTCAAGAAATATATTTGCCAAAGCCAGAATAAATCAATATTCAAACACTCACACACCAAACGAATCCCCGAAAACTCGTATTCGTACATGTAATAGCCTTTTGAATACCATTAACTTGTATCGTTCGCGCCATATGCGAACAAGTGAATCGACTAATTGCCGATAAGGATAATGATCGATTTGGCGCTGCGAAACTCTGCTCCACCATCGGTTTTTCGCCCCCCTAACGTAAGCGGCCGCCCTTGCGTACGCTTCCGCTCCTAATCGTATGAAAACGGTGTCGCCGAGTTGCCAGTATTTAGTATTCAGATAACGCGCCTCGTCGCTCTCATGCATATTCATCGGCCTGTAATTAATCATCAGCGGAGGGTGCGGAATGGTGGAAAATACCCCCGAATATGGACCCCCGAGCAGGGGCGTGCTGCGGAAGACGAGCGGGTTGCTGAAGGGTCACCAGATCATAGATCACAGAAATAAATATAGAAATGTAACAGTCGCCTTCCCACGTAAAATTTCGAAGCTAGGATCAACGACCACTGGAGGCGCTGATGGCGGTTATTTTGTTCCGTCATAAAAATTTGCCCCTTGAGAACAAAGGATTGACATTCCAGAGTCTCCAGTGTATGGCTATGGTATCATGGACTTGGAAGTAAATATACTGAAAAGCAGACTTCTATGATGGTATAAATAATTCTCAAAAATATATTACAGTTTCCTGAATGATTTTCACTTACAATGGGTATACAAAACCGCGACACGTGTTTCGCTATTACAATAGCTTCTTCAAGCAAGATAAATGAATCACTATTCTATAATACGCTATTTATATACAAGTAGGTCGAACGTCTTTTACAATAAAGGTCCGACTTAGGTCCGATATTCGACCCGTAATTTGTCCAAATACTAATTAATTACATATAAAGATTATTCCTAGAAATAGAATTCTTGGCCGGGAACATATTCAACAATGGGGAGTTATTTAATTCAACCTGATCATTCAATAAATATTCTGAATTTTTCCCTCTATTGATTTCCAAACTTTCTAGAAGGTTAAGTTTCCAACCTTTCTGTTCAAAATGCCTTATTTTGAACTCATGACCTTCCACAATGAGGTGACTTGCATAAGTAGAATTTGTTTTTCCATTCAAAAAACTAGTTCTGTGTTCTCTCAGGCGAGTGTTGAAAGATCTTCCCGTTTGGCCTACGTAGTACATCGGACATGACCCACATGTTAATTCATAAACTCCTGATCTTTGTGACGATTCATTTTTGTCTTTATTATTTTTGATGAATATCCCCAATTTATTATTAGTACGAAATGCTGTATTGATATCATTATTTTTCAAGAATCTAGAAATATTTACGCTTGGTTGGCCTAAATAAGTTATGGTTCTGTAAATATCCGGCTCGGTATTTACTACTGGATACACCAACTTGAGGGCTTGACTATGTAATTTCTTCCTCACAAGTGAGTCTATTAACTGACCCTCATATCCATTGTTAATCGCAATCTGTTTTATTATATTAAGTTCATTAACATAATTCACATAGGCCAACCAAGCGTAAATATTTCCAGATTCTTGAAAAATAATGATATTAATACAGCATTTCGTACTAATAATAAATTGGGGTTATTCATCAAAAATAATAAAGACAAAAATGAATCGTCACAAAGATCAGGAGTTTATGAATTAACATGTGGGTCATATCCGATGTACTACGTAGGCCAAACGGGAAGATCTTTCAACACTCGCCTGAGAGAACACAGAACTAGTTTTTTGAATGGAAAAACAAATTCTACTTATGCAAGTCACCTCATTCTGGAAGGTCATGAGTTCAACCACGAGTTCAAAATAAGGCATTTTGAACAGAAAGGTTGGAAACTTAACCTTCTAGAAAGTTTGGAAATCAATAGAGGGAAAAATTCAGAATATTTATTGAATGATCAGGTTGAATTAAATAACTCCCCATTGTTGAATATGTTCCCGGCCAATAATTCTATTTCTAGGAATAATCTTCATATGTAATTGATTAGTATTTGGACAAATTACGGGTCGAATATCGGACCTAAGTCGGACCTTTATTGTAAGAGACGTTCGACCTACTTGTATATAAATAGCGTATTATAGAATAGTGATTTATTTATCTTGCTTGAAGAAGCTATTGTAATAGCGAAACACGTGTCGCGGTTTTGTAAACGCATTGTAAGTGAAAATCATTCAGGAAACTGTAATATATTTTTGTTAATACTTATGGATTTTCATCAAGTATCGGCCAGTTCAATTCAATTCAATAAATAATTCTATTTGACTATCTGCTTTACAATGCGATTTTTAAATTACGAATAGTGTGAAGCATACGTTCTCTGTAACTTATGAGCTGTATTTTATTCAGGAAGTGGATGAGGACCAAATGAAAAATTCCCCAAAAAATGCAGAAGAGTCATCGTTTTTCCTAAGTCATTTTCCATACTTGGATCGAGTGAAATCCCAATCCAGATTTCGTGCTCGAATGGTATTTTTTGTATTTGACAATGTCACGTACTGAAAAAGTAATTACGTAACGCTCTCATTCCTTTCAAAATTCCAGGTAAGTTGAAGAAAATGGTGAATTCTTTCGAGCTGCATCGTATAACGTAAGTCGTCGTAGGGTACGTAATGCCATATTTTCCGAAGAGAATGCTTCTCACATATAAGATGCGTAGTGAGTTAGCTGATGGTTAGCTGGCGAGATAGATTATGTTTTAAAAGGTTTGTTTCTATTTATGGTTTCTATCGATCAATCTCCAAGTATGGAAAATCTGCCCTAACGTCGATAATACAGAATTTTGCATTTCTATTCTGTACAATTTTTTTTCATACATTCAGTTTTGCTGTATTGGAATTTGAAATCATGATCGTAACGCCACGTTTCAACAATTCAAGAAAACTTTGTCGACTATTGCTGTTTGAAGTTAAGACTATGGCGTTGTTTCAATTTCCCATTCCGTAAAATTTTGTGAGCTACGAGGGCGTGGGTCACTGTAAGAATGAAAATATCCCCATTGACAAATTCAAATCTGTCAATGCCAGATGAAAATATGTCAATGACAGATTGTAACCTGTCACTGGAAATATTTTTTATTTTGACAGTGACCCTAATACGCCGTCGTAGTGAGCGACTATCACACTTTTTATTTTTTCATTGTTTTTTCTCTTTTTATGTGGAAGTCAACCATGAATTGTGCTTGATAAACAGTAAAAATTTTAATCATATTCCAAAATTTCAAAATAATATCGCAGCGCCAATTTGACAAAGACTTCAATACTTTGACATTGTTTGAAACTTTTCACCAGAGGGTGTATCGCTTATCTTGACTCGTGCTCCATCTGTTTGCATAAAAGTACACTGGGCGATTTGGTTTTTGATTGTGAACCTCAGCTACTTATACCATGTTACAATGATTTTACCATTGTATTTTACCGATATATTGTGTGAGAGAAGACTTTCTATCAAACATTATTCCAATATTTCTCATTTCGTATTGGCTCCTGAGATCAGTAATAGTGTATTTCATTAGGAGTCGAAAAAATTGCAACCATTGACAAAGCATTTATGGACGTATAATGAGTTTTTTTTTTCATTATATCTAGCTGGAAACCACTGATTGTGAAGAAAAGTTTATTCTTGAAGATTAACGATCAAGAACAAGCATTTTTCATTATCAAGTTGATAAAGGAATATACAAACAATTATCGATTTCTAGATAACTGTTTTCGACATTATTTCATTTTGAAATGGGTAAAATTCCGTTAATCGAGCTCCACCTCGAAAATGAAAAATTTCTGGTGGAACTTCCGTATTTTGGCCTCCTGAACAAAAAATTCAAATGAAATTTTTGGGGCTCTCAACTCGTCTCGGATATACTGGGGGGCCGTATATCCGAAGACAGGAAATCGGGGTTTTACGCCTATGTTTGTTTCTCAGCCAATTCCGCTCTTTCTATCAGCACAATATACACATTCTATATCACCTTCTTCATCACTTTCCAATCAAATTATCAGCATTTTCCACTACAAAACTCTTAAATGTAAATCGTCATAGGAATTCGAGGTTAGCAAAACAGTAGAACGCGCAAAATATGTGATGTAGAATGTGTGCTGATAGAAAGAAGGAGAAATTTCGAGCGGAATTGGCTGAGAAACAAACATAGGCGTAAAACCTTGATTTCCTGTCTTTGGGGGCCGTATCTCCGAAACGAGTTGAGAGTCCCAAAAATTTCATTAGAATTTTTTGTTCAGTAGGCCAAAATACGTAAGTTCCACCAAAAATTTTCTATTTTCGAGGCGGAGCCCGATTAACGGAATTTTACCTTGAAATGTAAGCAGCTAATGACACTAGCGCACCGTGAAATTTTTCGTCCAGGTGCAACGAAAAGGCCCACCTCCGGCCTCTAAATAAGCAAGTAAATATAGTGTTCAATGAAAAATACATTTCGTCATTCTTCCACTCTATTTGTCTTACACTGGAGAGGTAAATTATCCATGCCTTTCTAAAACAATTTACATCTTGTGATTGATTATTTGCTAATGCACTTAGATCGTGAAGTTGTGATTCAGAAATAAATATCGTTACTAACCTTGTACTACACCAGAAGATATACATACATTCATTACATGGGATTCTGCTACTTTCACATATACTGACTTCAGTCTTGTCGGCGTTTTCAGCTCGAAGAAGGGGGACCAATAATGGTCCACTCTTTTTGAAGCTTATGGAAAATATATATGGAAAGAGTCAATTGGGCCCTGTGAATTTTTTTGTAGTTGATTATTAGAACTTAGTTCGCACAAGAATCACGAATACTTCTGAAAGTTGCTCGTATGGCAGTCGATGATCAGTCCTGAATGAACGAACGAAACGATTATTTTAGGGCATTTTCTATATTCAACAGCTTTGTTTGTTTCCAGTAACTGAGAAAAAAATCCCATATTCAAAAATATTGATGGAAATTTCGAATTGAGATCGAAGCACCACTTTGGAAAATAAATTCAACTGATTTGCACCACTTTGAGAACTTTTCCTCATTTAGGCTTAGGTCCCTGACATTTGTGACATTGTTTGAAATTTCAAAAGTATCCGGTAAGCGAATATCATCGTTTTCAGTATTTTTTCACTTTATAATAAAAGATAATCATGAATTGTGCTTGATAAATATATTAGAAATAATTTTACCATTCGTAATACCGTGCCCCAGAATTACATAGAGTACCAATCGAAGTACGTTTGTACTCCCAATAAAAATTGATATAGACAACTGGTTGCAACTGGTTTTCTTTCTTGGGAACGAAAGCCCATCGGACATTCCCTTCCAACAGGCGACAGTTGCAGTTCCCATCGAGAGTGTTTCCCCGGCGATCGACAAATCAAACTTTTTCATCAAAAATGGGCGTAAGGGCGGAATGTGTTTATTTACATCGTTACGCTACCCTACCCATTATAACCTCGATGAAGTATACATAACTGCAACTCCAAATACGATCTACAGCCCGCGATCTGAATTGTATGAGGTAGAGACTGCCAACTCCACAAAGGACCCCATTGTGATGTAAATGCGGCTCTGGTCAGGATATATACGCGCCGGGATAGCGAAAGGATCCTCGCATTGTGCCTCTAACGCCCTGGATTACCGCTGTTTATAACTGCTGCACTATTGTTCCTTTTGCTGGTATTGTGTCTTTGAGGCATTGTGTGCCCGAATTAATGGACATCGAATGGCGTGTATCTCAATGTATCACATAGATGTACTCAACATTGTTCGCAACATTGGCCTCCAAACCTGAACGATGCGATGTTTACAAACACGAGTGATCTTCTATTCGTTAGATGAATACATGCAGTCTCTCAAACCACAAAGAACCCCAATCAACATATACTTCCTCTCCAAATGTGTGATAAATACGCAGCTAGCTCATGGGTGATGTTATGTTTTTAGTTATTAGAGCTGAATGAATAATAGACTCTCGACAAAAACTTTTTATTTTCACTTTTTGTGACTTTTATATCAACAACATTTTCAACTTCTTTCTATTATCTTATCCGTTACCAAAATGATATTGACAGTAAATAACACAGAATGTTCGATGAATAGGCATGTGCCTTCACATAACAAGTGTTATGTTTAATTCAGTTTGTTTCCCCCTTTAACCAAAGAAGTTGGATCACAAGCCACCATTGCCCAACAAAAAGCAAATATATTTGCAAATATGTTTGCTGGAAATTCTACTCTGGACTTATCGGTAAAATATCCTCCGAATATCACGCCTGCCGACAGTCATATGTCTGAGATAATTTTTCACCAGTCGAATATAAGAAATATTTGAATGGACCTGAAGACGAATAAGGCTTGCGGATCTAATGGAATTCCAGTTTTTGTTCTGGAAGCATGTGCCCCCGAATTGACACCAGTACTTTGCGAATTTCAACCTCTCATATAACTTGGGGGTTTTCCTAAGTCCTGGGGGACAGCAGGAGTTCAGCCAGTTTCTAAAAAGGGGAAGAAAACTTCACCTTGTAATTACAGACCAATAGCATTGCTTTCTATCATTTCCAAAGTCATGTAAAAAGCAATCAATATGAAGCTTATCAATATCTAGAGAAATTAGAAATAATTAATGATCGACAATACGGATTTCGCCATCATCGATCAACCACTGACTTATTGGCTTATGTTTCTCAAATTTGGCAGCATTCAATCGAAAAACGATAACTGTTGAACTCGATATTTTAAAAGCGTTTGATCGAGTTTGGCATCGGGGTCTCCTTTCTAAACTGCCGTCTTATGGTTTGCCTCCTCAGTTCTGTGCTTTGTTGTCTCTGTATGTGGTTGTTGATGGAGTATCATCTGATATTCTCCCAATGAATGCAGGTGTTCCACAGGGTTCATTTCTGGCGCCCACTTTGTTTCTGCTTCATATCAATGACTTGCTCGAGAAAACATCTTGTTCAGGACAAAGTTTTGCAGACGAGAGTACTCTTCATGCTAGTTTCTCTTCCAGAGTCTCCATACCAGCTCGAGAAACAAAAAATCAAAGAAACATTCACATCAATAAAATTAACGATGACTTGGTAAAAATGATAGAATGGGGTAACATGAACTTGGTGGAATTTAATGCTAGGAGAACCCAGGCATGTCTCTTCTCAAGGAAAGCCGATCTATCAGCATCTAGTATTCAGATGTCAGGAGTAACTATTCCTACAAAGTCAAGTATCTCGATGCTAGGTATTACGATCAGAGATAATCTCTCACGGGAAAATCATGTGAGATCGATCGCTAAAGGTGCTTCCCAGAAACTTTGATTTCTATTTCGTGCGAAGAAATACTTCACTTCTCGTCAGCTTCTAATGATCTACAAGGCTCAGATACGACCTGTCTTGGAATATAGTTCTCATGTGTGGAGTTCGGCACCGAAATATTCATCGAGGCTTCTCGATTCTATTCAGGGGAAGGCAAACCGTCTTGTTGGTGATTCTTCGCTCACAGGCTCACTGACTTCATTGGAACATCGTAGAAGGGTCGGAGACTTGTCTATCTTCTATAGACATTTTCACGGTCTGAATTGTTATCAATCGTCCACCCTTGGCAATATCTACACGAATGACTCGAGTACAGAATTTCCACCCCTTTGTTGTAAATTTGGAGACCTGTCGAACCTCTCTTGCTTAGAGAACTTTTTTCAATAGAACAGCGGAGCTTTGGAACTCTTTGCCGAAAGAGGTTTTTTTCTGAGGTTTACAAACTTCAAAAATTCAAAGTGAATGTTAATTCGTATCTCCTGTCCCTTGATTCACGCGGTGTCCTTTGAACATTACACGGCTTCCCTTTCGTGTGAATCTGCATATAAAAATCAAAGATGCATGAAAACCCTAGTGCCTTGACTTATACCTAAAAATTGTAAGTCCAGGTTCTCGATCTTTCGCATCCTTGATTTTGAACAATTTCAAATATTTTAACGATATTGAACTAAGCGATCCACCTAGTATAGTTAATGCATTTGCCGAGTTTTTCGAAAGTGCCTACTCCCCTATATCAGACCCGGTAGCCAACATATCTAACGCACCAACCAATTATCCAACCATCTCGGTAAACTCATTCACAGAAAAGGAGGTTCTAAACGGTCTAAAGAAACTCAAAGCCAAACTCACATCCGGACATGACTCTATCCCAAGCTTTCTGGTTAGAGACTGCGCTGCAATCTTAGCCAAACCTCTTCAGTCCATTTTTAATCTTTCCTTGAAAACCGGATGCTTTCCGGACAGATGGAAAATCGCCAAAATTTGTCCAATTTTCAAATCAGGGGCAATTAATAATGTCGAAAATTACCGACCTATCACACTTCTCTCCAACTTCGCAAAGGGTTTTGAGATATGCCTTCACCACATAATATACCCTAAATTAAAAAACATAATCTCACTCGACCAACACGGTTTCATGAGCAAGCGATCTACTGCCACGAACCTCATGTGTTTTACCCAGTCAGTGAGCATCGCTCTCGACAATCATTCTCAAGTGGACACCATTTACACCGATTTCTCGAAGGCATTCGACAAGCTCGATCATCAAATAATCTTGAGCAAACTTAACCAGTATGGCTTTAACACACAACTTATTATCCTATTCCAATCTTACTTGAAAAATCGTAAACTCTTTGTTGAATTTAGAGGCCACGTATCTCATCAATTCATAGCGTCAAGTGGTGCCCCTCAAGGCAGTAATCTAGCCCCACTCTTGTTTTCGATCTTCATCAATGATATTGGGAACAACATTTCAAGTAAAATGCTGCTGTTCGCAGATGACTTAAAAATTTTTAGAAGTATCGAATCAATTCATGATTGTCATACATTACAAAACGATATTCATAATCTTCACCTTTGGTGTATCGAAAATAAACTTCCATTGAATATCAAAAAATGCAAATCCAATACGTATTCCTTGAAAACGTCAGCTATTGAGTTTTCCTACTCTATCAACAATATTACCTTAGAGTGCAGCCAACAAACTAAAGATCTCGGGATTGAATTTGACCCCAAACTCAATTTCTCCAATCACTACAACAAAATATCTTCTTCCGCAAAGAGAATGATAGGAATGATTTTCCGCACATGCAAAGACTTTCAAAACAAGGACTGCTTCATTGCCTTATATAATGCATTTGTCAAATCTAAGCTGGAATATTGCTCTCTGATATGGTCCCCACTGTATAAATGTCACATTGATCAAATAGAATCAGTACAAAGGTTCTTCTTGAAATACGTGTCATTCAAGTTAGATGGGGTCTATCCTCCTCAAGGTTATGACAACAACTTGCTGCTCGGTAGATACTCTTTTTTGTCTCAAGAAAATCGTAGATCATATTGTGCTTGCATATTCCTCTTCAAACTAACAAACAACCTAATCGACTGCCCTGAATTACTGGAACAAGTAAACTTTCATATCCCTCGTAGCAACTGCAGACAGAAACCATGCTTTTACTTACCTAAGCCCAACACCAACATTCTCGTAAAATCTCCGTTGTATGCAACATGTAAAATAGTAAATGAAGTGTGTTCTGGAATCGACATGCATAATGAACCAATAGGTTCTTTCAAGAAAAATTAAAACAATTATTGTATATAAAACAATCAACCCCATGTTCTCTATCATAATTGCATCACAACTACATTAAAATCATCCTCATATCCTATTTTTGTATCTACACACATTTGCACTATTTGTATTTGCATCATCTGTACTATTTGTATTGAAATTTCTGTATTATTCATACCATTTCTACTCGTATTATCTGTAGAATTTGTAGCTGGATTATCTGTGTTATTTGTACTTGTATTTCTCAACTGAAACACTTAATCTGTCTTGTAATTGGGATTTATCCTGTTTGGACAATAAATGTATTTTTTTTTTTTTTCAACTTAAGAATTCCCTCCGAGATATTCCCAACAGAGACACACTTCATGAATCTGGTACGGAACGTCACATTTCCTGCACGCCCGACGACAGTTTTGTAGGCATTTAAAAACACACTGGAAAGAAATTTTATTCCATGATTTCAAATTATTGTTTTCAAATGCTTTTTTGCATGCATGTAATAAACATCAAACGCTGGAAAAATTATGTTGAACTGCGAAATTCTGGAAAACGATCAGTAGATCACACAAATATAACTTCTACCCAGGTAAGTTGAGGAAGGCCATTCAAGGTGAAGTTTGTTTTCGTCATCGTTAGAATAATCTCGCGTTCTATTATCTATTGAAAATAATTTTGATTCTGGGATTTTCAAAACTATCTTGTAGTTTCGAAAAATGTCTTGAAACTATCATATATTTTCTAACACTAAGGAATAAGTTACCTGCGGTAGCTACTCGATATATTATGGAGATGGATATTAGATTCGGCACTATTGACACTACAAACAATTCAAAATGCTTTATTCTAAAAGTAACTGGAGCAATAGTAACGATAAAAACGTGGCAAGTATAACGTGAAATGAATCGAACAAAACTAAATGCGGTAAAACTTCGGTCGCAGTGAGCATATGAATTTAAAAAAAAATGTGGAACTCACCTAATTCGGTCTCCAAAAAAAATCCAAATTTTAGGCGGTCAAGTCTATTCTCGGAGATACAGATCCATTTTATTGTAAAACTTCACCATTTTTCACATCAAATTTTCGTTTTGAAAACAAACAAAATTTGTCCTTATTTGGATCATAACACCACACACTCCCTCATTTATTCGTTAGTAACATTTTTAATCAGAAGAAACCATTATGTTTTCAAAAAATCCAACCTCCTCTGAATCGTTACCAATTCGTCAGAATATCATAATTCAATCAGAGTCAATACTGATTCATTTGCAATATGTTGCCGCCCTCATTGTTGTTGAGAACTGAACATATTTATCGAAATGATTAAGGCTTTCGCGGCCGAGATTTTCAGTATCACTACTTTGGTTCGGGTTTGAAGGCCGTCGTTTTCTGGAATTTCTTCCTGACGTTTCGTTGGCCACTCACGCCAGAGAAACACCAGGAAGAAATTCCGAAAAACGACGGCCTTCAAACCCAAACCAACTAGTTATACTGAACATAATATGTATGTTGACTACTGAAGAAGATTTGATTTTTCGAAAAATTATTTTTTTTCTGCTTAAAAATGTTACAAACCAGTAAATTATGGCGTGTGTGTGGTGTTATGATCAACAGAAGTCACATTTTGAATGTTTCAGAAGACAGAAAATGGTGAAGTTTTACAACAAAATGTACCTGTATCTGTGAAATAGACGTGACCGACGAAAATTGTATTTGGGTTTTTTGTAGAGGAAACCGAATTACGTAAGTTCCACGAAAAATGTTTCATTGTATTTTTTTTTCTCCGTAAAGGTTGAAACTGCAATTGGGTTACTAATATTAGTGGTATAATAATAGAAAGTTTTATTCTTCAATTTTCAAATGATGAACGCCTATGGGATCTGTCGAATAAGAGGAGAATAAGATATGCTGGTCTATTTCGAAAGAAAAATCAATTCTAGTGTGTCTCCATTTAGTATTTTCGAGGCAGTCACTACAAATACATGAACCTAATAATAATTTTTGAAGGTTTTTCGAAGAATAACTTTTAGAAAGGTAGGAATGAACCTTTTTCACATCAAGGTATTATTTGAAAAGGAGCATATTATGAAGGTACTATGCCAAATACTGAATGAATACATGTGTTCACAATCAACATAATAATTGAGATATTGCAAGATAAGTTTCTATCGAGATTCTGTGATTTATATTTCGCTACTTTAATACCAAATAAATGTTCTAAATGCATTTTTCTTCACTTGATGGAATAAATCTGTGGTTTTATGGTATGAATGGGTATATTTGTATTATACTGTCCGTAACTGACTAATAAAAAGTAATCCATTTCATTATGACCTTTTTCTTTGAAAAAGTCAGCTCCGGCAGCTGTTGGTTTGGTGAGCATAAGGCCGTAGTTCAAAATGAAAAAAATTTAGTTGAAATGTTCAATGAGATATTCGGTTTTGTAAAAGGAAACAAAAATACTAATTATTTAGATGTTATGCAACCTGAAAAAGAAGTTGGGTGGAAAAAAAGGTACTCACAATACTCAGTGCACTTTTTTATTATATCTAGTATGTACAAAGATTCATATTACAGCAGAATTCGAACAGTCGCGCATTATTCAATCGTAATCATATTACTTATGTACAAAAACTCACATAAAGGGATAAAAAGCGCAATACCAACTAGCTGTCTTATGTAGAAAATTCAACTCGTCTCAAAAATACAATTCTTTATGCATAAAAACACGATCAAAATATCCAATTTGCATTCACAGGTTATGTATGATTATGTAATTTCATTGGTGATAAGTAGCAAAAATAATCAATAAATGCAGTATTACATATATGAATTTGATGGGTTTTTATTTTATTTTTGGCAGAGGCACACACTAAGAAATGTATTACGTACCAAATTCAAAGACGATAGGTGTCGAAATTACTGGATGAATAAAATATATACAAATTTGGTTGTTGTGGGAATGGATGAAACTTGATGCGTAGATCGCACCACCAGGATGGCGTCAAAAAAAATATCAGTGTCAATCCAGTTCCAACTGCTAGGCGTCACTTGGATCTCACGGCGGTAAAATGTGATGGTAAATCAAAAAGTTTTTTTTTTTTTTTTTTTTTTTATTCTTTATTTAACGTCGGCCTATTTCCGCTACCTAGGCCAATCACCGACGCCGGTGAGCACACATCCCCCAACCGGAAATTTTGCCGAACCCTCTGGTATTCCAACCAGAGGTAGGGATCTTTAACGAGCCCAACATGCATGACTCGGGACCGACGGCTTTACGTCCCCTCCGAAGGACGGCATATCCTCAATATATCTTGTGCTCATTGATATATTGTCTGCGAGCTATGATATGCTATTCCACTGCAGCTGTACGGGCTTTCGACACGGTATTTCCCTGTATGGTCACCCATCCAAGTACTAACCGCGCTCGGCGTTGCTTGGCTTCAGATATCGAATGACTGTCAGTCAACCTGAAGAGCTGGGCCATGCCCATCAAAAAGGTTGAAGAATGAAAAATTCTGCGGCACCTGTGGTTGGAAAAAAAAAAAAAAAAAACTTGGCAAGTTTTTTCGTGAAGACTCTCTTAGGCTGAACGAGATATTCACAATACGGAAGAGTTGTCCCCCCAGGAAACCCTACATAATTTCAATAAGCCTTTGCTGAATGCCAAAAAAAAAAAAAAAAAAAAAAAAAAAAAATAGAAAACTCACCCCACCTGGAAGATTTGATAACAAATATAACGTCTCTTATCTTAGCAAAATATGAATTAAATGATTGGCCGAAAAATTTGTCCCACAACACCAACAAATTACGAAAAATGGCGACTTCTCGGCAAATTCAGTTGAGCACATTCGCTTTCTCAAGGCTATCTCGGTACTGCCTGTCCAGAATTTTTTGTGCTCGAAAGGCGAAAATCTGTATACAGGGCGCACTTCGTTTTCGATCCATTTTAACATATACAGGAGGAACAATTTGAATGGATATAGATTATTTCGTGCCGTGATTTTTTTTTGGTTAGAAAAAGAATATATTTACATATTTACAAATTACCTATACGTTTTGAGAAATAAGGAAAAGTCTCAGATAATGATTGATGCCCGATATGAATGAACATTTACTCCCGCTCAGAACTTGATAGGAGTCGAGAAATTTCATGAATTTTGCGCTATCATGAGAAAATAGAAATAATAGCATTCTGAAATGCTACATCATTAATGATTATGAAAACGTTCTAACATTTTCGTCACTTTTGAATAGTGCCATTTTATATGTTAAAATTAGAAAGGAATGATTTCAATATTCGATTGATGAAAGAAGTTGGATTTTTTTTTCATTTTATTTAATCTCAAGAAACACAATATGTGCTTATGAAAGGTTGTAAGTATTAGAATACAAAATATATGTCACGTTTGAATTTCAACATATTTTTTATATATTTCAACTTGATGATGATATTGCATATTATTATATAACTGACTCTGATACCTTATTGGCTCGATATCTGCCTTGTATTGCTTCTATTACAATATCATTATTAAACTTTGAGTCATTGCCATACACGCTTCAAAAAAGTTCTAAATTATATTTCCTCTTTTTCTCTAGCTTGATGGTAATGGACCTGAAAATTGAAAACAATGGATTCATTATACATGTAGCATGCCAGCAAGATTTTTGAAACTCTTGTATTGAAATAATTGACAAAGGTACTGGTGGCCATCGTAGAGAAAATTCATCAATAAACTGATATTTATATAATGAATACTACCAGAAATCATCCATTTTGGAGTTTCTGTGAACAGGAAATATTTTATTGAAAACAATAGAATGTTAAATACTCTCACATTTCCTTGATTGATTTATTTCGAATGCATACAATACCTATACATATTAATACTAACTATAATTGCGAGCATTCCGTTTACTTTCTCTCATGTCAATATTTTTTCTGCATATTCCATTTTATGAATATAAATTATTATTATTTCTTGGAAAATATCTCAACTCGGCCTATGGCTGAATTTTTTTGTTGAAAAAATGAAGTAAGTTTCTCCCTGTCCTCGTTGCGTAATGCACATTTCTCGGGAATTCAAATCATCGCCAACCCTATTTTCCCAAGCCACTTCCGTCAAGATAGAACAACAAAGGGTTTTAAAATTCAATTATTTCGATTCGGAGCTACAAGCATATGCTCAAAGAGCACCCACCCTTGACGCCCGAATATCAATTTTGAGACAGTGATTTGAAAATTTTAAAATATTTCGCACGAGCCCAAAGCAAATAATAACTCGCAGCCAGCCCTCTGTTTGTTTTATTGAAACGGGGCACAAAAATGTTTATGCTAATGGAAACGTGTCGAAGTGCGCTGGGATTAGGCACTCGAATTTGTTTTTTAAAATATATACAATAGCGAGAAAATGTTGGACACGTGTCTGGTTGTGAACGCTGGTTCAAATCCGTGTTGGTGCGGTTTATCTTGTGGCAGTCAAAAAAAATGGGATTCAATGAATGCCTTATTTATCATTATGTTAGATATGAAAATTCAATGATTTTCACATAGATCCCCAATAGATGAATCGTTAACGTTCTAAAGACAACCATATCTTGGATATAGTTGATAACTGATGCGATAAAGGCCAGAGGTTGAATTTGAACTCCTGTTGACGATTGAGGAGAAAAATTCGCCATATTTTCTTTGCATTTTCTGTCGAATTCATAGTTCCTTGTATTTGGCAGTGAAAAATTCGGTTGTGCACACTTTATCCTAACTTAACCTATTTAACAAACTTCCAGATATAGACTTATAATTTTCATGTACTCAAATACATCATTTAACATAATGTTGGTCTCTCCGAACGTGAAATTGAGATTTGATTAATCCACTGTTGTGACGTCTGAGGACACATTTCGTCTTGTAAGTTTGAATTTCCCTCCCATTTTCTTTGATTTATCTATGATATTTTATGGGTTAAAATTAAAACTGAATGAAAAAACTACCTTTCAATTATGATATGACGATAATGAAGATTCGAAAAATAAATATATTTGGGACAAATTTAAATTTTATGCATATTTCCTATCGTCAAGTTTCTTATATCTATGTATATCGTTGATGAAATATCCCCAGCATAACTGAAAAATATCCTTGCTGGTACATTCCTCAAAGAAGGTGCTCAGGATATACGATGGAAAATTTCAATTATTTTCATTTATAGCAAAACTTGCAAATAGAAAAAAACAAATTAAAAAAATAGCATGAAACTCCACTGAGTTAACTATTCTCAATCTATTTCTGTACATTTCAAGTTTCGTGGAACTTTGAACAAAAATATATCAGGAACATAACAAGTATAATACAAATCCTTCAACTTTTATTCAATACTCTTCATCATAATTCCGTCTTGTTTTTTTTTTCCTCTGAGTGCATGTCGATATGTTATCAAAGTTGCAAGGGTCAAAGCCTGCTAAAATCTTGGGACATTTTATTTCGATTATTCTGTCTGTTTTTCCATTTTTTACGACAATATCATCAACATTACTTGCTGGGAAGGAATATTTCTTGTTACAACTAGTCCAACTTGCTGCACTGTTAGGTTTTGAACATACTGTATTTGAATTAATATATTTGGTAGCGTTTGTTTACGAAAAAATGAAGTTGTTGAAATAATAAAAAGATTTTTGACAAGATTTAGGTGATAGTTTATTCATCAGTTGTAGACAATCGAGATGTTCTTTATATCCATCAACTCTAACATTGCTACAAGTTTGGCTATTTTTTCAGCGAAGTGAGTAAATGTTTTGAAATCACTGCTTTTGATGCAAGGTAATTGTTCTACTTCGTTCACTGAATGTTTCACTATCAAATCACTTCGTCCGAAGCGTTGTTGTACAATGTCCATGATTTTTTCAACTGACGTGGCTTATATAAGAAGACCTTCTACTGCTCTTTTTGCATCACCCACTAAACATTTTCTCAGTCTGCACATATTCTCCTTCCTCCTGAGATAAATTCAACATCTTCGTAGTGGACTCGTATTGTTTGAAGAAAAATGGCCAATCTTTTACTTCACCAGAAAATATTGGTAGTTCTTTGTCTACACACTGTCTTGCTAAAAGCATTTCCATGTTTCTTTGCATCAGCTTATCATTATTTACTGCAGTCTTTGGAGTTTTGTCAGTTCGATCTTGGAATTCTTCATTTTCATAATAACTTCTGTTCGATTTATACCACTTATTAAACGGTGGGTAAAGGAATACTTACCAACATTAACAAAACGGACGAAATGGCTTCAAGGAAAGATTCCACTCAAAATTGGAGAAATAGTGGTTATTATGGACAATCAATTGCCAAGAAACAATTGACCACTGGGCAAGATCGAAGCTGTATACCCAGGCAAAGACGGCCAAGTACGTGTAGTCGATGTGAAGACCAAGACCTGAGTTTATAAAAGACTATAGTGTAGCCGCTGAAAAGATAGAATGATCACGTGAACGGCACGCCCTCTTTGAATGTTCCTCTCCCCAATGATACAAGTCCGATTTACACCACTCAACAAAAACGTCGACGCGTCGTTCTTCCATCAACTCTTGGGATGATTTTTTTATAAGTGTTCATTATTACACCTTTTTCCTCTACAGTTAAATGTCTTTTTTTTTATCTTTTTCTTGGAGGTGAAAGAGTGTTTCCATCCATATTAATTAATTAACGTAATACACGTAAATACAAAGCACAAATGAGTACAGTACAGTGTAAACAGTTCTTCATTTATTTCAGTTTAGAAGAATAGAAGGCGTGGCTATGCAGGCATTCACTGTTCACGCGTCCTTGAATTCTATCTTTTGACTATAGTAGCAAAACTCTGCAAAGTTTACTAACTATAGTCGGGCTGTTCAAAAGATAGAATTCAAGGAAGCGTGAACAGTGAATGCCTGCATCTATAGGTATATAGCCTGCGCGGCGTAGCCAGGCCTTCTAAACTGAAATAAATGAAGAACTGTTTACACTGTACTGTACTCATTTGTGCTTTGTATTTACGTGTGTTACGTTAATTAAATAATATGGGGAAACACCTCCAAGAGATAAAAAAAAGATATTTAACTGTAGAGGAAAAATGTGTAATATTGAACACATAAAAAAGCATCCCAAGAGTTTATGAGAGAACAGGGAAATGTGACGTTTTTGTTGAGTGGTGTAAATTGGACTTGTTACATTGGGGAGAGGAACATTCAAAGAGTGCGTACCGTTCACGTGATCATTCTATCTTTTCAGCGGCTACACTATAGAAGAATGCAATAGTTGATTTCACACTTTTGAGGTGGAAGTAATGTTAGGTTTTGAACATACTGTATTTGAATTAATATATTTGGTAGCGTTTTTTTACGAAAAAATGAAGTTGTAAAAATAATAAAAAGATTTTTGACAAGTTGACAAAAAGCGACTTTGAATTCGACGAATTCAATAGGGATTTGAATAATCCAAAACACTGCACATTATATCATTCTGTATTTTTTTTCCAATTTTCATCTACTAGTCTATTAATTATTGGTGCTGTACGCCCACCAATTTGAAGAATGTGAGAAGAGATGTCAGTGTGCGGTCGACTGCTAAAAAGTCTACAAATACAACTTCACCGACCAAGATGTTAGTCCGGATGTTGTTGATGTTGAAATACAAATCTCGTAGATTATTTCGCGCGTAAGGATGGTTAAAAATATATGGAATATTCAGGTTATAACGATTGCTGATTACACATTAGTGCATATATATCTTTATTTAAATTCTTTGACTCCATATTCAATATCTCAATTTTTTGTCACAATATCATTTTCTTTGTTCAATGAAACCTTTCATTTTATTTTTGACAAAAAAATCCCTCCAAACCGTTTTCAACAGGTTTTAATAGATTTAATAATATAGACAATGAAAGTCCGAACCAATACCACTTAGCAAGGAACATTCAGGCAAACGTAAGAGATTGTATCAACACCATGATATAAGTGAATATTTCCATCATATGTTGAAAATCCCATAGGAAGCGAGACATTTTCGATCAATTACAGCGAATATTTCCATCGTATGTTAAAAATTCCATATGGAGTGGGAAATTTTCGATCAATTACAGCGATAAATTCCCGGCGGGACATTTTCGGGCTGGTAAATACCCGGTAGGTATCGAAAAATACCCGCTCGGTCCGTGTATCTCTAGTAACGATTATTAAAATGTACATTTGTCATCTTGACAGGCATAAATACTGAATTTTAAACGTCTTTGCTTTTACTCCGGAAATATTCTACCGAATTACACTCGTGCATCAAAATAAAACTGATTATTTTTTTCACTTGTCAAAATGTGACGTTTTTGGCATTTCAACCAATAGTAGCGGGATATTCTATGGTTATTCTAGCCAATCATTGGGTATTATAGCGATTAAACTGCCTGGTCCCTTCGATTGTTTCGATAAAACGTTGTTTACCTTTGAACTGTCAAAACTGTAAGGTTTATCGCGTCGATTCTATTGAACTGGCTCATATTTATATAAATTATCACGAATGGAGAGTTACCTTATTATTAATAGTCATTCACTTTTCAGTTTTTCAGCATAATAATAACATAACACATTTCAATGAACACTCAAACAAGTAAATAGCTCATAACCCCAACTTTATGACAGATATAGCGAACGACCGATTCAAATATTTAAGGTTTCCTTAACTCAAATGAAGATGGCGTACAATTAGTTTCCATTCAATACAATTCATTTTTTGTTGTATGAGAAGAAACCGTTGTATGAAAATTTTAATATAACGACATAACGAATGATTTTATGTTCCTTCTGGCGCGATTTTCATTTCATAAGAAATTTTCAATTATCAACCTTGTACAATGAGAGGTGCGACGCCATCTCTTGGTATCGTCGGCAAGCATTAGCATATTCAATGCGTAAGCATCATATCTCTTCTGGATCATAGAGGGCATACATCGTTGTTTGAAATTTCAAATTTGTAAAATTTTCACCTATTCTCCGTTCCTTCTTGAGTAAATGAAATACTGATCAATTGAATTGTTCTTCCTTCTATTTGTTCAAAAAATAATCTCTCCAAATACAACTCGTTCTTCAAATTTAATAAGATAAATTTTCATTTTCGAAACACTAAAACTTTTTTATTTTGAGGCAAAAGCATTCAAACAAACCGAATTAGATAAAATCACGAGTCCGTAGGTTTGTTTTCATACTTTCGCCAAATAAAAAAGTTTTTGTGGAAAATGAAAATGTATCGATTACATTTGAAGGACTCGTGGTATAACCTTTGATAATTTTCCATTCAAGCATGTTGTCAGTAAAAAAACTGCATTCGGTTATTTTCATATTTTGCTAAAAGACAAAATATGAAAATAAACTCATGCAGTTTTTAGACAACATGCTTACATGGAAAATTATCGGTAATTTTGAAGCACTTGTGTAATTACTCCCGATAAATAACCGTGAAAAGAGCCCATGGGTTGAAAGTTTTTCGTGTGATGTTGGTTTCATGGGTTATTTCGACACACATGACAAGAAATGGACTAAGATAGGACGATTCTCCGATCAAAAAATGGACACAGTAACAAATGGGATAATCGATTGTTTTCTCTAAATTTTATGTTAAATTGTGAAATTAAATGTTGATGTTGCCCACTTCATGTTGATCCCGAATCCTACCGAGTGTTACAACAATTATAATATCAGTTGAATAATGATTGTCCCAACCAGAAGATGGAATTATAAAATGTCTATACGTCTCCAGAGGCTTTAGTTCCCGAAAGCGTCCCCAGAGAGGGAGCACCACCCCAGAGGAGCATCATCGTCAAACAAACTGTCCTTTTTAACAACAGATGCTGCTCATTACTGAGCACCGACTATAAAACCGCTTTATGTCTTGTAATGTGGCGGGAAATTGTATGGTCTTGTTTGGCTATTTATTATATTATCTGTAGGTTTTGTTTGGAGGGGCCGTGATTTATGGAACGCCCGGTAAAAAGACGGGCAATAAAACGTGTTTATTCTGTGCTCGCGCCGGGTGGGTAAATAATCGGACAATTTCTGGATTCTGGGGTGAGTTGTTTGAATAGAAGAACGCGCTTACTATTTGTAGATGAGGAAAACTTTCGAATAGTGTATTCGGGATATTTATGAGTATTTGTACTGACACAAATCCTCTCATTATCAAATTCTCATCGAGATATATACTGAGTGTTTAAACTGATGACCAGCAATATTTTCAAGTTCGTGGTAAGATATCATTTGATTATCAGTGATTATATGTAAAAGATTTAAGATTCAAAAGTGGTATCCGTAACTGCGATCTATCATCAACTGAATTTGTCGAAGCAGTCACCTACTGCATCGAATGATTGAAAATAGAGTAGTTCAATCGTATATAATATGTGTATCTAATAAAATTTCTATATGATCGACTGGCTCAAATTTGCATTAAAAGATCTATGAACCGGTAGGTAATCGTTTTCCACATCTGTATACCTTTTATATCTCTCATTCAGTTGATCGTATTATTGAGCTGGACTAAGAGCCATTTTCGCAAAGCATTGTGTTCTTAATGGTCACTTTCTCTATCTACGGTTTAGATCAAATTATAATTCTCTAGCAGCATGCGGCCTCATCCGCAGTATATGTTCTATTACCAACTCATGTGCTTTTACTGATTACATTGCGGATGAAGAAAAGTGAAATAATAATAATTATATCAGTGCTCAGCCAAGGCAAAGTAAGCACGAGGCTTTGATCCTGAAGCTGAAATCATTCAGTTCTTAAGGCAATTTCAGATTCTCTTCATGATAATTTAACTTCTAGAACACAATTCGTAATATTTCACTGTGCCAGTTCCTTTGCATTTACCTCCAATACATCAAACGTTTTCAATATCTTTTGTTTGATTATGATCTCAAGCTCTTCAGGAAAATCGAGAGCAAAGATCATTCAGATGTAAACCAAGAATCTATCATCAACCTCTGAATGCAGCAAAATATAAAATAATTAGCATAACAAGAATAGAGTCACTCACTTTCAATGATTATTCCATTAGAATCTGTGTGGTGAAATATCTCGGGATAATTGCCTCATTGCTACGAACAATGAAAAGCAATGATGTAGATATATTCAATTCAATATGAAAGAGAGATACCCCTGTCCGAATGTTGAGGAGTATCTGGTATCGTTTCGTATCAATAGTACTGTACAACATTAGTGGGTTCATATGTAAGAGTTTTTAGGTTATATCGTAACTCCCACCATCGTTCATAGAGAAATAGGATAATTGACCAATGCCTGTGTACAGAGCATTTGAGGCCACACTATAATGTCAACACTTCTGATCACTTGACAATGCACAACAGAGTTTCCTCCATAGACATTACAACTAATGGGCTGGCCCTAAGAGAGAGAGGACTGCAGAGTGAGCAAGATAGAATACTTCAAGTATAACCTCCAAGCGAATTCCTTCCTCAATATAGCAGATAAAGAAAGATTAGGAAGGATAGAGTAAATCAAGTCTAGAACTATCATTGTGCCTTCCACAATATCACTTCAATGTGCATATCCTTTCTCTCTCTCTATTGTATTCTGCATCGTGTTTTATGGAAAACTGTCATAAAGGCCAGTCCATTGGTTATATTGTCTATGGTTTCCTTCTACTGATTCGATATTGTTTTGTCGAAAACACTACACACGATTCATCAGATTGTGGTGGTTTACAGAAACTTTGGTAGATGGTATAAGAATCGAATTCTGCCATCTTTTGGCGTTCGCGTCATGATTTATTTGAACTTTACTAGGTTTGGCGCCATCTAAAAACATATTTTAGGAATAGGAACTTCCGCTAATGTCAATTATCAAGTGAGCCGTGTGTCTGCCACACCTATAGTACCTATAGGAATGAGAGAATAAACGTTGGATATGTTCCGTAAATCGTTTCGGTTAACCTGGTTACAAATTAGTGTCGTGTAAATCAAAAATTTTATAAATTTTATATTTACGGAACGCGGTTTCTGTCAAAATCGCTGTAACCGGTGAAACCGATATGTTTTGACCTAATTAGAATAGGCGTGGTCTGTCAAAGTTGTCATTAAATCTGTAACCCAAACAACCGCTGAATTTTATCGGTTACAGTGGTAATTTGATCACAGGACACTTATATATGTACTTTGAGTTGGTCAAAGTTGGTATGTCTGTGGTGTATTTCGCTGATATTTTGGATGTGGTTAGTTGTGAGGACGTAGATAGGATATAAAATTATTTTTTGAACATACTAACGTAAGTGTTACCACGACTAAGTCTGTTTTTGTTTTGTTATTATTGTGATAAATAAAATGATATTTAAAATGTTATGTAAAGTTGATTTGGATTATTTTTCCTGGTAGTTGTAGGGATATAATGTTTCTTCTGTAAATTATTTTGGAATATTGCGATTAAAAATATATTTAGGTTTTCACATATTGAAGTTTTTCCTTATCCCAGTATGAACCTGACGGTATCTCAGGAGTTCTATTTACGTTCTCTGTAAGCTTGCACATATTTATATACACATTCATTCATGGTGATCCATTTCAATTTCAATGAGCAAGGAACAAAAATTATGAAAATATAAAAAAATTAAGCAAATACCAGGTTTATAATTCTAGTTTTGTACACGAAAAACTCACAAGTAAAACTAATATAACGCACAGAAAGACATTGTCTTTCTCTCTCTCTGTATTGGGATGGTCTTTGCTTCCGAGCAGGCGCAGTCGACTACTCGGAAGCAAAGACCATCCCAATATAAATAGAGAGAAAGACATTTGATTTATATAGTGCCAAAGAATACAATTAATAATTAATTAAGGTCAAATGAATCAGGTAGGTAAAATTACTTCTTCTAATCTTCAATAGTCTTTTTCCTTTTATTATTATGATTCTGTATGACAAGTGACAAGCGTTCCGTATATCGAAAATTTCAGTAACCACTGTCAACCGGCCAAAACCGCTGTCAACCGCTCGGTTAACCGAAACGATTTACGGAACATATCCGTAATTTGTTAACAAACACACAGAACGATGAAATTCAGTTGATTGATAACACCATGTGAAACTGCCGAAGTTGGTGTTCTGTGGCGAGTGTCTTTACTGTACGGCTATGGTATACTGTGGTAGAATAGGAGTAGATTTCTGTCAGTTCTACAGGAAATGAAAGTTTGGACATTGAAATGATCTTCGAAATATGAATGATCTAAAATATGGACAAACAACTCCACTTCTCTTTCTGAATTGATAATACAAAAAGAACAAATAATATACATTTTTGCATGGATGAATTAAATGAATTGTGTTTTAAGTTGGCATTGCAAATAGACAAATTTGATGAAGCGTCCAACAAATGTCTTGATTGTCATTATTTGTACGTGTTGCAAAAAAACAATGCTAGGATTACTCACTGAATCAATATCGACGATAAAAAGGGACCGACCCCGATGAGCCAGTAGGTTAGAAAAATGTCGTCAATAATTTCATAGAATCTCATTGATTTTATGAACTGAAAACTCGCCTCACTTTTCATATAGCTTCATGGCTTTCATAGGGTTTGTTCAGTCTTACATTAAAATTCACTCAATTCCGAATTCCCAACCATCCAATGATTCCACCCCTACACAACAGAGAAACCACCATATAACACTTGCAAACCGCCCTATGAAATATTGCTTTTCCGCTTTCATGTTTCCACTGTTTTCCGATGTAATTTCCATTGAATTATTAAAGATAACCTAAATGGAAATCGGCATAGGGCGAATAATAAGAAACATACGTATTACCATGTAAATCGCATTTGACTTGATGATAATGCTGCTTCGCCACGTCAGATGCAATTTATAGCTAATATATCTAGCGGGCCGTGTTCGGATAATAGGCCAGGAAAATTTTGCACAAAACTATTCAAATGTCATTATAAGGTGTCGTAGCAAAGTTACTGTCAGCAATGGAACGGGAATGGTTATCAGAAAAACCTATTGGTCCTCGCAACCAAAAATGTTTTGCTTCTTGCAGAAAAATCAGAAACCGCGAAAAAGAACTATCACTATGAATTTTTCATTAATTCAGTAACTATTCAACTCAGAAAGAGTTGATAAATATAATAAGAATAAAAAAGTCTATGGGAGATATAATCAGTATGAAATGTATTTAAATGATGTTTTGTTGAAGTAATAAATGCGAAATCAACCTTTCACAGTAAAACTGTTGATTGGAGTTCTACAAAGTTATACGAGATTTTAGAGTTTCTGCATAAGAGAACTCCTGATACAGGCTAATACAAAAATGTGTATCTTTTTCGTTGGCCCTTCAGAATACCTTTTTGAACCGTCAAACTGCCATATAGAAATGCTATAATATTCGTTTTGAAATTCGTAGAGTTCAAGGAGAAGTGTAGTTGTTTTAGGATGCTACAACTTGACTTCTATTGAACTGATTTTGATTTTAATAATCAACAAAACAGTGTGAAATGAATCAAGTTTTCAGAAATCTATCATGAACAACCGAAACCTTCTGTTGCTCACTTGATATTTGTATTGTGAGAATTATTTCGAAGAAACGGTGTTTGACTAATGCATTAGAGGACACCAAAATGATATAAATTGTTGCTTGATCAGCTAAACACTAAAATTATATTGTATTCCAATTTGCTACAAGACCGATTGAAAAACTGAAAGAACTGCCTTCCTTTCACCATCAAATATTCAATTTTCGAAATAGTGCTTGAAGCTGATGAGAATAACATAAATGATTTAATAGCGATGCTATGATAACTCATTGGTCCAAGAAAATCACTCTAGGCTTAGTTAGCGAGTGTCTCGTTCAAAAACTATCGGTCTATTCGAATTTTGTTCTGTTCTATTCGGAATTCCCCAAATCAAGATCCACACTACACATTTGATTTCTAATCTGTAGCGGGTCCTTTTATAATACTGCAGAAGAGAAGGAGAGATGAAACACACTATCGTATTAACAGAGAAAGCTCTTGTTTGGATGAAAGCTTGCACTCAGTATGTCGAAGAGAAAAGCTTTACAAATCTCAATCGCAGTCATTTGCTTGAATTTCAATCAATCAATGATATTCTACTATTCTTTATCAGTTTGCTGTGGTGTTAGTGAACTCATTGTTATGAGGAGTTTCTGCAGTTGGAAGATCTTCACAGTACAGAAACAATTATTTTCATTTCAGCGCTATTATACATTTTCCATTTCAGTTGTTTGGAGCAGTAATCCTGTAGTGTCTTAAATTCGAATTACCTTATCTCTTGACGTATTTCGCATGAAGTTGATGATGTATCGGAAAGAAAGATGTATTTTTTAGCTGTGTCCTTCTACCACTTATGGAATATGAAATCATTGATCCATTCTATCTTTACAAAATTTCATAGGAAAGTATGAATTTTTCATTTATTTCATATTTACCGAGTCGAATAGTATTTTTATTGAGGAAAGCTGAACCACTTTTCAGACAAACTTTTCTACGTCGCTTCAAAGCTAAATTTGAATTATTCTGGACTTGATTTTCCTGGGCTATTGAGTCCCGGCAAACGCCACCCCTTGCGAACACATAAGCCGACTTATCTTTTATCGAATGCCTCTGTAAACCAATTACGTTTGTTGGGTAACAAATTCGGTCTCTGCCGAACACTGTCTGTAGTACAACTTTCAATCCTCCAACCGGAGTTGGCAACTTCATCGAAATTATTCGAGGTTTGTGTGTTGAAGCAGGATTGACATTTGGTTGCTGCCGGTTGAGAGACGTCGAAAGTGAAGTCACTTGATATTCAGGCTTCAAAATGATGTATACTCGCGTGCTAATCAGTGGAAAATGAAAAGAAAGCTTCATCAACATCTCCACCAACCCAATGGTGCGTGAATGGAAGTAGGAAATTTCTAGCTAATAATTTGCAGCTGTGATGTACCGGGTGGAAGTGACATATATATTTTTAGGACCAATTTTTCACAGTCTGACCTCAAAAGAAGAAATGTTTGAAGATGAAAGGAATCTCAATCTGAATGTAAAACTCCAAAAATGTAAAACAATCCTAAAAAATTTCGTCAATCTCACGAAATCTTATTTTAGAGAACAAGTGCTAGGTGATATGAATTATAATATTCCATTCTGGAAAGTTTCGATGGATGTTTTGGAGTATTATCTTCAATTGATTTTCTCAATTTGCGAAACTCATTTGTATTGATGTGAATTCTTCGAGTATTTTTGTTACATCAAAAATTTGTATAAATGACCAATACGTTACTTTATTTCGAGAATAGACAAGTTTTAGGGCTGGTAAACCTGTACTTTCGGGCATATCGTGGAACTTTGGATTTCTCTATTCGCCATTTGCGATGAGGAAGGAACTGCAACAATTACGACTAATTGGCATACTCATTGTGGAAAGAGAGGTTTTTTCCGAAACTCATTCGTGCAAGTTTTGAGTCACCTCATATCATTTCAAACCAACCTTCATGTTTTTTATGATATGAGCGATGTTTTCATGTGCAAAAAATTCAAGACGGTCTTTAAAAAGTCGTTCGTAAAAATCATTCTTGTACTTGGGAAACGCAAAAACTGGGTTTCAAATATTTCTAATGAAGTACCCAGCAAGCAGCGACTACTGTTTTGCTGATTAAGATTTGTTTCAGCCTCCCTCACACGCGTACCGAAAATTGCTCCAGAAAATCTGACATCATTCCGCCCAGCCGCCCAGCTTAGTCCAAGACAAAAAATTCGTTATATTTTTTGTTCTATCATGTCGAATTCATTTTCAGAAATAAGTAGTTTTCACCTCGCAAAAATGAGTGTCTGATGACAAAATACTATAATAAGGTTTTGAAACCGTGACACGTTCTCTCTACATTCACGTATGACGGTTTTGAGAACCTTATTAAAGTTCTTACAAGAAACTGCATGTTTTTCCATATAAATTATCATCAATCATCGGCAAGTTCTTCTCAAAAAAATATAATAAGTTATATATTTTTCTTCATTCCAATTCCTAAATTATTGAAACATATTGAGAGCAACAAAAAATACTATACTTACTATATGAAGAATTTGATTAAAAAACAGATATTGAGAGAAAGAAACATTCGACATAGTCGATGGGCATACTTGGACACTGGCGTTAAATCAAATCATCTTTTGAACAATTCGTACAGGCCGGTCTCAAACTACCTACACAGTGGGGTTTTGGCTGGCACCTGTCAGAAAACAAGGGCATTGCATTATACCCTACCGGTGCCAGTGCAGCCTTCTTCGCAGAAGAAAATCCTGCCTTTAGGTATAACACAATGTTCTTCGTGGTATTAGCCAGAGAAGTAGTTGTTTTCTGCCAAAACCTACCATGTAGCTCAATAGATTATTTGATTGAACGCCAGTCTTCATAGGTAGATGTCGCAATGATTTCGTGTTGTTTGCATCAGATTTGGTTGAGGCTTGATACTATGAAAGGTGTTTGATTTCTAATTATGGGAACTCATTGACTTTATGTTGGTCCTTGTGCCAGACTCATTATTGACAAGTGAATAATGGGTATCATTGAGGTCGAGCAAACAGACGTATAATGGGTACATTATACAATAGTCATGGATAAACACATTTCCATAATCAATCTAGTTTCCTCAATAGTTAATGAGTATTTCTGTCGATGATAATCAAAAAGCATTAACAAATTTAGACGTGGAGGTCTAAAATACAAATAGTATCCGAAATGAGGCCACTTTCCTTCATGGAATGTTTATTCGTTTGAAGACTTACTACTTTACCAACAACTATATGCACAATAATAAAGCATATTCCCTCCCTACATTTCTCTTTTCCTTAATCCTGCATCATTACTATTTCTGTAATTAGGCGATGAAATGGGCAAACTCGAGGGGTGGGAATATTCAAAATACTTGAACGCTCCTACTGAATACGAAATGAAATGCAAAACGAGCGCGGCATCCACAGAACAAAATAAGGCTTATGCGGCTTTCTCAAAACTTCGTTAAATCATGAGTAATGGCGACAAAATGTATAACCCTGTTAACGATGATGAAACTTTGAACGGAACGAATGGAAACTGAAATATTCAAAAAGAGTAAAATGTGTTTATGCTTATCGTTATTCGTGGCCGGATTATCCGTAAGGAAGTCTTGCCATGTGTCCGGCTTCTGGCGAACATGTTGCAGCCTGTTTCGACGATGCAATTTGTCGCTGCAACATTTCGCTGCGAAAAATGTCATTTGTCTGTCAGTTTGCATTGCCAATATTAAAAAATAGCACTGAATGTTACCAAGATAAATCCCTACATTATCACAACTGATATATCATTTTATTCATTTCTTATAAATGTAATTGTGATAAATTCAGCTTACCACTAATTATTCACAGTGGTGCCAACATATTTGTAGCAATAAAGATTCATGCAACTCGGAAAACTTGCTTCAATACATGCAATTTTATGGAGTTGCAGCGACAAATTGCATCGTCGAAACAGGGTATAAGGTTTTTCTGGCCCTGTCCGGTCGAACATTCGCGTGTCTGGCCTTGTCCGGCTTTAGTAGGCTGTTCGGTCTGCTCCGCGCCAATAAATGACAAACTTTTTAATCAATTTCAAAATTCCACCAATGTTTTAGAAAATAAAAAAATTACTGTGACTTCCAAAACCTGTTAGCACATAGAAAGTGGACAGTTTATTTCCACTCATTCAGTAATGAAGAACTTCTGAAGTTAGCTGAATACTATTATGCAATTCCAGGTCATAACGCTAACGTTGAGAGTGTTCTCTTTCATACATTCTCAATTGAGGAAGGAAATAAATGAACTACAATTGCGACGATTATATTTACATTGTGCAATTTTGATTTAACATGTTCTGAGTTTAAAAATATGATATGTGAGGAGAGCGAAATTTTAGATAGTGTTAGTGGAAAACAAAAATACAACTACCTAACTAGTTGGAGATTTAAAATAAAAAAAACAGATTCTAATTCAAATAGCAAAGCGAACTTTCGATTTTATAGTTTTATACCCAGAATAATATATTTTATTTTTGTTTGAATAATTTATTATATCAGAAAAAAACCGAAAATTGTTTGTTTCACAATTAGTTTTGATATGAGCCATCAGGCTCTGTTCCATTTGAACCATAAGAATACAAATGTTTGAGTTTCATCCATTGTTTTTTCATAGGTACATTATGAGAGATGAAGTATAATATGATCATTTGATAAAAAATAATAGCGAAATCTTAGAAATCTATTGAAAGTCGCCTCAAGAAGCATGCTGTTGACAGCTACCTAAAAAAACAAGAAATAAGTCAATGTCAAATATTCACTGAAGAAACTTTGAATAAAATTTTGATATTTTTCGAAGTTGAGGCCCTTTTTAGACGAATATAATATTGTGTGACCTGCTCTCTATACCGTTTCTTTGTATGTACATTTGATAACATTATTGATCACGTTCTCAATTATGTCAGTTTTGAATTTCATTATTATATTATATATATATATATATATAGATATATATTTATATATATAAAAACATATGTTATAACATATATGTTATATTTGAACGAATGTTAATGAATCTTTGATAGCTAAGATCGTGGCAGAGTGTACGTTTATTTCTGATTGATTTATACCAATAAAGTGTTTTCTAAAGCTTCAGTGTCTTTAGTGCCATCCAGGTGAGCCAAAGCTAACACATATATAAATATATATATGTTAAAGACAAAGTTCCAAAATTATCCCAATCAAATGTTGTTTACTGTATTCCTTGCAATGACTGTGACTCTGAGTATATCGGACAGACTGGAAGACTGTTGAAAGATCGCATTTCTTCACATAGAAGCGATTGCAGACTCCATCCTGAAAGATGTGCTCTGAGTGAACACACTTCCAAGGAAGGACATTTAATGAATTTCAGTTCCACAAAAATTTTATCAATTGAAAGGAATGTTTCGAGGAGAATGTTCTCAGAAATGGCATTCATTTCTCAATCTTCAAATTGTTTAAATAAAAGAACCGATCTCAATCATTTGAGTGAAATTTATTCATATTTATTATTGATTGATGGCAATTCGAGGGTTCTCGAAGGCAATTCAACTGACGTTACTTAATCAAAATATTAAATTTATACTTTTTCACATAACTAACTTCAAACTTTTCAAATCTTTTAATACTATATTACAATTTCCCACCTCCTCTTTTGCAGCACCTGTAATGGCATTGAGGTCTCAGCGGCTAAGGCCGAATTGTGTCTCAGCAATAAGTTTTCAGTGACATTTGACATTTTTGAAAAATAACTTTTAGCGCCTTTATAACCACAAAATTTTCATTCCTTTTTCATCATTTCCACATGGTGTTTGTCACTGCACCTTTTCATTAAAATAAGAAGATTATAGTTTTTAATGTGTTTATGTGTTGTACTGATACGTATCAATGTTTTATAACAATTTTACTATGTGTCATCTGACTTCTTTAACCATCTCATGCGACCATCCTCACTAACAATGTAAGTAAGGATAAAAATTCTATGTCATATTTTCATTCATTAACATTATTTTGTAGCTCCCTGATGATGACAACAATTGATTGTCGAAATATTGGAAATATATTGTTATAAGAGTACACTTTCGCTTTTGCTGCTGTCCCAAATATAATTCCCGAGTTTTGTATATATATATATATATATATATATATATATATATATATATATATATATATATATATATATTTATATATATTTCGGTTCTGGCTCCATCTAGAGACCTATCTGCCCGAACTATCATCATATATCATCACTTGCATTCGATATGGCCTTGCTGTGATCTCAATTGCGATAAGAGCAAAGCTGAAACAGAATAATCAATCTAACTTTGTCATTACGCTATAAGGTAGACACGATTAAATTTCCACAAAATTTATTGTCTTCGCGACATGTTTCGATACACTGTATCTTTATCAAGCGATGTCTTTAAACACTCCTCCTAACTTTGTCATTTTCGATTGTCTGTCTTTCATATTGGAGTCAGACATGACTTCGGTGTTTGAAAGGTCATAAGATCTCTTTCTACCACGATACCGTCGTTCGGTTCCTCTCTGGAGCTCGAGTAGAAGGCTTTAGGGATCCTTTCACCACACTTCCCATTTATATCCGTCTCTATTTCGGTTCTGGCTCCATCTAGAGACCTATCTGCCTGAACTATCATCATATATCATCACTTGCATTCGATATGGCCTTGCTGTGATCTCAGTTGCGATAAGAGCAAAGCTGAAACAGAATGATCAATCTAACTTCGTCATTTTCGATTGTCTGTCTTTCATATTGGAGTCAGACATGACTTCGGTGTTTGAAAGGTCATAAGATCTCTTTCTACCACGATACCGTCGTTCAGTTCCTCTCTGGAGCTCGAGTAGAAGGCTTTAGGGATCCTTTCACCACACTTTCCATTTATATCCGTCTCTATTTCGGTTCTGGCTCCATCTAGAGACCTATCTGCCTGAACTATCATCATATATCATCACTTGCATTCGATATGGTCTTGCTGTGATCTCAATTGCGATAAGAGCAAAGCTGAAACAGAATAATCAATCTAACTTTGTCATTTTCGATTGTCTGTCTTTCATATTGAAGTCAGACATGACTTCGGTGTTTGAAAGGTCATGAGATCTCTTTCTACCACGATACCGTCGTTCAGTTCCTCTCTGGAGCTCGAGTAGAAGGCTTTAGGGATCCTTTCACCACACTTTCCATTTATATCCGTCTCTATTTCAGTTCTGGCTCCATCTAGAGACCTATCTGCCTGAACTATCATCATATATATTTGTGATGTATTCTCGACCGTACTTTATAATATAGATTTGGAAGTTCTCAGGTTTGCGGTCTGTTTACTAATAAAACTCATTTGTTCTTGATAAGGAAAATACAACAAGATGAGGAACTACGTTAAAAATCACATAAGATCTTTTGCTTGAAAGTGGTTGACAATGTTCCTTGCTGAATGGTAATGGTTCGGACTTCCATTGTCTATATTTTTAACACTATTGAAACCTGTTGCTAGGATCGGAAAGATTAAAAATACAAATCAAGTGATAAAAAAAGTCAAATCAAAACCAAATTTTTGGTCAATGATGAAATCGAGATTTCGAATATGAAATATGAGTCAAAAAAGTTTTAAATAACGAAATGAATGAAATAATATTGTGACAAGAAAATTGACACCCGAAGACGATTGCGGATACCAGCAATCGAAACGTCGTGGGTAAACTCAACTTGAAACTTGGTGTCAACATTTTTTCATAATATTCCATTCAATTTCTTTATTTACATTTCTTTACTAGTATTTTATATTCGATACCTCAATTTTCTTGTCACAATATTATTTCATTCATTTCGTTATTTAAAACTTTTTTGACTTATATTTCCTATTCGAAATCTCGATTTCATCCCTGATTTCATCAATGACCAAAAATTTGGTTTTGATTTGACTTTTTTCTCACTTGATTTGTATTTTTAATCTTTCCGATCATAGAAACAGGTTTCAATAGAGTTAAAAATAGACAATGGAAGTCCGAACCATTACCATTCAACATAAGATCTTGTTTCAGATGTCTTACTAACAAAGTACCTGCAGGAAGGCAGCCTGGTGAACTACATCCCATTCCCCCATCTGAATATCCATTTTCCAGAATACATGTGGATCATGTTGGACCATTCATTAAAAGTAGAAGAAACAATGCATATGTTCTTGTTGTGTGGTATGTTCCCTAACAAAATTCGTAAAATTTAATCCAACTGTGAATACGACGGCAGAAATAACTATTAAGAAACTCAAGAAATGTATAGAGTCGTACGGAACTCCACGACAAATTATCACTGATAGAGGACCTTGTTTCACATCGAACGAATTTGAAGATTTTTGTAGATAGAACAATATCAAACACAGTATAACTACTTCTCTTCGGGCTTGAAGGCCGTCGTTCTTTGGAATTTCTTCCTGACGTTTCGCTAGCGCGAGTGGCCAGCTTCTTCAGAGGCTTATTCATCTCCGATGACTAAACAGTTCGATTTCTCAAGGCGTATTTATATTGATGCAGGTAGTCTGGAGTGTTAATTACTTCTGTCGGGTTCGGGGAATAATCATCATTATTAGTTGCCGCACTACCTGCTGTGATTTCATTAGTTATTCTTGATTTCTTCAAAATCGGATTCCAAATTCTGTTTAGAGTCAACGCTTCTTCCTTTCTGTTAAAATTGTCCGCATGTTTTTGGATCTCTATTGCCTCCCGTACCAGTCGGCTATGGTAACCCTGGTTGGGGGCAATCAGTGTTGCATTTTCGAACAGAATCTTGTGGTCGCCCTCACTCAATGCGTGTTCCGCCACCGCCGATTTATCGGTTTTACATCGGTACCACGAAAAGATCCATGGGTACAAGGCTCAAAGAGCATCAAAGGAACTGCAGGCTGGGGCAAACCGACAAATCGGCGGTGGCGGAACACGCATTGAGTGAGAGCGACCACAAAATTCTGTTCGAAAATGCAACACTGATTGCCCCCAACCAGGGTTACCATAGCCGACTGGTACGGGAGGCAATAGAGATCCGAAAACATGCGGACAATTTTAACATAAAGGAAGAAGCGTTGACTCTAAACAGAATTTGGAATCCGATTCTGAAGAAATCAAGAATAACTAATGAAATCACAGCAGGTAGTGCGGCAACTAATAATGATGATTATTCCCCGAACCCGACAGAAGTAATTAACACTCCAGACTACCTGCATCAATATAAATACGCCTTGAGAAATCGAACTGTTTAGTCATCGGAGATGAATAAGCCTCTGAAGAAGCTGGCCACTCGCGCTAGCGAAACGTCAGGAAGAAATTCCAAAGAACGACGGCCTTCAAGCCCGAAGAGAAGTAGTTATACTAATAACCTCGGCCGCAAAAGCCTTAACCATTTTGTCAATATCAAACACACTCTCAATTCCAGTAGATGGCCTCAAGCTAATGGTCAAGTTGAAAGTGTTTACAGAACATTGATACCAACGATTGCAAGTTACACTGAGGAGAATACTCAATGGGACAACGTGATTCCAAAAGCTGAGAAATGTTTGAATTTAGCCTTCAATAAAACCACCCAGAAAACTCCATTCGAAAGTTTGCACGGCTATTTACCAACTTTCGGAGAAGATAAATTGGCAGAATATGTTACCAATATAACATGGAATACTCCTGAAGCTGTACAGAACGAAATAAGACAGAAGTACAAAAGTAGATATGATAAAAGACGGTACAAAGGAACTGAATATGAAGTAGGAGAAATTGTTTTTGCGAGGTGTGCTAAAGCAACAGTTCATCCTTCAGTTTCAGTTCTATTCAGACTGTCGAACAGGACGAGACTGAAGACCAAAGTGATGAACAAGACTATACTGACGAATCGAACGATACAGACGAACCTAATGAAAGACATGACATTCGAGAGGAAACAGAGACAGTCTTCAGTGACCAACAGAAAAGAGAAGATGGAAATGAAGAAGTACCTATGAAAGCAGAAAGAAAAAGTGGAAGAATGACATCCGACAGTCAGAGACAAAGAAGAGAAATTCGTCTTCCAAAACGACTCCGAGACGATTTCATTTTATTTGATTGATGTTTTTTTTTTCATTGTTTCAGATCTCTTCAGTTATTTATGTTCATAAAACATGTTTATCAATTATTTCATTGAGTGAGGTCACTCAATTTTGTCAGGATAAGCCGAGTGTTATATTTGAACAGACTATTACCTAGAAACGGGAATGTTAATGAATCTTTGATAGCTAAGATCGTGACAGAGTGTACGTTCATTTCTGATTGATTCATACCAATAAAGTGATTTCTGAAGCTTCAGTGTCTTCAGTGCCATCCAGGTGAGCCAAAGCTAACAAGCTATATATATATATATATATATATATATATATATATATATATATATATATATATATATAAAGCTAACAAGCTATATATATATATATATATATACAAATACAAACTAGTGAATATTGGGGAGTGCAGCACGTCAAAAGAAAACTCTTTTAAGCATGTCCAAGCTTTCGGAAATATATTTTATTCCATCATCGGGGAAACTACAATGAACATTACATGTGAACTCTATACTACTTAGGTGCATGATTACTTACACTAATGTGAGGATGTATGACTTGTTGGTACAATTCAGCATGATGACATTCATGGTAATGATGATAAGCAATGAGAATGTAGATGAGTAAAATAATCGTAATTATAAAACGTACACATTGAAATCTTCGTTAAAAATATATAATTAAAATCTCGTCGAACATGTGGTCGGACTTAGAATGATAGGTTAACGTCAAAAGTGAATGGACAGATGACAATGTCATATTGTCATGTGTCAGGTCAAAAATTCAATGGTGCCAACTGAGTGTTGGTGCCACTGTTGGTATGTAAGAATAATTATTAAGGTTCATTAGGACTATGTTGAAAAATTTGTTTACGAGCATTTGAATTGAATTGGGAGATAATTGTGAAGGAAGTTAAAGTTATGACTTATCTCCCAATTTAATTCAAATGCTCATAAACAAATTTTTCAACATAGTCCTAACGAACCTTAATAATTATTCTTATATACCAACAGTGGCACCAACACTCAGTTGGCACCATTGAATTTTTGACATGACACATGACAATATGACATCGTCATCTGTCCATTCACTTTTGACGTTAACCTATCATTCTAAGTCCGACCACATGTTCGACGAGATTTTAATTATATATTTTTAACGAAGATTTTAATGTGTACGTTTTATAATTACGATTATTTTACTCATCTACATTCTCATTGCTTATCATCATTACCATGAATGTCATCATGCTGAATTGTACCAACAAGTCATACATCCTCACATAAGTGTAAGTAATCATGCACCTAACTAGTATAGAGTTCACATGTAATGATCATTGTAGTTTCCCTGATGATGAAATAAAATATATTTCCGAAAGCTTGGACATATTTGAAAGATTTTTCTTTTGACGTGCTGCACTCCCCAATATTCACTAGTTTGTACCTAACTAGTCAGCAAAGACTACCTATCAATATATATATATATATATATATATATATGTGTGATTGACACAGGGTGGAAAGGAATAACTCAAGACAGAACGCAGAGTGGGACAAAAAGGAAATTCAATGTTGGATGAACCTTCCCTGTTCAATGAAGAAAATTGAACATGGATGATTCAGTTTGAAGTTAGTCAAAATCAACACTCAGTAGACCTATTGATGATCATGTCAGTGTCACATTTTGACGTAACTCATGAAACTAAGATGTGTGAAAGATTTTTTCTACTCGAACCCGTAAATATGCTAGGTAAGGCGATTCCAGTCAAATGAATATTTATGGCCACGTTTACACCGTCGCTTGGTAAGCTGACTAATGACTTTATTTTAACCAAATCGTCTTGGTCATCTTGGTGTAAACAGTACACTTAGTCAGGTGACCAGCTTGGTTCGATACCCAAAATTGTTGCGTACCAGACCAAAATAGTTAAGTGACCAAGATGGCATTGACTATCCGCAAGTTGCAAAATTTGGGTTGAATCTTTGCTAAGCATGAGTCCGAGCTCTATGTATTTCGTTGTTTTATCATTTTATTATCATTTTCCCTACCTGTTTTATTCTCAACTCCTGATATTTTCTCATATTCCTTCTATGAAGCCTTATAATTTTTGATAATCTCGCCTTTCTTTCACAATTCATCATTTGCCAATGTACTACAATTGCCCTTACTCTCAAATCCAAATCTAATGTTTATTATTTCTGATTTTAATACACGAATTATTTGATGTTTTCATGTCAAAAAATATGAGTTACAGCAGAGTTGCAAACCTGTTTATACTTCTGTCATGTTCTTTGGTATGCTTACCAAATAAGAACCATACTGTTTACTAATTGAAGATGGTGTAAACAGGCAGTAACTTATTGACTTAGTCTGAATTTGGTATGGTCAACTTGGTCAGAATACCAAATTAGCGCACGGTGTAAACGTGGCCTATGATTCCATATCCACTCAAGGTAGGATATGAATTCCACCTTCCACCAATCACAGAGAACAAAGTACTTGGTTACCATTAGTTACTAGGGACAACCCTGAAGAAACGTCACAATTATTCTGATCTGTCTACCTACAAACACGAAATCCAAGTTGTTTCATTCCAGCATAAATAAATGTATTTTCTAAAATTGTACATTCCAAATGGCCTAGTTCGTTAAGGCGTACGCCCTTTGAGATTATTCACTCTATGTCTTTGATTCGTGTCCCACCAATACCGATTTTTTTTGTACTATTTTCAATCTGACAATACTTATTTGATTCGTTCAATATTGAAATCAATTAATTATTTAAGTTTCCTTCCTTTGAGTTTTTCATGAATATCGAAAAAATACTCTATATCTGGAATTGATTATCAAAATGATACTTGAAGAGATTTCTAAAGTATTTACCTGGTTGAGGAAAAAATTAGCTGTATAAATCGAAAGGATATTGGCCACATCGAGTTCGAACGTTTGAGCACTCGCCTACGCTTTTTCAGGGAAGAAAACTCAAAAAATGGATTTTAATACTTGTCTCTATTGTTATCTGTGAGAAAACTGATCAAAGAAAAAATCCAACTGAAATGAAAACTATATAATACACAGAGATAATTGAATGCACATTTCATCAAAAATTTAAATATAAAAATTAGAGAATATAAATAAATCAAGAGGAAATTCAATAAAAAGAATGTCAAAAACTCATTTTTTTTTGCCTGAATTTCTGCTCATTTTTAATAAGATTTTACTAATATATGAATTCTCATGCTTTATTTTTCGAATAAGTGTGCATTTCCATCCACTTGATTGGACTTTTTTGTTTAATATATTTTTTTTTTCGATCAAATTAGTGAACGCATTCGTTTTTGCAAGACTTCATCGGAAAATACAGAACTCAATAATTACGAGGTATTAAACGACATCTACCTTCGATATGTTCAATATTGGCTGTTTGACTGAGGTATCGGATTATATTTAGGAAACTCGCTACTAGAGGGCAGCTGCAAATGGTAAAACACTTACTCCATTTTTATTCAGCCTGACAATGAACAATGAACACTTTCCACATGTTCCGCAACAGCGCAGCCATTGTCTAAGGAAGACATCCTTAGACAATGGTTCAGGTGCGTTGCGTTCTACCCACATTTCGTTCTGCCCACAGTCTCCGAATATACCCGAATTTTTATTAACCCAATCTAACCAAACCTAACTAACCTGACCCAGCCTAACACATTCATTTGAGGGTCTATCGACAAAAAGGATGAATTTTGCAAAAGTGTAATCATTCGGGTATGTTCGGAGACTGTGGGCAGAATGAAATGTGGGTAGAACGAGATGCTCCCCAGAGTTCTATGTTCTATGTCAGTTTGACTGAAATGTTGAAAGATAATGAAGCATTAAAATAGAGTTGAAGATAAAAGTTTATGGAGGAAAGAAAAAACCCCGTTTCATTTCCTCCATAAGCATCAAAATAATATTCAGAATATGAATAATGACAAAACATTCCACTTGTGTTTTTGACTCGATTGCCATCTTTTGGTATTTTGAATAAGTAAGCAAGAAGGTGTGTGATTCAGGCTACGACGCGACGTCCGTAAGAAAAACGAAAGAAAACACATGACTTGGAAACGATATCACTAGTGGCAGTGGCATCTACCCGTGGTATCCATCAGTTCCATCACTTCAAATGGTAGGTATTTCCCTAAGGTTGACTATTGACTAACTATATCTCTAAAAACAATGTCTTTATATTCGGATACCAAATATATTATTGGGGTTTGAGTTCTTGATTTTTCAACTGTAAACTCAAAAAAATTCTGAGAAGACAAATCTAAGCTTCATTCAAAAGATGTGAAAACGTAAAATGCAAATCATAGAAAGTGTTACTTCTTTTGAAACCGATTATATTCCAATCATATTTCCTATATTTTTATCACGCTTAGACACGAAACGATATATCTGGTCATCTCTCTTGGTTTGTCACCCGAAGTCTGAACAGTTCGAATAGTTCGAACTATAAAGGAACAAACCCCATTTGACATTGTCAGAAAAACAACAAACAAGTGTTGGCTTGGGATTGGAATGAAAAGAGAAAGAGAATCGCATTTATTAATCAGCTGTGGTTGTGATTTGTTGTGCGTTGATGGTGATTAATAAATATTTTTGTCAGTGATTCATTAGCATTACAGAGATTTCATGGTCGAAATGAAGATTTATTTCTTCATCGTCTTTGTGGCATTTTTTGGTGAGTACCTATTTTCCGATTCAGCATTGTACATTAAACAAAGAAGCTGTATTGTCCAATGCAGATAGATGTAAAATATGACTACTGTTGAGGTAATAAACAGTGAAGTTATGTTTGTTGTCCACTCGATGAAAAAACGTCATCAACAACAAATGAAATTTGGATTTATTCTTCTCATTCCATTACTTGAGCCAGACAACAATAACCTACAATTCCAATTCGCATCATACCCATTCACAATGAGTAGGTATAATTAGTTTCTCTGATATTACTTGAAAAATAATTCTAATTACGCTGTGTTTGAGTTTTGCTTTAAAAATAAAACGACCTTTAGCTTTTGGCAAGATAAGCCATAGGTCAACTCTGTTGTTACTGACCAATAGAATTTGTTTCATTGGCAACGGAATGTAGTCAACAAGGAGCACTTTTCCATTGTAGGTTTGATATTTTTCTGTGTTTTGCTGAATATTGCATCAAAATCCTGAACATAAGTATGGCAATAGACTTATAAATAAATCTAAGATGCCTGGAGGCATCTTAAATAAATCATACTTAAATGTTTTTGTGACTGAGGCTAGGAAATCTTGTTTTTTTTGTTGTTTCATGTGTTTTCATGCTTCAGCATTATTTAAGAATGTGATATATTTTGTATTAAGAATACTGTTCATAACACTTTTTTATTTACCTCAAATGTGTTTCTTGAGGGGGGTGTTTCTTGAAAAGGATGTTGGTAATGATGGAAGTAATGACACATTTGTTTGAAAATAATACTTACCATACTTATTCATTTAAATCTTCTTGATAATTAGCAAGAGATCTATCTAATAGAATACCTCTCGGAATACCTTCAAAGAGCAATTTTGGTGTATATATCTATATTTATAAATATTCTATTTTATTATCTCGGAAACTGCTCCAATGATTTCCATGAAATTTGGTATTCAGGGCGATTTAGAGATTTTCGGGGGCAATAAATCGATCCAGTTATGTTTAATTTCTGAGAAACGTTTATACATGTTTTCAGGCAATAACTCTTTATTTGTGGAGACATTCGTGACTCAAAAGTTTTTGATTTGATTGTTTCATTTTGTTAGAAGTGGTCAGTGAAACAGAAAATCAAATTCTTTTCATGTTGACGTTTTGACCTATCATTTGAGTATCCTCAGGACACTAAAATTATTATGTAGGAAACAAACACATTGTGAAATCAGGGGTTGAAACATTGAAAATATAAATGAAAGAAGAAACATACACATGAACTTTAAAATACTGTAAATGTCAAAGACATCACACCAGGTGAATTCCTCATACACTGAACCTACCAACAGATAGGACTATAGGATTTATTTAGTTCAAGAGTCTCAGTTTTTCAAACGATATATAGATGATATTCTAACTGCAGTCCCAAAAGACCAAATCGACACAGTGATGAATATTATCAATAACTATTATCCACTATTACAATTCACCTCTGAAACTGGAAACAAAATCCGTTTTCTCAACATCTCTCTGATCAGAAGTGAGAGTAATGTTATCAGTACAGACTGGTACCACGAACCAACCATTTCAGAGAGGTTCTTGAATAACCACGAACCAACCATTTCAGAGAGGTTCTTGAATAATCAGTCAAACAGTGTATTCCCACAAAAAAACAATATAATTCACAGACTGAAAAACAGAGCACTGAATTCATCCCATCTGATTTACCAAAAAAACCAAATAAAAAACTAAGAAGACTTAAAAATATTCTCACTCAAAAAATAAATACACAAACTCATCAATGTTTATATAACGATACCCTATCACAACACCTTAGCCAAAATAATAGAACGAAAAATGACCGGACTTACAAAAATATTCCATATGCTTCAAGAATCTTTCCGAGAGAGTGGCAAAAGAACTCTCTTCTGACGAAATGAAAATTGCTATCGCCAATGAGAATACTGTCAAAAAATATCATTCAAACTTAAAAAAGGAAAATCAAAAGAACTACAGGGCAGTGTAGTGTAGTATGAAGTAATTTGTGCGGAATGAAATGGCGTCTACATCGAACAAACAGGAAGATATCTCAAAACTCGTTTTTCTGAACACCAGAGGAGTATAAAACCTGATTATTGAGCAAAGAACTTGACCAGAACAGCTTTGAGTGAACACGCTGCAAAATATTCACACAATTTTGATTTCAATAGTACAAATGTAATTACGATTGAAATCAACTTCCAAAAACAAGCCATTCCAGAAATGATAAACATAAAGAAACGTAAAAATGCAATGAATGAAAACCAAGAGACGTATGGTTTGAGCAACTGTTATTTCAACTCCATTCATTCAATTTCACAGGGGAGAAAATGAAAGGGAATAAAAATGAACTCAGATGTCGAAAAGTGAATCCACTCCACTGGGTATAACCATATCAGATGATAAATTATATATTTTTCAAGCGAATTCTCTGCTCACTATCACCTCCGATGAATTTTTGTCGAGGCAAACAAACGTTTACTGTATGCACGAGAGGTGTTTCTAAAAACTGAGATGAAGTGAGTTAAACCTCGCTTTTTAAATGAGTAATCCGCAACTCAACTACATCCCGAAAAACCTTTCAAGGTACTTTCCAACCAAAAAATATTCTCTGTTAGACTGTTGGTAGGTCAGTGTATGAGGTGTTCACCTTGTGTGATATCTGTGAGATTTACAGTATTTTGAATTTAATTTGTAGGTTATTTCTTTTATTTTTTATATTTTCAATGTTTTCAACCCTGAATCCACGATGTGATTGTTCCCTTCATAATATTGCATACTGAATCTCGGAAACGTCTCCAACGAATTCCATGAAATGTAGTATACAGAGGTTTTGGGGGCTATAAATCGATCTAGCAAGGTTTCATTTCAAGAAAACGTCGCACGCGTCGATATCAGGAAATGAAATATTAAGCAATACAAACGTATTGTATCCGATTGCACGAGAAAAATTTCAATGCTTTCATTAATTCAGTGACATATGATATTTCTATTTTCTTAGCACTTATTATTGAATAGATTCATTAGTATCGCCTCAAGAAGATGTCACATTTCAGAAAAAAACTTCAATGGATTACTTATCGAAAATAGTTATTTGTTTTACTAGGCATAAAAGCACAAGATTTAATGCCGCGGCTGGTGTTTCTTAGCCGAGCGTAGCGAGGCTATGAAACCAGCCAAGGCATTAAATCTGCTTTTCTGCCGTGTGAAACATATAATTTTTTCTTCAAATTTGCTCCAATTCCACACAAAATCGACTTTTCCATATTTAAATTGCGTTCCATTATCAATATTCAAATAACTAAATTATTTTATCAAAGGTAACTGGGCCCTGCGTTACTATGTTTACCGCTGATGACGTTTGTTGAATATGTTTGTTTACTGTTTACTTTGTCATTGTCAGTTTTGAAAAGTTGTCATGTTAGAAATGGATTTACTGCAAAGTGAGGATGAATTGATGCAATTAGCACCACCTGAGATAAGAGACCAGGCGCGAGATGTGGAATTTAACCTTTTACCGAAAAAATCAAGAACTGTATATGAACTCACATACAGCAGATTCATTTAATAACCAGTTTGATTTAAATTATTACTTGAAAGGTTGCCTGGCAACGAACTTTTTCTGCCTAGGCAGTATAAGTGGACTTTTTCTGCCTAGGCATTAAAAGTACAACTTCTAAGCCTGCCAAGTGTCATTGAAAGGCCGCTTTTAATGTCATTTGGAGAAAAAATTATTATTTTGATTTGAGAAACTCTCTTTCATTGGAGCCAGACATTCCTTAGAATTTAAACGATGTTTGATGAGATCTACATTCATTCAGGAATCTATCTTGGGTTTTGGTTACAATTTAGGACCTTTAAATTGGATCATTTACGAGATCATATAAAGGTATCTATTGTATTTCATCCCACTCAAGATATTAATAAATGTTGATTGATATTGTAGTAATTTGCTATCTAATATAATCAGTGTCTTCAATTTATTCTCATAAACTATTAACAATTCTCCATCAGTCTCGAGTCAGTCCTCCAATTGCTTTATTCATCTGTCTTTCATCTCATTCTCTGAGATCAGATAGGTCCTACATAATACTGTTTTTTCATCCAATTTAATAACAATGAGAAATAGGAATATTAATTTATTCTGGTGAATACTACCAGTATCTATAAAATATAAATTCTTAATTTCCTGTCACATTACTCATGAATACATGAATCATACTCGTCTTCCTTTTGGTCAACAAGATATATTTTTGATGACATGTCTGTTTGTCAATAACAGTCTCGATATGAATCGAACGATTGAAACAATTTTGTTATCTACTCTTGATGATTCGTATAAAAAACAGCATGAAATTGTTTTTCTTCAGTATTGACTCATCCATCATAGATATATCATGAAATATATCCGTTATCAACTGGAGTATTTTTCTCGATTTTCATGGAATACTGAGTTAATTGAAATTTTGATGTTCACTGAATGCATGAAATGACATTACTCTATTACTAGTGAGAAAGGCATATTCGGAAATACGTATTGATATTTTGGAATGCTCAATCCATAAAATATGGATATGCCTTACTTATTTTGTGTTGCATTACTCATTCGATATTCCTTAATTGATAACCTTCAATTATCAACTTTTCTTGTGCTACAAGATGTGCAAATCTAAAATGTGCATGCGCAGTCGCGTGAATTGAAAAATCAACATCTTCCATGGTTGTATTCGGGTTCACAACAAAAGCAGTTCAGGAACGGCTCGAAATAGTTGGACTGTTGAGGCGTGAAGGGTTTGTCGCGAATATATCTACATTAATTGGGTGGGTGACTATTTTTGACTGTTCTAGAACAGTAATAATTGCGAACCCGAATACGGCTCATATTTGTAGCACTTGTGGAATTTTGCGATCCAACTAATGTTCAAGCTGCGACTTGTTCTCATGATGAAATCATTTCAGCACATACCAACCTTTAAACAATGAGAATAACTTCCTCTGCAAGTTGAGCAAAATTCATACCACTAGTACAAATTGAGTAATATTGATTGATAACCAGTGGCAAGTAAAGTTTTATAGTTACTCTATCAGTTAGAAAACATACAAATAATTTTTTCTTCATTGATTGTTTATAATGATATATGTAGGATATTGTATTTTCAAATCTTTACAATTCTCACAATCTTTTTATTTTTCCTGTAGGGATGAATTAAAACAAAATTTAATAGAAATAGCAATTTTTGAAATTGTTAGGTAGTTGCTATGGAAATGTTCAGAGTAATTATAGTTTGACAACATTATGGACAGTGATAGCGACTTTAGAAGTACTTACTCCTCCAGACGGATATCAATCAGCAAAGGATTACTTTTTCTGCCTAGGTAGGAAAGTCCTTACTGTTTGCTGCCTAGACAGTAAAATTAATACTTTGCTGGTTGATATGTGTCTGCAAAATTAATATTTGCTGTCAATCGTGGTAAAAAAGATTTATTTGATTTGAAAACAAGTTTGACCGAAAAAAATAATGATTATTCATCAAAGTTTCCTCCTCTGAAAAATAGGGGCAGAGTTCTGTCTGTCGGTTTGACTGAAATCTTGAAAGAGAGCTAAAGAAACTTCAAAATAGAATTGACGATAGAAGTTTATGAAGGATATGAAAGTTTAGGCACTAAAATAATCTTGAAAACATGAAACTTCGACAGAAAAATCCACTTCTGTTTCTGAATTGATTTTCATCTTTTGGTGTTATGTACGAGTAATCAAGAAAATGTGTGAATCAGGCTACGACTTCCGTAAAAAAAACTAAAGAAAAGACATGACTCTGAAACGAAACCGCTTGTGGAATCCACCTGTAGAATCCATCCCTTCGAATGAAATTTCCATATTGTTGACTAATTATATATTTATGAGCAATGGTATTAGGAATATAGCCTCTTTCTTCCTACATCACCCAACCTACTATTCGATTTTTGTTTGATTTTATCTGTTGAATCTGTTTTATTTTTGATTTTTCAGCTTTCACCAGTGGAGTGTTTGTGCCTCCACGCCCAGGACATAAAAAACATAATCTGGGCTCTGAGGAATGCACCTGGGGACCTGATTATTGGTGCAAAAACTTGACGTAAGTGTACAGCACATTTGGAATATATAAAACCAGCATATGAACAGCTGTTCGAATTTCAAATTTCAAATTTTCCTCAAAAACAGGTCAAAACATTATTTATATCATATTATGTCATTATCTTACCGTGTGAGAGTTATTATTTTGTGGTGGCTGGGATGGTCTAAGTAGAATCTCAGATCTTTGACAGATTTTCCAAAAACCTTCATAATGTGAGTTCGGTTATTAACTCCATTAACTCTGTTTCAATGCCTTTTGTGACATTTGATAGTATAATGGAGACAACACGTATTTTTTAGCAGACTTGATCAGAAGCGCTACACATGACAATCTTCTGAAGAGATTACATGTTTGTTTAAGTAGAGGTGGAGATGTGTTTGAACATATTCTGAAAAACACTGACGATTAAATTAACTTATTAATTTATGGGCTTATTATTTTCAGTTCGTGTTTCAGCGTTAATAAAACTATTGTTTGAAGAGAAGTTTCATTCGATGGTTGAAGAGTATTTTAATAATTATCTTTTCATTGTATCATCTGTGACTAATTGAGAAACATCAAACGAAATCTGTTTTACAAAAATGAGTGATGAACAAGAAACAGTTTATCTCGAAAACGGTTCAAAATAAAAATAGTTTTATCGCAACAAAGTCAATCTAAAATTGAATGTAGAGCTCAAAAATGTTGAAATATACAGGGTGTTCCATTTGAAAAAATTGAGTTCCATTATTTTTTCATGAGATCAAAGTATCTGCATTTTTTGAAGACCCTGTATGAGGCAAATGAAAATATGACTCGGAGTGAAGATCCTCATAGTATCACTCCACTCCATTTCAAATTTGATCGTTTTAGTGCAAGAGAGTTCAAGATTATCAGCATTTATAAAAGTTCATGTTTGCTAAAGAAAATATCGAAATTAATTTATATCTTCTAAACGGTAATAGATAGGTATAGGGAAATAGTGTATGATGTTGTTGACAAAGTGATAATGAATCATAATATGATATTATATACGGGGTGTTCCATTTGAAAAATCAAAGAAGCCGCTACTTTATAGTAGGAGCGACAACGCTGCATCGTCTATTTTAGGCGTGTAGGTTATATTGATTAGTGCATACTGTGAAATTTTCAGGATGATCCGTTAAATAGTTTGTCAGAAACGGCTAATTAATGCTCATCATGAAAAGCCCTGTATATCATGTCTAGATATAGAGATCATCTTCAATTCGTTGGAAATTTCTACAATGATCATCACTTATTTTCAGAGTTTTTTGTTCTGAATGTGTTGTTACTGAAATTTTTTTGACGGTAGTCTTCTATTGTATCATCCTTGAATTAAATTTCCAAGACTATGAAATCATCAAGATATCAAATGATTGCATGCCTCTCAATTTGCAAAAATCATTATACTGAACGATTATCTGTTGAATCATGAAAATAATGAATTGTGCATTGTGGTGATTTGTTATGTGCTTTGGCAATTAGCAATAATATACATATTTAGTCGGTAGTTCATACGGGAAGTTGATTTTCAAATGGAATAAGCAATTCGAACTTAACAAAATGAACTCAACCTGCTTTTGATAATAAACTCTGGTTAGTGTAAATGAAGGCTAATATGGTAAAGATCTTCAATTTACTCGAAATGAAATTAATTCATTCACAACTACTGAAAAGAAGTACGTGGATAGTCTCAAAATTCGAGTTCATTCATATGGCGGAAAATGACAAATGTATGAACCTCGAGTTTGAAGTTTAACCATGCTACAGTGTTTTTTTTTTGCATCTGTCAATAGTGTAAGTTCTGAAAAAAATCTAAACATTGCTACTCCGAACCAAATGCAAACAAATGTAATTGAATTTCTTGAGTAGTAGAATTCAAATGGAGATTCATAATCTTCTTTAATGTTTTAGAGAGCGCAAGGAATTAAAATATTGATTGCCCTTGATGCTTTAAAAGAAATATTCCTATGACAATCTGATTTAATTTTTCAGTTAAAAAATTTCTATTTTTCGACATTTGATTCATTTTTTCCCAATTATAACGATAAATTACCCTATTCGCCTATTTATACTCAGAACTTATACCTAGTTGAACGCGAATTTAACAAACATAATGCCTGTTCCTGTTGTCATGCGATAATATTTCAGAAACTTTCAAATTGAAAAGGAATTGCATCCATTGATTGTACTTCCTGAAGGGTACAATCATGAATGGATCTAATCCCCATGAATGCATACAAATTTATACAATTATTTTCAGATTTTTCAACAATATAGATCTTGATATCCTTGAAAGTGTTCAGGTCCTTTTGAATTAGTATTTTTAATATATTAAGGTCAACCTTTTTGTTTCACATATGTATGTAACAAGTCCATCTTTGTAAACAGACTTATCTCTATTATTGAGTTGAGAATTTTTGATTGATAGAGCTGCTGCTGGTTGCCATGCTGTCAAACATTGTATCGACACTGTGTGGGTATACCAGAAACTACCTCCAGACACCAGCAGTGTATGCCAAATATGTTTGGATATGGTCAAGGAGGCCAGAGATAATTTGTTGAGTAACGACACACAGGTGAGTTGCGATAATAGCTTCAACTTTATTTAGCCTCAAAATTGATCATTTGAATCAATTGATATTTGTGTTAAAATCCAACGGCTGTTAATAAATACTCATTCCCTCTTTTCTAGGCAATAAAAAAACGTATAGTATGTTTTGATTTGTTTTACACATGACCATCTATTTGAAGTGCTATTGCACTTGAAATGTTGTACATTAGTGTTGAGAGTATTTCTCGCTATTAGTTGTTAAAGGACCCTATATTTGTAAAAGGGTCCTACGGGGTCCTATATTTGAACTAGCAACTACGCATACCTTCTTGATCACATATATAACACTATCTATACACAAAATTTCAGCTTTACGAAATTGACGTATAGACTTAGAGCCAACTATAAGAAACCTGATCTATTCGAGAAACAGAATGAAATGGCGTTGAAAAACGACATTGACGAAAATAATGTTGTGCCTAGTCAGAATTTGTGCACACGTTTTATACGTAGTCTCATTTTCACACTTCAACTTTTTCAAATGGCCAAATACAAATCTCCTATATAATACATCTCGTGAACGATCTTATCAAGAAGAATACTTTCCTAGAATTTCAGGTCAATCAAATCGCTCTAATTTAATTTGCCGCGATAGGTTTTTTTAGAATGTAACCTCTAACATAGTATTTAGAAACTATTTACTAGAAGAACGAGGGGTATTTTTTAACGCCTGAAGCATACAGGTATATTTCTACACCTACATGCGCCAATCTAGCACATAATATCGCCAGATATATAATATTATATCATCAGGTAGAATAATTTTCCGAAATTACGAATCATTTCTCCCACCCAAATAGCAATTGCTGTGGTAATTTTAGTTTCAAAATGGACTTTGGTTTATAAGCTCCCAAGAATTGAAATAACCCAAATGAAGTATTCAGTTTCTATATGTGTTCACACTGATTCTATGAAAATGTTTTTTTTTTTCGATTGGACCTTTCAAGTATAATGTCAATGGTTCAGTTTCATTCAACAAATTTGGGGAAACAAATTCATTTTTGGAAAGCCCTGCATGAAACTCTTGCAAAAGTTTCGCCCAGGCTTTACAGAAAGTACTAACTTTTGAAAGAAATTTCATTCTGTTACTCAATAGGCCATATTTTTTGCGGCCTGCTTTCGAACCAGTAGGTCTAACGGCTCTGGGACCTTTCTCTATGGTTGCAAGCAATTTAATCAAATGATTTGATAGAGTGAAATGCAGTTTACACATTTGCTCGTTATGACAAATTGTAAAGGGTATAGTAAAGCTTCTGACATTTTTGACAGTTCAAAAATAGCAATAAAACTCAAAAAAGCAACTTTTCGACGGTAACGTAATTGGTTTCGTGATTTCGGAACAATATCCCAAGCCGTAGCGTAGCATTATTTGGACCATCAACAAATAGAGTCTGTACCCTCGTTTGTCTTCAGGATCTGATCAAGCAAGTCTTCGAAGGTACATGTCGCCTAATCCACATCAAACCCATCGTCGAGGAGTGCGACAAAATCGCCGACGACTACATCCCCGAACTCGTCGACACTCTGGCTTCTGAGATGAATCCGCAAGTGGTGTGCTCTGTCGCCGGATTGTGCAACAATGAAAGGGTCCACGAACTGCTGGCGGCAGAAAAGAATACCAAGATCGCTCAGGTTGAAGCGCCGAACAAATGCGACGGCTGCCACAAGGTAGTGAACATACTGGAAGATAATTTCAACAGGATGACCAGGGACGAGGTCTTGCATAGTTTCTTGAGGGTAAGTAATGTTCTTTACGTTCAAGAGGCCAACTCTCCGCAGATTTATGATAGGTATACAGTGCAATTTTTTAATGTCCCTCCTCTTTTATTTTTTAAACGGGTCAACTCATATATATATATTTTGGAGTAAAATTGAGAAATACAAATTTTAAGATGGCGACTGAAAAGGGGGGTCTTGTGATACATAATTTTGAAGTTCCCGACGAATACTTTACAACTCTAGAATATGAAGTCAATATCTTTACCTACTACAAAATAACGAAACATTTACTAATTGCCTGCACACATCGACGTTTGATTTCATAATTTGAGGAAATAACCTGAGTTCAATTCAGAAAATGCTTGAAATGGTTGCCTTAAACGTCTTGAGATAAGAACAGCCTATCCGATACTTCATGTCGAATATTTTCGAACACAGCAACGTCGATATTTCTACGAATATTTATTATTCTCTCCCGTATATTCAATATTGAAGCAGTTTCAGTTTCGTGCACCTTCTGCTTCAAAAAGACCCATGAAGAAAGTCTAAAGGTGTCAAATCGTGCAGACGGGCTGGCCATTCCCTAGTACCTCAATGACCAATCCAAAGACCATAGAAAGTATTATCCAAATAGTTTCTTGTCTGGGGTTATGTGGTGGTGCTCCATCTTGTTGGAATAATAATATCCATATCAAATTCATTAGGATTCACTTCGACGATTTCGGTGATCAGCATATTCAAATACAATTTTCCTGTTGAAATTTGTTCAATTGAAAATTTTGGAGATAGTTTACGTTTTCCTGCCCCAAGGGCCTCATTTTTTCTTGCTCCAGTTACTGTAGTCGAAGTTGCCGATACAATTAGGTCATTGAAAGACTCCAAATGCCAAGATCACTAGCGGTTTAATCAAAGCTGTATCTGAAATTATCCTTTATCCCCTTACAAAACTCATTAATCTCATATTCACTAGTGGCACCTTCCCTGACTCACTTGAATTATCTAAAGTGATTCCAATTTTTCAAAAAGGGGAACACAGTCCCGAGCAACTTCCGACCAATATCAATTATATGTATTTTTTCTAAGATCATCGAAATAATATTGAAACAAAGATTACTAGACTATTTTGAAAAAAACTCTTCTGTCTAACAATCAATATGGCTTTCGGAAAAATCGCTCAACCATAAATGCTGTTGTAAGAATGTAGGCTTTCACGGCCGGTGTTAATACATCTCTGGTTTTTCGGGCTTGAGGGCCGTGTAGTGGAAATTTTACTTCCGGAGCTTTCGGCTACATCTGCGGCAGCCATCTTCAGCGGCGTGGTCTTAGTTGGACTCCTCTATGTGTCGCAGTAAACTCACATAGAGGAGTCCAACTAAGACCACGCCGCTGAAGATGGCTGCCGCAGATGTAGCCGAAAGCTCCGGAAGTAAAAATTCCACTACACGGCCCTCAAGCCCGAAAAACCAGAGATGTATAAATGCTGTTACCAAAATAGTAAACGCAGCAGTCGAGGGCTTTGAAAATGGACTTCATACATCTCCATGTGTGACCTGACCAAAGCCTTCGATTGTGTATCACATCAAATACTTCTGGAGAAACTATGGTACTACGGAGTACGAGGAATCACTCTAGACCTTATTGAATCATATCTTTCAAATCGCTACCAAAAGGTAGAAAACGACAAAACATCATCTTCTTTTCAATAAATCAAATATGGAGTCCCACAAGGTTCTGTACTGGGCCCACTATTATTTATAACCTATGTGAATGATCTAGAGAATTTTGTTGGCCCCGATAAATGTATTCGCCGACGATACCTCCCTTCTTGTATCAGAAAAAAACAGCAAAACTTTAACTTTAGCAATATTAAGTATCGTGCTGAACGCTGGTTTTCATCCAACAACCTTGTCCTAAATATCGAAAAGACACATAATATAATTTTTTCCACCAACCAAACGATCCAAACTGGAGACAGTGTTAAACTATTAGGAATAACCCTTGATGCAAATTTAAGTTGGACAGAACACATTAACATGCTAAGTAAAAAACTGTCAAGTGCAATTTTTCTGATACGCCAACTAAAACCCATAAGTAACACAGTCACCCTAAAAACAGTATATTTCGCATTGTTCCACTCGCAGATCAACTAGTGTGTTCTCCTTTGGGGTAACTCAAGTACAGCAGTAAAAATCTTACCATATCAAAAAAAAGCTATCAGAATTATTGCCAATGTGGGTTACAGGGAACACTGTCAGCCATTATTTATCAAACTCGTTATAATGTCACTACCCACTTTATTTATATACAACGCACTACAGGAAATACACAAACAGAGCAGAAATCTCATCACTCAGAGTGATATTCACCATTATGACACAAGAAGCCCAAAGCTTATTAGAAACCCTGCCTATCGGTTAAACCGTTCAAAAAAGAACTCGTTGAACTGCAACCTTTACAACATTTTACCAGACGAGATAAAATGTTTCAGTTTCAGAGACTTCAAATACACTATCAAAATATACCTTCTCAAACATAATTTTTACTCAGTGGATGAATACCTGAGCACACCTCTCCGACCTGCCATCTCAGTAATATTTTATAATTTCACTTTTACAATATTCTATTAATTAATCTTTCATTATTTTTATTCGAATTAATTGTTGTGTAATGTCATATATATTATCGATTCTTTTATCTACAGAAGTCTACCACAAAGTGTCTGTCAATGTCTGTATTATATATTCAAATTTTTTTTAACATATCTACCTGCTGACTTGATACAAATATACTTGATGTATGTAACATAGTGAATAAAATATTCTATTCTATTTTATTCAAAGATGTTCGTTGTACTGAAAATTATGTCTTTTTTTGTGAACAAAAAACATCCTCTCAAGCCTTATCGGGTTGTTGGGATTGCCATCGACAGAGAAAAACGAATATTTCTAGAAATATCGATAATAATGTGTTTGTTGTCAGGTTATTATTCAATGTATCTCCATCTTGTAGTAGGTGAAGATATTGACTTCATATTCAAGACCCCTTTTCCAATTAATTTTTTTCAGATAGCGACCAGTCGCTTTCTTGAAATTTTCCTGTGTCAATTTCACTCCAAAATATAGTACTCATGCATCAATTTCTGGATTGAATTGACTGGACATATCTAATGTACATGAGAGAAATGTTGTTCACTGAACGTATAATGCCCAATTCATAATGAATGTTTCTTCTTCCCCTTCAAAAAATGGTGCATGGTCGTTGGTCAATGTCTGTTTACTGTTTTTACATATGACATATGCGCATTTTCGTGTATCTTATAGTGCATAAGAAAAGTTGAGAATTCAAAGTTATCAATTATTAAGAAATACCCATTATGAATTATGCACTACAAAATGAGTAAACCAACACATTAATAATGAATTCAACTTTCATGAATCCTGCATTGAAGTTATAGATTATCCACTTAATTGTGCTTATGCGGTCACTGAACCCTCCTTTACTTTTCAAATGAGATGGTCTGGATCACATTATAAAATATCGAGAAATTTTAGGAAAAAAGTACTCCTATCTCTCGAGCAATGTCAAACTATAGCGCTTCCTAATTTGACCCTTGAGTGATAAATACAATAAATAGTCCAAAATAAGGTTGAGCAAATAATTATGGTTAAACTTGTCAAAGGACGAGTCATCGAGGACAAAGGGACAAAAATGTATTGTAATAACGCGTAGAATGAAATGGCGTGGACACCGATATTAAAAATTCCGGGCTTTAGTTTTGTAATGTTTGAACACATTTCAGATTTAATTCTGTTACTTCGTATGTGTTAAAATAATACATTTGTGTGTAATCGCTGATGAAACAAAAATAGTATGCATAAATTTCTGTGGAATACCAAACATTTCATTCTACTATTCGCTACACCAGTTGATAAAAAGTCGCACAGCAGATAAGGAATTCTTCAAATATCAAATAAACAGACTGGGTCGAAAAAACAGAATCAAATAATCATAATTCAGAGTTTTGAATTATAAAGTCAGTCATATCGGATAATATTATCGAAATGAAAATAGGCTGGTAATATAATCTCCATTTTATTTCATATTTGAATATTTGTCCAATTTTGGCAGCCATTTCAGTATTTAGATTTTATAGCTGTTTAACGGGTTGTTCACGAGCAGAACTATCTTGCACTAAACAGTTTAGATAACTAATGTTACGATTTTTCTGTGGTTGTTTATCCGAATAATACTTTGAACAACACTAAGCTATTTTTATCAATATCACTATAAAATACAACTGCGTCACTGGCTTATAACTCGTTTGGTTCGTAGACCAAACTGTTACTTTTGATCTATCTTTTACTTAAGTAAAAGATGAAGTAAAAGTGTGGTCTATTAGGCTTCTCAAGTGACTAAAATACCCAACTCTCTACTAAAAACTCCATAAAACTTCGACTCTGCTAGACTTCTGCACTGAGCTCCACTGAGTTGTAAATACTCCCCTGCCGATTTAACTCGTCAGGCTTATATACAGTATTCGAATAGGGAAGAGGCTTCCAGAACTCTCTCCCTTCCGACCACCAGTTGCTTCAAAATTTACTGATTGCCGAGATGATTCAGGACAGGGTAGAAATTTTCTCGCCAAACAACCTCCCAATTATCGTACAAATTTGTCTGTTAATGATGCTCAGCGGCGTCGTCAGGGGATTCATTTCGAATTCGTAATACTAATTTTAATGGCATTGATCATGGCAAATGTTTATCTAGCTCGTATTCCTTGATCTTCCTAGTACCAGGAATATAAAATTATCAATGTGTAACGTAGAGTCTCGGGTTTTCGTAAACGCTGTATTGTGTGATTTTTAAAACCGTTACGTGTGTTTCTCTATACAGTATCTTTAGGCACACGTGTAGATGTTTTTTAAAATGTCCAGTGAAAATCACACAAGTGATTTTTTAATTACGTTAACATACATTTTCAAGTATAGGTATTTTGATACTTCCTCACTTGGGATGGCCTTTGGTTGTTTTATGATATAGAAGGTTTCAGTTTTGAGGAATTTCTTGTCTTTTATTTGGAGCTGAAAAATTTGATAGTCCTAGATTCATCTATATGGAATCATTTTTTCAGTATTGTGGAAAAATGGGAAGTTTCTCAGACGGCTGCAGTAATATTATCATCACATATTTCACGGACATTTACAACCACCTGCAAGAGCACCTGAATGCCAACGAAGTTTGTTTAATGTCCGGAGAGTGCAGCGCCCAATTCCACTCTCACGCTGCCAAAGTTGAAATCACGCCCATGTCTCATATTGGATACGTTCCTATCAAGTGAGTTGATGTTGAAATAGGTTTATTTTCTTGTCAAAGTTCATTCATTGAAAAAGATCATGTTAATCTGATTTAAGTATTTTTAATTACAATATTTGATTATTGTGACTACCAATAATTGCATAATTTATGAAACTTTCTGTCGAGATCAGAATCCTGAAGATGAATAAATTGACGCATAATTTATGTTTATGTTCATAAATGTTTTCAGCGTTTGCTCTGTTTCAGACCAGGGCTAGAAAGGAAAAAAAGGAATGTTTTTGAATTGTTGAAAGTTCATTGTAATGGTAGTGTGAATTTCTTCATTTTCATTTTATTTTTTCAGTATCTAAATGCATCATAACTCTTGGTTTGAATCCGGTGGACAATTAAAGTTACCTCTCGTAAACAAACTTACCTTAAAAAGTCATCTAAAGAATCAAAAACTCAAGGGGATCGATAAAAATATCAAACAATAGATTTTTAGAGCTTTAAGTTGAATTTGATGAATTATTTTTTTGTCTTTCTCCGAATCGCAAAATAGAAATTACAGCGTCTTTGAAATGAGTAGATTCAAAATAAAAATACAAACACTTTCTGTTGATAGGTACGTGTATATCCTTCAAAGACGTTTGATTCATTCACAAAAAGGAAGAAAGAGTCCATCTAAAACAGGCGCACCGGGCACTGGGTTACGTGGAAATCATAGGGAATGTCTACACAAAACAAAATTTGTAGAAAAAAATCTCTCTCAAGAAAACAGAAAAAGAAACAATAGAAGTTGAATCATACCAACGAAAATCAATATTAAATGGCACTAATGAAAAAAAAAGGTGACTCTAGTTTAAAATCGAGTATTGTTTAAATTAACAGAATATATTTCACAATGAGAGTTTTAGATATATCAAAAATTACAATAAGCTTATTTTCAGAGTAAATTGTTGATCTCCTTGGCATACATAAATAATATAAAATTTATTACTATTCAATGACTATTGAATTCAAGGTTATAAATATCTTACACTCATCTTTATTATGAAGAATGAAGTCTTCTGATAATTCAATAGGCGAGTAAATCGACCGATGGTGCCGCCACTATCGCTAGGAAAATGGCGGCTTTGTCAAGGACTTGTTGTTGTGTTGTTTACATTTGTCACTTAACTGTCAGTTTTGTTTGTCATGTTGACAAAGCATGTCAAAAGTTCATGCAGGAAAACATAACCTAACTTACCTAACTCTCCTTGACAAAGAGGTTCATATATTTCCCGGTAGGGGTCGTGACCTTATGCTAAACTCTCCTATATATAAACAGTTTTGCAGATTTTTTGTCCGTCACTGAATAATAATCAAATAGCCAAATGAATATATTATAACATAATTCAAAAGCACTTTATTTCAGTTCAAGCTGCAACTTATCAAGAAGAGCCTTAGCATCATCAGCAAGTAGTACTATTCGCGAGATATTTTGATTTATTAGTGTGGTACAACTGAAAAACAATTCTAACAGTATAAGTACATGTACTCGTATTCTGGACTCAGTATTAAGTCAGTACCACGAAAGCAGTGGTTTTATTGTAGTAGTCGGACAAAACTAGTATCGTGTAACACAATAATAATGCCCAAAAGCGAGTGCCCCTTTATTTTGAAACGAATTTTTTCAGCCGACAAATACAAAAATACGACTTGGTAAGTCGTGCCTATTCAACTATTTTGTGTTTAGTGCCAGAACACTTGTGAAGACTAACAACTTTTTTATTATATAATAGCGCAGATGTCCCGCTTTGCCAAAAAAATGCATGGTCACGTTATATATAGCGCGACGGGTGTTGTATCGCACATAAGTTACTTTTCTACTTCAGCACAGATACCATTTATATGGGTGCGTATTCCTACGTCGAATTCTTCCTACGGCGAATTCTTCCTACCGCGAATGTCATCCCCTCCACTGACGTCATCAGAACACGAACGTTTCCGATGATGATTCATACACCCCATAGTGGAAATTTCGCCGTAGGAAGAATTCGACGTAGCAAGAATTCGACGTAGGAAGAATTCGCCATAGTAACACTCCCTGCTCAGCCCCCAGATTCTATTTCACGAATTCGATTGTCGAATAGCTCAGACTGTGATTGAATCGAATTCGTGAAATAGAATCTGGGCTCTGAATTAGTTAACATCGCCGCCAAATTATCTCGTCAACGACTCCATCAATAAAACGGGATGCACCGAGAGATTCCTCTTTCACATTTACGGTGGAATTCATTCATATTGATTGATATTTTTAACAAAATGAAAATATGAAATTATAATACATGAAGTGATCAACATCGATAACATTCATCAAGAAAAATTACTGCCTTTTTAATTCTTTTCTACAAGCTCGATACACGTCTCATCATTGTTAACGGTTTCGTCTCCGACTAGATAGGTGAAAAATGTGACGCTTCTGGATTTTACACCGTATTAAGGTGGTAAAAAAAGGGTTGTAGACTTCAAGTCCGTAACACTTTTTGGGAAGACATATGACGCAGCATGAATCGTGTTCAAGACGTTGCTGCTATATGAAACTATAAATTCCAGCACTATGCTTGTCACTTTTTAGAGGTTCAACGGACTGAATTTTCCAACAAACAATGGGGAGTAACGGACTGAAAATTCTCATATGGCTTTCTTCAAGACGTTATATTCTGAAAAACATGATGTGAATGGAAGCCGATAATTTTTGTTTCAGATGAATTATAGCTCCTGGTACTGTTATTATCATATGGGACTGGGTTTTTCTCAATGATTTTTCTGGATCAATCATATTGAAGAAAGACGTACCAGAAAATTCAACTAACTTTTTTTTTCGCTGAGACAATCAGTTATCCCTTGTTAATAGGCGATTGTGTCAGTGAAAAATGACGACAAATTGCTACAAGTTATTGTTTCATATAGCAACATAGTCCTGAATATGTTTCATGATGGGTCATTTGACCCCCCAAAAAGGGTTATTGGCTTGTAGCCTATTCCATTCATTTCAGTTCGCTACTTCAAAGGATATGGAACGCAAATGTTTCAGACCCCTATTACCTTCCAAATTGAAATCCAAGGTCGAAATAGCCCATTGTTATGAATATTCCATTTTGTATTACAGACTGTATCGGGTATTTCAACTTTAACTCTCACTATTATGTTTTCAAATAATATAAGAAATTCTAAGACGATTGATTTGGACCAAAGTTGCACATTTATGTGGCCAACAGAATGCCTTTCAGAAAGTTATACAATCTCGAGTATTAATGAATGAATCCCACTGTGAATGCGAAAAAGGAATTCTTACGTCGAATTCTTGCTACGTCGAATTCTTCCTACGGCGAACTTTCCACAATGGGGTGTATGGACCATCATCGGAAACGTTCGTGTTTCAATGACGTCAGTGGAGGGGATGATATTCGCCGTAGGAAGAATTCGACGTGGCAAGACGGCCCGATTTATAGGATAAAAAGTAGTTTCCATCAATAAATCATTTTTCGGGATAATATTTCATTCTCAAACCCAGACAAGCAATATCATTGATGATCTCAAGGAATAGTTTTCTTAGAGCAAAACAAGCTTGTCTGTTTTAGAGAATGAAATGGTATTCTATAAATTGTATCTGTTAGATTCAAGTTTCTAGTGATTGGTATACAAATGGAGCAAGAAAAAGTGATTTCTATATGATAAAGCGCGCGTCGCGTCATTTAGACAAGGGAGGAGCTGTTGAAGGACTTTCTCCCTTCTTGTGAATGATATACACGTATCAATAGAGAATCGTTTCGCATTAACTTAGAGAAAAAAAGCCATAAATCACTTCATCAAAACTCTTTTCTCTCCACACAAATAATCATGTTTCTTAGACCCGTCAACGACGACCTACCGTGCCAACTGTGCGAACAACTGGTGCAGCACCTCAAAGACCTCCTGATCGCCAACACCACCGAACTGGAATTCAAGCAGGTGCTGGAAGGACTGTGCAAGCAGACTGGAAAATTCGCAGACGAATGCGGCAGCTTAGTCGAGCAGTACTATTCAGAAATCTACGACTATTTGGTGCAGCAGCTGAATTCCAACGCGGTGTGTAACGAAATCGGAATCTGCAACGGGACCGGCAAAGAGGTAGGTTTCGCGTGTCAATGATTCGAACATGGTGTACCTTTGAGTGGATCAATAAATTGTTGTCGGATTGAGTTGTCTCGGCTATCATTTGCAGTAGGGGATATGTCGATGAAATCGATGCATGTTCATAAAGAATAAAAACTGGAATCAATCTAAGCAGCAAGCGCCATCTGAAATGTTGCTATTTTATAGCAAAATCATTTGTATCTCTAATTTTTGGCAAACACTCACATACTATCACCCATTGATATATTTTGATAGAGATTTTCAGGAAATTGAACAAAAAATGAAAATTGATTTGAGGCAAATATTACCAATTATTGGAGTTTTATATACGATTATGAACTAAATCCCATTGAAATATTTGAAATTGGTTGATTTTTCCCTTATTCCCTAATCTTGAAACAGATTTTGCTTGGAAATCTATTCACTATAAGGGTGTTGTTACATATAATCAATTACCATCAGAGATTAGAAATATTTTCAATTCAATTAAATTCAGAAATGCTTTGAAACATTATCTTCTGAATTGAATTTTAATTTCTCACAGATCTGATAATTGTAACTTTGGATATAATTTTGCAAATATTTCCTGTATAAACTTGTAGTTTCTTGGGAACAAACGAGTGTTGATTGATTGAGTTGTATGGATTAGTTTTCATACCATTCAAATGTCAATGGTTCGAGTCTGGAGTTATAATAAACTTTTTTCATTTTTCAGCTTCTGTTTGGTGATTCGATTCCTTTGAAGGATTCATCTCATAGTATTCATTACTGGTTATTCTTCATAGACAACTTACCTTTGTGTTGATTACTTTCAATGAGATCTGAACTTGATGAGAAATAATAAAAATTCAATTGGCAATTCCAGGAAGCAGTAAAAAACAAATTAAAAATATTCATAGAACATTTATCATTGCATCATCATCAGGAAAGCTTTAATGTGTTGATCCTCATGAGTGCAGCCCAACATATTTCTCTCAGCAAGCCGTTTAGTAATCATTAATTTGTTCTTGGTATGAAGTGTTCCCAATACATCTCGAACTTGTAGGACATATGAAGAATATCTGAAAAGAAACCATCTTGATACTTGTAATATCTAATTCGAGGACAATGATCTCCGATTCCTGAGCAGTGAAAGAAATGGCGGGATCTCTCCAATTTATCCTGCTTTCGGTTTTTACAGATCTCAAGGCTCGTTTTTTTCGATCCATTTTCATACAAACGCTGAGAGCGAAATGAGGTGTCAGCTCTGTTCATACTGAACAAAACTATTTTAGTCTACAGGGAACTTTCAGTGAATCATTTCAACAACTGTCAACTTGACAGTTGAGGTTATGATCCGAAACTAACCAGAATCTTATGATCCTTTTCAAAGCTAACCGCTTGTTACATTCATGAAAAAAAATGATATCCATTCAGAACCAAGGTTTCACCAATGGAATGAGTGAATTCCTTTTTTCATTTCAGAGAACTGCTGTCAAAAATTCCGGCTAGTCATTTTTTACTTTCGGAACATAGCCATTAATCAAAACTAGTGGGTCCAGGTCCAGTTGTACAAATCAAGTTCGAGTGAGCTCTGTACAACTGAAGACTGCCCATAAACTATTAAAAATTTTCTAATGGCGTTATTTTGCTTGTCATTAGCTTCGCCTTGTTCGAAGTCAGAATGTAAATTTTTTTCGAAAGGAAAGAGATTTTTGATTATGGGAAACTGTCGACTTTGAGTTCGAGGTGGGGAACACGGAAATAAATTTAGAAAACCCGTCTTTCGCTTAAAATTTGGAAGCTTAGGGTCATCGACCACAGCAGGCGCTGATGGCGGTTGTTTTGCTAATATTTTTATTTTGTAAATATTTTTGAAGATACTGAATCACAAACCTTTATGATGGTGTCATTTGACTTTGACATCTATCTGGCATGCGATGCGATTTTGAAATTTTTAATAGTGTGAAGCATACAATTATCTCTGTGAGTTTTAAGCTGTATAATAGTTGGGAAGTTGATAGGGACGGAATGTTTCCCCCAAAAAAAGCACGAGAAAGTCATAATTTTCTCCAAGAATAACCAAGTGATTTTCCATACTTAGATCGAGTGAATCAAACGACTATACTAAAAATTTCTCTCGATACCAAATTTCCAAATCATGTTTTCTGCGCAAAAGGTATTTTGTATCGCAAAACACAGAAATTTCTCCTGTGAAGAATCCTGCACTGACACCTGTCGGTTGAAATTCAACAATCCTCGTGGTATTAGACAGGGAAGTAATTGTTTTCTGACAAGTGTTATCTATAAAATCATCTTTGGAACAATCTGTTCAGGCCAGTCTCAAATTACCTACCCAGTAGGTTTCGGCTGGCACCTGTCGGAAAACAACTACTCCCCTGGCTAATACCACGAAGGGCATTGAATTATATCCGACCAGGTGCCAGTGCAGGTTTCTTCACAGAAGTAAATCCTGCATTTGCTTTCGTCGATACAAATGAAGGAATTGATTTCCAATTATAGGGACGGACACACTTGCAGACCGGTTTCGGGCTATTTGGCCACTCGTCAGTGCAAGGCAGTGCCATCATCAACATAAAGTCGATGATTTCCCATAATTAAAAATCAAACTCCTACACGAGTATCAAGCCCCGGCCAAAGCTGATGCGAACAACGAAGTTATTACGCCTTCTACCAATGGACGAGGTATTCCAAAAGCAAACCGAATTCGCCCATTCCTCCTGCGAGGAAAATGTAAAAACACTTGACATAGTCAGTGGGCATACTTGAAGACTGGCGTTAAATCAAATCATCTTTGGAACAATCTGTTCAGGCCAGTCTCAAATTACCTACACAGTAGGTTTCGGCTGGCACCTGTCGGAAAACAACTACTCCCCTGGCTAATACCACGAAGGGCATTGAATTATATCCGACCAGGTGCCAGTGCAGGTTTCTTCACAGAAGTAAATCCTGCCATTTGCTTTCGTCGATACAAATGAAGGAATTGATTTCCAATTATAGGGACGGACACACTTGCAGACCGGTTTCGGGCTATTTGGCCACTCGTCAGTGCAAGGCAGTGCCATCATCAAGTGTGTCCGTCCCTATAATTGGAAATCAATTCCTTCATTTGTATCGACGAAAGCAAATGCAGGATTTACTTCTGTGAAGAAACCTGCACTGGCACCTGGTCGGATATAATTCAATGCCCTTCGTGGTATTAGCCAGGGGAGTAGTTGTTTTCCGACAAGTGCCAGCCGAAACCTACTGTGTAGGTAATTTGAGGCTGGCCTGAACAGATTGTTCCAAAGATGATTTGATTTAACGCCAGTCTTCAAGTATGCCCACTGACTATGTCAAGTGTTTTTACATTTTCCTCGCAGGAGGAATGGGCGAATTCGGTTTGCTTTTGGAATACCTCGTCCATTGGTAGATGGCGTAATAACTTCGTTGTTCGCATCAGCTTTGGCCGGGGCTTGATACTCGTGTAGGAGTTTGATTTTTAATTATGGGAAATCATCGACTTTATGTTGATGATGGCACTGCCTTGCACTGACGAGTGGCCAAATAGCCCGAAACCGGTCTGCAAGTGTGTCCGTCCCTATAATTGGAAATCAATTCCTTCATTTGTATCGACGAAAGCAAATGCAGGATTTACTTCTGTGAAGAAACCTGCACTGGCACCTGGTCGGATATAATTCAATGCCCTTCGTGGTATTAGCCAGGGGAGTAGTTGTTTTCCGACAGGTGCCAGCCGAAACCTACTGTGTAGGTAATTTGAGACTGGCCTGAACAGATTGTTCCAAAGATGATTTGATTTAACGCCAGTCTTCAAGTATGCCCACTGACTATGTCAAGTGTTATTGTTATCTATAAACCTACTGTCTAAGTATGTTGAGAACAGTAATGACTGAAAAACAATAAAGAGCTAGAAGGGCTAGCTGATACTTATTACAGACAGAATAGTTTCGCCAAGCTTTCTAGTAACTTTTGTGTCGTACAGAAAAATGTCATGAAGATGTATTATTGATGATAAAGTCCATAGCACTCCTCTGAAATTAGACAATGAATACCATCCTGTAAATCTAATGATATATAAGACGTTGGGTGTTGAGTGAGTGAGTATACATTCTCAGCTTTTTCTTTAGGGAGAAATCACCGCCCCCCTCCTTCCATTCGAAACCTCCAAACTGGCAGCTTCCCTATCATCGGAAGAGGAAACGCCTGTGGTACACGTCAACCTGAACCACGACAGTTCCGCGGTCAGAGTATTTCCTTCCAGTGAACAGCAACTACCCATTGATCTGTTGCTACCCCCTCACACTCAAATCTTGTACAACAAGGAGGTCTGCGTCTTCTGCGAGTATTTTCTGCATGAGGTCCAGATAGCCATCACTGACCCCAAAACGGAGGTAAAGTATTTCAGTTGGAAACCGAGGGCGGATTTATGGTAAAATGGATTGTGAACCCCTTCCCCTGAGTTTGAACTCTTCAGTTGAACAAAATAACAGTAAATACCAAAATGCGAATTGTCGAGATTGCTGAAAGTTTTCATATTGGTGTTTCCAAAGCACCTACATCCGCCCTTGAGTGAAATTGTTGTTCGTTCCGTTAACCAGCTGAAAAACGTCAACCCTCAGAAATCGCAATTTGTGCGAACAATGGGTTAACTAACAAGTTTGGTTTGGAAGATATTTTGATACTGAAAAATTTTTTTGGTCCAAAGTTCCACAAGGAGTAGTCTTGGGACGAATCTTTGAAGAAAGAAGAAAAATTTTCAGTAAGGGAACACTATTATAGTAATGTAAGAATGTAGGCTTTCACGGCCGGTGTTAATACATCTCTGGTTTTTCGGGCTTGAGGGCCGTGTAGTGGAATTTTTACTTCCGGAGCTTTCGGCTACATCTGCGGCAGCCATCTTCAGCTGCGTGGTCTTAGTTGGACTCCCCTATGTGAATTCCACTACACGGCCCTCAAGCCCGAAAAACCAGAGATGTAATATTATAGTAGTTTGTACAATAAGATTGGATATGGCCAATATTCATTCGAGTTATACAGTTATTTTCTCTTCAGCCAGATAAATACCTCAGAACTCTTTTAGGTATCATTTTGATTATCAATTTTAGATATAGAGAATTTCTCGATATGAAAAACTCAAAGGAAAGAAACTTTATTAAAAGCAATATTGAACGATACAAATTTAATTAGTAATGTTAAATTAAAAATAAGTCTAAAAAATAAAATCGTTTTTGGTAAGACTCGAACCAACTAGGCCATTCGCACTTTATAATTTCAGTTAATTATTAGTGTGAAGAGTGTATGTAAGACCTTCAATTTCACAAAAAAAAAACATCAACCGAGAAAATTCCATTTTTTTCGATAAACTCAAAAATATTTCAGATATAAGTAGATTTATTTATGCTTAAATGAAACAACTTGGATTTCGTGTTTGTGGGTAGAGAGATCATAATTCTGACATTTCTAAAAGGTTGTCCCTGGTAACCAAGTATTTTGTTCTCTGTGATTGGTAGGATTCATATTCTATACCTTGTGAGGGTATGAAATCATAACCATTCAGTTGACTGGATGGGCCTGCTTATCCGTTTAGTAAACTATTAAGAAATGAGCATATTTATGGGTGGGAGTAAAAAAAAAATTTACCGCAATATACTTCAAACTTTACGAACAGGCACAAATAAGAGGAGATTCAAAGATACTTTGTAATGTTAAGTACAAGATGCATAAACACCCTGCTGCGTTAACTGGTATGTTTTGTTTAGCCAAATCCTTCCTATCTGAGGAATCAAAATGAGAGTTTACATTTTTAGACGGTAGGTAATAATTCCTCAAAGCTTCATTTCCAATCGGGCGGCAACTCGCGAACGAATCAGCACCGGCGATCATATTGGCTAAACAATGGCGAGATCTTTCCATCATCAATGGAACATAAAATCTGCTTGGACAAGGCCGCCTAATGACAATTCGATTTCAATTAGTTGACATTGCAATAATGTTCAAATTAATATTGAAAATCTTATATTCAGTTGTCTTATTCACGTTTTTATTGCCACTCTTTTCTAGAGTATAATTTTTTCCTGTAGTTACTTTTAAGACGAATCTAATTTGTATTATGTGTGATGTTATTGCAAAAACAATTGCAACAATACCAATTGATGATGAGATCGGTTTAATATTGTTTATTGGTGATCTGAGTTCAAGGGATGAAAATAAATGATTAAGTTGGATTCAAGCCAGGAATAAATTGAAAAATCCCATACATAAGAGTATGACAGGATATGTGACCATATTTATAAAGTGCGCCTCTCGTGGCAATTCCTCGGAGTGATATCAAGACGGAATTTGTTAAAAATCGAGGGCCCTGTTCTTGAATCACTTGCAGTTCTGCATATTATACGCTGTTGCTAAGCTATGACAGATCTGATTGGTCTCTGCCTAGCAACATCGTATGCGTTCAGCGAACGTGTGGTTCAAGAATAGGGCCCCAGGATTGGGAGATTCCGAGAATTCGGGTTGCGATTTTTCAGGTATAAATCAACGCACAAGGGTTTTTGTGTGTCTTGGTTAAGCAGTTTCTAGCCGTATTTTTTGCTTTACTGCCAACTCTCTAAAATCAAGAAATTCTCGTAGACCTTTGAAGCACTCGATGACTGGCTGAAAAGTGGAAATCACAATAAAGAAAAAGAAATTGCTAAAAACTGCTCGAGACTGTATGCTTCGCGATCAAAATCGTCTGATCTCGGATATAATTTTGGCATCTAATGCGATGAGAGAAAAGTAGGAACAGTCTTTGTTTTACTGTTTTATTTTTCACGTTTGAATAATAGATGTGTATAACGTACAAGAAAATTCAAATATTAAGTTACAAAACACTTCTTATAATGATCGTTATGAGAGGTCTTCTGAATTATTATTAGGTTCATCAGAGAAAACAATCTATACTGCTTTTTAAGGAACTTGTGCTTCCATATAACTTTCATTCTATATACAACTGAACATAAGGTCGAATTCAGATTTTTCTTGATGTAAAAATGCATCAGTCACATACAGTTCAACAAAAAGAAAAAAATGTGGAGAATAACTTGCAGCTCGATAGAGTGCCCCTGGTAGGATAGCAGGGGTACAAAATTGCATTCATTTTTCCCGTTGATGATTCTGTGAAAAGTGCCTGAACTACGTTTTAAATGACAAAAAAGTATCTTCTTCCATAAAAAGAACCAAAAGAAAGAATAAATGAGATGTGTAATTCAAAAATCATATCTCAGGGCGTATGCATTTTAAAGCAAATGTTCTTAGATCGTTTGAATATGTATAGAGTTTTGATAATCCTTGGAATTTCCGAACATCAAATAAAGCTTCATCGGAAACAAAAATATGATTTTTTTATTCCCACCTGTAAATATGCTGATGTCTTCATAGTTCACTGAACGGATGAGTAGACGATTCCACTCAACTAAATGGGTATGATTTCATATCCACAACAGGTAGAATAAGAATTCCACCAATCATAGATAAAAAGATACCTGGTTACTAGGGACAACCTTGTAGAAACGTCACAATTCTGATTTCTACAAACACCGAACTCCAAGTTGTTTCATTTAGGCATAAATGAATGTACTTATATTATAAATATTCTTTATCTACACCCGTACTCTAATAATACAGTTATATGCCCACCACCCGTTTTATAATGAAATCCATTACGATACAGATTTTCATTACGATACAGATTTTCAACCAATAGAAACTCATTATTTTTCAATCGAGCATGATGTGCAAGCTTTGCATTTTGACGTTTGTCAAGTCAAAATCAGTAGGTATTGAATTTTTGAAGAATTCAGTCAATTTTCGATAATCGAATGAAAATGTCTTATAGCAGTGATATAGTAGAATTACCAGCGACTCCTTCACAGATGTCTTAGACAAGAAAAAAATACATTCGAAAGGATTAGATTTTTCATTTGACAAATGCAACACATATGTTGTTATTTTCGTTGAGGTCAAATATGCTTTCATGGTCGAGTGGTCAGCGGCGCGGGCAGTGTTTCTAAACGTCCCGGGTTCAATTCCAGTCCTCGGCAAAGACTTTTTCTCATTTTTTTTCTTCTCATTGTTGTATTTTCCGTGGTTATACCATTAATTATAATTCCGTAGAATTTTTCAAAGAAATAGGATTGATTACCTACCATTATTGTGTTCAATATAAATACCTAATATTATAATATTTTTAGTTCTTCATTATTTATTGGGTGTAGATAAAATAGCGTATGCAACTCTCATGTAATAGTTATTAATACACTCGCATAAACCATACGAAACTCACCTTCGGCTCGTTTTGTATCCCGGTTTATGCTCATATATTAATAACCATCATTACACGATCGTTGCATAATATACTATTAGTTTATTGAGTCAGTTGCAATTGTAAAATTGATATTTTTTGAGGAATTGAAAGACTTACATCTACTCTTCACACCTACCAATAATCAACTGAAAAAATACAGTCCATGTCGCGCACCTGGAAAAAGTCGTGAGCTTCCCGCTAATGTTAATGATCTTCCCGAAAAATTTTCAGTTCCGATTTTTTCCCGAATTTCATATAACGAAGAAAGCTTGCTTGGTTTTCAAACAACAAAAAGGTAGAAGGCATGAAGTGAATGAAGTAACAGTATTCTTTACCCTCTTTTCTCCTCTCTGTTTTTCCTCTTCTCTTTCTTTTTTCCTCTTCTATTTCTTTTTTCTCCTCTCTTTTTATTCCCTTTTACCCCTCTTCGTTTCCGATTTTTTCTCTTCCCTGCCAGCGCCGTCAAGTTTGATGAAATGTCACAATTTAAGTTTTTTTTTGGGACAGGGGGAAGGGGATGAAGGACTTACATCTACTTTTCACATCAGTTAATAACTTTGATTGTACAGTCCAAATGGCTCAGTTGGTTATGGCGTACGCCCTCTGTGACGGTCCACTCTATAGTCGTTGATTCGAGTCTCACCACAACCGATTTTATTTTTTGGACTTTTTTTAATTCGACATTACTAATTCAGTTTGTATCGTTCAGTATTGATTTTGATAAAGTCTCTTTCCTTTTGAGTTTTTCATAAATGTCGAATAATTACTCAACGGAATCGTACTCAAACTTCGTTCTCGTGCGATATGGCCACCTAAGATGCCTGAAAACCCTGGTGTGTTTACTTATACCTGTAGAAGTTTGGGATAAAAGTGGCGAAATCTGGATTGCTTGATTTTTGGTGGATAATTGAGCTTTTGGAGGTTTCCGTACAATATGTACAGATGTCGCCAACATGCTCTTGTCAGTCTTGTCTGAAGCTAAATTTGCACTAAGTGAAAATGTGCAGTCGGGTTTTTCCACTTCTATTTGATTGGCTAGCGGGAAGAGATCGCAACCTAAAGGATAATGGGTGGACAATGAGATACCAGTAACAACCTTTCGATATTTAAAAGCAATGAAATCAACAAATGAACCCGATAAAAACATCGTAAATATAAAAATTTCAAACTGACATGACAATATGACAATTAACTTGTCATCAAATTTGAAAAATGGGAACATAACGACCTCTACCGAAAAAATAGGGTAAACCTTCAAAAGCGTCGATTGTTTTTTTCGCTACAAATATCTAAACAAAATCTAATCAGTTGAATCACCAGGATTTCTAGGCATCTTATGGCCACCATATCCACTCTTGTTATACAAACTATAATTTACGTTCTCAGACGACCATATGTATAAATGCAACAAAACGTTTGCCAACTGTTCTCAATTTAAAAATCCATAATGGAATCGGTGAAATTTACTAGTCCTCAGACTATCTTCATCGATTTGTTCAACTTCACAACCACCTGTTATCTGCTTTATTTTCTAGGAAAACATCAAGAAAGTGATCGACAAAGCTTGCAGCAAACTCCCGAGCTCCGTGAACGCCACCTGCGTCGATTTCGTCAACAACTACGAACCGGCTCTGGTCGCTCTGCTGGCGCAAGAAATCGACCCGTCTCAGATATGCCCCCTGATCAGAGCGTGCCCCTCGTCCCGAAGCGGCGACGTCGAGATCTTCATGGAGGCCAAAGGCGACACCAAGTGCCCGCTCTGCCTGCTCGCCGTCACCAAACTCGAGAGCTTGGTCAAGTCCGAGAAAACGGAGGTGAGTGAACGATATGAAACTTAGAAAAATGTCAGTATAATCCAGTCAGTGACGCTAGAAAGAGAGTAAACTATCTTTATCCCATACAGCACCGATCTTCATAAAAATTTGGATTCAGATTCTACTCACCATCTATTTCAAAAAATCTACCCTGTGCCGGGGGTTGCTTTTTCCCTAGGGGTGAAAACTTTTTCATTGAAAATAAGTGAAGAAATCGATAAATGGATTGATTCTCAATGACTTTTGTTCTATGAAGTTTTTATTCGCGAGTGATATTGTTGGTTTTCAGGCAAAAATTAACACGTTTTCAAATTCTTTTTCGCGAATAACTGTAAAAATATGCATTCAATCGAAAAACCTGTACAGAGCAAAATTATAGCTTATAAAAAAAAACAAGAAAATCGTGTATTTTTTATGTATGCAGACCCAATACAAACGGAATTATTGCTTCTTGAAAAATGATTGGTATTTTCAAACGCCAAAATGGAAAGTTTCTGCGTACAATAACCAAAAACCAATGCATGTTTCGGGATGAGCTCATAGAACCTTTCTTCAAAGTCCTTTGAAAAAACCTTTATTCTTATTTTTTATAAAAATTCCTAGTATCAAAACTCAGCGAGGTATGGAGAGAATAATATTTTTATTCAAAATAGTGAAAATCTTACCCTCTCTTCCACCCCATTTGAAAAAAATCGTTGCCATTTTACAATTAACTTTATTTATGTTCTTTTAATATGTTCTGAATTTTTGATTAGTTGAAAGAACTCATTTTTGAAAAAAATTGAGCTTGAGAGAAAATCACTGAGCTTGAGAGAAAATCATTTTCGTAATTTAGCGAAAAATCATTTTCGTAATTTAGCGAAAAATCGCCTTTCCATTCCAGTCCAATATTTTTGTAGGCCAATTCATTTTTATATCACCATTCAAGTGAAGAATGAAAATAAAAATTTTGATGGATCATCAAGTAGGTATGTTTTCCAGTTTTCACAGATTGAAACATTTAAGTTGATGTAACATTGATGCCTCGAAGGTTTAGATTGAAAAACACTGTGGTGTATGGTAGACTAGTAGATTGTATTACTTGAAAACTCATACATAGGTATGTTGAAATATTCAAGTGACATATTCCTGGGACAGAAAAAAAGTTTGTATAAACTTGTGTCCAGAAATGCTTTGTTTCGTAGATACAGGGTGTTGAAATTGAATTTTTTTGGTCGCTTTTCAAAAATAACTTGCAAAAAATTAGTTATTTAAGCGAAATTTGGTACCCGGGTTTTTTTTTGGCGTGGAAAATCATAACTTCGTATTAATTTTCATGTAACATCTAGAGGGCGCTGCGTACGCTGTCATTATTCATTTCAAATTGCCCTAACTTTTTTGACAGTTACCTTTTGGTACTTTTAGTGAAAAAACCTAATTCCCACACCTTTTCCAAGTAAAGAAGGTACACTTCCTCAACAATGCTGGAGGTGATCATTTTCGAGATATTTACAATTTTCCATATCGATGCATACTACTTAGCTAAGTGAAGTTGCTGGAAGATTACAAAAACTAAGTATGTGGTGGATCTCGTCAAAATAAACAAATTTTTCATATAAAACGTTGATCGAAAATTGATTCATTTTCGAGATACAGATTATTGAAATTTTTCAAAACATGGTTGGTTCTTGTCATAATTTTTTTTGCAATTTTAGCTATTTTCTTCAAACTTTATATGCAGTAAGTATACCCGGATAGACTTCTTCTAAACTGAGCATTATCAAACTGCTCAATCAGTGTAGCTAAATTTGAGATAAATAATTTCTGCCACTCTCCGCTTGTAAATTAAGAATCGAGAAGGCTATGAACGTTTGTTTATCAAAATAGAAGTTTGCTGTCTTATTTTCAACTATTCATCAACAAATTCACAGTTCGGAGTTTATAAAGTGATTTTTTGCTACCATACTCGACTTCGCGAATGCTGAAATGGATGATATGTTTTTTGCATACGGCTTGGCTGACGGAAATTCAAGCGAGGCCAGACGCATCTATCAGGAAATGTATCCCCAATGTTTTGAGAAATTTAAAAAATCTGTATCTCGAAAACGAATAATTTTTTGATGAACATTTTATAGGAAAAAGTTGTTTATTTTGACGAGATTCACCACATAGCGCCCTAGGAGCTAATATCCATCGATATAGAAAGTTGTAAATATCTCTAAAACGATCACCTCCAGCGTTGTTGAGAAGGTGTACTTTTTTTACTTGGAAAAAGTGTGGGAATTAGGTTTTACCACGAAAAGTACCCAAAAGGTTACCGTCAAAAAAGTTAGAGAGATTTGAAATGAATAATGACAGCGTACACAGCGTCCTCTAGACATTTCATTAAAATCAATAAGATATTATGATTTCCCAAGTGAAAAAAAAAAAACCGGCTCCCAAATTTCGTACGGGTAACTTATTTTTTTGCAAAGGTTATTTTTGGAAAACGAATAAAAAAACTCAATTTCAACACCTTGTATCTTCGAAACGAAGTTTATACATACTTTTTTTCTAAAAATTGTCACAGGAATACTTCATTTGAATATTTAAACGTACTTAAAATAATTTTAAAATTCAACGAATCAGCGATCTACAAATTCACATTCATCTTTTCGGCAGAAAAACATTGAGAACGCCCTCGACAAATTATGCCTCGACCTCCCGACCAGTATGATACCCGAATGCCAAGATTTTGTCAATACCTACACCGAACAGTTGGTAGAATTGATCATCAGCGATTTTACGCCCGATGAGGTATGCGTTTTCCTGAAGCTGTGCGAAGACAACAAACCTGCAAGTCCTCTGCCTCGATTCGTTATCAAACATCTTGCTGGAAATATTGGTAAGCTTTTCTCTCCTTTGAAAATCATTTTTTGACAATAAAGTTGAAGGAAAAATCAATTTTATGTGAAAAACTGACAGCACATGCCATTCCAATATGATACAATACCATTTAGTTTATTGCAATCTTCCAGAAACCAACGTGATACCTGACAACACTGTAAACGGTCAAGTTGTTGGTTTGCAAGAACCCGTTGTTGAAGACAAACCGCAGTGTGTCATTTGCCAATTCGTGATGAAAGAAATCGATGATCAGCTTAAAAACAAGAAGACAGATGTAAGTATGATTTATAGTATTCCCCAAAAACCATATTCAATAAAAGTTATATTATTCATTGCTACTCATTTATAGTGCTATCTGTTGGAGTCGTCTAGATATAAAAACGAATCATTCCCCTTCTGACACCATTCTTTCATTCATTTTTGAATATTCATTCTTCGGTATTTCCACAAATCAAAAATAAACTGTTTTGTTTGTAGCACGATATCGAGAACGTTGTCAAAAATATTTGCAAGATCATGCCTTCGACAGTGAGAAGTCAATGTAACGGCCTTGTTGATGAATATGGAGATCTCATCATTCAACTGCTGATTTCTTCTCTGCAACCAAAAGAAATATGCACGAGAATAAAATTATGCACCGTAAATGTCGAAATTTTAGAAGGTAAGGATCACAGTTGGATGTTATTGGTATATAGGGCAATCAGAAAAGTCCCGGGTGTGGAATCCCAAGGAACACTTGAGATCATTATGAAATGTTATTTGTTCTATCAAAAGATTTATCATTGTGATCTTTTAGAACCCCATACGATTGTTGGTCATGGGGATGGTTTGGAAGAGCCACTTGTTCAAAATAAACCACAATGTGCTGTTTGTCAATTTGTGATGAAACAAATCCAAGATCAGCTGAAGAACAAGAACACTGATGTGAGTATTTACCTTGAACTTGCAATTCTTAGAGACTGTTTCTCACAAAAATTGATGATTCACACATGATACAGGAGAATTATAACTTTTTTCTAGAAACTATCATCAACCTTTTTCAGTTATTGAATCTACGTTTTTTTTTTTAGGATGAAATCGAAAAAATCGTTAAAGACATCTGTAATGACATGCCTGCGTCTATAAAAACTCAGTGCAACGGTGTCATAGATGAATACGGAGATGCTATCATTCAGTTGTTGATTGCTGCTCTAGAACCAAACGAAATTTGTAGCATGATTAAATTGTGTACCAGTTATTTGGAAACTATCAGGGGTAAGTTGAATTCAGTTGAGAAGCGGTGTTGTTAAGATACCATATCCCCTTTTCTGTAAGCCACAGTCGTTTTTTTGCAAGCAAACGTTCTTGTACGTATTAGTGTGGAAGAGGCCCGAAACTGATTTCTGTGGAACCCATTTAAATCATCAACATTTTTTTCCAGTGAAAATTTTGGAGTGTCCAATTTGCGAGATGACCGTCGAAGCAATGGAAAAAATACTCAAAAATCCGAAAGCGGATCACGAAATCGAACATGTCTTGGAGAAGACATGCAGAGGATTACCCAAACACTACAGAAATAAGGTATGTTAAAATTCGAGCTGTAGTAAATAGTGAATGCAGCATTTCTGTTTCTCGTATTCGCGTTATGTTCTTGATATTTCTTCACCTTGAAACTTTTTCTACTGATCATTTACCCTAACACGAATAAACCTTGTACTCTAAACGCGCGTTGAGTGCAAGTAATATCAGTTTGGTGTTAGGGTAAATGCTCTCTTGATTTTTTTCTTCTATACGGAAGCTTCCAATTTCATTGTAAATTATTTTGCTTGCTATGATTTTATCTCAAAATAAAGTGGAAAACATCAGGCACTGCTCAGTCTTCCCTTCCTATTGAGTAAATCCCAACTTGATTTTTTGTCGAATTTTATTATTCCCAACTTTGAAGAGTGTACAAGGGTTGCCATTTGTACTTCTGGAATGAAAAATAGCCATTATCACAGAAAATTAATGCATTATTTTTGCATGTGTTCTTTGTTTGGAAACGTCAAAATTCGAGTGAAAGGTGTTGGATATATGTGTATAAAAATGAGTTGCCCATTCTCGAAGTATGTATACATTGTATACTTTGAAAAAAGGTCACCTGAATTCATTATAGTCCAGTAAATGAAAGGACGAACCTGTGAATAAGTCTATGAGTTCTTCACTTGTGGCTCAATTTGTAGGCCGTCACAGATGTTTTCAAAGGACCCAAAACTTAACACGATTGCGTTCATGGAAATGTCCGAGAATGGCCCCCCAAACCCAGAAAAATGGGTTTCCCGCCAATATCTGGCTGCATATACAAATTAGAGAATTTTCGTTAATACAAAAATTAAAGATCGCCTCATTATCTACAAAAATGATCCTTATAATTTTTTTCGAAAACTCAACAGTTTCCGAGATAAAGGGACCCAAAACTCTCCTCATTTCAGCTGCCGCTTTCTCTATAGGAATTCTGTTGTCTATGCATTTCGGGCGCCAGTTTTTGTAGTGGTATGCTCCACTCTCCACTGCTCCCTGAAAAGTCGTTAGGGAGGCCCAGGTAGCAGCAGATGGAGATACGGTATCCCAGGGGTCTGATAGTGTGACCAGAAAAGACTTTTGTAATAGGGTGTAGGCTTTAAATACACCTATTACTTCCAACAGGAGTACCGGCTGCGAAATCCACTGAATATCCGGTATTGGAATATAAATATTCAACACCGATACATTCAGTAGATCAGAAAAATAAAATATACTGATTTCGGTTCGGTAACGGTTCGTCGAAAGTTCACTTAAACAGCCGTCCCTGGACGGTATCTCACTTGATATTCAGAGAAGCACATATTACCCTTAAATTGTTGTCGAGATATAAACCTGAAAAAGTGAGGTGACTGAGGAAAACAAACTGAAATTTCAATCTAACAATGGTTGTTTTATTAAAACGAGTATGCTCACAAACAAAGCAGATAGAAATTTAACGGTAATACTCTGTCGGAAAATCAACAAGTAAATGGGTGAGCAACTCGGTACATGGAAGTCTTAAGAAAATAACTTTAAATAAAAATTGAACGTTATCTCGGTCGGTAGAACGTTACCGATTTCAGAGCTGTACCAAATATAAACCTTTCAACTTAAATTTTCACAAGTGTACCTCTGAAGTAAAAAAAATAATAATCAAATAGAACTTCAACTTAAGCAGAATGAGAACGGACTTTAGGAAGCATAAGACGGGAAACCTTTTTGTAAAAAATAAAAAAAAGGAAAAAAATGGTATCACTATAAATGCAATTAGCTCCCGAGCCCGGACTTCGCAGCGACTTGGGACCTTATATTTAGAGTGATTAACGGTAGTGATCAATGGTGAACTCCGTCCCTGAGCCCGGACTTCTCAGCGACTAGGGGACTAAATTCGCAGTACCAAATGACTCGCGAAGGTTTACCAGTCAGATCTTCCCAAAACAGATTACTTATTAAGCACTTCTTAGAACGCGGACCTGTCCACATAAAATTTCACAACCGCTTGTTGCTGCTAGAAATAATAAGTTCCGCCTGCCCGGTATTCTCAGCGGCTGGGGAACTAATATATTTATAGCCAAAATCGGGAAAAGTACCGATCAACGGTGAACCTCGTTCCTACTACCCGGTTATTCTCAGCGGCTTGTGGGAACTGAAAGTTCACGGTACCAAAGTTGTTTGCGACGGTTGTGTAATCGAGGGATCGGTGATCAAGAAAGGATGTCAATGTCAACGTTGCACCAACACTGCAATTTACTGTCACTCTCACTCAAATGAAAATATTGAAAATTTGTAACCAAACAATACGGTGGAGAAATATTCTAAGGATCAAAATCAAATTTACTTAGGAAAATTCGGTCGGTAGCTTCAAACACTGGTTCGCAGGAAAATTCAACTTGTCACTATCGCAGGTAAAGTTCAACTTTCCGTGATTTTTCGAATTCTCGTATTTATAGAAATCCTTTTCAGAAACAAAAAATGATGGAAAAACTGCCATAAAACCAGGTGTCGTACCATGTTTTTCTACCTTCGAAAAACTCAAAGGCACAAAAACTCCAGAAATTTGGTTACTACTTCTTGTCTTTCATAAAAAATCGTACCAAATCAAAACCTATATGAAAGTAAATATTTTTGGAACAAGAAACTTTCAGAAGCAAAAAGGGATCGGTGTCAGATTTACAGACCAAAATGGATGGTGTTTTAATGAAAGGGTTCCAGAAAAATATTTACTAGGTTTCCTGACACTTCCGGATATTCCTCCACAGCGGTATCTCAGTCTTCAGATTGCCATTTACCAGTAGAATTGCTCATTCAGGACAATTTATGACTTATGTTTATAGTACATAACCTCACTTCTCCCTAATTCACAGTTTAGGAAAATTATACTATCCCAATAAAACTGATCCAAATTATTCATACCAAGCGGCTGGGAGAAGTTTGGTATCTGAGAATTCAACGAAGCGTTTGGGCGTCGGAATGAATCGAGGGTGCTGATGGCACAAAGCAAGTGACATGGTATTGAGACTGTTCAACATATGCGGGAAAAGTGAGAGAACGGTCAGTTTTTTCTGGACAGATTGAATTGGCAATAGATTGTTTAAAAGTTTTGACAAGCGAGATGATTTCGTTCTCTTCGATATCGAAATTGCAGGTAGGTAAAAAAAAACGCTTCGTTACAATTCGCTTGGAGGCGGGTGGACGAATTGTTTCATAACTCAGGCAAAAACTGACATTTTTCAATGATTCAAAGTTCAAGATAATGAGGAAACCCGTAGCTATACTTTGTTCAACCATCCTTTGCCGTTACGTCATAATCGGTGACGTATTCTGCTGATTTACGTTTGTCTTATATTAGTTGAATGTTATTTTACACTCAACCTCAAAATTATTATTAGTATGTACCTACCTGCAGAATACATCGCATACACTCGTGTTCTTATTACTTGTTGATGTATGATATAAATCGATAATCCTCGAGCAGAAACATGTCCGGCATGAACTTTGATTTTGTAGTCTTTATCTGTTTCCATTCCACTGGTAGCTAATTTTTGATTAGTTCTAATAGATATTTCTGGAGCATCAGCAACACGCTATAGAATTAAATGAAGTCAAATCAATAAAGACTTACATTTTGCATAACATAGGTAGATACATACGTTGTAGACTGCATTTAACGGTAAAAGCGGCACCCCAGCATCTCTTTCTCTTTAGTAGTCAATTAACTTCAAATTTAAGCTTTGCTCTTTCTCATTATACCGGAAAGGCATTTTGACAATGAAAAATTAACTGAAAAAGGCGAAAATGACCAGAAATACTAATTAAATCAAACTATGACAACTGAACTGTCAAAAATGACAAATAAAATTCCCATCGACATTAGACATACGTTAATGACGTCATAATTCTGTCTCATCCATTTCATGAATGAGAGATAAAGTTGGACAACGTATGACGTAACGGCAAAGGATGGTTGAACAAAGTATATCATTCCATGTATTTCGAAGTTCTTTCTTATTTGGCAAAAAGATTTAATAAGCTGTGAAAGTTTTTTCCGCACCATTTCGACACTGTTTCATTAATTTGTTTACATTTTTTTCAGAAATAGTCTTTTATCGGAAATTTTTCTTTATAATGGGTCCTTGGGGGGTCTTGAATGATCTCCGAATTTTTTTTTGTACTTTCCCTGCGTTCTAATAAATGATCCATTTGTTTATTTACATTTTTCATGCGATTTCGGAGTTATGTAGAATCTGCGGAACAACCGAATACATATATATTTTTTATGGCTAATAATTTTTCAATTCGCCGTTGTTCCGCAGATTCTACATAACTCCGAAATCGCATGAAAAATGTGAATAAACAAATGGATCATTTATTAGAACTCGGGAAAAGTACAAAAAATAATTCAGAGATCATTCAAGACCCCCCCAAGGACCCATTATAAAGAAAAATTTCCGATAAAAGACTATTTTTGAAAAAAATGTAAACAAATTAATGAAACAGTGTCGAAACGGCGCGGAAAAAACTTTCACAGCTTAATAAATCTTTTTACCAAATGAAATACATGGAATGATAGCTACGGGTTTCCTCATTATCTTGAACTTTGAATCATTGGAAAATGTCAGTTTTTGCCTGAGTTATGAAACAATTCGTCCGCCCGCCTCCAAGCGAATGCATAGAAAACAGAATTCCTATAGAGAGAGCAGCAGCTGAAATGAGGAGAGTTTTGGGTCCCTTTATCTGTTGAGTTTCCGGAAAAAATGATAAGGGTCATTTCTGTAGATAATGAGACGATCTTTAATTTTTGTATGAACGAAAATTCTCTAATTCACATATTTAGCCAGATATTGGCGGGAAACCCATTTTTCTGGGTTTGGGGGGCCATTTTCGGCCATTTCCATGAACGCAATCGTGTTAAGTTTTGGGTCCTTTGAAAACATCTGTGACGACCTACAAATTGAGCCACAAGTGAAGAACGCATAGACTCGTTCACAGCTTTCCCTAGTTTCGGATCTTCAGTTACTGGACTATTAGTGTATATTTTAATATTATTCTTTCAAGCACATGATAAGTAGTTAATGGGATTTCATTGAAACTTTTGATTTATCAGAGTTAATACATGCGAAGTTAAAATCATTGCTTGAATTTTGCTAAAAAAGTAAAGTATAATTAATCCATAATTGATCTATCACTATCACATCAATAACTGATACGGTATGGTAATTTTGCCTGCATGTAACGACTTCGAGTTGTTTATACTTTGATGTGGCCATAATATAATTTGAACGCCATAACATCAAATATTCTACTTGCTTGTGAATGAAAAAGCATGCAATTTCTCCACTTCTTTGAATAACGGAATGCTCTTGAGATTTGAATATTCTTGTGGTGTGCAACGTTTGAAGGTTGATTCAACTAAAAGGTGCAATAATTTCTGGTAAGTAGGTTCCTCTGTTGATTCTCTTAACTGCATCTCTTGTCACACCCCGCATGATTTTAACATATTGCCTAAAAATGGAATGACTGGGCATTTGCTTCTGGTTCATTGGTGATTATTTTTACTGATTCCTGCATGAAAATGGTTTTGTCATTCAGTCGATTGAAATTACATCCCTGCTAGTATAAGACAAAGTCGCTTCCCGCTGTATGTCTGTCCCTGTGTATGCTTAGATCTTTAAAACTATACAACAGATTTTGATGCATTTTTTTCTATCGAGAGTGTGATTCAAGAGGAAGGTTTATCTAATACATTCCCAATGATCTTTATGAAATTTAGTATGCAGGGGTTTTCGGGGGCGATAAATCGATCATTTTTAGAAAACGTAGTTTTATCCGTGTTTTCAGGCAATACGTCTCACTCTTGATTATTTATTTATCTATTTTTAATTTATATTTCCCTTTGCTGAACATTCTTTCGAGTGCGCCCAGAAGGCAGAGCCTTGTGCGGGCAAGGGTCAACCAAACATTTTGGGTACCGAAGTGCTCTGGGCCGTGCTACTAGATAATAATGATAATAATAAAGTTTATTCAAAATTCATAAAAAAGAGCATATACATCAATTTGTAAAAAGGTGAATAAACAGTTCAATTATACCCGTGAAGCTGAAAACTTGTTGCGAGAGATACGAATTACATTGATGTATAATATATTTGATAAATTTGTAGAATTCAACAAAATAATATTGAAAAATCAACCAATTATCTTAACTGAAGTGAGAGATTTCATGTGAAATAAATTTCGACGTGATTCTTGATTCTGTTGTTGAATTCAATCCAAATATCCCAACAACCAGGATTGGTATCTATGCAACTAACAATTGCTTACCGCACCGAGCCGGTCAGATAAATTCTGTCTCGACCAAGGTCCGAACCAGCAATGAGGTAGCCATAACTAGTCCATATTTTTTTATCGTTATGTCGGTAAAATAAAAAAAATATTATTTCTAGTTCATCAGTATGTAATTCGTATCTAAATATAATTTCCAAAATACACTATTAACCAAAAAAAAAGCTCGGTCAATCAGGTACTATGTGCATAATATAGTAGAGAAACACTAACAATTTCATAGGTTTCTTAGATGATGTCGTAAATAAATACGCTTACATTACAAGAGCTAGCTGTACTGCAGTAATGCACACTGTCTTGGAGATGATATTTGGATATGTAAGACTGAATAGATTTCAATTCTGAAAATGAGTGATATACAACTGATGTGTGCTCATAATTACAACACCATCAACAGAATATGACTATACTTGTCGAACGTGAAGAAAATATACATTTTGATAAAAATCTAAGGGGGTTGATAAAGTCTGTGCATCATCTTTTCATGCCCTGTTAACATATGTATATCTATATAGGCTTGATTCGTTTTGATGACACGTCTGGTCCACAGACAACGGGCTCCTGATTGAAAAACTTAAGAAGCAATCGAACGTTGGCATCGGTTAACAATATTTTCTCTCAAGATAAATTATGCACTTTTCGCTTCGGTATGTAACATACTCATTCATATATTCCAGGGAATATTTGGTTTCATTTTCAATCTCATTTCATTCAATGCAGTACTATCGCTCAACATGTTTTTCTTTTTCAGTGTGTCGAGATTATAGATAGATACGGCGATACGATGATCGACCTTTTGGTCCATTACACAAATAGAGAAGCTGTCTGTAAATCCATTGGATATTGCAAAACAAATTTTACCGAAATAGTTATAGATTAAGCAGTGAGTTTTCATATCCGTTATTAGCCTCTAGGTGAGTAACTACCAATGTAAGGATCAGTTTTTGTGGTTGCGTTCGAAATTGAGGTGGAGAACAAATTTTCTGCTAGTGAAACTTAAGACTCAACATTTTGGAAATGCCGATTTGAGAATATAATTGATTGTTCTTTTATGCAAAAATAACTGATGATTTATTCAACCTCTAACTGTCCATTTTTTATGTTTATTTTTCAATTTACAAAAAATTATCCCACTGCTGACACCAGTTCACACATTTATTTCCACAATTTCCATATTTTATCAGTTTTTTTGTTTCAGCACCCAGCAATCAAAACCAAGGTTGTATTATCCCTTTATTCATTACCAAAGTTTTAGTTGATGAACCTCTGTAAACTATTTAGTTTTTAGATTTAATTTTGAAAGGATACTCACAGTTTAGTTAGGGAATTTGAGAAATCCTATAATCGAGGGATTTGCCATGTGAATCAGAAACTGTGATAAGATATGTTTCTATGTATGAATTTGAGTTACTAATAAAATCTGCTTTGTATATGTGTTGTTTTGTTATGTTTGCTTTCTCACTGTTGTATTTCCATGATAAGAACGGTTTTATGATGAAGAGATTGAGTATGATGTGCTGCAAAAATGGTATGTGTTACAATATTGAATTAAAGTGAAAAACTCGAGTGTCGCATTTCGGATCTGAATAAATTAATGTAACTTACAGCTCGAAGCAGTTCTCTTGTGTTTATGAGCTGCGCCTGAGAAATGTATACCTACTACCAAATTCCTCGTGAATATTCTCTTCCATATCCCCGAGGAACAAGGCATATAGACATAATTTTTGGCAATTTGACCATATTGGACGGTTGGGGCAGGTTTTAACATCCTGTTGGTCGCCAGTGAACTTCAAAGTGACTATTGTTTGAAATCGATTTGTAGTTGCAACTGAAACAGTTTTGTCGTCTTGCCAAGTAAAAACCCTGGTGTGTTGACTTATACCTAATAGATTGTAAGCAAATTTTCTCGACTTTATGCTGGCTTGATTTTGATCAATTTTATCTGAAGAGATACCTTCGAGAGTTTGCCAGCAGAGGCGCATCTAACGTGATATTAATTTAATCTGTGATGCCATGATATCCGTCTGCTCGACGGCCATTCGATTATTTATAGATTCATAGGTTATGTTTATTTCATGGTCTCATGTTTTGCATGCAATTTCTTGCTTTTCTGCGAAATGCTAGAAATTATGTAGTCATCACATTTTAACTGACTAGGTATTCCTATTGCTTTCAATTTCATAAAAAATAAATAAAAAACTCAGTGATTGTGATGTGATTTTAAATCTTCCGAAACAATAGTTGTTGATGAAACTGGAAAGTATAAATATCTTATCTTTCTATTTTCTGAGGAACCGAAAATAGGTAAGTACTTTTTTCTTCATAGTGTTGAAAATAATGCAATTTTAATGTGATTAAGAGCCGATGATACGAGGGATGAGTAAATACCTACACGTTACACGAGCGTTTCATTTTGAGCTTTGTAAATCGGTGAAAAACGTGAAAAGAAACAACAACTAGGTACAAGATTTTGAATATTAAAGGAACTTTCAAATGCATTTGAATTCAATTTGAACTGTCAAACATTTCAAAAAAATGCATAGCTTTTTATTAGACCAACCCACTTACGTATTTTGTATAGTGATAATACTATTGGTGAACGAAGATTCCTGCAAGAGTTTATCCAATGAGACTGCCGGTATCGAAATTCACTCGTAAGCTGCCGCCTCAATGAAAATGTACCCTTAGAAAATCGCATTTGTATCACCACCTCAACACCACCTACCGTCAAAAAATGTAAGTTTACTCTTCGATTTCTCAGGTCGAGAGGAATTGGCTAAACAAAAGCATATCGGTCAACGCACCAGGGTTTTTATTCATCTTGGTCTCAATTGAAAATTATTATTTGCAAACTAAATTTGAACTCTATAATATAAAACATTGTTAGACAACTATAATAAAATACATAAAAGCATTCAGTCCGAATTTTACTTATCAGGTAGTGTTTGTTACGCTCAACTGCCGCATAATCGACTATTGATCTCAAATAATTGCTATTTGTTGATTGCCATCTACTAGAAGTGATAATATCGGCCCTCAACCATATCTTGTGTGAGAAGCATTCGAATTAAAGGTCTGGCGCAAAGTAAGCTAGAGACAACATTACTCCATCAAGTGACCTTATAGGTATTTGAATTGTTTGGCACGCCATCTATCACTACCCTAACTACGAACTAGAGCAGTTCTCACTTTTGTCTATAGAGGAATATGATAGTTAGCCAATGCTTGTGTAAGAAGAATTTGAAACTAGTCTGTGACGCTATCTACACTACACTGTCGATATTTTATTCGACTATACATTAGGTTTCCTTTGAAAGTAGGTGCAGATTTTGGTCAGATCGACTGAAACGTTGACAGAATGCTAATGGAGCTCCAAAATGTTAGCAATCGAAGATTGATTATACTGAAAGTCAAAGCTCTAAAATAACCATCAATATATGAATGATTGACGACAAAAATCCACTACTGCTCTTGAATTGATTGACATCTTTCCTCAATGATTCGAATTAAAGAAATGCTGAAAAGAAAATTTCGGTCGGTAATTGTGCAATGTACATTACAATAGGGCAGTACAAAAAGTGCCCAAAATGGTGGCGACAGAATTTTAGGTAGCCCAATTGGGCTCCAGGCTCCAACTGGATTTCCAAGTCGCCAAACCTGGATGTCAAATACGTGATGAACGGTTTGAAATAGTGGGATGAGGATTCCATGTAGAAATCCGAGTTGTAGCGCCCTCTATCGCTCGGATACACGAACTTTAAGCTTTACGAAGTAAAGGGATCTATAATGTAGTGCCCGTCGAAGAATTACCACAACCCCCTTGAAATTTTTCAAAAAGTTTCTAGAGGTCATTCCGAATCGAACGGATAGAAGTTCACTAAAATGGTTCTTCTGAACCAGACTAGTACCCCTAAAAAGACTTACAATATATGACGCGGCAGTGCAAAATAATTCATCACATTTTATAACTCGCCAATAATTTTAAGAGAAAGGAGTGTGTTATGTAAGTCCTCATTCAGTACGTAGTACCGTGAATTCCTAAAATGGTTCTTCTGAACCAGACTAGTACCCCTAAAAAGACTTACAATATATGACGCGGCAGTGCAAAATAATTCATCACATTTTATAACTCGCCAATAATTTTAAGAGAAAGGAGTGTGTTATGTAAGTCCTCATTCAGTACGTAGTACCGTGAATTCCGAAAAAAAAAAGTTCTTCGATTACATAATATGTTTTGGAAATTTATTAATGCTTCACAGTATTCAATATTTCAAAATCACATTGGATGCCATATAGACGTTAATAATAATTAACAGCATTACAGAACCTCGTTCAGTTGCTTCACTCTCAGTTGGAATAATATAACCGCCATTAAACAAACTTCCTAATTTCACAAACTCAATTCGACAACTCTTCTCGAACACCGAGACAAGTTGTCGATATATCCCTCTTCTTGGGATATATACAAGGTTTTATTTGTCTTTCTGAAATATCATCGATCGTTTTCGCGCTGGTACAATCATTTTTCTCATCTGGAACTTCCGCATGAACCGCGTCTGGAATTGTTCTTCTTTCGAAGTTTCGGCTCCCACTTTGGAGCCATTCTCAAGACTTCTTGACTTGGTGGCGAAGCCTAAGTCTCCTTAACCCCCAGCACTAAAGTGAAGATTGTGGTTTTGTGGATAGAGGGAAGGTATTTATAGCTGTATGAGAATCCGACGTTGTTGAAACTGTCGGACCATATACAGGTCTAGTTTGAAAAGGACTAAATATGGATTTGTTCGAAGGTATAATAATGGTTTCCAGGGATTGGGGAGCCTTTGTGAGTCGTCTCGTTTATTGAGGCATTGAGGGCGTTTTTCAATTTCTATTGCTTCGCGAGTGAATCTAGAGTGGAGTGTTTTTGCTGTGGCAATGGTCTTCGTGTTGTTGAAGTCAATTTTGTGTCCGGTTTCGTGGTGGTGTTTGAAGAGAGTCGAGGTCATGTCCGAATTACTTACTGCTAGTTCGTGCTCGTAGGACCTGTTTGATACTCGTCGGTTAGTCTGTCCTATATATGTTCTCGAGCAGTCGTGGCAAGGAATTTCATATATTCCTTGTGATTCGTTGGGTATTGTATCTTTAGGTGAGCGCAGGAAAAAGGATATTTGATTGCTTGCTGTGAAAACTGTCTTGATGTCGTATTTTGTCAGAATTCGGCTCACTTTATCAGTGACTCCCCAAGGCTCCCTATTTCCTGGAAACCTGGTCCGACAGTTTCAACAACGTCGGATTCTCATACAGCTAAAAATACCATCCCTCTATCCACAAAACCACAATCTTCACTTTGTCAAGATGAGTGCTGGGGGTTAAGGAGACTTAGGTCTCGCCATTAAGTCAAGAAGTCTTGAAAATGGCTCCAAAGTGGGAGCCGAAACGCCGAAAGAAGAACAATTCCAGACGCGGTTCATCCGGAAGTTCCAGGCAGCACATATCCGACCGCGGAAGCCTATTCCGAGCATATATATATATATATATATATATATATATATATATATATATATATATAAAGCGACATTCAGACTAGAAAATTAAAATTCCTCAAGCAGAATTTGAACCCACGTCTTCCAGGCGGATGCTCTACCACTGAGCTATCGAGGACACTGAGTTCTTCATCGCATATTTCGAAAGTCTCTCAAATTCTAGTGTTAGTTGTTCTTATATCATTCAATCGAGAACCTTCAGCGATTTTCGAGTGACGGAGGTGTTATATGAGAAGGATACTCATTCATTATCAAATGGTTTCAGTACCAAATTTTACCTTTCAACCTATGCGTCGTCATTATATTGTCGACTGAAGCGGGTATCAGGTGTAGATACCAACCAGGTCATTAACAGATTAATGAAATGATAGATGTATTCAGACGAATCAGAATTGAAGAAAAATAAAGATTCTCAAGCGCGATTCGAACCCACGTCTTCCATATGTACATATACAGTTCGGGTTGGAACGCGTCTAGGGTGACTTCACGCTGAGGTCTCAATCTGCCTACTCCTTAGATTGAACTGTTTGAAAAGTCAAAACAATTACAACTTCATATCATACAAACAAAAACATGAGGATGAATAGAATTTTTCAAACAATGCATTTTAATATTTCAAATTGAACAAGACATTTTTTAACATTTTCAGTGCAAGTCAATCATAGAGAAGCACGGTAAGGAATTCATAGATCTTATAATGAAACACGTGTCTGCACACCAAATTTGTGCTCAATTTGGACTCTGCTCCTCGAGGATTGATTCGACTCCCTTAGGTTTACATCCATGCACTTATGGTCCAAGTTACTGGTGTCAAAATGAAAGAAATGCTGATGAATGCAACGTGAGTATTAGTGTTGTATACACAACCTACTGTTGAGACTATTTTGAAAGAATATCATTCAAAGATATATGGTTATCGTTAGTCTTCGAGTAAGTTCACTGACTATTGTGAAGTGATTTAGTGATTTGTCAAAACTAATCCATTTCATCTTGGCTCGGACAAGCAGACATTTGTAACCTACACGAAATTCACTGCGCAACCGTATGTGGAACGAATTTCCGTGCCAAGTTGGGTTTGATAAGCTGTACGTATTTGGCTTGTGCATATTACAGAAAAGAACATTTTTCTGCCGACATATATTTCTAATCATTAAATCAAGATCAGCATTGCAATAAATATTTACCCTGAATTGAATAATCCCTCAAGTTGTCAGGAGTCGCTCGAGCATTGGAGTATTTTAGAATTTTATTAGAAACATCGTTTCTCCCAAAAAACGTTTCTTGCCAGTGCCTGTAGAATATTGACAACCTACTAATAGATATAAATATCACTTGTGCCTTGTGCATATGGATTTTCGACAAGAAACATTGTCAACCAGATTCGAACATATTTCATTGGGTTTAATTTTCCCAGTTTAAATCGTTTTCAATGAAAACAGAATCGTTTACCAACAATCTGCCTTTCAAAATCGTCGCATAATAACTTTCTTAGGTTATTTTTACCGAATATACTTGAAGAGTTTGAAAAACAAATGTCTGATAAATGATTCGACTAGGTTTATCTGACACCCGACTTAACAAAGAGTATTCAGTATCCCATTCTTACTATCGCCGGTTTTTTAATTTAACGAAGAGATGTGACTTGTTTCGGGCTAGATCGCATTGTGAATCAAGAGTTTGGTTTGGATCGAAATCCGATCATCCAAAGGTCTTAGGAGTTTGCCACTGTTCTCTTGGTCCAGGATACAAGTGTCAGAATGAGGAGACAGCAATTGAAAGTGTATTTGGGGTAATTCTATCTCTCACCACTTTTTTTCATTTCAGTGAAATATACGGAAGCTTGCAGGGTTTTTATGATTCAGACTTCTATAACAAAATTTTGTCGATTTTCTCGAAATTCTCGCTTTTTTCCTCACTAGTAGTTGATAACCCATACCTGTCTGGATATTCTGGAACTACATTTACGGAATTTAGCATATAACAGAGACCCAGTTGTTGCTGTTAGATTAGTACCTATAGGATGCAATAAAATCAACCAGATTCTTGAAATTCCTGTTTTTTCATATTTGTCCAATGAACCGGTGAAATATGTTTTAGATTCTCCATAGAAAAGTGAGCCCTAATTCAACAAAGCTTCAAATGAATTCACTAATATTTATTCATTCACTAGATCCCAATGAAGAATTTAGAATTTGATTTACACACCTTTCGCTTTTTATGTGGTCTCATATTTCATTTCAAAACCATTTCTGTAAAAAATATTTCCTTTCAGGCGAGAACTCACTGTGAAGCTAGAGTTTGGTTCGCACCAAAACCAAGTAATCCAAAACTCGTAGGTGCTGATCACTGTACACGTGGGCCTGGGTACTGGTGCCAAAATGAAGAAACGGCTGTCGAATGTGGAGCAGAGGTGGGGTTTGATAAATTGCTTATTAATACATCTAAAATTTTCGTAACCACAAAAAAATCTGCTGAAAAAGATATGCAACCGAATAGATGATCGGATGAATATCACAATGATGGTTTTACTGATAATTAGGAACTGAGGTATTTCTTCAATTCGGAGAAGATGAAAGCAAAAAAAAAATCGTCAATAGTTTTTACTGAAATGGAAAAACCATAAAATCAATGCATTTTCTACCACGTGGGCGGAATATACCAATTGAATTATATTTTACTGACAGTGTTCCTACGCAAATTATCACGGACCATATTTCTCCAAACAGTCTTGAACTGTTCAAGAATAGGTTCGAATACATTCCTATCAAATTGAATAATGATTTCGATTTGACAGTTCATCATTCAGAATTTCCAAACAAGGGATCTTCTAGAGAAACCAATTAATCTATTTATTGACTTGACATTTCCATGTTTGTGCTTTTTGTAGATGAAGTGATGAATATCGAACAGATAGCACCACCAGAGAGTAATATCTCACATACCTACGTAATATGGTCCTTATATTATAAGATTATAGTTCTGATTATAGTTCTTCACCGAAATGGAAATGTTTTGTTCGAATATACCTATTAGAGTAAGATCCCAGAGCAATCAGACATAACTTATTTTCACACGGATGAAACCTGAAGTTTTCAGTAGCGTCTCGCGTGCCTTGAATACCTACGCGCTTTGTGGAACTTGCCGAGTGACACCTGGGCAGGTACCAGGTGAGAAAGGTAACTAAAAATAAGAATTATTTTACTTAAATTCACATGGCTGATTTTTATATATGTCATGTAGAATATTATTTTGAAGTAATATCATAAGTATCAGACACTCTTGATGGACCAGAGCTTTTGTCAGACGCTTTTAAGCTACCCAAAAAATAAATGAACTTTATCTATTTTTACATGTCTGATTTCTTAATATGTTATTGAAGTATTTATTTAAAAGTTATATTCAATCAGTCAGACAAATTAGAGTGACCAAACATCCCCTAAGACAAAAATTATTCAGCCAGAAGTATGAGGGCGAGAGCACTATGCATGCGCTTCAGAGTGAGTGAGACGTCCATAATACCTCGGTTCCCCTTCCCAAACTCACCATCTGTTTCAATCTACTGTGTATGTGCTGTTTGCGTGTAATATAACTTATAGTATGCAGTATAGTCAGTGTTGCTTTTCAGGGCACAATTGTGCCAAAAGGGGCACTTTTTCCACTGTGTGGGTACTATGGCACGCACTTTGAGAAATTGATCGAAAACGGGCACAATTTCATTTTGACCCATGACTATTTATGATTCGGTTTATTCGTGGTTCCGTGGTCATTTTCACTTGTCAAAATTCTCAATTTTCAATTTTCGTTTCATTTCCCTCAACAATCCTGTTTCCTGTTAGTATGAAATTCACAAATTATGATTTTTATACAATATATTCATGATTTCTCAACGTTCAGATTGGTAAACATAAAAAATGGAGCTTCATAAATAGTATTTGAAATGCAATTGATGGAATTCCGCAGGTTTCTGGGGCCAAAAATGTAATTTCATTGCCTCCTTTGGGGCTTTGGACAAACCGTCTACTTTTTGCGAGGACAAACGGTAACTGGAATGTGAATCAAGTGGCAATTTTTCATATTTATAATATATTATTGAATATATTTATATTTTGTTTGTAATTCAATTTGAAATTTTGCGCCAAGAGAAATGATCTAGAAAGTGAAAACTCTGAGAACTAACTCAAATCCACTTCGCCATCTTCCTTATTAAGTAAACAAATTTAGAATGTATGCGTATGCGCAAATCTAATGTATGTATGTATAAATGAGAAGAAGAAATCGACAGAGAGAACCATTGGGCACTATTTGTCTCCTATTACAAACAAAATATAAATATATTCAATGATATATTATAAATATGAAAAATTGCCATTCGATTCACATTCGAGTTACCGTTTGTCCTCGCAAAAAATAGACGGTTTGTCCAAAGCCCCAAAGGGGGCAATGAAATTACATTTTTGGCCCGAGAAACTTGCGGAATTTCATCAATTGCATTTCAAGTACTATTTATGAAGCTCCATTTTTTATGTTCACCAATCTGAACGTTGAGAAATCATGAATATATTGCATAGAAATCATAATTTTTAAATTTCATACTAACAGGAAACAGGATTGTTGAGGAAAATGAAATGAAAATTGAGAATTTTGACAAGTGAAAATGACCACGGAACCACGAATATACCTAATCATAAATAGTCATGGGTCAAAATGAAATTGTGCCCGTTTTCGATCAATTTCTCAAAGTGCGTGCCATAGTGCCCACACAGTGGAAAAAGTGCCCCTTTCGGCACAATTGTGCCCTAAAAAACAACACTGACTATACTGTATACTATAAGTTATATTACACGCAAACAGCACATCACTCACTCTGAAGCGCATGCATTGTGCTCTCGCCCTCATACTTCTGGCTGAATAATTTTTGTCTTAGGGGATGTTTGGTCACTATAATTTGTCTGACTGATTGAATATTACTATTAAATAAATACTTCAATAACATATTGAGAAATCAGACATGTAAAAATAAGTAAAGTTCATTTATTTTTTGGGTAGCTTGAAAGCGTCTGACAAAAGCCCTGGTCCATCAAAAGTGTCTGATACTTATGATATTACTTCAAAATAATATTCTGCATGACATATATAAAAATCAGCCATGTGAATTTAAGTTAGATAATTCTTATTTTTAGTTACCTTTCTCACCTGGTACCTGACCAGGTGTCACTCGGCAAGTTCCACAAAGCGCGTAGGTATTCAAGGCACACGAGACGCTACTGAAAACTTCAGGTTTCATCCGTGTGAAAATAAGTTATGTCTGATTGCTCTGGGATCTTGGACTATATAGAATGATGGTATTTCGATCTTGAGAAGAGAACAATTTGCAAATCAGTGAGATTCGAAAATATCCAGTCAAACTGACTGATATGTGGAGGTTCACATTGAGGTCAACATTAACAAACCGTAATGAAATTCAAGATCGTCTAGTCGAAGTATGTCAAATCGTCCGGCTAATTATCAAATGAAAGCATCGTCGACTTGAACGTCGACATCGGTCGGATCTGCAACCCAACTAACATTTTAGGGCAGTTATTCCACATGCCGGGAAGAAATGTCTTAAAAAAGGATAATACTGCTAGTACAGGCCTTGAGTATTTAACTTCAAAGTATAAATAATTTATAAGTAGCAACCTTGGTTAATTACAGGAAAGTAATCACCAGTAAATCCCCTTCAAGTTCCATAAGCCACTTTAGAGCAAGAAACATGTGAGAAATGACCTATTTTCTCCTTCAAAAATGACCCAACCGTCGCAAGGATTGAGGCGGTTTGAATTCTGGTATTATTTAGGGTATAATTTACGAAGGAAATGTCATCATAACCCAATGAATGTTTTGGTATTCTCTCTTGGTGAATATTTACCTAAATGTGACTAGATATAAGCCGTTACGGTCAGGGAATATAAAGGTTATTCAACAGATCTAATAGTTCAATTATTAACTTGATTTCATACCGTAAGAAGAAGAATATTGACTTATAGGTACATTTCAAAAATTACGCCATATTTAATTAGAATATCTGTTTTACCCATCAATAAATATCGATAATATATTGAATTTTAGTTTATTCTGATGATTCATTTCTAAATAATGGCTGCATATGACATTTTAAAACCATAACTTTGCTAAAAGAGTCTTTTTTGGAGAAAAAATTTAAACATGTGCAATCAATCTAAATTCTTTTTGCATTAAATCGCATATTTAAAGAGGCCCGTGAATTTTATGAAGGTAAGAACCATCATTTTACAGAAAATTTCGCGCCGCAAGGAGAATATTGTTGAGGAGAGAGCATGTAGCTACCGTATGACAATAATTTTTATATTCCCATACTTATTGTCAGCATTTTATGTAGACCATAGCTGATTCGTTGTGGCAACCAAATTATGAGAAGTTGAGATAGAGATAATATGTATATATGTATGCTATTCATATAAAGAAACCTCTCTTTGTTTTCTCATTCGTCCAAGGGAATAATTGGTAACAGAAAGGTTGATTTAAGCTTGATATTTACTTATTTCTGTCCAATTCCATGTCAAAATAACTTATTTATCCTCAACCTAGTAAACTAAAAGTCTAAATATTTCAATTTTCGACGTCCAAATTACTTCAAATTGTTTTCACACATTGGTAATTACAAGGTAAAAATTACGTAATCTAGTCTTCTTTCAGAAAGGTCGCCGACCTGATCGAAGGATCAAATAACTTCTGAATTGAAGCAATAGACGCAGCAACTTTTCGGATTAGATTGAAAATCTGCCCTTCTACACTTGTAGCGATTCCATTATTAATTCTCATTTTTTCAGATTTGTGGTAGGTTACAAACCCAGAAAACTACGAGTCAATAATGCGTTTTGCCATGTTAAGTTCGTAACTTATCGACACAAGATGTAGATCCTCTCTTTAATTGAATGAATCAATTCAATATTTGCTCACCATTACAAGATTTTCAATTGATGTCTTTTAATTTTTTTCAATGCAGGCAAAGGAATTTTGTGAAACACTCTGGAACCGGCATAAATCCAAGAGAAGTTTTGGAGAAGACGATTACTCTAAGTTTGTCAAAGAGGTAGAATTATAAACCCAGATTATAGTTCTGTAACGATTAATCGAACGATTTTCAGGCGAGACCAGGAGCTTCTATGGCTATGAACAATCCCCCTTCACAACCTGGAAAAAAGAAATCTCAGTAAATAACCAATAATTGAATATGCAAGTTTGTTTCTCATTATGGAAACCTGTTGGAGATTATTATATTTTCAAATCATGTTTAAAAAAAAAAAGATTGCATTGTATATTGAACAGTACCAAATATAGATAAGTCAACTTGAAACCGAAGTTTTCATTCTATTTTTGTGAATCGATGTTTTTAGATCGATCGGCAGTTATAATAAATCAGTTTCTTTCTTGTGCAACTGATAATTCGTCTCTCACCCGTTGAGTTATTTCATAATGGCCTGTTTGTTTCTATGATATTAAACCCGTTATGACTATCATTATGCCCCAGGGCATTCTAAGAGTTCGTTATGCAAATAACTCCCATAACTCAATGTCGACTTCAGCATGTAGTATCAAACTCCAGCAGAATTTTTCAGACTACAGAAGATATAGTTCAGGAAATGAAGCATTTTGGCTCGCAATTTTTTCGTCCACAATGGATTTACGTGAAATTTTCACATAAGGTAGGGAATAGCTCAAGGATCATTTTCTATATCATGACGCTGTACGCTAGAGCCTTGGGGGTGGTTGCCACCCCATCACGGGGGTGGAATTTTTTTATTGCATTTCAACTGTAGGAATCGACGGAAGAGGTAATTCTGAGAAAAAAATGTTCCATACGTTTTTTCCGTGAAAGTAATATTTTTTGAGTTATTCGAAGTTGAAAGTAACTGTTTTTTGACGAAAAAATCGCCTTTTTCAAATGTTTTTTTTTTGCAAATAACTCTAAAACTATGCATTTTATCAAAAAAAGTGCGGAGAGGCAAATTGTAGCTTTTTAAGTAACAAAAACAATGCCCTCACCATAATTTCCTTACGATACATACGAACTGAGATACAGCAAACTAATACTTAGCTTTTTTCGTCAAATGTATAAATTAGAAGATTTAAAGCGAAATAACGAGAAAAATTCGCATTTTTCGAGGAAAGCTCATGGGATATTTTTTAAAGTATTCGATTGGAGCTTTCAAACAAATAAAAAATATCTTCCTAGTATGAAAATTGACCGACTTATGATCGAAATAAGATTGGTACCCGCTTTTTTCTACGAAAAATCTGTGAAAACAACCTCCAAAGTACCCCCTAACTCAAATTGATCGCCACCCTTCTGCGATTTTTTTTTATATATGTACTATCGGTACATCCACGAAGCTCAACCAATTTAAAATGCCTAATTTTAGAAAAATTGGAGTTTAAAGAGAACGATTTTTTTCAATTTCGTGTTTTTAACCCTTTTCTTATAAATATCTCTCAAAATACTGAAGATACGAAAAAACGATACAGTACTAAATTGAAGTCATTTCAATGACAAAAATTTCCCTCTGTGTAGATTTTTTGTAAAGTGAATATTCGGCGAGATATAGCCGTTTAACACCTACATTTACGATCGAACATCACCTTAGTCAAGAGCTTTGAACTCTCCCCATTTGAAAATAAAGGGATCTCAAGTCATTTTATTCACATAGTCTTATAGCTCTTGAAAAGCTCTACAGAATCGTTCCTGAAAAAGTTTTCTATCACCTAAAATGAAGGAGGTATGCTTTAAAAAACGATCAATTTTTTTTTGAAAAATTTGAATTAACCCCTTTGGAGCGTAGTAATCTACATAACCGGTATACTCGGCCGTTACGTTATGTATGTACCACTTTTTCCATTCATATTGGAAGACAAAGAAGAAGAAAAATCTGCTCGCGTGTGTGAGTGTATATTTCGTTGATTTCTCACCAGTGTATTCGAAAGTTCGAAGACATATTATAAAAACTTCAATGTTTTCAAGGGTGGTTTATAACAAGGGTAGGTTGAAAGATTATGAAATTGTATCCTAAAGCATGAAACAATCATTATTTAACTATTTTCACCCATATTTAGGTTTTTGATGTTATTTTATAATTTTTGACAATTAGGGGTAGTTTTCACCCGTAAAAAAGAAAAAGCGTACAACGACACAATATAGAAAATGAACAAGAGGGTGTAATAAGCATAATCCCAAATTTTTGTACACGTCGGTGCTGGACGAAAAAATTGCGAGGTTTTACCATTTTTTTAGCTTCATTTTCTGAACTAATATATAACAAATTTGACACTGTTTCACATGAAATATTACTCGATGAACTAAGCCATTACGGCATTCGTGGTTCACCACTTGATGTTGTGTCTAACTATTTAACTGATAAGATTTATAGAGTGAAAATTGGAAACAAAATAAGTTCGAAGTCAAAACTAAAAATAGGGGTACCGCAGGAAACAGTATTGGGCCCAATACTATTTCTTGTTTACATAAATAATATTGAAAAAAAAAAGAAGGATTGGAGGGACACCTTATGTGCTATGCTGATGACACGACCATGATCCGCATAAGAAAAAATTAGAAGACGTTGAATGTTGTGCTGAAACAGATCTACAAAAGATTCACACATGGTTGAACTTAATATCGCAACTTATTTCAATAATATATGTATCATACTGGAGACGGAGATGACTCGCTGGTTTAGTCGATTATCTGAGGTCATGCGACGCTCCGAGCGGCTATGATGTGAATCGGTGACCAAGAATGGGCAGACTTTCACTTTTTATTCCTTCCCTTGCAAGGAATAAAAGCTGAGACATCGTTAGTCCTCAGCTCGCAGAAGTTCTAACTTTAGAGGGACATCAGCAGTTTATCGGGAAACACCCAATTTGAATCCTCATTTAGGTTATTCCTGATAGTATTCCATCAGTTTGGACGATAATACATTCAGAATATTTGTATTGAACGTTCTGGTGAAGTTGCCTTTGTGTTTTTGCTAGGATGCTCGGAAGATAATTCAAGATTTATAGGAAGAAAGTCCATATCCGAAGAGAACAATAAACCTTTGAATACACTATAAGTAGCTACAACTCGATGGTGAATTATCTATGACCGGGGCTTCGTTCCTGCAAATTGTTCCAGAAAAGAAACATTCAATTGCGTCATCGGAAGAATTTGGGTTCCCTTTTCGAATCGATCTGTTTGTAGATGAAAAAATACTTAAAACAGATACAAACTTCGGCTGTCTCATATTTCATTCCACTTCCATTAAGTGAGCCCCTCCCATCTTCATCTATTCACTCTATTATTCACATCCAATCATATTAATCGACCTACAATAATTCATAAAAATGTTCTGGGCAAGTCGTCCTCCTATGGGAAGACAAATATTCGCGGTTCACTTGTGATTAAACACCAGTCAAAATGAGTTCCCCCTACATTAATGCTAACGAAAGTATTTTGTTACCTCTCTCAATCAAGATGTGCAATTTATTCGGCCTAACCCCTGGGATTTCTAACAGTTCCAAGTCGAAGAAGTGGTTGATCAGTTCCTACATGCTCCTTTTCAACGCTTTTTCTGTTGCCTGCCTGCTTGTGAGATATTTCGACTGGATCAGTTTGAAGAGCAACAATTTGAATATATATGAGGGATTGTTACACACAATTTACATCCTGAGAATTTTCTTCGTGATAATTAGAATACGTGATATTCTCAGTCATGGTTCCAACTGGCAAAAAATTTTTGAAAATGTGAATCGGATTGACGATATCATTAAGAGAAGAATCAGTTTTAAGAATATCAATAACATGAGGCACATTTTGATTTGGAGTTCATGTTACGTATTTGTTGTTTTTTCGACAATCCATAAAAATTATCTTGAGGACCTCGGCTCAACATTTGTAGATAAACTTGCGGTAAATATAAGTAGCTTGTTGATACAGAATGGGAAATTTCTTATCGCAGTCATCATATATCAGCTCAGCACTATTATCGAAAAACGCTACGTTCTCTTAGAAAATATTGCAGATTCCATTTTGGAAGAACCAGTCAGATTAGCTGCTGTAAAGATGAAAATACGAGACATGAGACATATGTGTGTCCTTATGAGTGGGACTGTCGATCATTTCAATGTTATTTTTGGAGGGATGTGCTTGTGGTATTTAATCAACTCAACTGCTTTTCTGTTGTTCTTATGTGAAGGGATTCTTGAAGGAAGATTTCTCGTGAACCTAGAATGGAACTACTTGTCTTATGTCATCATACATATTGTGAGTACTCGCAAACCATCATATGACTATTTTGTGAAATGAAACCATCGGTCGGATAATATCTTTGATAGATTTTCAAAAACCTACATAGTAGTGAATTTTTTGTGAATGAATTTTGAAAACGGAATCGGCAACTGTATGTTATTTATTTGATGAATTATTCAATTCCAGAAAAATGTCGTCATATGAATTGTTAAGAAATTGTTGAAATTCCCATGTTCAAAATAATTTCTTCGTTTTATTAATCATCATGAAAGGTCCTGCTGAATCTTTTCAGTGATATTATTGATTTTTGATTCCTTACAAAATGGACAGAACAGTTTCTTCTTGATTTACATTTCATTTGTTCAATTTTTGATCAGTTGATGCAATTCTCAGAGGTTGCATACCAACAATTTTTTCAATCAGTACATATCAATATATCTTATAGAGAAAATAAAATTCCCAAAACAACCGTATACGTGTCGTATTTGAAGAAAAAACATTGAACATTATTCCTTCATGAAAGGTAATGTTTCTTGGGATATTTACAGCTTCAGCTTTTGTACCAGAGATACGATTATAGGCATTCAGGACTTGCTGATTAATTGCTATTCAAATTGGGCATACGCAGAAGTCTGTAGCTATACTTGCAGGTATTAAAATTTATTTGTTCATGAAAATTAGATATTTTTTCAGTAGTTCATTATCTCATCAACATCAAACTTACTAAGTACTCCAGCCCACTCTTTCCGAAGAGAGAATAATAGTTGATACGACATTTCATCACACATAGAAGTCAATTAGCTGTGCAAAATATTCAAAAGTGTTAGCTATATGAAACTCACATAGTCGTTGAAGACAGGCTATAAGTCAAATCATCTTGAAACATTCAGTTCAGGCCAGTTTCAACTAACCTACACAGAAGGTTGATGGACTCAGGAAACATTTACTTTCCTGGCTAGTTTTTTCGTCCATTCACCTACTGTGGGTTTAGCTGGCCTGAATGAATTGCCCCAAGATGATTTGAAACATGATTACTATATCTAAGAAACTTATAGAAAATGTTCATGAACGGATGCATCAATAACTAATGAAAAAGCAATTTAGTCATTTTTTATCTGAGATAGTTTGGAAGTAAAGCGGTAAATTACTCTGATTATTTCCCTCAATGCGAATAAACGATGAAACAGTTGAAGGCTAGACTGCTTTTACAAAGTTTTACAGCGATTAATGCACTAGACCTTTTAACCGATTAAAATGTTCGAAATAAACCGGGCGTTTGGATCACTTTTCAGGTACTATCTCTGGTACTATATTGTTCCTGTGTTCGATTTTGATGTTTCCTGAGTTTACATGTTTTCTGGAAATAATCTAAACATACTTATATCCCTCCTTCACCAAGTTCAATCGAACAAAATGCGTGCATTTCCATGATTTTCAAAATTTTGCTTTCAAGCAAATGCTTTCGTGTATAATAATTCAAAATAAAATCCCTCGACCTGCGGTCTCGGGATTTTATCAAATTATCATACACTCAAGTCATTTGCTCAACAAAATTTCGAGAATCATGGAAGTGCAGCACACATTTTAACCGAATAAACTTGGTGCATTCGGGATATAACCCCCGAAAATATTAACTTTCGTAGGGAAAGAAACTTTAGCGTTAACGTAAATTTTTCCCATATTAAAAGAAGACTGGCTAATGAGTTCAATTTGGATCCATTTACCAAAAAAATCCATTATAGTTAAATAACTGGAATACGGAAAAATATATTTTGAACAAAAAAATATTTGTTTGAGATTTTCTTTTGGAGAAATCAATATATGTGTTAACAAATAATTTGACGTTCAAAGAACTGTATTTGTCAAAAAAATGAAAAAGGTATGGATTGTTATTGTAATCGACTTCTTGAGGCTTGGAGAGGGTAATTACTGTTCCCTTGCATCCTCCTTTAATTCTGAACAACTTTATTGCTTTATGCCACTTTATAAAATCAAGTTATGACTACTCGAATGTAATTGTGAAGTCTTTTTTTATCGACGCAAGAAGATTAGCTGACGTGATGACTAAAGCGCAACAAATCAAACATTTCTGCTTCCTTTCTTATGGAACTGTTAAACAACTCAACATCATATTTGGAGGATCATTCGTGTGGTTCTTGTTTTATGCAATTATTACACTGCTGTCTTATTGTGAAGGATGTATTGAGGGTCAATTTCATTCGTCTTGGGCCTTATATTGTTCCATGCTATAACACAAAATGTGAGTATGTATTTATACACTCATTCTACACTCAAATGAATCTCGACATTGATGGCTATCAGCCGTGAGAGCCTATATTCTTTCTAATAATCTGTGTCCCACAGTAGACTTTACTTCGGTGACAACTACACTTCATCTTAGCCAGAGGCCGAACTAAACCATTGAACACTACATTCGTTTGAGAGGTTAGAAATGCAATATTCGACATGAGAGAAAAGTTCATCAAAGCCGATATTTTTTAACAATGAAACATTTCCATTTATACTTTTTGAGAGTTATTATTTTGTGGTTGGTGAATGTTTTTTCGGTAGTTTTTTTTAATACTCCACATCTAATTGAAAAATTGAAATACCACCTGGAGACATTGGTAAGTTTCGATACAGAATGTCTGTTCGACAACGTACCTCTCAACAAATGAAAATATGTACGGAAAAAACATTTTCCATTCAAAAATGAATTTTTCAACAAGAATTTGCGATTGCTATGGGTTCACCTCTTACTTCAATTCTGAGTAATATTTATATGGAGTGCTTTGAGTATTTTTTCATAGAAAATTATATAAATAGTCCAAAAGCATGGTAAAGATAATATATTGATGATGTTTTTGCTATTCGGAGTCAGGGTCGAAATGAACTCGACATTGTTTCAGAACACATTAACAGATAAGAACCAACATAGTTCACTTGTTCACAACTTCCCTTCGTAGATATAATGATAAAGAATTCAACACTTCATTTAGACCAGGTATATCGAAATAAAACATTTCAACAAATATCTATATTAGAACTTAAACCACCATATAAGGGTCAAAGGTGTAGTAGAATGTCTTTATGGTAGAACAAGAACAGTATGCAATTCATTGGAAAAAGTCGATGAGAATATGAACTCCATAAATCAATATTGGTAGATGATGGATATCCAGAGAATTTCATAGAAAAAACATTGACGGAAATTGAAAGCAGTGAAGACATATAACCTACAAAAACCACATATGTCCTTCAACAAACATTTATACCCAATGTCCCTCGATTGTATAGAAATAGAATGGATCGGCAACAGATACGATGTTAGATAAACATTCAAAACAGCGAACACTTCACTTCAATGGATTTTCTAAAAAACCTACATATAGAAGTGGAGTTTTGTGAAAAAGTTTCGGAAACGGAAACGGATTTGGTTTCCGAAATATTGACAGAGCTAAGTATTTTCAAATATATTAATTATTGGAAATACCAGAATTTTTCAAATTTGCTCTATTTACCATCCAGCTACAAAGCCAAAGTTTTTCGGATTACACTTCATAAACGATGGGTCCCGGATATTCCATGCTCGCTCAAGCTTCTGAATGAGCTCCTGAGGAGTTTTCTAGAATAGAGGTAAACTCGTCAAGAAGTTTTTGATGAAATTTTAATTGTATTTTTCTGATAGTCGTATCTACGTTATATGAGAAGTTGCTGGGCAATAGATTGTCTTTCAGTTAGAAAGAATTTTTTTAATTAACGCAGAAACTTTTCGGTCCAGATGAGAAATCTGCCCCTCTACACTTGTTTCGATTGTGGTAAGATAATTAACCCAAAAACTACTAAGAAAAAATCCCACATCTCTTCTGCTTTGACAGGCGGTGAATAAAATGAAACAGTGGTGTTAACCAATGTGTTTTCTATATTTTTGAGACACCAATGTCCTAGCCTATCGTTAAATTCTCATTATGATGTTTTAAAAATATAAGTTTTATTCACATACTTATTTTGATTTCAACAGTTTATTAATTGGGAATCTTCCACCCTCAGAAATAATGAAGTTATATTCCGAAGCCTCCAAACCCACGCCAATTGAGCATATATGAAATATACAACTTGTGAGGTGTTAGATTGACTGAAGGTGAATGCAACACGTTAACGTAGTAGCCCAAACTCAACTTAAAAAATTAAATTTTGAAAATGGGCATTCATGCAGTAATTTATAATTCAAATGCAAATATCTCTTGTTGGCAATTTTTGTAATCGACATTTGTCAAATATTTCAAATCTGACATAACATATTGTCCTTCAGGAGGGGGGCAGCCATCCGCGAACCACATCTAGATATAATTATAAAGAAATCGACAAGCCATGTAGACACAAGTGTATATCGAAAGAAAACACATGCCAACAGATATCTTCAGGACACCTCAAACCACCACACAAGTGTCAAGAAAGGTATGGTAAAATGCCTTTATGATAGAACAAACACTGTATGTAACTCACATGTTGATGTAAAAATCAATGAAGAGATAAACTTCATAAAATCAGTATTGAAAAAAAATGAAAATCCGAACACAGTCCACAATGAAGACATACAACCTACACAAAATACACAACCTGTATCAAACATTATACCTTATGTCCCTCGTTTGTCTGAAAAGATAAAACGGATCGGCAACAACAGGTATAATGTTAGAACAACAAATACTTTAAGGTCAATACTGACACATACCAAACCAAATAAAACATCGGAAAACACAAAAAATTGTATTTATCAAATTCCTAGTTCATGCGGTCAAAAATATATCGGTGAAACGTCTCGACCATTGGTAGTGCGAAAGAGTGAACCCAAGATGTACATCAGGAACAAACAGATAGGTGGTTCTTAATTATCAGAACACATTCTTACTGCCGATGGAGGTCACACAGTAGAATGAAACGACACTAAAATTATGGTGAAAGAGAGCAATGGCAGGAAACGAAAGTTAAAGGAATCTGCTTTCATCATGTTGTCTGATGAAAAATGCATTTCTTTGAGTTCGCATGATATAGATCGCGGATGGCTGCCCCTTCTGAAGGACAAAATGTTATGTCAGACTTGAAATATTTGACAAATGTCAATTACGAAGATTGCCAACAAGAGATATTTGCATTTCACGTATAAGTTTTGAGAACGGAAGCGAATTTAGTTTCCGAAACGTTAATGATAAGTATTTTAATATATATATATATATATATATATATATATATATATATATATATATATATATATATATATATATATATATATATTAAAATACTTATCATTGCTGCACTCCCCAATATTCACTAGTTTGTATATATATATATATATATATATATATATATATATATATATTAGTTTTTTTGATTGACAAAATTTGAGTTGCTGACTAATTGGACTTATTATATCCAGAAAGAACTGTTTTTCAATATACGCAGCAACTTTTCGTGGTACATTGAAAATCTGCCCTTCTACATTTGTATAGATTCCAATATTGATTCTTATTTTTTCAGATTGTAGCAGGTTACAAACCAAGAAAACTACGGAACAAATATTGATTCACCACACATTAATGACGTTCAAACGTTATTGCGACTCTTTGTGCATATGACCCCATTAATCTCTTTCGTCCTAGAAAATTAAATATTGATAACTAATTGAGTCAATGAACAAAAATCAATTCATCATAATGTCCCCTTTCAGGGAATCAATAACAATTCGATCATCTTTCATGTTATCATTTTTATGAAATTACTATTTTTACATTTCTAGATTCGAATGCATCGATTAGCCTCAATCAGTCTCAGATTGCTTCAACTAATTCTGTGATCATTTTCCAGAGAATGTTGAGCGACTCTGGACTTTTCTACACTCCCATATCTCATGTGTACTCTCATGTGTTCTATGAAGGGGGTTTCCATAGCTTCCTAAATTTTCTATTTTCTAATTTATCTTTCGCATTACCAAGGAGCTGTTGTAACTGATAAAAATTTTAATATTACGTTTATTGAATATGTGTTCGAGTCCTCTAGCGTACTGAGGTTCAAATGGGAATACTGTAAATTTTGATTGACAAAGCGTTTCCAATTTTTCAATTCTTTTGGGTCACAACCTATAGACTAGGGTTAGTTATTGATATATCTTACGTCCCAAGGTAGTGCAGGTGAGAACTACCTGTAAAGTTTGTCATGGTTTTCTTCTATAATAATCATTCTAAAAAATTCTCAACATTGAATTGATTTGGGATTCCAAATTAGGATAGCAGCGCCACATTCAAGAAAACTCCAACTAATCTGCATCAATTTGACAACTATTGCTAATTATGGTTAGGACTTTGATGTTTTTAGAAAATTCAAAACAGTAAAATTTCGTGACCAACTTTTACAATTTTTAGTATTATTACTAATAATTTTAATCATATTCAAAAATTTCAAATTAATAGCGCAGCGCCAATTTGATTAAGACTTCAACTAATAAGCACCACTTCGACAATACTTTGACATTGTTTGACCAGCATCCCTTTTGGTCCCTTATTTAGTATCAATTTATTTCTCTCAAGATGCTAGCATTATTAGCGGAATGCGCCTTGAGTACAAGTGATATCAGAACTGAAAAAATTTATTAAGAGTTCTTCAGTTGACATTGAGAGAAATATGTTGATCAATACTAATACTCAGAAAGCTAACGACTTCAGCGTTGTTCACAATGTTATCTTTGATCTTCAAATTAAGGAAAGGAATTGAATTGATCAGATAGGTCTTTAGTTCGATTGATTCAGCCCACTTGTTTTATTTTGAAGTTCTGTAACCATGCCGATATCGATCGTATGTAAGTCTTTTCAGAAATAAACTAGTTACTTATGAGTGATACATTCAGTACGGTAGTATGCATACTCGATCACTGGCGTGAAAAAATTATGTGTATATGGCCCAATCCATTAAGCAGGCGAATTGAATCCAATAGTTCGTAACTACTTACACAACTACTTTGACTGCTGCATGGGAATATTTTTCACGCAATAATCGCAATAATTTGCTCATTCTCCACACGTTCAGTATTCAGTTATATTCAAAGGCTCGAAGAAATGAGTGCAACCTACATAAATAGTCATGCAGGACTTCTAGACATTTTTGTCAAAATAGGCAACATTTTTTGCGTCATTCCCTGGGCTGCCACGAGTTGCACTTGGAAAAAATGGCTGATCAGATCCTACATTCTATCTTTTTACACTTTTATGATGTTCTCTTTGGCGATGGCACATAACGAGATGAAAAATGCAACGAGCTTGAATTCGAATATCTTGAATTTTATCCTCGAAACTATGTATATACTGAGACTTTCATTTTTTATCATTGGGATATATGATGTTTTCAAATCCGGATCGCACTGGAAGGAATTGTTTGTGCATTTGAATCGAAACGAAGGCCCTCACTCTAGGAGAATTTGTCCTGAAAGTTATACGATGAGTCATGCTATGATATGGGGGCTCTATTATGTAGCTATTTGGTTCTCAGCGTTTTACAGGCTATTCACGAATGAACAAGAAATAATTATTATGATTATGATAGCTATTGGCAGTATTTTGAACCAGAGTCAACTGTTCTCTGTGATAGCTACCATCAGTCAAATATGTCTTGCCCTCAGAAGACGTTACGACTACTTGAATGATATGGTGGGTTCTCTTAGCATCGAACCAATGGGAATCGTTGAAGTAACGAATCATGTGAAAGAAATCAAACAGAAATGCATCCTTTCATATGAAACTGCTGCACTCCTCAACGATCTTTTCGGAAAAATATTCATGTGGTTTTTTTTCAATTCAGTATTGACACTCATGCTCATATGTCAAGGCGTTCTTGATGGCAGAGTCCATCACACATGGAACTCTTTGCTATTTCCCAGCATACAAAATGTAAGTATGGAATTAATGAGAATGCATGTCGTGGATCAGTTCATGAAGTACCTTTATATGTACATCTTTTTTTTACAATTCAACATAAAATCAGTTTCACCATAAACTGGGTATTTTTTTCTCTAATTCAGACATTTGGTGAGTAATTGAGCCTTCATTGCAAGAAAAACATACTCCTCCTACCTGGAAAGTTATAAGAAATGGTCTCTGGTCTTATTTTGATGAATATGTTAAATTGAATGTGTCACAATCAGATTGAAACGGCGTCATTTCTGTGTAATTGAGGATACGTATTCAAAATATTGTTTGAACGTCATTACTTTGTGGTGGATCAATTCGTAGTTTCCTGGGTTTGTAACCTACCACAATCTGAAAAAATGAGAATTAATATTGGAATCTAAACAAGTGTAGAAGGGCAGATTCTCAATCTACCCCGAAAACTTGCTGCGTCTATTGAAAACCAAATTTTGTCTATCAAAAAAATAATAAGAACTGATATATATATATGAAAATACTTATCTGTTAACGTTTCGGAAACTAAAACTCCTAGCCAAATTCCTTTTCGAATGCAAATATCTCGTATAGACAATTCTCGTGATTGACATCCAGAAAGAACTGTTTTTCAATAGACGCAGCAACTTTTCGGGGTAGATTGAAAATCTGCCCTTCTACACTTGTATGGATTCCAATATTGATTCTTATTTTTTCAGATTGTGGTCATCAGAATTCCGCTTTACTGTAAGTCTGGAGAAATAACATTCGGGTTTACTGCCACTTCGAGCATTATAATTATGGATGTCTTTTTCCTTGACATTGATCACGTCATCACCTGATCAACCGCAAATTATTATTATTATTTCGGGCTAGGGCAGGATTTTTCACAGAAAAATTTCTAGATGATAGAAGTGCCATAACGAGTATCATCCTCGAAAAAAGTTGCAGCACAAGATGAGCCAGAAACATATCCCTACCGCTCGATCAGACCTTATAAAAGGACAATTGAAAGCTTTATGATTGAGTATGTGGGCGTACGACTGGCAATAATAAGTCAATTTTAAACACACCTTCCAAAACTCAAAAAGCATCCAGCACCTATATGATACCCCGAAAAGTTCAAAGCGGGGAACGAGAAAATAAGCCAAGGCTGGCCCAACATCCGGGTCGTCTTGCTACGTCGAATTCTTCCTACGGCGAATTCTCGCTACGTCGAATTCTTCCTACGGCGAATGTCATCCCCTCCACTGACGTCATTGAAACACGAACTTTTCCGATGATGGTCCATACACCCCATTGTGGAAAGTTCGCCGTAGGAAGAATTCGACGTAGGAAAAATTCGACGTAGCAAGAATTCGCCGTAGGAAGAATTTGCCATAGGAAGAATTTGACGTAGCAAGAATTCGTCGTAGGAAGAAGTCGCCTTAGGAAGAATTCGCCGTAGGAAGAATTCGACGTAGGAATACGCACCCCCAACATCTACCAGAATACAACTTTTATTATCTCTGTTTTGACAAATGCCCCTATGGGCATGGAATTATGGCCAATAAATGCCAGTGCGCAATGACGTCTTCTTTGCTTTTTGTCAGTATCTTGGGTGAACGCAAATCAAATACAAACTTGATATCCTTCATATAGCTTTTAAGAGAGATTGGTTTGTCTTCAGTCTCAAAAACTCACATTTCACTAAATACGTTGAATTGATGAGACATCTTCAAGACAGGATCAAAAATATATTCTAGAATTCAAAAACAACATTTGGGGATAACTGGCAACTGATTCTACTAGTTACTCTAGTAACTATACCCCACCCTGCATGGCGGTTTGTCAGTTCTTATGATTATCCTTACTTTTTACCGAATATATACCTCGAGATGAACCATCGCGATTGATCTACAATTTTTTCAACCTTCTGCTCTATTTCTCTGAAGCAAAATACTTGGAAAACCACTTCCAGCAATTGATTAGGACAGCACGGCCATATTAGGCGAAATTCTTTGGTGACAGAGCTGTTTTTCGAGTTTCACGATCATCAGAAATTCAAAGTGAATACAAATTCGAACTTTCTTCTCGAACATAAAAATGAAAAAATTACGTTTCTTACCTCTTCGTGTATTGATATCTCCAAAAACTCGCCAATTTTATTATTATATCTGCTCTGCGCAATGTTTCTTCAGCAATATATTACAGTATAATTACTCTCATGACCATTTTATTTTCTAAGCTTGTCAACGAGCTCATATTCCAGCTAAAATAAATCAATAATTCCAACGCTCGTCACCACTTGTGATAATAGTAAGAGGTGTTATTACTGGTAACTTCCTAGCACTTTTTTCTTCACCTCTCTTCAAATGAAGTTCTTCTCTACAAAAAAAACGAGTAAAAACCGACTTCGATCCCATCGATAGATAACCAATTGTAACGACCAGATTAGACTATTATTTTATTCTGAAAAAGCAGCTGTCACCAAACGTGGATTCCCCCACTTCGAATTCAGGATGTTGAAGGCTATCCGACAGAAGCTTGGATACGGCCTCTTGCTTGTATACGAAGAGGAGGTCTTTAGTGATGGTCTTAAGATTTTCTGTTTTTTACTACTCTGAAATAGGGCACCTCTTGGAAAATGTAGCCCACTAATAATTTTGAACACTATATTAGCAGATGAAGGAAATAGAACTTGACCAAAAAAAATTAGAAAATGTAGGTGGAACAGTATTCAATTTATAATTCTGAAGTCAACCTTCGATCAGTTCAAAATAATGAAACTTCGAAAGCCACAAAAATGAAATAAGACCAACACAATTTTCTCTATAAACGTCTATAATTGCCTTTCATAGCTTGGGGTTCTCCGACCTTTTTGTTCGAAATCGACAATGCATTCGCCATCATACCATATTTGTACACAAACTCCATGTTGAAAAAATGGCTCGTCAGCTTCCATATCATCTGTTACTGTATTCCGTCTGTTGCAGTTTATTCGCCGGTTTCACTATTTGGAATATATCGCATTTTCAGGTCAAATCCTTGCCCTGTCGAGCCCCGATATCATTCGCTTTGACAGCCTGCAGCCGTCTATACCTCCCCACTCTTCTCCTAATGTTTCAATGGCCCACTCGTTCAGTGCCGTTGTTACTAGTCTTCTTGTTGTCCAAGTGTCTTTGTTTTGTATTATGGAACCCAAAATGAAACTAAGAATGACTCAGGGAAGGTTGCCCCGTTTTCAAAAATATATCAGTGTTGGATAGAGATTCAAGGATTCACAATACCCCCTGTCTCATGAGGAGAAAGTTTATACCGCCCTCTTGGCAACAAATGACGCCACCCAAAGATTTTTCGTCGAATTTGCTTCAAATTATATTTCTTCGCGTGAATTTTATATTTAGTCCATTGAAGGTAAAGGAAAGTTGAGATTTCATATATTTAAGTAAATATAATGAAGTAGGCGGGGGAGTTGGCGTAAACGGTTGCGTGCTTGACTAAGGCCCCAGAGATCCCGGGTCGATCCCGCAAAGAAGCATAGATTTTTCTTTCGAGAATTTGTCTCTGCTGTATCGAAGAATGATTATTCCACGTTTCACGGTTGACGGGTTCACCTAGGGAGTTAGAGTTACAAGGCCTAATTGCTGAAAAAAAAGAGTTTATTTCCAACAAAACGCACTCAAATACAGTAAATGCTTACATCCTCACCAATTTCTCAACAATAAAAAAACTCGAAGACGAAGTTTTGTAATAAACTTTTTTTCATTCGGAGCAACAGTTGATGATATCTGTCAGGGATGGGTGCATGCTTGCTGTGAAAACAGCCCTCCTGTGATCGACACAGATCCATATTACTGTAAATTCTGTTTGGCATCAAAGGATACTGCTCGCCCACAGTGCACTTCTGACGAAAAACAAAATTTTATGGCTTCAAAATGTTCTGTATTTTTTGAAAAAGAATACAAAAAATCACTCGACGAACTATTAGATATAGAAAGCAAAACAAGAAGTCAGTCTGATTGTCCGTTGTGGTACACAGAGAGGCAGAAACGGATAAGAGCTTCCTTTTATGGAAAATTTGTGAGGACAAACCGTCAATCGGTTTTAGAAAAGCTGGCTATCCGAATAATAGAGCAGCCAAGAGTTCATTCAATGGCAATTACTCACGGTAAGATTAATGAAACCAACGCTAGAATTGCCTATGAACGATTGCAAAATGTCGAGTGTGAAACAGCCGGACTAGTCATACTTGAAGATTACCAGTTCATAGCCGGTTCTCCCGATGGATTGGTAGGAGAGGAGGGTATTCTGGAAATTAAATGTCCCTTCAAAATTAGAAATATGGACCCAAATGTTGCGATTGCACAAGGACTTCTACCCTATTACGACCTTAAAACTGGAAAACTCAAAACCTCACACGAGTATTATTATCAAGTTCAAGGTCTTATGGAGTTAACCAATAGTGATTGGTGCGACTTCGTTGTTTACACCTTCAAGGGAATCAAAATAGAAAGAATAGCCCGAAATAGAAATGATTGGCAACGTATTCTCAAGAGCTTGGAGAATTTCTTTTTCTTCTATATGTTACCGCATTTAACAGGGATCACGAAACAGCCAACTTTTTTCAAATGGAGAAGTGAAACTCGCCCGAAATTTTGAGGAACGGATTAATTTCAGATCACAATTATTACAAGGCAATCAATCAGAATTATATAGTTGCACATTTCGAAAAACTCCCAACTATCATCAATGAAGTAACGAGCACAGATTTTCATATACTCTCAACCAATGAGTGGCTGACAAATTTCCTTATCGATATTTTCTTGAATGTTTTGAATAGGGAGCTATTGGAATACCAAGTTGTTCCTTGTTTACTGGCCACGAGAATATATTTATTTTCGAATAATGAAAATCATATAGACATTCGAAACTTTCAAATAAATAGTGAAAAACTAATTCTTCCAGTTCTGCAAAATTATTCGGACATAAGTCCACAACCACACCTCCATCACTTTTGCCTTTGTGTTGTCAACATGTCTAAAAAAGAATTCATATTCCTCAACCCTGTGGGTAGTTCAATGCATGAAACGAATTTATATTTGAAAAAATTCTTGAAATATTTGAATTATCACAACGAATTGAACAATGGGATGATAGATCTGAATGAATGGACATGCAAATTATTGAAACACGACAAACAAAGCGACGCGACGGTTTCAGTTGTGGGCCATTTATACTATATTTTTTCGAAAAACTACTCAAGGAGCAATCACTGGAAAATAATGTAGACATAATCGAATATAGGAATTCTATGAAAACCACAATTATTCGGTGCTCCGATGAAATGAGTCACAAATGTTCAATTTGCGGAAGGTCTATTAGAAATGTTGATGACCAAATTGGCAAATGTGAAAATTGTTTGAGAATGTATCACAACCGGTGCAAAAATTCAAAAAATCCTACCGAGACCAGTAGTAGCACAGAAACAATATGCGACCTATGTTTGTTATATTGAATTGGTCGTGTTCTCCAACAATAGAATATATCAATTTCCTAACGAATATCACAAAGATTTTAGCTAAATAAGGTGTTCGACAGGCTCATTATGGTGGATATTTTTATTTTATTTTCTTTCCATCACTTCGACGGCCATCCAGAGAGAGATTATATCAGTTTATAGTGTTTCTTGATGCGCTATTTTCGGTGGTGATTTTTGTTTCCTGGCAGCGCAACTAATTCTGTCAATTTTATAGCCCGAGAAAAACTCAGACTTTTATTTTATTTTTTTTCTATCACTTCGACGGCCATCCAGAAGGAGATTATGTTAGTTAATAGTGTTTCTTGATGCGCTCTTTCCAGTGGTGATTTTTGTTTCTTGGCAGCGCAAATAATTCTGTAAATTTTATAGCCCGAGAAAAACTCAGATTTTTTTTTTATTTTTTTTCTATCACTTCGACGGCCATCCAGAGGGAAATTATGTCAGTTTATAGTGTTACTTGATGCGCTCTTTCCAGTGGTGATTTTTGTTTCCTGGCAGCGCAACTTATTCTGTCAATTTTATAGCCCGAGAAAAACTCAGATTTTCATTTTATTTTTTTTCTATCACTTCGACGGCCATCCAGAGGGAGATTATATCAGTTAACAGTGTTTCTTGATGCGCTCTTTTCAGTGGTAATTTTTGTTACCTGGCAGCGCAACTGATTCTGTACATTTCATAGCCCGAGAAAATTTATTTTTTTATTTCATTTTTTTTTCTATCACTTCGACGGCCATCCAGAGGGAGATTATATCAGTTTATAGTGTTTCTTGATGCGCTCTTTCCAGTGGTGATTTTTGTTTCCTGGCAGCGCAACTGATTCTGTCAATTTCATAGCCCGAAAAAAACTCAGATTTTTATTTTATTTTTTTTTCTATCACTTCGACGGCCATCCAGAAGAAGATTATATCAGTTAACAGTGTTTCTTGATGCGCTCTTTTCAGTGGTAATTTTTGTTACCTGGCAGCGCAACTGATTCTGTACATTTCATAGCCCGAGAAAATTTATTTTTTTATTTCATTTTTTTTTCTATCACTTCGACGGCCATCCAGAGGGAGATTATATCAGTTTATAGTGTTTCTTGATGCACTCTTTTCAGTGGTGATTTCTGTTTCCTGGCAGCGCAACTAATTCTGTCAATTTTATAGCCCGAGAAAAACTCAGATTTTCATTTTATTTTTTTTCTATCACTTCGACGGCCATCCAGAGGGAGATTATATCATTTAACAGTGTTTCTTGATGCGCTCTTTTCAGTGGTAATTTTTGTTACCTGGCAGCGCAACTGATTCTGTACATTTCATAGCCCGAGAAAATTTATTTTTTTATTTCATTTTTTTTTCTATCACTTCGACGGCCATCCAGAGGGAGATTATATCAGTTTATAGTGTTTCTTGATGCGCTCTTTCGAGTGGTGGTTTTTGTTTCCTGGCAGCGCAACTGATTCTGTCAATTTCATAGCCCGAAAAAAACTCAGACTTTTCTTTTATTTTGTTTCTATCACTTCGACGGCCATCCAGAGGGAGATTATATCAGTTTATAGTGTTTCTTGATGCGCTATTTTCGGTGGTGATTTTTGTTTCCTGGCAGCGCAACTAATTCTGTCAATTTTATAGCCCGAGAAAAACTCAGACTTTTATTTTATTTTTTTTCTATCACTTCGACGGCCATCCAGAAGGAGATTATATCAGTGCTTAGTGTTTCTTGATGCGCTCTTTCCAGTGGTGATTTTTGTTTCCTGGCAGCGCAACTGATTCTGTCAATTTCATAGCCCGAAAAAAACTCAGACTTTTCTTTTATTTTGTTTCTATCACTTCGACGGCCATCCAGAGGGAGATTATATCAGTTTATAGTGTTTCTTGATGCGCTATTTTCGGTGGTGATTTTTGTTTCCTGGCAGCGCAACTAATTCTGTCAATTTTATAGCCCGAGAAAAACTCAGACTTTTATTTTATTTTTTTTCTATCACTTCGACGGCCATCCAGAAGGAGATTATGTTAGTTAATAGTGTTTCTTGATGCGCTCTTTCCAGTGGTGATTTTTGTTTCTTGGCAGCGCAAATAATTCTGTAAATTTTATAGCCCGAGAAAAACTCAGATTTTTTTTTTATTTTTTTTCTATCACTTCGACGGCCATCCAGAGGGAGATTATATCAGTTTATAGTGTTTCTTGATGCGCTCTTTCCAGTGGTGATTTTTGTTTCCTGGCAGCGCAACTGATTCTGTCAATTTCATAGCCCGAAAAAAACTCAGACTTTTCTTTTATTTTGTTTCTATCACTTCGACGGCCATCCAGAGGGAGATTATATCAGTTTATAGTGTTTCTTGATGCGCTATTTTCGGTGGTGATTTTTGTTTCCTGGCAGCGCAACTAATTCTGTCAATTTTATAGCCCGAGAAAAACTCAGACTTTTATTTTATTTTTTTTCTATCACTTCGACGGCCATCCAGAAGGAGATTATGTTAGTTAATAGTGTTTCTTGATGCGCTCTTTCCAGTGGTGATTTTTGTTTCTTGGCAGCGCAAATAATTCTGTAAATTTTATAGCCCGAGAAAAACTCAGATTTTTTTTTTATTTTTTTTCTATCACTTCGACGGCCATCCAGAGGGAAATTATGTCAGTTTATAGTGTTACTTGATGCGCTCTTTTCAGTGGTGATTTCTGTTTCCTGGCAGCGCAACTAATTCTGTCAATTTTATAGCCCGAGAAAAACTCAGATTTTCATTTTATTTTTTTTCTATCACTTCGACGGCCATCCAGAGGGAGATTATATCATTTAACAGTGTTTCTTGATGCGCTCTTTTCAGTGGTAATTTTTGTTACCTGGCAGCGCAACTGATTCTGTACATTTCATAGCCCGAGAAAATTTATTTTTTTATTTCATTTTTTTTTCTATCACTTCGACGGCCATCCAGAGGGAGATTATATCAGTTTATAGTGTTTCTTGATGCGCTCTTTCGAGTGGTGATTTTTGTTTCCTGGCAGCGCAACTGATTCTGTCAATTTCATAGCCCGAAAAAAACTCAGACTTTTCTTTTATTTTGTTTCTATCACTTCGACGGCCATCCAGAGGGAGATTATATCAGTTTATAGTGTTTCTTGATGCGCTCTTTCCAGTGGTGATTTTTGTTTCCTGGCAGCGCAACTAATTCTGTCAATTTTATAGCCCGAGAAAAACTCAGATTTTCATTTTATTTTTTTTCTATCACTTCGACGGCCATCCAGAGGGAGATTATATCAGTTAACAGTGTTTCTTGATGCGCTCTTTTCAGTGGTAATTTTTGTTACCTGGCAGCGCAACTGATTCTGTACATTTCATAGCCCGAGAAAATTTATTTTTTTATTTCATTTTTTTTTTCTATCACTTCGACGGCCATCCAGAGGGAGATTATATCAGTTTATAGTGTTTCTTGATGCGCTCTTTCCAGTGGTGATTTTTGTTTCCTGGCAGCGCAACTGATTCTGTCAATTTCATAGCCCGAAAAAAACTCAGATTTTTATTTTATTTTTTTTTCTATCACTTCGACGGCCATCCAGAAGAAGATTATATCAGTTAACAGTGTTTCTTGATGCGCTCTTTTCAGTGGTAATTTTTGTTACCTGGCAGCGCAACTGATTCTGTACATTTCATAGCCCGAGAAAATTTATTTTTTTATTTCATTTTTTTTTCTATCACTTCGACGGCCATCCAGAGGGAGATTATATCAGTTTATAGTGTTTCTTGATGCACTCTTTTCAGTGGTGATTTCTGTTTCCTGGCAGCGCAACTAATTCTGTCAATTTTATAGCCCGAGAAAAACTCAGATTTTCATTTTATTTTTTTTCTATCACTTCGACGGCCATCCAGAGGGAGATTATATCATTTAACAGTGTTTCTTGATGCGCTCTTTTCAGTGGTAATTTTTGTTACCTGGCAGCGCAACTGATTCTGTACATTTCATAGCCCGAGAAAATTTATTTTTTTATTTCATTTTTTTTTCTATCACTTCGACGGCCATCCAGAGGGAGATTATATCAGTTTATAGTGTTTCTTGATGCGCTCTTTCGAGTGGTGATTTTTGTTTCCTGGCAGCGCAACTGATTCTGTCAATTTCATAGCCCGAAAAAAACTCAGACTTTTCTTTTATTTTGTTTCTATCACTTCGACGGCCATCCAGAGGGAGATTATATCAGTTTATAGTGTTTCTTGATGCGCTATTTTCGGTGGTGATTTTTGTTTCCTGGCAGCGCAACTAATTCTGTCAATTTTATAGCCCGAGAAAAACTCAGACTTTTATTTTATTTTTTTTCTATCACTTCGACGGCCATCCAGAAGGAGATTATATCAGTGCTTAGTGTTTCTTGATGCGCTCTTTCCAGTGGTGATTTTTGTTTCCTGGCAGCGCAACTGATTCTGTCAATTTCATAGCCCGAAAAAAACTCAGACTTTTCTTTTATTTTGTTTCTATCACTTCGACGGCCATCCAGAGGGAGATTATATCAGTTTATAGTGTTTCTTGATGCGCTATTTTCGGTGGTGATTTTTGTTTCCTGGCAGCGCAACTAATTCTGTCAATTTTATAGCCCGAGAAAAACTCAGACTTTTATTTTATTTTTTTTCTATCACTTCGACGGCCATCCAGAAGGAGATTATGTTAGTTAATAGTGTTTCTTGATGCGCTCTTTCCAGTGGTGATTTTTGTTTCTTGGCAGCGCAAATAATTCTGTAAATTTTATAGCCCGAGAAAAACTCAGATTTTTTTTTTATTTTTTTTCTATCACTTCGACGGCCATCCAGAGGGAGATTATATCAGTTTATAGTGTTTCTTGATGCGCTCTTTCCAGTGGTGATTTTTGTTTCCTGGCAGCGCAACTGATTCTGTCAATTTCATAGCCCGAAAAAAACTCAGACTTTTCTTTTATTTTGTTTCTATCACTTCGACGGCCATCCAGAGGGAGATTATATCAGTTTATAGTGTTTCTTGATGCGCTATTTTCGGTGGTGATTTTTGTTTCCTGGCAGCGCAACTAATTCTGTCGATTTTATAGCCCGAGAAAAACTCAGACTTTTATTTTATTTTTTTTCTATCACTTCGACGGCCATCCAGAAGGAGATTATGTTAGTTAATAGTGTTTCTTGATGCGCTCTTTCCAGTGGTGATTTTTGTTTCTTGGCAGCGCAAATAATTCTGTAAATTTTATAGCCCGAGAAAAACTCAGATTTTTTTTTTATTTTTTTTCTATCACTTCGACGGCCATCCAGAGGGAAATTATGTCAGTTTATAGTGTTACTTGATGCGCTCTTTTCAGTGGTGATTTCTGTTTCCTGGCAGCGCAACTAATTCTGTCAATTTTATAGCCCGAGAAAAACTCAGATTTTCATTTTATTTTTTTTCTATCACTTCGACGGCCATCCAGAGGGAGATTATATCATTTAACAGTGTTTCTTGATGCGCTCTTTTCAGTGGTAATTTTTGTTACCTGGCAGCGCAACTGATTCTGTACATTTCATAGCCCGAGAAAATTTATTTTTTTATTTCATTTTTTTTTCTATCACTTCGACGGCCATCCAGAGGGAGATTATATCAGTTTATAGTGTTTCTTGATGCGCTCTTTCCAGTGGTGATTTTTGTTTCCTGGCAGCGCAACTGATTCTGTCAATTTCATAGCCCGAAAAAAACTCAGACTTTTCTTTTATTTTGTTTCTATCACTTCGACGGCCATCCAGAGGGAGATTATATCAGTTTATAGTGTTTCTTGATGCGCTCTTTCCAGTGGTGATTTTTGTTTCCTGGCAGCGCAACTAATTCTGTCAATTTTATAGCCCGAGAAAAACTCAGATTTTTTTTTTTTCTATCACTTCGACGGCCATCCAGAGGGGGATTATATCAGTGCTTAGTGTTTCTTGATGCGCTCTTTCCAGTGGTGATTTTTGTTTCCTGGCAGCGCAACTGATTCTGTCAATTTCATAGCCCGAAAAAAACTCAGATTTTTCTTTTATTTTTTTTCTATCACTTCGACGGCCATCCAGAGGGAGATTATATCAGTTTATAGTGTTTCTTGATGCGCTCTTTCCAGTGGTGATTTTTGTTTCCTGGCAGCGCAACTAATTCTGTCAATTTTATAGCCCGAGAAAAACTCAGATTTTCATTTTTTTTTTCTATCACTTCGACGGCCATCCAGAGGGGGATTATATCAGTGTATAGTGTTTCTTGATGCGCTCTTTCCAGTGGTGATTCTCGTTTGCTGGCAGCGCAACTGATTCTGTCAATTTCATAGCCCGAGAAAAACTCAGATTTTTATTTCATTTTTTTTCTATCACTTCGACGGTCATCCAGAGGGGGATTATATCAGTTTATAGTGTTTCTTGATGCGCTCTTTTCAGTGGTGATTTTGTTTCCTGGCAGCGCGACTGATTCCATCATTTTCATATAGTGCCATCCAGAGCAAGCTGATAAAGGTATCAGGGCTTTTTATAACCCTTCAGACGACTATCGCAAGCAAACTGATATCAGATTGTAATTGTTTTCCATCAAGCTTTTTATACTGGTGTTCTATATTCTACCAATACTGCCATTCCTATACCTTCATTCATAGATTCATTTTAACTAGCTTTTGTACTATTGCCATTCAAAAACACAATTATATTTTAGGTTTCGAGGTATTTGCATCATCTCTATTATTTTTCATTTTCAGCTCAGAAGATTGACTATTTTATTTCCACTACTGCTGTTTCGCAAAAAAAATTCAAAGGTGATTTTTTCTGTTTCTTATATTTTCATTTCAAAAATTGCATTAGAATTCTCAGGGCTATCATTATCTTCTTCGAATTATTGATAACAATTGGTCACAGATGTACAGGTTGATTTTTCACTTCACAAAAGGAATTTAGTGTTCCAATTGATGATCAAATGAGAAAAGAAGCTGTTTTCTCGATATTCTGCTTCCTTCTAGCCTACAAAGCATATGATATAATAGATAGAAAACCTATTTCACAATGATGGCCATTTTTGATTTCGTATATTTATCCGTATTTCCATATTCAAATTGAAGTTATAAAATAATTCTTCGAAATACAAAAGTACCATCTCCTCTAAATATTTAATAAGTATTCCTACACCAAGAACGGATCTGGCAACACTGTAAGGAATTCATATTCGATTTCGTTTTCGACTGTCTACCAGTCAGAAACCGTGGCTGGAAAAGTGTGGCTAACTTCACATAAATTATAAAAACACTCATGGCTTAACATTTTACATTTGAGAGTTAAGAAGATGGTCAACTTCCAAATTGAGAATTGTTTGATAAATGAAATAGGATATGCACAAGAAATTTATGCATATGCGTATTTTGTTTACAAATGTTCATGAGAATTGAGAGATTATGTTATGCAATAACATATTTTCAAACATGGGAATCATTACCTATTCAACTATATTCATAATATCTGCGTATGGTATCTATTCCCTCATGAAAAAACGACGGAATTTGAGATAGTCAATGTTCAGATGTCACTATTGACAGATGACAACTTACCCCTTCAATCTTAGTTTTTTTAAATTGAGTCCTCTATCCTGCAGTAAGTCTTAAGGTGATAAATGCTAAATGTCAAAAGTTTTTATAAATCCACCCTTACTCTCCATCAGGAAAAGAGATATTTTATGGGAAATGAAAAAAGATGCTGAATTTTCCAGTTGTTACATATTCATGAGTGTAAAATATACCACTAATCTCTGGCGTGGAGTACAAGTAATATCAGTTTGTTGTTAGGGTGATTTATCTTTAAAAAAGTCTTGATTTTACATGAGAGAATCATCGTTCAATCGAATTTACAGAATCATAGTACAAAATTATTCAAATATATATTGGGGTATTCACAACTCATATCTCGTTTTCGCCGGATACATACTGCTTTTGACTTCATTGTGACTTATAGTGAGTATCTATAAGGAAAATTATATACATTGCTTTTCCTTAGTGCCTCCTCCCTTTTATTTTTGGAAAGGGTCAAGTCAAGATACTTCTACGAATATTGTATTATTCTCTGCTGTATATCCAATATTGAAGCAGTTCAGTTTCTTACAGCTTTTGCTCGAAAAAAAAAGTCTAAAGGTCTCAAATCTGGCAAGCGGTATGGCCATTCCGTAGGACCTCGATGGCCAATCCAACGATCATAAAAAGTATTATCCAAATAGTTTCTTGCTTGTCTGGAGTAATGAGAGATTACAGGATCAACAGTAGTTTCCAGCATATTCAAGTGCAGTTCCCCTGTTGAATTTTGTTCAATTGACCATTTTGGAGATATTTCTTGTGGTACCTATCTTTTTCGTTGTCGTACTGTCTTTCTTCATGAACAACAAATTACCTTTCAAACCTTATCGGTTTGTTGGAATTGCCCAGTCGGCATCTTGAAACTTTCATCTGTGAATTTTACTCCAAGATATAGTATTCATGCATCAATTCAATTATCCCAAGTTTCAATTTTTTTAGTGGACCCGTTCAAGAAATGAAAAGGGGAAGACATTAAACAAACCCAATGTATAACGCATTCATTCTGCTTGAAACTCCAGAATTATTTCATTCAGAATCATTATTCATCATAATGAAATAATCGTTTTTTTTTTGTTCCTCGACTACAGCAAGACGTTCGACACGATAAATCGCAGTTTGAATGTGTGCCAATTTTTGAAACTTTGGCTTCAGTGAAAATACACATGATTTTGTTGGGTCGTTTTTTGGTGATAGAGCCTTTTTGGTGGCGATAAGGGGTAGCACATCTGATGATACGAATGTTTCACATGGAGCCCCACATGCTTCAATCCTGTCTCCACTTTTCTAAGGTTTTAGAACTCTTTGAAATACGTACGTACACAGACGATACCACTTCATATCATTATACCAAAATAGATGACCTAATAATTTAGGAAGAAATACTCAATGGAGATATCAAAAAACTCGTTTCAATTTAGGAAAAGTGAACTTCATTTAATTATGAATCGATTGTTTTGTTTTCAAGTTAATAACCAGTCATCAAAAGAATTTATAATGAATCGATAATAGCTCTGTTCGCGTTCACATAAACCCAGACTCAGGACAAGTTCAAATCAGTTGGACAGTTGTACCATATGGCAAGTTTCAGCGATTTCATTTTTAATAGTCAGATGGACGATTACTTTTGACTTGTATGAAACCATCCTCAACGCGAACAAGCCTGATATAACATATTCATTCACTGAATTGAAACCTTACCAAGATTAAAAAGATTTCAATTTGATAGGAGAACTTTATTTTTGATTCTTTATTTAATGTCGACCTATTACCGCTTCCAAGGCCAATCAACGACGCCAGAAAGTACACTTCCTCCAACCGGAAATTTTGCCTAACCCTCTGATATTCCAACCAGAGGTAGGGATCTTTTACAAGCCCAACATTCATGCATTCGGGCCGCCGGCTTTACGTCCCCTCCGAAGGACGGCATATCCTCAATATATCTTGTGCTCGTTGATATATTGCCTGCAAGTTATAATATGCTATTTTGCTGCAGTTGTATGGGCTTTTCGCGCTCGTCGCTGCTTTTCTTCAGGTATCGAATGACTGTCAGTCAACCTGAAGAGCTGGGCCGTGTCCCTAGGAGGAGAACTTGTCGCCGGTCACAAACGTCACATAATTTTTATGTTTTTGCTATAAAATCTGCTCAGTCGGATTGACAATTTACAAAAAACGTGCATGCGGTTCCTGTGATCGGTGAAACTGGTATGCTATACCTTATGATTGTAGGAGATCATATCAGTTCATATCATCTATATTTTCGTAATCCGGATCAATCGAAATATCAACTCCTAGCGAAAATACAAAAATGATTCATTGGCTATTTCATTTCCAGCTATACAGCCTGATCATTATCATGTCCTGCGACAAAGTGGAGAAAAGTGCTCAGAAGCTCCTGGAAACCAGCCACTACCTACAGGTTCACGTTGATGACCCAGCCATAAGAGATGAACTCATTCATTTGTCAGAACTGATCGAGGAACTCCAGCCAGAGTTTTCAGCTTTGGGATTCTTCAAAATAAATCAACGCCTCATTCCTGCATTCCTCTCAGCAATGACGTCATATGTTATCATTCTCATTCAGTTTAAGAAAAACTAACGTTGAATAGTTCATTGAAAATTATAAAGGTGGCTCTTTTTCACGTATCGATGTTTATTGAAAAAAATTACAATACGATTTTTTCGAGCTGCAGAAATTTTTTCAGCACCAAAAAATACATTCGTGAAACAGAAATAATATTCCAAGAAAATATCTATGAGATTTTTCATTCCATTCATTCATGATTAGATAAATTTCTGGAAAGTTCCCGTTTCGTTTTATTTCAAAATTCATCGGATACAATTTTGAATAATTTTGAGCCATATTCGCTATTTACCCAAACGTGATCAATAATTCAGAACACAAAGAAGATATTCTCTCATTAGAAAATAGGCTCAGAAGATTCAGATGTACTTATCATTTCCGGCTGCTGAATCTTACATAAAAATGGCTGAATTTGTTATGGTACACCTTTATTCCTCCTTGTTGGACTTTAATCAAGGGTGGTACCATTAATTGGAGTTGAGCAAGGTCATCACTTATTAGGCTGGGGCCAATCTCAGTGAGGTAAATTAATTATAATGCATTTGTGTTCAATTGTTTCCATTAGAGGCGATTGCAACAGTTATCTCTAATCGAAAATGAAAAATTAATTTATTTTGAATTGGAGTCTCAAGATCTCGGAATCAAATCTTATAAATTCAGCTTTCTTCTTCAAAATATCAAATACCCAGAAAATTCGTAAAAAAACATAATTCTGCTAGCGAAAAACAGATACTACTCGGATTCACTGGCTAAATTTATTACTGATGACATTTCACTTGTAGTTTCATGAAGAGTGCCTATACTTTTGTAATTGAAAATACGCCTTTTATTTCCATTGCGATGTTGATGTATGCCACATTTATGTCAAAGAATGAGCAGAGGAATAAAAACATGAAGTCTGCTTCATATTATAGAACTGTTATCGAACTGAGCTGTCATGTCTACGTAGTCTTTATTCAATTTGGCTCACATTATAGTGGAGTTTTTTATACAGGATGAATACATTTATATTATAAACCGTGTAGACCTTGAAACTGAAAAAATTGCTACCTAGTGGAGTAAATATACTTTTTGTTATTCTTTGAATTCTATGATCGGTATATTGAAATTGTTTCTTTCATATGTATCGAATTATGTTTCCATATTGAATGTAATTTGCACTTGTGATATATTGTGTGAACATTTGATATATGTGAGTGATTTCTTCGTGCTTATCGATTCGTCACAAATGTATGCAGCAATAAACGTATCTGCTTGCTTGAAATACAGAAATCGTTTGTCTTAGGAAAATGTTTTCGTATATTTGACAAATTACTGGTAAAGATACTATAGAAGACGAGTATCAGAACTCAAAAAATAAGTTTTTGCTTCATTTTTTACATGATATCTTCCGAGGATATAAAAAGGGGTCCTCAAGTTTTATTTTTATCGTTTCCCGAAAATTATATAGCCGAATTCACACATACATTTTCTACCAAATATTATATACACTGAGTCTAACGATAGAATGTGTTTTTACCTGATCTACTTCGGAACATTAAACTGACTAATCGATCGTTTTTTTTGGACCCCATAATCACACAATGAGTAATCAATCAAGAATCAACGAGGTCTTACTTTTCAACTTGCAATACCTAGTCCATCAAATATTTCAAGGTTTCTTGAAGGAAGCATTAAAAATCCTCGAATATGTTGCAAATAGCTTTATAATCAGTTATGAATGAGGCCTTAAAATGAAATAAAAATTGCAATGCGTTCGAAACTTTCCTCAGAATCGAACATATTTATTGAAAAAATAGTTTTTTTGTGTTTTCAAGTGTGTCCGTGTCAAATTACCTCCGGCAGTGCTATCACACCAAAAGCATAAGCAGAAAATTCTTCTGAGAAGAATCCTGCACTGGTACCTGTGGGTATTTTTTTCTGACAGGTGTTAGTCCATCAACCGACCGAGTTGGACTGGCCTGAACGATTTGATTTTCTTCATCAAATGTGAAAAATACAAATAATCGTAATTATCATATTCCTAGAAATTGTTACTTCACTGCCTAGGCAGATGAAGAAACTACTTTTACTACCGGCGATATTGGAAGTAAAACATAACCATGGTCTGAGAAACTATTTTTTGGATTTTATTCTCCGGACTAAACTTTTTACAAACACTCTCTGTTGACAGCTATATGTATATCAATCAGGGTTGGGCTGATTAAAATCAAGTGATTGAAATCACGATCAAAATCATGATTTAAATCACTTGATTTTTAAAATTAAAATCATGATTTAAATCAATTTGTTTTTCCTATTCAGAACCAGATAACAACATAATATAGAAGTTTTCTCGAAGATCAAATGGAGTATCTGCTTTTAGCAAAAACAACAAAAAAGAAGTTCATAATTCCAAATTCTTAAACTAAACGTAACACCTAAATTTTATTACTGTATATTTTCAGTCTATTCATTTTCGTTATACAATTTAAACAAAAACACGAGTTTTCCTCCTTTTTCTATGCCTAATCTGTTTCTAATATCCGAGTGTACAACTACGAAATGCGTGAAATTGTTGGGCAACGTCAATTTATAGGTTGAGAAGGAAAACAAGCCTCGACAGGAATATTCTTGCAGAAAGCACAATAAACGCGTTCGTGTTCGTGCCTCACTCGGCACTGTATAGCGAGTCTTTAGGACAGAAGGAAAACAAATCGCGACAAGAATTTTCTTGCAAGAAGCGCGACAAATTCGTTGTCACAAGTTTTTGAGCCGCAAATTGTATTAAAATTTTTAGACGTATACATTAAAATAATCAACAATAATTCCAAAGAATCAAAATGTTCAAATTTTATATTCAAATTTAAAAAATCAAAAAAATCAAATAAATCGTGATTTAAAAAAAATCAATGATTTTTGATTTTTTTAATAAAAATCAGATTTTGCCCCACCCATCAATCCATATACGTTTGATTCGTAATTGGAAAAAAACACAACATTGATTGATTTTCAATAGACAGTGTACAAAACCGCTAGACGTGTTTCAGTATATAATAGTTTCTTCAGACGTACACGTCTTGGTAGTACCATAACAAGTCTAGTGAAAATAATGCAATAAAGTGTTTTTTAATTACGTTTCGTGGATTTTCGTTGGCTAATTTCATGAGTTAATCGTTTGATTCAGTCACAAAAAGGAAGAAAAGGACTATCTAAACCAGCTACGACCCTGTCTATATGAAGGGACGGGCACTGAGTCATATAAAACTCACTTGTTCTTGCTCAATTTGTACACCAAGCATACGATACTCGAATTGAATAGATAGTATTCATAGGTGATGTCTACATATTGAAGCAAAAATAGGGAGCAGTTCGTAGAAAAATCTCACTCAACAGGATAAAATTTCATTGAAGCGTAGACAAGAACTAGGAAAGTGGCTGATTCAGATAGACTTTTTTGTGGATGGATCGAATGTCTATTGTAACGAACAGCTAGGGTATTGTAATTGTTGTGTTTTGATTTTCTGTTCTGCTAGGTACCTACAAGAATCCCACGATATTGCACCTCTATTTGAACCTATCTGTATCAGTTTATGTTTCCAGAATAGAGAACTTTACAATTTACAATCCCATAGGTTTGTTACCAGATGTAATAACCGTAAAGAAGGCTATCATTTCGAATTATCTTTTATTTCCATCTCCACAAAAACAAATCAAAACAGATAAAAATTCCTCTGCAAGTCACTGGATCACTACTAGATGTAATAATGGCATAAGGCTATTTTAATTAATTATAGCAGCTGCTGTCACCAAAAAAGGTCTCTCCACGTCAAATTTTGGATGTTGAGTCAATTTCCGAAGACGATTGCGGATACCAGCAATCGAAACGTCGTGAGTACACTCAACTTGACACTTCGTTTCAACATTTCTTTCATAATATTTCATTCAATTTCTTTATTTACATTTTTTGACTAGTATTTCATATTCGATACCTCAATTTTCTTGTCACAATATTATTTCATTTATTTCGCTATTTAAAATTCTTTTTGACTCATATTTCATAATCGAAATCTCGTTTTTTTTGTAACAACAGTATTTTCTTTGATCAATCAATCCTTAATTTCATTATTGACCAAAGATTTGTTTTTTTGATTTGATTTTTCTCATTTGATTTGCATTTTAATCCTTCCGCTCTTAGCAACAGGTTTCAATAGTGTTATAAATATAGACAATGGAAGTCCGAACCATAACCATTCAACGAAATGATTTTTATTCTCATTTTATTTGTTACATATTCACCAAACGCACCATTTTAGTAAAATTGGCGGCTTGGTTTGAGAGAATGAAGTTTTGAGGTATTAATTTTTTTATTTGGGAGAAAATGTTTTTTCGAAAGTTTTATGGAAGTTTAACTTCGACATGAAACCAGGGACCCGAAGCGGACCGTTTCTTAACCTAACCGAAAATGTTTTGAGGACCAAATCCGAAGACAGATTTCATTTCAATCAAGTAGCGAAACCCCAACCACCAAAAATATAACTGTTTTTCTCGGTTATAGGCTAATTCGCTTTTCAATTTCTTGTGTATTATTTGTAAACTTGTGCGAGTAATGGATTAACGAGGCCTTACCTTTTGAGTGCTATATCCCAGCACGGTTGCCCGGCGGGGAATCGAACCTTGGTCTTCCGCTTTGAAAGGCGAATGTGCTAACCTTGTAGCCATTTTTGACGAGAAAGTACTTTCTAGTACTCTGAAATAGTAACAAATGAAAATAGGAACTGAACAAAAATAGTTTAGAATATATAACAGAAGAAGTAACGCAAGAAGTGTGATCACAAAAAAGTGAACTATGACCAACAGAGTCATCTCATGAAATGAGAATCATGTGGGAAATCACACAAGCAGACAAAAATATATAGAACACAAGAGTTCAATTTATCTCTAGCTATACTGCATCTACAATACCCTACCGGCTAAATATATAGTATCGGCCGCCCTAGGCCTGTATCAAATACTTTTAGTCACTAGAAAGAGTCAGCAGTATCCCTCAATATATGATCAATAATTTATTTCAAAAGAAATGAAAATATAATGGCTTCTTTCCCCAAAAGTGAATGAAATGGTTATTCACGTTAATACACATCAAAATTTACATGCCAAGTTGGTCCCCTTTGTCTACCTCACACTTATACACACGAATTGCTTATCTTTTTGATTCACTCGATTTTCTTACCGTAATTAAATTCTAATCTCGAATAAGACCAGAGACGCAACCCCATAACTCAGGGAGGGACAACGATCAACTTTCTAGCGCGACTTTCTTTAAGACTGAGAGCCAGTGACAGTTTTGCGTGATTATTCAGTTAAAGCCTATATTTTGAGAAAGTATTATGGAGGGCCGAAGTGAGTGCCCTCCGTGAGGACAGGCCCTAGGAGCGGTCCCAAGGGGGTGGCGGAACGCCCCCAACTTGCAAAAATTCTTTTCTATATTTAGTTAAGGCTCATATTTTTCTCAGCAGTCCTCTGGTAGCCAACAATCATCGACATAACATTGGCGGATCGATTAGACAGTTCCGAGTGAACATTTATTTTTCATTGAAATAATTCATTTTGATATTTCTTGAAATGAATTTTACTCCTTTATATATTGTGTTTTTAATGAATCATGATGCTGCTATAATAATAGTATACTGATTATTAAATTTTTTTGTTTTCACTGTGAATACTAAATACGTGAGATACGTACAAAAATGAAGATAGCTTTTTTGTAAAATTAAATTTTCTAAAAGCAGTCTCTGATTCGTATATCTTATATTTGTCATAGTTCAAAAGATATAAGCGTTTAAACGTAAAATTTTATTATTACACTTTTTTATTCCACTACATCCCATAAAGTAAGCGAGATATAAAAAAATGTTACTGAACCTTTTTTGTAGAGAATTCAATTTGCTACAAAAAATACTACTTTTACGTATTCCTCATATTTGCAAAATTATTCGCCAATGAATTTTTTTTCCCATTTTCAAGTATAATTTTCAACATAAGGCTATTAAAATATTCGTTTCGGATGTGAATTAATGCCGGTGTTCATTACAAACATCATAAATGAATGAAAGAAATCATTATTTGAATATAAATATACATTATTGTGCGACAGAAGTGATGAAATGAGGGCGCGAATACGAACATTCAAGTCGTTCCGCCAGGTATTTAGAACCGCCATTTTGTCCCGCCAATTGACATACACGCTTGAAAATGTCAGCACAATAACATACTGAAAAATGAAGCTTAATAAAAAGCAACAATTTTTCGACATGTTAGGGGCGTTCCGCCACCCACTCGGAACCGTCCAATCGATCCGCCAATGTTATCTCGATGATTGTTGGCTACCAGAGGACTGCTGAGAAAAATATAAGACGATAAAAAGATGCGCGATGTTTTGCAAGTTGGGGGCGTTTCGCCACCCCCTTGGAACCGCGCTCAGGACCTGTCCTCACGGATGGCATTCAGTTCGGCCCTCCACAACACTTTCTCAAAATATAGGCCTTGACTAAATAATTACGCAAAACTGTCACTGGCTCTTAGTCTATAACCATCGGTTATTAAAGTCTACCGAATTATTTGCCGATCTCATGTCCAGGCAGTAAAATGTCTGTTTATGGATTATTTCGTGGGACGAAATCTTCAACTGAATTTCTTTATACGTTGAAATGAAACTCGCATACAGGGTGCAACACTTATATGGATTCCATTTCTAATATCGAGCTTTGCACTATGAATGACGTAATAGACGTACCTATCAATAGGGGATGTTTGTGAAACAATTTTGCTTTTACTTTTCACTTTACAGAACTGAAATGTTTTATATATTCTTTACTCAAACGGTCTGATATTCTTATAACCAAGAAGTCGCCGAATTTGATCCCAACACGACTTCCAACACGAAGTCAAAACCTCAAATGATTTCATAGCTGGTGGTTTCGCTTTCACATTATCGAACAAGCAGCAGCTGTGCTGCCACCGTCAACAAAAATAAATAAATTCATAGAAATACGCGAATCTGTAAAAGTTCCCATTCGAAAAAAATATTTCTAATTGAATTTTGTTCAAATTCCGTTCATGATAAACCATTCAATTTGGCCATTGCTCAAGTGAAAAATAAAAGATAATTTGTTTTTTTTTATATTTTCGAAATGAAAAATATAAGTATTAACACCTTAGAAGAATTTCAGAAACAGTTGAATAATTATTCCTAAATCATATTTCAACAACTGCTTGAAACATTCAATAAAATTTGTATCATAGAATTATAGAGGATATTAAAATTTTCGACACTTACCTTCAGATCAGCACACAAGAAATAGACCGAAACAAAAGCTTGCAACTTTCGAGTTTATAGTGGGAGAGGTAATTAACACGTGTGGTCTCAATACCGAAACTCGTGGCAAACAATATCTACGACTTATTTATGCGATGTTTTGAAAACCATAAAAAGTAATGGGGAGCTTGACAATTAATGTCGCAATTTTAGCGACTTATTTATGCGATGTTTTGAAAACCATAAAAAGAAATGGGGAACTTAGCAATTAATGTCGCAATTTTTACGACTTATTTATGCGATGTTTTGAAACCCATAAAATCTAATGGGGCAGATGTTCAAGGAACTTACTAAAGATTGCGAAATTCGCAACTCAAAGGAATCTTTCTTTGTTCGATGGGGGATATAAAAACGTTGGCAAATTCCGAATTCATCAGTACAGTAGTATTGAGTCTTGAGTACAGTAGTCTTGAGTCCTAGTAGTCTAGAATCTAGAGGCTTGTATCAAAATTCTATTGTACAAGTGAGTGATGCAGTATATACCTGAAAGTACAATAAAGACGGTAAATGAACAACTCAATGCAGTAATAAATCAGACGCCAGAAGTGCTGAACATTAATTTAAAGGGCTCCAGAGACAACTACTCAACATGATATGTAAGTCTAGCTGTAAAAACCGAAGCGATAATTTCGTTATTTGAGTACCGTGAACGAAATTATGTGAGTTCTATTGATTTGTCGACGTATTTTTGCATCACGGAGTCATCGATTTTGGCCTTATGTATTCCCTGCTTTATTTGTTGTATAACTGAATGTTCGAGATGCCTCTTATCCTAAACAAATTAAAAACTGTTGAAAATTCCGCCGACTGTTATTATTTCCTCCAAGAATTCACTACTCAAAAATTCATTATGTTCAAACTGGGTATCCAACATCTGAAGGACCGCTCGCCTTTTTGCCAACCAACTATACCCGGTCGTCACACAGCTGTAAAATGAGTTAATGGAGGTACAAGATGACTTATGTGTGATGAGTTGACCAATCTTCCTGAAAGAGGTCAAAATTATCAATAGCAAATAAAACATGTTCCAAACCAAGTGGATGAAAAGATGAACACTGGTGAAATCTTTTACAGAAACATTTCGGAGGTAGAGAATTTGTTATTGCATAGTTATCTGTGTGTTTTGCACTTGGAGACGTTCAGTTAATTTTGAGTCCACGAAAGAAGAATTCCTCGGCAGTCCAATTCTGCATAAGTTACACACCATGGTTTTGAATGCATCTCAAAGACATTGCTGTCAATGATAATAATGGAAATATTTTATATTTACGAAGCTCACTTCATTTCAGCTCTATTTCTTCCATTGAATAAGTCTGATCGATGTTGTGCAGTGAATGTGTCACCACGTCATTTTTATGATTGAATTCTAACTCTAGCAAGCCGATTCATGAATACTGATCGATAAATGCGACAGCTCTCGTTCAGTACTAGTGGGACTCCGACAAAATGTGTTTGTTCATCAGAAACACTAGCGAAAGTTGTCTTTTTTCCTTCTATAGTGGAATCGGAAGAGTTTTCGGTTTGATTCCTCTACTTCCGTTCGACTCAGGAAGAAAGAAGTGGCTGTCCAGATTTTACTCCTTTGTTCTATATGTGACATTGGTAGTGACCACAATAGCGAGATTCTTCGAAACTTTTGAGAATACCGAATTAGAGAATAACTCAACATTTGGAGTTTTTGCGATTATATTCATTGTAATATGGACATCGTTTACGTTCATTGGAATGGTTGGAACTGCGAGTGAATCGTATTGGAAGATTTTGTATAGGAAAATTCTCCGTATTGATGATATTCTTCAACCAAAAATGCATACTGATAAAACTGAATTGGAAAGAAAAGTCTTTTTTTCAAGTATATTCTACATGGCAGTTATGTGTTTGGCATTGTACGGAAATTTGACCACAGAATTTCCGAAAGTAGAATTCAGCAATATTCCATTCTATGTCTCTGACCTCACTATCACCAGTCAAATGTATTTTATTATTGCCATGATTTACAATTTTGGTTGCTTCATCGAACGACGTTATGTTTTATTGAATGAAATAGCACAATCTCTCTATGAGGAACCAACCACGTTGATTGGAATGGGAACAAAAATACGCAAAATAAAGATAACATATAAACTTCTGTACACAACTGTGAAATATTTCAACACTTCCTTTGGAAAATATTTCCTATGGTTTTTCGTCAATTCCCTATTCACTTTATTGGTGATGATAGAAGGGTTTATCGAAAGTAAGGATTATCGAAGCTGGAATCATTTCATTTTCCTCATAATACAGATCGTGAGTATCACTTTATTTGACCAATTACATAATGTTGTTGGCAATTCAGATTAGGTTAGGTAATATGAAGATCATGTATCTGTCTACCAATATTTGAAAAAAAATCTGGGATGAAACAATGAGGCAAATAGAAATATGGGAAGAAAGGTTTTCAGTTCAGATTTATTTTTCACATTCAATTGAGTTGAGAACACAGACTCTGGCATGAACTTCTACGCCTCGTTCCTCGAGATAGGTCGTTGTAGTCAGATTTCACTACGGATGGGTATAATCATCTTGTACATTTTTCATGCGTCTCCCACGAGCTCTGGATCATATTTTCAGGACCACAAAGATATTTCCTGTTTTCCAACTTCTGAGCTAGACTGATTTTCCATACTCTCTTCACGTTATTGAAGAAATATAAATTCACTGATAAAATTTGAACCAACTAGGATTAAAATTGTAATCCCACAAGGAACACGGACATAATTATGGATCCATTTCTGAAGGCCACACGCTCTCCAGCACATTGCTCTTTATAATGAACTTTTTATAGGCCGACGAAGGGAAAACATTGTCAAGTTATGTATATATATATATATATCGGACTTCTTTTTGTCTGTATTCAAATAAAGAGTAAAAAAAATAGGTCCCAGGACTCAACCCTGAGGAAATCCTACTTCAGAATATTTACTATATGTTGATCGACTATTATCAACAGTGACATGGATTCTGCGTTCACTCAAAAAACTCTTTGTCCATTGGTAAGTGATACTATACGAATCCCTTACCGAGATAGCTTACTCAACAAAATACCGTGAGAACTGCAATAGAGTTAAATATGTTCATACATTGAACCATACAATGGGGTATGATCTTTTCTTTCATTGCTGCTGGTTTAGAGAGTGTGTATCTACATGAATGAATTTCTATGGATGAGGATTCGTGATATGCAATCTTTTAATACATCAATGTCAAAAAATAGCATAAGTGCCTTTCGTCTATTCCTACTTGGACCTTCTGCAAATGATATCAACATGTATAAAAAAAAGATGTGAATCTGTCACCTTGCCTACACAGGGCTATGCCATGTAGGTGAATTTTATTGATTCGTTATGGATCAGATATCGCCCCACCTGATGTTCCATTTCAGTTCCTTTCATCGGTCCGGTATGGTGACAATTTGTCAGTCAAAATGCACGGCTTCATAGGGGAAATGAAGCGAAAACAGAGTTCTCACAATGAAGAACTATTTAATAACAACATTTTTTCATCACATTTCCTTCAAAAGTCGTTCAATATTTCCTCATTCTCTTTGGGGGAATAGATTTGACAGAATGGATTTCAGACATCAGTTTCCAATTTGTTTCATACGAAATTATAGGGGGATCTCCACAGTATTCTTCAATATAAATTGAATGAAATAGTTCCATTTCCTGAGTGGAAAATTCATTCGAAAAATATTCTGTTTCAGTTGTATAGCCTAACAGTGATCATGGCCTGCGACAAAGTGGAGAAAAGCGCAAGGAAGCTTCTCTTAACCAGTTACCACCTGCGAGCTGATATTCACAGCCCATCCATCACAGCTGAACTCATCGATTTGTCAAAATTGATCAAAGAACTTCTGCCAAACCTCTCAGGGCTGGGCTTTTTCAAAATCGACCGATGCCTCATTCCCACATTCATGTCATCGATGACGTCATATATTATCATCCTTCTACAGTTCATGAAAAAATAACTCAGAAACTAACGAATATTTTTTGTTGTCCTGGTAGAGCTACTGCAACTGTCAAAGTGATTGAAATCATTACAGAAATTCCATTTAACCTACTAACGATATCTTTGGTTTTTGAAGAAGAAGAAAATCAACATAGCCAACAGAATTATTAATAGTTTGAGAAAATTCATCAAAAACAAAAGATACAAAACTTCAATGTCGGAAATATTAGAAGTATACAAGATGACGTGTGGTTCTTGCCCCGAACTTCATGTTGTTCAAAGGGAAAGATATTTAATCGAAAAGATGAATGACCATAGAAGTAGTTTTGGAATTGAAAAAACAATTGAACATTGACAAACCTTCTCATAGGAGGTCATGAGTTGAATCATGGGTTCGGAGGATCGCATTCGAAGAGGAAGAGTGGGAATCTCAATCTTTTAAAATCCTCAAAAATCAAGAGGTCGAGGCATTTTTTTAATGACCAAATAGACCTAAATAATCATCCTCTGCAGAATTTCCTTTCTTATCACGAAATAGACATTCAGAATCAGTTTGGGATGTAAACCCAAGCAATTGTACATTATTAGTTTCTCCCCAGAAGAGATTATAACACGCCTGAAGGAGCTTATATATACATTATATTGTATTACTATGAAGTTTCAAAAAGCAAAGCAAGCAAGCATAATCAAGCTACAACAATAAGAGGCTACAGAGTTCCTCCAGTATAACAAAGGAAAGTTGGAAAATAATTAATGAAAAAAGGGGTCTATCGAATAAAACAAATTGTAACGAACTTATTTTCAATAATAACAGAATATCAAATGTAAACGAGATATGTAACGTTTTTAGTGATTCTTTTGGAAATGTATCATGTCCCAAACCAGATTACACTAGGTTGAAAATGTCACCTATGCACCAAAAAACTTTTTTTCTCACTCCAATCTCCCCACATGAAGTTGAAATCATAATTGATAAAACTACAGTTAAACCGTCGGCTGGAGTAGATGGAATCAGTGGCAAAGTCATGAGATACGTGAAAGATCTCATAGGTGTACCATTAGCATACATGATCAATGAATCCTTTACATCAGGTAAATATATCGATGTACTCAAAATATCTAAATCTATACCGATTTACAAGAATGAGGGATCAAAAGATGACCCCAACAATTACAGGAATATTTGTATACAAAGCCAGATTGCAAAAATAATAGATATGGCGTTTAACATAAGGCTAACCAATTTCATTGAATCGCAAAAAATCCTTGGCACTTTTCAACATGGCTTTCGCCAAGGTAAGTCGACTGGCTCTGCTATCGCAGACCTGTGTTCCCACGTTTACGATTCCTTGAACGCAAAGAAACAAACTATCACACTCTTTTTCGATCTGACTAAGGCATTTGATACGGTAAATCACTACCTTCTTTTTCAAAAATTGTATAATTTTGGTGTAAGGGGAACACCCCTCAACTGGATAAAATCTTATCTTGAAGACCGTAAACAGGTAGTAATGATCAACAACATCAAATCTGACGAGAGAGTCGTGAACGTGGGAGTTCCGCAGGGATCAATACTGGGTCCAGTCTTGTTCATACTTTTTGTGAACGACATTGGTCTATCGTGTGAAGAAGCTCACAAGATCGTGTATGCGGATGATACCACTATGATGATATCTAAAAAAAACTTGGATGTAGCACTGAATACAGCCAATACTGTTGCCAATGAGTTTTACACATGGTGCACTGTAAATGGCTTACTAATAAACATTAATAAGACCAACTTCATATCATTCCTTCCTAAAAACATAAAGTATGATTCGAGCTCTCTGATAAAAATAAATAACAATGAGATTGAACAGGTTTCATTTACTAAATTTCTGGGTCTCTGCATTGATCATAAAATGAGTTGGGAAAGTCACATAAACTTATTACATACCAAACTTAGTAAGACTTGTTTTGTACTGAGGCAGCTGAGAAATACCGTGTCCTTCGACATATTGCTGCTGGTCTACTACGGTTTAGTGCAGTCAAATCTGTCGTATGGCTTAATATTCTGGGGAAGTTCAGGTTATACTGATAAAATATTCAGAATGCAAAAAAGAATTATGAGATGCATGAAAGGAATAAGTAGGAGATCATCATGTAGGCCATTATTTGTTGAATTATCGATCATGACAGTTCCATCGCTTTATATATTCAATACAATTTTATATATAAAAAATCACATACGGGATATACCAACAAATGACTTTTATCATGAATATAACACTCGAATAATGGAAAACTTGCATCAACCTTTCTCAAGATTGACCATTGGACAAAATTCTCACATGTATAGAGGTATTTCGTTTTATAATCATTTCAAGAATAAATATGGCCATGAAGATAATTTCAGTGAATACAAAACATTCAAATCACTCCTATACACTCATCTGTCAAAAAATGCATTTTATACCATAGATGAATATTTCCAATCTTAGGTAATAGTACCAAATATAAAAATTAAATGTATGTTTGTTTATTTGTTTTATGTGAATGTCGTTTGTTTATACTTGACATAACTTTTGTTTTGACTAGTCTTATAAAGTGGACATGGTATTGGCTTTGTACAACTATGTATTACTTTCATAGATGAATAAATTCTTTTCTACTCTATTCTATTCTATTCTATTAATCCAACAATATAAATTGTTGAATTAGAAATTCCATCAACTTATCCCCGAGCACTTTTTGTTATCAGGTATTTGAATATGATTGATGACGTTTCTTGTTCAGTGGAATCGGTTCAAAATTCCATTATTCATATTATCGATTCTGTCAAAAAACCTATTGTGTCGAAAAGTTTCTGCTTTGATGAAAACAGTGTCATTTGAATGAGAACTACCTTCTTCTAGTCAGCAACTTCCCATTCAATCCATAATTGTCCACCAAAAAATGAACGAACCATAATATTTATAGATATCGCCTCCGTTTTCGAAACTGATTCAAACTCCTTATCTTCAACCTTTCTGACTTGTGCCAGCCGGGAGTATCCCATAAAAAAAATCTCCTTTTTTACTTGGCTCAGGTTCGTCATCAGATTCGACATCGGAACTTTCGGCAACCAACAGTGAATCTTTCCGTAGTGATAACGCTATTAATAATATACTGGGAGATGATCCGACTGAAACAAAGTCTTATGGTAGTGATATCAAGGATGATCTTGCACTGAGTTGGAATAACTATCTGACATAAGGACTAGACAAAGACAATGAAGCTCCTACTCGATAAATGGCTATTTCCAGTTGCAAACGAAGACAATGATTGTAGTGTACCTTTTCTGGATACTGAACTGATCAGAAGAACGAACAATACAATAATCACAACTTTGTATACAAAACCAGGATCTTCAGGTAGACTTCTACATTTCAAAGGATTTCATCCAGAACAATAAAAAATCTATTTGGTCCGAACGATGAAGAATCGAGTATTGAAAACGACCCATCCAATGAAATCAAACTGCGGCAACCAACATGAACTTATTTCTCTATTCCACATATCAATCATTCAACCTTTCAACTCAAGAAAATCCTCAAACGAATCCCAAATGTTCAAATTTCTTCAGGAATACATTAAGCATAAAAAATATCTTCAGCAAACTCAAATACAATTATCCAATTTCACATAAATGTAATATAATATGCTCTATTCCACGTGGTAAAGGAGAACAGTGAAACAGAAAATAGTTTTCTTTCAGGAATATTTTCAAACATTCCAATTGTATCAGTTCGAGAAAAAATATAGAAGGTCTCAATGTCATATACAAATACTGGCTTCATCTCGATGAAAACAACAGATTTCAAATCATTCACTCATTATAGTACGAATTAATTTCAACAAACATCAAATATGAGTTCCATGAAAATCAGCAGTTCATGCATGTACTATTTTCAACTTCATTTTTCTTTAGCCTCTTCGAAAACAAACAGTTTCATGTCAGTGTCCCAATTCATGTAAATCATAATTTTAATGTCACGTATATAATACGTATATTTCAACGGTGAGAATATTTCTCAATTCTATAAATATTTGTATTAGTTTTGTACATATATTTTCAGCAAATAAGCAAGTGTGATGGGTAGACATATATTCAGCAGGTGGTACATATTTTAATCTCACAAGTGAATTCCTTAATACTGTATTTTAAATATTTAAGGATTTTATATATATATATATATATATATATATATATATATATATATATATATATATATATATATATATATATATATATATATATATATATATATATATATATATATATATATATATATATATATATATATATATATATATAAAAGAACTTCGAAACCACTAGGTGATTTCTGTTGGTGAGGTTGCAGTCAATCTTGAGGATGCCAGGGAGTGAAAAAAACTCTTTGGTATTGCGTCAAGCTTTCGGAAATGTTCATTTCCTTCTTCAGGACTTACTAAAAAATTGTGAACGAATTAACAAACAATTTTATAGACCGGATGAGACTACCTACTATCGTGAGTTTGAAAGAAGCTAGTTTCTTCATAACAGTCAAAGCTTATCGGTCATCATATGCAGATAAAAACAGTGTAAAAACATTTAAAAATTGAGTAATATCTTCAAAAACTTAATTGTACCAAACGGCATGGTTGAATTATGAGAAATATTTATAGGTTAGTCACGTGAAGTGTGGTGAAGTTGATGTATGACGAGTGACAGTTGACAATTTATTCAAGGATTTATATTGACCCATGGAATTACAAAAGCTTGTTCGACAGAACCACTGATGCCACGTTTACAAAATGAATTTGGAAAATTACGGACTATAGTCAGTAGATGGCGATCAATATTACAAGGGGATTCATTCGAAATGTTGTGTGAATTATTATTGAATTTATCGAAATGCAGTTTGAGTAAATATGTGTAAATGGAACTAATATTGTCAATGTTGGATTTTTTATTCATTACATTATTTTCTCTTTGTATATGGATCATATATATATATATATATATATATATATATATATATATATATATATATATATCATATAATGAAATCATCAATACTATGTGTATTACAGGTGAAATATTCCACCCCGTAAGTTAAATCTCCATTCTTTCACCGTATTATTTTCATCTCATCTGTTTTATGTATTTGTGTGTGAATAAATGTTTGGATTTGAATTTTGAATTTGAATTTTAGGTCTCTGAGTTTGGAGATGAAACTCAGTACACTTCAATCTGATAGATAATGAAATTTGGTAGTACCTCCAAATATTTTATAGTTTTCAAAAAATTCGTCGAAATATATCTATAGTGTAGCCGCTGAAAAGATGATCACGTTATTGAATTAACGTAACACACGTAAATACAAAGCACAAATGAGTACAGTACAGTGTAAACAGTTCTGCATTTATTTCACTTTAGAAGGCGTGGCATCGTACGCCGCGCAGGCTATATATAGATGCAGGCATTCACTGTTCACGCGTTCTGGAATTCTATCTTTTGAACGGCCCGACTATAGTTATAGTTTTTCAGGAATAATAAACAATCGACTCAAAATCATTTCATTTCTTCAAAAGTGATAATTTTAAAGGTTGATTCAATTGTGACGCTCATAATGCTCACAATTAGTAATGTTATTGCAGGAAAACAGTGTAAAAACAGTTAGTCAAACAGTGAAACAGCAAGTAATTCATTTTTATACTTCGATCAGTGTGTCATAAATAGTGGGTAGGTGAATATAAAGGAGTCATTCATGCATTCCATCAGTAAAGAAAACACAGATAAGTTATAGTCGTGATGCCAGAAATTAAAATGAAAGGCTTGATAAAAAGTCTTAAGATAATCACCAACTACGATAAATACATATATTGTTGACCCCCACGGGAAGGCCTTAAGCTGGATTCATGTAGGTGCTAAATTGGCAGAATTCGTCGGAATAAAAAAAAGGGATATTTGAAAAATGGCCAATGATCTTCCAGTGTTCGATCTCCATCTCATTTCGATCGCACTTTTTTTTTCGAAAATCATGCCTATTTGAACTCTGCTCTACACCTCGGATGACTGTGAAGATTGTCTGTTAAGGCATAAGCGAAGACAAGCAACACGAAATCCAGGAAATTGTCTGTCTCTATGAAGTATACATACTATTTTTCCGCAACCAAAATCCACGTTAGCGTGGTTCTAGATACGGCCAATTCGAAAACCGTAAATACGCCTGATCTTTCAGTAGGTCTGAAGGCTGAAGGATATATAAGGTGAAAGCTTATGTATCGATAGAGTTGAAGAGATGTCTGACCAACGAAATAAGTACAAATTTCTCCTTTGAAAACATTACAACATATTTCTCGAAATGTGAGAACTTATCTTGAAACTTCCAAAACAACGTTTCAGTATGAATACTACCACTACCGTATCTTCAACATCAGTCACTCATTCTTGAACTGAATGAGAATGATAACATATGACGTCATTGCTGAGAGGAATGCAGGAATGAGGCGTTGATTTATTTTGAAGAATCCCAAGGCTGAAATATCTGGCGGTTGTTCTTTGATCAGTTCTGACAAATGAATGAGTTCCTCTGTAATAGCTGGATCTTCAACATCAACTTGTAGGCAGTAACTGGTTTCCAGGAGTTTTTTAGCACTTTTCTCCACTTTGTCGCAAGACATGATCATCATCAGGCTGTATAACTGAAACGAAGGGATTAGATTATTTTTGTATTATTTTATTGCTGATATGATTTTTTTGTACAACTGACATTAAAAATGACGTTTTTAATTCATTGACACATGAACTAAAAACTGACGTTTTCACAAAATCACTTTTAACACTAGTGTTAAAAGTAAAATGACAGATGAGATGATGGATACTAAAAGCGTCTAGCGACAGATGTACACAGCTCGGGAGCCAAAATGTCCATCTGTCGCTAGACGCTAGTATGGATACTCAGTAATATAGATCTCTCTAATAGAAACACTTTAATCAGATATTAATACTATTATAACAATCAGAATCAAAATTACTTATAAATATGTATTTGGCAATTTGTACAATTTGTGATATTAACTGACGAAGTAACTGCAGAAGCTTCATCGCCAATCAATGATGGTGCTATTATTGAAGTGGGATGATCAAATAATGCTGGGAGAGAACTAGAACTTATACCAGGAAACATTTTTTCAGCTATTTTATTTTTATTTTCAATGGAATCCTCGATATAACCCTCAGCTACAGTTGAGGACTTCCACCCGCCATGTCGTTTTATTGTAGTCAAATTTGCTCCTGAATTCGCTAACAGAGATGCTGAAGATCTTCGAAAGCAATGGCCGGTAAACTGCTGCGGATCTGGTAATTTCAGAAATTCAGCAATAGTGGAAGGCATCTTCCCAAAAGTATTTATTCCAACTGGTTGAATAGTGCATTTGTAGTTAGAGTAATTCAGGAAAAATCGACGGTGAGTAACAGAAGTTGGGCGTAATACAGCATATTCACGGTAATAATTCACGTAGTGTCCAACGATGCAAAAACTTCTTTGAATGTTGGTTTTGGTATCCGAAATATGAATTAGTAATGACTGTATAGTTTCTTCAATGTCATCTACGCTCAATTTGCAGAGTTCTTCACGACGGCACGCTCCAAATAATCCAAAAATGGTTGCCACTTTTGTAACGAAGTTACTATTTTGCATATGAAAGCTAAGTATCAAATTTTCCTCTATATTTATATCTTGGTTATTTCTTAACATAAAAATACCGTTCTTGTTGGAAAATGCTCGATAGGATAGCGCGAAGTGAACCCGCTCACTATTTCCGGCGCGTGAACCCTCAGGATATCTCCTGGTCTACCCCACATGCTAAGCCGTAGCCGCTCAATGGACCTGCAATGACCGGCGCCGAGAGATACGGCGAGTGGGGAGACGCTTGGAAGGGATACCGCTGAGGTACCTCCGAAAGCCGGACAGTAAATTCAGTTTGTTTCCGCGACCACCAGCAGCAGCCACGCCAAGCCAGCCGACGAATAGTGATCAGTATACCGACCGTGCAGTGTGTAGTGTACCGAAGGTGAAGTTAGTGGAGTTTGAAGTGTTAGTTGCCACCTCGAGTCGTGATCCGCGATACGCGTCGGGAGTGTTCTACTCGTTCTTTCGCAGTTTCGAGTCCTTTGTGGTTCGTACCACTTGGGCTTGCTGTCTATTTCTTCCTTCTTCTTTCGGATCCTTTGTGGTTCTTATCACTTGGATCTGCTTACTATTTACGTTCGGGCCATTTGTGGATCGTTCCACTTTGGTTTAGGACGTCCTGTCCGTCGCTATCTAAAGCCGTGATTCGCGATACGCGTCTGTTCGTTATTTCACAGTTTCGGGTCCTTTGTGGTTCTTACCACTTGGACCTGCTGGCTTTTTCTTCTTCCTATTTTTCGGTTCCTTTGTGGTTCTTACCACTTGGAGCTGTGTCTCTGTGAATCAGGTCCTTTGTGGTTCTTATCACTTGGGCCTTTTTCCTTTACCGCCGAGTACCGAAATCGAGGCCGTCGTGACGCATACGATTCGTACAATACAAACTCGAGTTGACAGCTACCACTGAGTGATTTCCGTAGAGCTTCTGCTAACCGACCCCCGCTCGTTAATTCCGCTTGCTTTGTATTGCTTAACGTTACCGCTGCATGTCCCCATCTCCGCCGCCCTAGCTTAACTACGTAGAACCGCCCCTCCACCGCTTTATTTTACTAACTTCGTTGCACGCCCCTCTCCCTGCTTGCTTTACTCAAGGTGTACTTCGCTCAGAGAGTAGTAAAATTCTTCTACCGTTACTGATAATATATAAATAAAATATAATTGGTGTTTCATTTATTAGATCTATCAATATTAGCAGCCGGTAAACAGGTTAGGAACCCAGCAAGGTCAAGTAAAATCTGACCTTCTGGCCACTGCCATTGTCTAGACCACGCAGACCCCTGGATTGCCGTTTCTTCACTGCAGCTGCCCGGAGTAGTGGTGCTTCGTGACACTATAACGCACAAGCTGGCGCCCGAGGTACCGTCCGTACCGGTAGAGGGCGCTAGATATTGTTAACGCAAGGAAAAGGCGTTACAAATTGGCGCCCGAGCAGGGACCGTTTTTTTAATACTGTACCGTGACCGAGGAGAACACCAACTAAAACATACTCCGAAGTGTGGAAATAACCGAAATCCGTTGGAAACCGCTGACGTGTGATTTTTTTTTTCTCTCGAAAGATTTTGGAAGTTTGTTGTTCTGAAGCTAGGACGCCAAGTGGCACATCGTTTTATAGGTTTTTGGGGTCAACGAAGCGATTGCAATCAACGTTGAGCCGCTGGGAGTGACCGTTCACGTGACAACCGTATAGGAGACTGGAAAAAGACTTTTCGTGGTGGATTCAGGCTGCTGAATTTAGGAAAAGTGTTGAAAACTTCCTAGGTATTGATCAACTTGAATCCGACGTTCTAGACGTTTGAGACCAGTGCAAAACGCTTCCTGAGGGTCGATTTCACCCAAATCAACCGAATTCGATCGAATCCGCTGACCTGTCATTTTGACAGATTTTTCAACTTTTTGAATTTTGAGATAGATCATCGAAAGACACCTCGTTTAATAGGTTTTCGGGGTCGCTGAAGCGAAATACGCTATCCGTTTGACGCTAACTTCAACTATTTCCGAGATACCCAAGTCCCGAGTAAAAAATAGTGGACATTTTTAAAGAATCGCTGATACAAAGGTGAACTATATCCGTGAAACTATGTCTAGATCAGGAAGGGAATCGGGAAACTCCTCCGACGAAGAACTTCTGAAGGAGACGAACCTAGGAACAGAGCCGAGTGATGTCAGAGTTAGCTGGGTCTACCGTCTACGAAAAGAAGATTTGGAGGCCGAATTGGAAAAATTCAGATTAGAAGTTCCTGGGACCGTAGATGAACAAAGGAAACGACTGGTGAAATTTTTACGAGAAGGTCGATCATCACCGTTACCTTTGATGACGTCGCCGTACCTATATCCACCTGGGAATGTAGTGGTCCAAACAACGTCCACAACGACTACCCCTACCACGACCGTGTCGTCCACCTATCTCAACACGACTCTCAGCCAGGGGACTAACGGGCGGACAACATATTCGACTGGTGGAGTCTACACAGGAGTACCGTGTTCATTACCGTCTTCACTACCGTCCTTTCTTCCACCATCACTGCCTTTTTCCGTACCCCTCACATTACCATATTCAGTACCGTCAGCAGCTCCGTCGTTCCTGCCGTCATCGCTACAATTTACAGCACCGTCTTCATTACTGTATTCATACCAACCATCGCTGCCACTTTCTCTGCCTACTGCCTTACCGTCAGCCGTACCGTCCTCATTCCTACAGTTTTCAGTACCGTCGTCTCAACCGTCAATTCAACAGTTTTCCATACCGTCGTCGCTCCCACCGTCATTACCGAATGCCGTACCGTATTCCCTACCGTCACTACCATCTTCACAACAGTATGCAGCACCGTGTTCCCTTCGGTCAACAGTACCGCCGTCACTCCCGTTTTCACAAGCCATGCCGAACAGCCACATGAAAGTACATGATTGGAAAGTGAGTTTCAATGGAAAAGGAGACCCGGCCGCTTTTCTGGAGAGATTAGAGGACATCTGCGATGCTCAAGGAATCAATCCAGACAATCTTCTCCCAGTCATGCCCGAGCTGTTAGAAGATATGCCGGCCATGTGGTTCAGAAACAATCGGAACTCCTGGAGGACATGGGCAAACTTCGTAACAGATTTTCGAAATTTCTTCTTCCCAGTTAACTACCTGGTGGACTTGGAAGCAGCAATTGGGCGAAGGCTTCAGAAACCGAATGAAACGGCTGCCCAGTACATCACCGAGTTGCAGACACTCATACGTCGCCACGGAGGAATTTCAGCCGTCCAGGAGTTACAGTGGTTATACCGCAACCTCAGACCAGAATACCGACAACAGATCCGCCGTAGTGACTTCAATGACATAGCGACCTTCGCGAACGTTGTTCGGGAGTATGAACTATTGAAAGCAGAATTGGACCACTCCGTCCAAGTTTTCTCTGGAAACCGACAACAGGCATCTTCTCGACAACTAGGAGCTGATAGACGACCTGCAGACTCCGACCGACGACCGCCAGGCAGTGACAGACGACCGCTAGACGCTGACCGACGACCGATGGAAATTGACCAAAGAGCTGTACACAACCGCGAGACGAGCAGCCGAGGCCCTCCTAGACTCCCCTCAACCTCAGCTCCGGCATCCTCTCGTGAATGTTGGCGATGTGGACAGACTGGTCATTTCCGAGGACAATGCCGCGCTCCAGCAAAATTGTTCTGTTCTCGCTGCAAGAGAGAAGGCGTAATGTCACGAGATTGTCCATGCCCAAGGCCGGAAAACTAGATGGGTGCTGTACCGATGTGAGGCCAGATCAGCATCCGAAACAAGTAGCCTCACCTCCGTTGGCCGTTGAATATTCCGACAACCGACCACATATAATTGTTGCATTGCCCGGAGGCACCGTACAGGCCCTAATCGACACTGGAGCAGCGAACTCATATATAGGAGATGACGTCGTAAATCAGTGGCGGATATTAGGATTGAAAAAAATAGAAATAGCAGCAGGATCCGCTAGGCTGGCTAATGGACAGCTTATTCATGTTCCCAGTTCTTACCAGGCCGAAATCTCTGTAGGGGAATTACGATTCACCGAGACCTTCGGGCATATACGAGGGCTCTCCTCTGATATGGTAGTAGGTATGGATATACTCCGCCGCCGAGGATTTTCGCTTCACCTCGGGACAGGGGAAATTCGTATAGGGGACCGTATAATCCAACCGGAACTTCAAGCGAAACCATGCAGCCCTATTGGGACTCTTACCGCCGATACTACCCTCTCACTCAGTCCGCAGGAGGAGAAGCGACTCAAGGAATTTTTGGAGGTTGAACTACGACCGTTCGAACACATACGTGGTGTGACACCGCTAGCCCAACACACTATACGCCTCTCCAACCCTGAACCGATTAAACAACGATACCGTCCGCAGAATCCCCGGATGCAGGAAATTATCAATACCGAAGTTGACCGAATGTTGGAGGAAGGAATCATAGAGCCCTCTTCTAGTCCGTGGAGTTCACCGGTGGTCATCGTCCGTAAGAAGGATGGAAAACCTCGATTCTGTATCGATTTTCAGAAAGTCAATGCCGTTTCCATGAAAGATGCCTACCCCCTTCCGTTTATCAACTCCGTACTAGATAAGTTGAGAAGAGCTCGTTACATCTCGAGCATAGACCTCAAACAAGGTTATTGGCAAATACCGTTATCCGAGGATAGTAAACCGATTACTGCTTTCACTATACCAGGCCGAGGGTTGTACCAGTTCCGCGTTATGCCTTTTGGGTTGCACGCCGCTCCCGCCACTTTCCAGCGCCTCATGGACCGAGTAATTGGCCCGGATATGGAGCCCCGATGTTTTGCGTATCTAGATGATATAATTGTCCTGGGAGACACGTTTGACGAACACCTCGAAAATCTACGTGAAGTGTTCCGCCGACTGCGTGCAGCTAACTTGCGCATCAATCCCGAGAAGTGTTCTTTCGGGAGGAGATCACTCAAATACCTGGGTCATTTAGTTACATCTGCTGGGATATGCACCGACCCAGAGAAAGTGGATTCAATTGTGAAACTTGCTCCCCCTTCCAATGTCCGTAACCTTCGACGATTTTTAGGAATGGCATCGTGGTACCGTCGTTTTGTACCATCCTTTGCGGATATCGCTGCACCCCTCCACCGCTTATTGAAAAAGGGGTACCGATGGCGATGGGAGACCGCACAGGAAGAAGCCTTCCAATCTCTGAAGAAATGCCTGACTGAAGCACCCGTACTGGCATGCCCAGACTTCAATAAGCCTTTTGTTCTTCAGACCGACGCTTCTGACAATGGACTTGGAGTCGTATTGACACAGAATATGGATACCGGCGAACACGTCATTGCATACGCAAGCCGGTCACTGACTGGTCCCGAACGGTCATACTCCGTTACCGAGAAAGAGTGTCTCGCAATCGTGTGGGGCATCGAGAAAATGCGCCCCTACCTGGAAGGTTACCGTTTCACGGTAATGACAGATCACCAGTCACTCCGTTGGCTCCACTCGATCAAGAGCCCAGCAGGACGGCTAGCAAGATGGAGCATGTTCCTACAACAATATGACTTCGACATAGTGTATCGTCGCGGTGCAACAAACAAAGTAGCAGACGCTCTGTCACGAGAGCCTTTGCCAGCAGAGACCGATAATCCTTGCATGGAGATAACCGTTGATGATTCCTGGGAACATTGTTCATGGTACAAACGCCGTATGGAAGAGGTGATGGAGGACCCCACCGCCCATCCCGACTACTGCGTACGCGGTAACCGTCTTTACCGCCATTTCTGGGATGCAGCAAACCTTGTCGACCCGGAACTGTCCGATCCGTGGAAGCTGTGTGTTCCTCTGTCGGCACGTCCGTCTGTGCTGAAAGAGACACATGATGAGCCTACTGCCGGTCACCTGGGGATTGCTAAAACCATCGCTCGGGCCGCAAACCGTTATTATTGGCCGGGGATGTTCCGTGACATCGCGAAATACGTCCGAGGTTGCATGTCTTGCCAGAAATACAAACCGTCTCAGATGAAACCCCCTGGTATGATGCAGCCATCAACCAACAGGCACCCGTGGGAATGTGTAAGCACAGATTTGGTAGGACCTCTCCCTCGATCCCGTCGAGGTAACCGATTCCTGGTGGTGCTCCAAGACCGCTTTACAAAGTGGGTGCAATGTCGACCGATTCGAAGCGCAACCGCTAAAGCCGTCACTCAAGCCTTATATGAAGAAGTGATCATGCGTTTTGGGTGCCCTAAAACCGTTATAAGTGATAATGGTACCCAGTTCACCGGCCACCTATTTGAAAACCTGCTAAAAGACCTCTCTATCTCTCACCGCCGCACACCGCCCTACACCCCTCAGGCCAATCCCGTAGAACGCACGAATAAAACCCTCAAGACGATGATTGCCCAGTTCTGTGAAAACGACCATCGCACCTGGGACCAGCACCTGCCTGAGCTCACTTTTGCGTTAAACACCGCCCGCCACGACTCCACTGGTCACTCTCCGGCGTTCCTAAATTTCGGCCGAGAACTAGAAGTGCCGAAAGCAATATATCGGGATACCAGCGTTGGCGATGATCCAGATGATAATGAAACTTCCCCGGAACAAACCGCCGAACACTCCGAACGATTACAGTTCCTTCGGAATACTTTCGATCTCGTGCGCGTAAACCTAGCCAAAGCTTTCACCGGTCAAAGCCGCCACTACAACTTGCGTCACAGGCAGTGGAGGTGCCACCTGGGAGACCAGGTTATGAAGCGAGAATACCATTTATCTTCCGGTGAAAAGGGCTTTGCAGCAAAACTAGCACCTAAGTATTCGGGGCCATATACCGTGTTTCGCGTAATCTCCCCGGTGGTTTACGATCTCAAGTCCCGAACCGGCAAGAAGCTCTTACGGGTTCACGTTAAAGATTTGCGACCAATGCATCCCTCCGACTCACCGAATTCCCTAACCGCCCTCTCTATTGCAGCCAATGTCAAAGCGCTTGCCGGGAGAACCACCCAAGGGCGCAGCACTACCACCCGTCCTGGTATCACCGGGAGGGGATGGGAGAAGGCGGTTGAAAACCGAAACGGCCAGAATGCGGATTTGCCGCGTTCTGGCCAAAGACCTGGCTGCCCGCCTCGTCCGACCGACCGAGGGCCCGCCAGCCCGGATAGCAACCCGACCGGTGGCGGTTGGATTGAGAGCAAGGATTGCTCCCGCTGGTCCACCACTACCCGCCGCCAGTCAACCACCACGAGCCGTTACGCCACCGCCCCCAGTCGACAGTCCACCGTCGTCAGCCTCCGGACCGCCGTCAACGACGGTCAACCCACCGCCACCACCGCCTGTTAGTCCGTCGTTAACCACTGCCGACCACCTCGAGTCGGTGGTGGTATCGATACCATTGACCGCATTTCGATGGACAACCGAAATGCTGGTGGCGGCGTTACGATCAAACCCCTCGCCAGAGGGATGGAGTCCAGCGCTGAGGGAACAATTGCACCGTCTGAGGCCCTCAAGCCGTCCTACGGGACCCTACCGATTCCGCCTGTGGGCCTCAGACGGAACCAAATTGAGGGTGTGGCTGCCTTAGGAGGGAAGGACGATGCCAAAACCGGGGAATACCGGCACTTGTTTATTTTTTTTATTTTATTACTGCACACCGGCACTTGATTTATTTATTTTTTTTAATAATAAACTTTCCGTTTTGTTATCAACGAATTGGTTTCTTTGGCCCTCCGTTTCCCACATCAGGTATTTTCTTTGTTAATAGAATGGTTATTCCAGGAAACCGACAATGGATGTCCTTGACCTAAACTTGGAGTCGTCCTCGCCTTCTCCAGACCAGATGACTGTAGACTTACTGGAGGCAATGAAAGAAGCCGACCAGATATTAGATAAGCCCGCTCCTGCCAAGGGAAAAGAATCCTCTTCATCAGGCCGATCGTCTTTGGTAGTGGTCGACGTGAATGAATCCGTCCCAGAACAACGTGGGGATATTCCGAGCACGCCTACGAAAGAAGCAGAAGAACTGCCGCATCCCAAAGCTTCCGTCCCTAAGAATACTTCGTCTCCGCCCCATCCATTTTATGTGGCCCATCCCGAGTGGGATCCATTCAACGACCTTTTTTGGGCCCGAGATAGCCCCCGTCTTCGTAACCCGTTACCGGATCTCGAGCCGCTACCTTCACCGAAACCAGCACAACAGATGCGTCGCCGTTACCTACCAATAGAAAACGAGCTTTGCTGGCGATGCGGGAAACCCGGACACACCCGTCAACACTGCACGGGACGACAAGCCGTACTATTCTGTTCGCGGTGTGGACGAGTGGGAACGCTGTCCAGATCGTGCGGCTGCACGGCTACTCAAGGCCGAACCGCACAATGTAGCCGCTCCCGTAGCCCTGTAATACCGGAAGACCCATGCCCAATCTGCCGTTGCCCGCACCCAAACATGCACGTGAGTTGCCCCAGATGTGGATGTCCACGCCCACTTGACCAGCGTCGAAGTGCCCGTTAGGACGGATAGAGATTACCAGCCGATTTGTTTTTTTATGGTATTTCTATTTTCTTAGTTTCAGTATCTCTTTGAATACCAATCATTGTATTGATAGACCGCGATTTCTTTTTATTTTATGAGGTTTGTAACAGGTGAAGCCAACCTCAATAAAGGTTTTAGTCAGGGAGGCCGCCTGCCTGTCAGTAGGGTATAGAAATTTAAGGGAAAGGTAATGTTTAGGGAATATACATTTTTTTTGGAGAACCGATTGGGTCATTATTTTTTTTTTACCGTTTAGTTAGGGTAATATTATTGTTGAAAAAAAAAGTAATAATAGATAGGTATGTATTCTTTTTTTTCCCGAAGTGGGAAGGGTGTGTAACGAAGTTACTATTTTGCATATGAAAGCTAAGTATCAAATTTTCCTCTATATTTATATCTTGGTTATTTCTTAACATAAAAATACCGTTCTTGTTGGAAAATGCTCGATAGGATAGCGCGAAGTGAACCCGCTCACTATTTCCGGCGCGTGAACCCTCAGGATATCTCCTGGTCTACCCCACATGCTAAGCCGTAGCCGCTCAATGGACCTGCAATGACCGGCGCCGAGAGATACGGCGAGTGGGGAGACGCTTGGAAGGGATACCGCTGAGGTACCTCCGAAAGCCGGACAGTAAATTCAGTTTGTTTCCGCGACCACCAGCAGCAGCCACGCCAAGCCAGCCGACGAATAGTGATCAGTATACCGACCGTGCAGTGTGTAGTGTACCGAAGGTGAAGTTAGTGGAGTTTGAAGTGTTAGTTGCCACCTCGAGTCGTGATCCGCGATACGCGTCGGGAGTGTTCTACTCGTTCTTTCGCAGTTTCGAGTCCTTTGTGGTTCGTACCACTTGGGCTTGCTGTCTATTTCTTCCTTCTTCTTTCGGATCCTTTGTGGTTCTTATCACTTGGATCTGCTTACTATTTACGTTCGGGCCATTTGTGGATCGTTCCACTTTGGTTTAGGACGTCCTGTCCGTCGCTATCTAAAGCCGTGATTCGCGATACGCGTCTGTTCGTTATTTCACAGTTTCGGGTCCTTTGTGGTTCTTACCACTTGGACCTGCTGGCTTTTTCTTCTTCCTATTTTTCGGTTCCTTTGTGGTTCTTACCACTTGGAGCTGTGTCTCTGTGAATCAGGTCCTTTGTGGTTCTTATCACTTGGGCCTTTTTCCTTTACCGCCGAGTACCGAAATCGAGGCCGTCGTGACGCATACGATTCGTACAATACAAACTCGAGTTGACAGCTACCACTGAGTGATTTCCGTAGAGCTTCTGCTAACCGACCCCCGCTCGTTAATTCCGCTTGCTTTGTATTGCTTAACGTTACCGCTGCATGTCCCCATCTCCGCCGCCCTAGCTTAACTACGTAGAACCGCCCCTCCACCGCTTTATTTTACTAACTTCGTTGCACGCCCCTCTCCCTGCTTGCTTTACTCAAGGTGTACTTCGCTCAGAGAGTAGTAAAATTCTTCTACCGTTACTGATAATATATAAATAAAATATAATTGGTGTTTCATTTATTAGATCTATCAATATTAGCAGCCGGTAAACAGGTTAGGAACCCAGCAAGGTCAAGTAAAATCTGACCTTCTGGCCACTGCCATTGTCTAGACCACGCAGACCCCTGGATTGCCGTTTCTTCACTGCAGCTGCCCGGAGTAGTGGTGCTTCGTGACACTATAACGCACAAGCTGGCGCCCGAGGTACCGTCCGTACCGGTAGAGGGCGCTAGATATTGTTAACGCAAGGAAAAGGCGTTACACTTTAATCATAAGATATTTGGTATCGGAAGCTTCATTTAAAAATCTGTCAATCTGTTCCCTTGTCAGAATTTTCGATTTTTTCGGACGGTATCCGACACTTTTTCGTTTCAAAAATGCGACTAATTTATGGTATTTACTTATATCCACGTTTTCCTTGATTTTCAGTTCAGCTTTTATCATAGAGAATTTAGACCACAGTGTTGATGATTTCCATAACTTCGATTTTTCTTCGAAATAAACTAAAAGTACGCTTTCGCTGAACTTGCCTTCAACTTTCTTCAGTTGACTCCATTCGATGAATCCATTATAAGCAATATCATATTGTTGCCGTGATTTTTCAGGCAACAGATCTAAAGTTGCTCTGTTTGCAGCTTCTTGAATTTCTGGTGGAAGAAAATCATCTAAATCATCCATTCCAACTTCCATTATATTTATATTTGCAACAGTAATAGCTACGAACACAAAGAAGCTAGGATCGTTTATTAATTTGTGGTAACTAATAAACAACAATTATTAGGCAATTGTTTTTTACCTGCCTGTCATGCTTGCAATTTAGATTTGAAATACAAAATATGGTTGTCAATTATAAAGTCCATGTAGCTAGATGCGTAGAGCATCTGACTTGGTATATCGTCTCAGGACAATGCATCGACCATTATACATGGTCGTAACAGATGCACAAAACACCCTGAAATCCCTGAGAAACCGAGTGAGATGCTTGGCATCCACGAGGATCTCATGGGAGCTCAGGAAAAATGAAATGAAAATTATACAGTGTCACAGATGTCAGGCTTGGGGGCACGCCACCTCCAACTGTCATCGGAGAATAGCCTGCTTAAAATGCGCAGGAAATCACTGGACAGGAGACTGTACAGTGCCCAGAGAAACCCCTGCAACTTGCTATAATTGCAAGGGAGCACACCTAGCAAATTCAAAAACCTGTCCGGTGTACAGAGACAGGCTAACCGAAATAGAGAACAAAAGAGAGGCCCGGCTCCCCCAAGCCCGAGGAACACCTTCTCGGCCAGTTCCTACCCCTATCCAGGGGAGGAATGCTTGGAGGGGAGAAGGCTCTCAAGTACCCAGGATAACTAATACGAGCGTCGAGAATAGCACAAAGAGGGAGATGCCACGTCTCTCTTTGCTACCAAGGAGGCACGCTACCCCCCCGGGTTCCCCCTCCTTCCCTACAACCCCCCCCATCGAGAGGGAAGCATCCCGCAATTCTGAGGACCAGACTAGGTCGGCACGAAACTTTACTCTGGCAGATATAGCTGAGAGGTTTATCCGCCTTGAGGGGTTGATAAATCTAGATGAAATGGGCCGTGCTCTGGACGATCTCATTACGAGTATGTCCGGAGCACAGGACCATTTATCGAAATTTAGAGCCTTCATGGCTTTCATGCGGAATGCAAACAAGTATACCTTTTAGGTACAATAACGCCGAAACATCCTTTCAAGCGACGATATGGAGTTTATAAAACTCCAAATTGAAATATCTAAAGGCAGTTTTTGTATATTTTCTGCCAAATCACTGCAAAAATCATTCAAACAGATAACAACCAATACAGTATTAAATATCTTAAACCGAAAGGTATGCTTGTTGCAGTCTGGGTGTAAGCCATGGAGGCAGGAAACCCAGCGGATACTCTCAACTATCTTGAACCTTAGAAGCTAAATGCCAGAGTAGCGTTACCACCAGCGCGGCGAGTCTCGCATGCCGACTTGGTCTGGCCTGACGAACTGCTAGGGAGAGCGGTCTGCGAGAGTAAGGGGCAACCCTTTCTCAAGTAGATGCAGCTTGCTTCCCACTCCGGGTATCCTTTCCTTGTGAAATTATATCTGTATATATGTATTGTACATGTGTTTTATTTATATATTTATTATATATTTATTGTGCTGTATATATACATATATGTGTTTAGTTGATAAGGTAATATTATATGAGAAATAGGTAATAAACGTTTTTGGATTTTGGATTTTGGATTTTTTTGTAATCCATTGATCGTGTGTTCGAATCCTTACGGATCTTATATTTTTTTTGTTTTTTTCTTACTAGCAGTAACTGTTGAACAAAAAATTTTGTATGATACATTTGTTAAAAGTGATTTTATTTTGCTCGTGGGGTTGCTCCACTCGCTAACGCTCGTTTCGCAATATTCCCCACTCACAAAATAAAATGCCACTTTTAACACTTGTATCATAAATAACTATTTTAGGACTCCAGAAGATTCAAAGATAGACGCTATTCGGGAGTAATTACACAAGTGCTTCAAAATTACCGATAATTTTCCATGAAAGCATGTTGTCTAAAAACTGCATGAGTTCATTTTCATATTTTGTCGAAAGAGCCCGACTCCGAAGGAGGAGGGCTCTTTTAGCAAAATATGAAAATAACCGAATGCAGTTTTTTTACTGACAACATGCTTGAATGGAAAATTATCAGGTTTATTTTGATGCACGAGTGTAATTCGGTAGAATATTTCCGGAGTTAAAACAACGACGTTTAAAATTCAGTATTTATGCCTGTCAAGATGACAAATGTACATTTTAACAATCGTATACGATAGATACACGGACCGAGCGGGTATTTTTCGATACCTACCGGGTGTTTACCAGCCCGAAAATGTCCCGCCGGGAATTTATCGCTGTAATTGATCGAAAATGTCCCGCTTCATATGGGATTTTTAACATACGATGGAAATATTCGAAAAAAATACTTTGATATAAAACGCTGCCCAATATGAATGCTTATATTTCACTCCAACAGATGAAATCAACTGTTCGCAAAACTGTTCGTTGAATCGAATCTGCCAGATGGAATTGTGGTCATGAGGAGACACTAGTTTATTCATCCATTTAAGCATCGAACAACTATCTTTAGGCTTTCTCGACTCCGTATCGAAAAGAAGTTACCACAAAACTGCCTTGAATGTAGTGAAATAACGAATTTTACGAATCATCTCTGTTTAGAGTCACGTGAATATCATTCAGAGACGTCTGAGTCATTTTCACGGAAAATAGTATATTATGCAACGATCGTGTAATGATGGTTATTAATACATGAGCATAAACCGGGATACGAAACGAGCCGAATGTGAGTTTCGTATGGTTTATGCGAGTGTATTGATAACCATTACATGAGAGTTGCATACGCTATTTTATCTACACCCAATAAATAATGAAGATCTAAAAATATTATATTATTAGGTATTTATATTGAACACAATAATAGTAGGTAATCAATCGTATTTCTTTGAAAAATTTTACAAAATTATAATTGATGGTATAACCACGGAAAATACAACGAGAAATGAAAAGAAGAAAAAAATGAAAAAACTTCTGCCTAGGTCAGGAATTGAACCCAGACGTTTTTGATCACTGCCGGCGCCATTAACCACTCGGACACGAGAGCTCATATAATTTGGTTGAAAATAAAAACATATGCGTTACATTTGTCAAATGAAAAATATAATCCTTTCGATTGTATTTTTTTCTTGTCTAAGAAATCTGTGAAGGGTCGCTGGTAATTCTTCTATATCACTGCTATAAGACATTTTCATGCGATTATCGAAAATTGACTAAATTCTTCAAAAATTCAATACCTACTGATTTTGACTTGACAAACGTCAAAATGCAAAGCTTGCACATCATGCTTGATTGAAAAATAATGGGTTTCTATTGGTTGAAAATCTGTATCGTAATGAAAATCTGTATCGTAATGGATTTCATTATAAAACGGGTTGTGGGCATATGAGTGTATTATTAGAGTAAGGGTGTAGATAAAAGAATTTATTCAGAATCATATAGGAATCACATTTTCTCACACGATTTTTATGTCATTACAAAATGTTTATACAAGGATGCAAAAATGTAGAGTCGTATAAAATTCTCATTCACCAGGATAATATTTCATTCGAGCCCAGACAAGAGTTTTTTCGCTCTAAAACATATCTCTTGAGCCCCTTAATAGGCAAATTGATAAATTATGGAACTCTTTCACTAGAGCACCAAAAATTTTCAAAAAAAATCATATGGTGTTTGTAAAAATTTTCTGATTTTATTTCCATGAAAATTTGAATTTCCTTAATTTTTTGCTTGGGAATCAATAATTGATGGCAGAGTAGTCATAAATTGATTTTTATGAAAATGTTTGGTCTATCTAGTGAAACTGTTTCCACAAATCATCTATTTGTCTACTGAGGAGCTCAAGAGGTGGGCACAACGCACTGTGGGTGTAACGACATGCTTCCTTCAAATCAAGCAAGACAAAAAATTCTACGTGAAACAGTGCCAGTCGCGCCAATAGACAGGGGAGTAGTTTTTTAGACTCTTTTTTTGTGAATCATATATACGTACCTATTAACAGAGAGTGTTTCTGACAAGTTTTACTTTTTTCAAGAAAGTTTGCTATCCCTTTTTTTTCGGAGAAGAACGACACCAGTTCTGCCTTATGCACGGGGGATATAGAGTTCTATGTGGAGAATGGTTGGTGCCAAATTATTTGAAACTTCTTATTCCCCACCATTAGGCAAATATAAGGGAATGAGCCTGATATGTTCGCCACAACCACCAAAGTATGAAGCTATTCGTTATAGAGTTTTTGGCTCCGGCCGAAACAGACATCAGACGAAATATCAAAATTTGCATCAGGAACTAACCGACCCGGTAGCACTGTGGGCTTTTTTTGGTTTCTCTACAGTTGATATAACAAATACGCTACCGTGAAAATCGGTAAGACACCCAGGCTCTGTCTTCTGTGCACACTTGAAAGAGTGGTCAGCAAAGGGATAAAATTCTAAGTTTTCTCTATTTACAAAAAGGTTTCAAATGGAGTCAATAATATAGATAATGCCATTCAGCAAGAAACATTGTCAACCACATTCATGGAAACGTACTTACATTTTGCAAAGCGAGAAAACATGGATAGTTCCAATTGTGATAATCTGTAATGTATTCATTGCCTTCGATGATCCCTTGAACTACGGACAGAAGCGTCAACACGGCATTGAACAGAAAAAATACAAAGCATCCACCAAAACAAGTATTGAAGTGGTCAACCGCTTCATTCAGGAGAATATAAATTTCTTTCATTTCCTGTATCTTGGTCATTATTCCACTTACAGGGATTTGGAGACTGAAAGTAGTTTCTGCCATTCTATTCAAAGATAAATAACGTTTTTCAATGAAGCCACTGAGCTGGTATATGGTTGTAACAGTCAGAAATACTTGACTCGTTATAATTACGTCAGAGACATACAGAGGGATTTTATTCAATTCAACACTGTGGAACTCGGTGCACAAATTTCCATACAGCCCCAAAGATACAACTATCCCATAACAAATCAATGAAGTCAAGACTTGTTTCCCAGTACTTCTTCTGTGACAGTGAATCGTCCGTTGAAGGATACTATCTATTTGGGTCATTTTCTCAGAAAAAAATTGCCAGTATGATCCTCTTGTATAGGTACCAATTATTCCAATGATATGAAGTGATACCAAATTCATGTAAAATAACCCCAAAAAAATGTCCTGTGGTGAGATATATTTTTTTGAGATGGTGTGTTTGTTCTCGATATACCTCATAACCGTGGAGACAATTATCAAACTGTACAAAGCACCGAAGTAGAATTTCAAAAGCCAATTCTTCCATCCAGAGTTAGCAGATATCGGTGGAAGGAGACCTAATATTCTCAATATGCCAGCATAATATGAGGGAATTGAACAATCTTCAGTGCGTCTATTTGTCGAACACATTCCGTCAGAAGTCATACCACGACTGTTTATTTGATGTAGTAACGTCAATTCATTTGTTCATGGGTAAATAGAGAATGGTGAAGAACGGTCATTACGATAATGCTCATAATAATAAATAGTACAGGTGTTCTATGTAAGAAGAGAGTTTCTAGTTTGATTTCCAGTAACACGACTGGAATATATTGAACATATTTTTAATTTTGTTTTTGGGAATCAACTGACTTTATAACAGAAATTTGGGTAAATATGCAAGCAAATAAGGATTGACATGAAATAAAACCAGGAAATTTTTGAAGAAAATTGTTACCATTATGTTCTTATTACTATTTTGAACCTGATGGAATTGAAATATAGATTGAAACCAAGAAATCTGTGAGAAATAGAGTATTCAAGTCTACCTATCATAGTGTGTACTACGTCTAAGTAACTTCATGTCATTCTGAGAGAATTTGAAGCTGGATTAATTTTCTTCAGTCGAAATTAATTTTCACTCTTATTATTTTCATTCCGGAACTCCAGGATTTGATTGAATCGCTAATAATTTGTTTCAAACATCTAACGTAACCTTCACAATGACTGTACTATATTATATTCATGAGTATTCCATCATCGTTATACCTCTTCAATCTTCAGCTTGCAGAAGTTTCCACTTTTGAGGGTTGTCCTTTCGATGACCCGGTGGGGAGCAAATGATTGACAAATAATCATTCAAAAAAATTGTCAGATTTCTCTGAATGATGGAAATTGAGAAATGAAACTTCCTATCTTTTCATACCACTTATATTCGTAACTGAGTGTACTTCATTTCCGTCCTATACGGATCAAACGAATTTTCGAGTTATCAAAGATGGTTTGGTTATATATGTAGGTCGATCAATCTCTTCAACAGGAAACGAAAAATGTAATTGGGTTCGTATTAAGAGTGGTTACTTTACGACCTGATTAAGAGTCCGTTAATTTAATCGGTGCTGAGAATGGACACCACATCCTGGCATTTGCTAGAGTGAAAGCACAGCCTAAGCACCAATTATTTTAACGGACTGTTAATCAGGTCGTAAAGTACCCGCCCTACAGAACAGAAGTATGTTCTGACCATAGCTCGTTAATCACCTTTGCAAATGTTTTGATCGGAGCTCCTTTTATGTTGAATATTTATCTTTACCCTCCTTTAGATATTCATTTTGTGTTAGGCAAACATGGATAACAAAACGAGTCTTGTTTCCAGTATTATTCAACCCACTGAGGCCGAATTATGAGTTTGGTGGATATACTGCAGATATTAAAGCGGTCGATGTTTATAGTTATCTAAAGAATCTCTCGAGCATAGGACATTGATCACTCCGAATTCGAACCCCTTGACATTTAGATTATTATGAAGAGAGACGTTTGATTTCTGGAAGAGTCGGTAGCTCATCTTGGAATGTAACTGACGAAATTTCAATTTGATTTACTGATTTAGCAAAAGCTTCATGAGGCCTCATGAAGTTCAAGCTAGAATATGATAACGATATCGAATGCAAGGAATAGTACTGAGGATAATGGCAGCATTACCTCTATAGATAAAAATATCAATCCTCTGAATCATAAAGGTATGTATGTGTGTATAGGTATTTCGGCCCCGATTTTTGGGCAATATTCAAGAAGTTGATGTCTCTTCACGCTACCTAATCCTCAGGTGTTGTCGCAGAAGGAGGAATTTGTGACTTGACGCCGGGGACTCAATTTGCCTACTCCCTAGGTCTCGTCACGAGTTCTCTCTAAGGTCTCAATCTGCCTACTCCTTAGATTGAACTGTTCAATTCAAGGAGCAGGCAGATTGTGAGACCTTCAGTGGAACAGGTCAATTCAGCTCACAAAATTCAACATACCTGAGAATATGAGCGAACCATGAAAGCTAGCGATGAGAAAAAAATCATTCTTCGTTTCAATAGTCACATTTTGTAGGAGAATATAAAGATGCTCGTTTCAGTATTCAGAATATTCAGGGATATGTAGCCATCGATAACTCTCCTAACCATCACCATTTTGTCAATAAGGAATTGAAGAAGAAAAATGAAAAATTATTCTCCATAATCATTATTTAAGAACTTGGGTATTTTTGTGGAGAGAATGAAGTTTGATAGATTATTTTTTGGCCCCTATGAAGTTGTGATTTCTTTTTTTTGATTCGTAGAAGAAAAACCGACAAGAAATAATTTATCCATAATCATTCATAGATTACGGTTTCACATGGAAGAGTACAAATTCCAAATCAACTACTGTGATTTGTTAAGTGAAAAGAACTCCAAAAACTGTATTCAAGTTTTCATAACGCATTTTGAAATAACCAATTATCTGATATGCGAGAGCTATAATTGAAAAGATTAATAACCATCAAGTCAAAAATTAACAGCGTTTTTGTTAATTCTGGTTTTGGAAAATGGAGGAATGGTCTTCGGTGAAATTTCATGAATTATTGGTATATTGTAGTTGACGACTTTCTGAACAATAGTGTCCATGGGCTCGACTCAATCCTATGATTATTGTCAGAGATACAGTGTGTTGAAGCTGAAGAATAGCCATTTTCTAGAAGCATGTATTCCTCCAATTTATCAAGAATTTTTTCTGTGATAACATTAAATATCAGTCCCTCGGGAGAGAAAGTTTCATGCCCTACAGGGATTCTCAAAAATTAAAAAAACGCAACGTTTACTTGAAATTTAAATCAATATCTGGTTGGATTTGCTTCTGGTTGTTTTATAATAATAAGACATGCAAACATTTTTTACAGGGCAACTGTTTTCTTCATGCTCAAATAAATTATAGGTCTCACTCATTGCAGTTATTTTTTGAAATTGATGTTAATGATTTGAATCCATATTTTTATAGTTTCGACCGTGATTCTTGGTTGCAGCTGTTCGAAGGCACTGGAGAAATTGCTTGTTATCATATTATCGGGATAATAAACTGCTCATAGCAATTTGAAAAAACTTCTACAAACAAACTTATTACTATTTAATTACAGGGTGATTTCCAACAAAATCGATTCTCGGATTTTCTTCAATACATACTTTTTGAATAGCCCTGTATATCATACATATATAAATATATATGTATATATAGATTATCAAATTCTCTGGTCTATCACAATTTGCATTCAATTCGAAATGCCCACCACAAGATAGCTAGCTATTTCTGGCTTTGGCCTTCATCAGCTGTGGGTTGGCATGGTCCTCGTATCGAAGACAAACTGTGATAGATATCCAGAGGATTTGAAATGAATCGTGCCTTTACGGCAAGCGACACATAAGTGGAACCACCTAGGGTAAAGGCACGATTCATTTCAAATCCTCTGGATATCTATCACAGTTTGTCTTCGATACGAGGACCATGCCAACCCACAGCTGATGAAGGCCAAAGCCAGAAATAGCTAGCTATCTTGTGGTGGGCATTTCGAATTGAATGCAAATTGTGATAGACCAGAGAATTTGATAATCTATTTATCAGTTTCCTGATTCATCTTGCTTCATAGCAAATAACACTTTCTCTATGTATATATATATATATATATATATATATATATATATATATATATATATTTATATATATTCCAGAATGACTCAATGTCACCTACTAACATGCAGTACAAAGTATATAAAATTTTATTGAATATAGAATACAGACGCGATCATCTTTTTGACACAGTCTGTAAAAAATGTTTGCATATCTTATTGTTATAAATCACCCAGGAGCAAATCCTACCAGATAATGATTTCCCTGAAAGTTAATCATATTTCAAGTCAACATTCCGTTTTTTTAAATTTTTGAGTATCCCTGGAAAAAATGAAAATTTCTCTCCTGAGAGACTGATAGTCGGTGTCATTAGAACACTATCACAGGAAATAATTTTTGATACATTAAAGGAAATAAGAAATACTTGCTTTTGAAAAATGGCTATTTTCCAAACACCCTGTATCTCTGAAACTAGTCATAGAATTGAGTTGGGCCCTACTACACTATTGTTCAGAAAGTCGTTGACTACAATATATTAACAATTCATGAAATTTTACCGAAGCCCATTTCTCCATTAACCGGCTGCCTGGTCCTTTCCAAAGATGAAACAGCCACTTAAGCACATGTTTCCTCCAAATGAATTCATCAGTACGGATGCCTTCCGAAAGATGTCATTAATTTGAGGACATTTCCTCAAAAAACTCTTCAGCATGATTTCCTTCAGCAGTACCTTGTGGCCCAATGAGAAGGAATAACCAATTAAGATGAAATGATACTCCAAAAATGTCATATGATGTTATATATTCCAATTCATTTTTCTCTCGATGTATCTCATATACGAACGAAAACATGTACAAATCGAAATCGTATGTATAATGTTGTAAAGAACTCTCTCCTAGAACTCATTTCGATAAATACTTATATCATATTAACCCGGTCAAGTTAGACATAAGAACAGTGATCAAATAACAAAAATTCAGACAGAGCCAAATTTTGGTGAAAACCTTACCATAAAAAATGAAAATTCAAAAGTCCTCAAAAATCCCATGTGTGCTAAAATAGTTATTCGCGGACAAATGTCAAATTTTCAGGTTTTTTAATTTTTCTCGAAAACGATGGGTTTTGTCAAAAGACTACTTCGGACCAAAGTTGTAGATCCCAAAATTTTCTACAAAACTGGTCTCAACATTTTTTCCTCTAAGTATCACCTTTTCTAAGATATCGCAATTGTAAATGTCACATTTGTGTCTCTTTATGTACAAACTACATACTATTAAAAAAAGGAATAACTCAAATTCATAAATGTGGTGACGACCTTGGGCTATTCCCTTTTTTGAAATCAACTACTCCACTACGAGCATGGACTTTTTCCTTAGTCTAAATACTATATTGAGAAAATATATATTTGAAAGATAGTCAGTCCCTTCGAGAATCCTCTCTACCCGCATGGCCTTGAATAACCTCCGGCTATTTATTGCCCTTCTGATGTCATTCGCGTACCTCAGCGTGGCCATATTTAGTAGAAATCTACTTTTTTGCTAGCTTTTCGACTCAAATCAGTAAATTTTAGTAGAAACAAGTCGTCTATTAGACTTTGAGGAATATCTCGGTTTACCTGTATATTTTTTATATGCAGAATCACACGAAAGGAAAGCCCTGTAATGTTCAGAGAACACCGCGTGAATCAAGGGACAGGAGATACGAACTAACATTCACTTTGAATTTTTGAAGTTTGTAAGCCTCAGGAAAGACCTCTTTCGGCCAGGAGTTCTAAAGCTCAGGTGTACTATTGAAAAAAGATCTCTAAGCAAGAGAAGTTCGACAAATTAATTACAAATTTCTTTGAGAAAAACGGGCGTACACTACCTCACAGATGGTGTGGAAAAGTGTGCATATTATGTAGAACGTGCCTCTTACAATTGCGATATCTCAGGAACGATGATACTTGGAGCGATTTTACTTTTCGCGTCACGTCTTCTATGTTGACGCTGGTTTCAAATATTATTTGGAAGGATATGGTTGAAATATTTCAACTTTCTTGCGTTGTTGCTGCTAGCAGGAATGCCATATTTTATACAAAAAATGTACGAAATGGATGTCCATAAGATATCCTTCATGGATATCTGAAAGAATATCCCTTTTGTATATCCAGTGGATATTTCTTTTTGGGGATACTTTGGATATCCAAAGATTGGATATCCTATGGATATCCAAAATTGGGCCAAGGATATTCCGACATGAACTGGACATGATTTGGACGTCCATAGGATATCGTGTGCTGTATGGGCTCACCGTTTTCGAGAAAAATTAAAAAAACCTGAAAATTTGACATTTGACCCCGAATAACTTCTGTAACAAAATGCTAGGTGCTCAGTTACAGATTGCTATCAACGGCTGTCGTGATTCTCGTTCTTCCTTATAGATGTCGATACCTGACTGTTTTCATTCCAATTTGTTCGAATTCCGTTTTTCTGTTGAATACCTAGATAACATTTAGAGATAATTGGTTGCTCGTTGCCATCGTACTACGAAAAGCAAATTGTTGTTTAAAAGCCCTTGGGTTCGTTCACTAAAATTTGTTATACAAATTACGGGTGCATTGCCTGGTTTTAGGTAAGTTCATTGTTGATGATCGATTTACTGCGCACTATTGACTAGTTGCTATTTTTTTAGACTGTTAATTTGCTGAAAAACGCTGTACAATGAATTACTGTTTCTCCTGGCATCTGCATATTCCTTATTGACGAACATCTCGTTACATCTGGCGCTCAACACGGGGAATAAGGAAATGGAGAAATCAGTACCGTATAATTTGAGAAACAAACCAATATCACAAATTACTGGAGCTATCCCAAAAAATCAGGATGCAAAAAACGATAGCCAAAAAGCTCAATCAAATCAGGAGCAGGTAACACCACAGCAGCAAACAGGTAGGAGACATTTTTCTTTCACTTCCCACCCGAATGATGAATGTAATAGAAGAATGCCTCGAAGAATTTTTTCGGCTGAAAGTAATCACGAAAATGAGCCACGAATTAGTAACTTCCAGCTTCCTCGTCGACAAGGCAACAAGAATGTGATCTATTTCCTACTACAGTTCCTCAGCATAACACAAATCACGTTCCAAGATTTGAAAGAGAAACTAATTCACTTCTGAATATACCAAGAACGTGTTTCAATCACATTAGTGGACTACAGTTACATGAATTCAAATCCCAGTGCAGGTTTTGGCTCAGCGGCCGATAAAATTGTAAATACTGTGTCAGAAAAATTTTGCAATATGAAGGTCCATCCATTTGTTACAATCAATGACCAAAGAACGTTTAATCCGCCAAGGGATACAGCTTCCTTTGCCGCACAGAACTGTCGAAACGAAAATCATAGTTCCGGAAATTTGTATCCACCAACTACAACAAACAATTTGAATAATTTGTATGGGGATAAAAATGAATTAATTAATATTGTATCCCAGGTAGTAGTAGCCTTGCAGAACTTACCTAATTCCAGGGCTGATAGTGCCACGAATCAAAATAGATCTTTTCTCAGCCAGTCCGAGGTAGTTAATAAATTACCAATATTTGATAATAGGGGTGATCTACATCCCATCGATTTTCTTGAACAGTTAGAAGTTCTTTATAATTTGGAACCAGTTCCTTTCCAATATTTTAAATATGTTATTTCAAATCATATGAAAGGCGAAGCAGCGTTATGGAGTCAAGCGTGTCTAGATAATTTCACAGATTTCACGACTTTTAAAGTTGCATTTATTCAGAAGTTTTGGAGTGAGGACATTCAGGAGGACACCTTAGATAGACTGAAGAAAACTCGTTATGACGGTAAAGGTTCTTGTGCTCAGCATTTTTTACGGCTCATGTCTATGCATAAACATATAACACCGCCCAGTTCTGTGACTATTTTGATAAAAAAATTTGCTAAACTTTTTCCCCCAAATATTGCAAGTTGTTTGATTCTTTCTTCAAACTTTTCCGCTGCTTTAGAAACTTTGAGACAAGCGGACGGTTATTTTGCAAATAATTCGGGAGCTCCTGTTCACGATGGTCGCGTCCGGCATCAGGGCACTTGGTCATCAAATAACAAGTATAATTCGCGAAGGGATGGGGGAAAGACACCTCGGTTAGCTCACTTAGAGTTAACCAAATCTGCGGAAAATGATGAAAAATCTGAGATTTCGGAAAACGAAAGCTCACCTCACGAGAACGCCCTAGCGTGAGTGGTGAGTTGTCAAGGGCAAATTTCCCCTCAAATAACCCTCGCGACGAATTAATTCGAGGGAGTGACTCGGAGTCCGACTCCGAAAATGTTTTTTCACCTTTCATATCTATAAAATTGTATAATTTGATTTTTCCCGCACTAGTAGACACAGGTAGTGAAATTTCATGTTTTAATGAAGAGGTTTGGTCCCAATTGCAACCATTTCATTCACAGATTCCTACTTTTCCATGTACTGGTATTAAAGTGACAGGCGCGTTTAAAGTAAAGCAACGAAGGGTTACCCAACAATCCCTCATTACGTTCTCAGTCCTGAATCAAGTTTTCCACTACGAGTTCTTGCTTGTGCCCGATCTGATATGCCAATTTATCTTAGGAATGGATTTTTTACGATCTACTTTCACAAGGTTGGATTTCACAAAAAACATAATGAGCTTCAAAATCAACAACGAGTGGGCCGATGTTCCGATTATCGAGGAGGCAAGTGTTTTCTTCGGATCAGAATGTTTCGATATCAAAAGTATCGCGATAAAAAACTCTCCAGTTTTTTCTGGTATCTCGGCTGACTCGGAACAGGCTAAAAACCTTAACGATCTTTTGGAGACTTCTCCGTTAAACGAACAACAAAAGGTTACTTCAAAGTGTTTACTAAGCGAGTTTTCTGAACTTTTTTCCGAAATCCCGGGTAGGACAAATAAGTATGAACATGAAATACGTATGAGGGACAGTAAAGAGTTTTTTATGAAACAGTACCCGGTACCTCTTTCTTATAAACCCATCGTTTAAAAACAGTTAGAAAATATGGAGAAATGGGGTGTCATAAAGTAAACAGCTACTCCGTATGTGTCACCTATTTTGATAACATTAAAAAAAGACCATTCTGTTAGGCTCTGTTTAGACGCCCGTTATTTAAATACGTTAATGGAGAAGGAATACGATTCGCCAAGGCCTATGGAGGAAATTTTGCATGGCATCACTAGTGTTCGGTTCATGTCCTCGCTTGATTTCACTTGTGGTTACTGGCAAATTCCTCTTTCCGCAGATTCTCAAAAATATACTAAATTGTTGTTCTAAAATTGTTCGTTTTCGTTAACCAGCTGACGAACGTCAACCCTCAAAAGTCGAAACTTGTGCGAGCAATGAATCATCGAGGCCTTACCTTTTAACGTGCGATTACCCAGCACGGTGGCCCGGCGAGGATTCGAACCCCGGCCTTCCGCTTGACAGGCAGATATGCTGTCAAGCGGAAGGCCGGGGTTCGAATCCTCGCCGGGCCACCGTGCTGGGTAATCGCACGTTAAAAGGTAAGGCCTCGATGATTCATTGCTCGCACAAGTTTCGACTTTTGAGGGTTGACGTTCGTCAGCTGGTTAACGAAAACGAACAATTTTAGAACAACAATTTAGTATATTTTTGAGAATCTGCGGAAAGAGGAATTTGCCAGTAACCACAAGTGAAATCAAGCGAGGACATGAACCGAACACTAGTGATGCCATGCAAAATTTCCTCCATAGGCCTTGGCGAATCGTATTCCTTCTCCATTAACGTATTTAAATAACGGGCGTCTACTGGCTTTGAATTTGACGGAAAAACATACTGCTTCCGTACATTGCCATACGGTCTTAATACCAGTGTTAGCACATTTGTGAGGTGTTTGAATAAAATATTCGGGCCAGAATTCGATAGTTTCTTGGTGTTTTACGTCGATGACCTGCTTATTATTTCCGATAATTTCGAGGAACATCTATGTCATTTGAGAAAAGTATTTAGTACTTTGAAAGAAGCAGGGTTAACTTTGAAACTAAAAAAGTGTAAATTTATTAGAAATGAAATGCCTTTTCTGGGTTACTTATTAGATACAAAGGGAATACGTCCCGATCCAATCCGTACGCAAGCGTTGCGTGATTATCGGGTGCCAAAAAATAAAAAAGAGTTGCAGCGATTCTTGGGCCTAGCTAATTTTGACCGTTCTTTCTGTAGTAATTTCTCGGCAATTGCATCTCAATTGACCGCTCTTTTGAAAAAGAAATCTTCGTGGCGTTGGACCAACTTAAAACAAAGCGCTTTTGATAACCTGAAGGAGCGTCTCGTGAATAGTACGCTTTTATATCACCCGCGTGCCGACCTTCCCTTCTGTATCGATACCGATGCATGCGATACTGCACTCGGTTGCCAACTTTTCCAAATGGTTGATGGCATTCGGTATCCCGTCGCCTGGTCGTCGCGTACTCTACTTGATCGGGAGACTCGGTACTCTATAAATGAAAAAGAAGCACTCGTTATCGTGTGGGCCTTGAATCGGTTTCGTATTTACCTTCTAGGGAGAAAGTTTACAATTTTTACAGACAATCATTCGGTCACCTATCTAAAAACATGTCGTCTTCTTTCCAGCCGAATTTCGAGATATGCTTTAGCGATCCAGGAGTACGATTTTGATATTAAGCACATCTCTGGATCTCAGAATATAATTGCGGATGCCTTATCTCGTTATTCCGCGGTTCGTCCACCTTCTCCAAGCGATAAACTTTTCAAAATACTGCCTCTCTTGAGGTTACCAAGTTCTGTGCAGGTCCTTCTGAAAAATATTCGGACTCACCAAAACTCAGATCCGAAATTGAGTGATATAATTGCGAAGTACGAGGGCATCAGTGATGTGCTTCAAAAACGTTTTTTTTTTAATGACATTCTTTATACTTGTCAAAACAATGAAGAACACTTTTTAATGTGTATTCCAAAAAAATTGGCCCCAATGTTCGTCGAGGCGTATCACACTACCTTAGGGCATTTTGGTGCCTACAAAACTTGGAGGGCTTTACGAAGAGAACTCTGGTGGAATAACTATTATTATTATTATTATTTATTCATCCCAAGAAACTGTTACAGTTTATGACAGGGATATGTAGGTAGGTATACATGTGGAATAATTACGTAACAAAGAAAATAACGAAATGACAGTGATAATTAACAGTAAAATGATCTAAAACTGATAATGATAAATACTTTGCAGGAATAATAAAATCTCAGCAGTTCAAAAAATATTTTTTCAAATGTTTTTTGAATAAATGTTCTTGCTTAATGTTCTTGAGAACACGAGGTATTGAATTATAAATATTTACACCACTATGCAATATTGATTTCTGACCAAAGTTTGTTCTCGCATTCAAAGGTCGCAAAGAATCGTTTTGGCGGGTATGGTGAACATGAATATTATTCACCTCCAAAAATTTTAAATTTGAGAATTTTATTTGGTTTCTGACAAAGTGAATGAATATAATTAGTTTCATTTTATGAAGTGATTCAATATCTAAAAGTTTTTTGGGTTTATACAAATTCCTTGTAGGTTCCAGATAGTTCATATTATAAATACATTTTATAGATTTATTTTGTAGTTTTTTCAATGGTTTCATTAATGATTTGTTGGCTGTGCCCCAAATAGATACTAAATATTGTATATTCGAATTTATTAAACAGTGATAGATGTTTAATAAATAAGTGCGTGGTAAAAGATATCTTATTTTAAATAAGATACCAATCAGGGGGGAAATTTTCTTTCTCAATTTCTCGATGTGCTTTTCCCAAGACAGTTTTTCATCTATGTATAGTCCCAAGATTTTAACAACGGGTTTATAGTTGATGTATTCATTTTAGAAAATTAGAGGATTACTGCACTTATTCATATTCTGTTTGGAAATATACATATAGGAAGATTTATTATAGTTCAGTGATAATTTATGTCTTTTCAGCCAAAATGAAATTTCCTCTAAGTCATTTTTCATAAAATTTTGTAACTGAGTAAAGTCATTTGCAAAATAAATCAATGTTGTGTCATCCGCAAATAATTTCAGGTTGCCAAAAAGTTTTAATTTAGATATAGAATCAATATAGATCAAAAACAGAACTGGACCAAGAATGGAACCTTGAGGAACTCCACTAGTTATCCTTTTCAGGGAACTTTTTTCATTATCATAATATACAAACTGTTTTCTATTGAATAAGTAGCTTTCAAACCATTTGTGAATTTTTCCTCTGATTCCAATTAGAAATAGTTTCTGGAGTAGTATTGCATGATCCACGGTATCGAACGCTTTTCGCAAATCCAGAGACAACAGACTACATTTTTTATTTCCATCAATTTCGAGTTGAATATTGGCTACTGTATCTAGAATTGTAGTTTCTGTGTCTCTGTTCCTGCGAAAACCATATTGCCCTTCATACAGTAAATTATTATTTTCCAAAAAATCGAAAAGGCGAATATTCACAATTTTTTCAATGATTTTAGAAAGAACCGGTAGAACAGAAATTGGACGATAATTATTGGGATCACATTTTTTGCCACCTTTGAATATCGGAACAACCCTTGCAATTTTCATGTTGTCTGGGAATATGCCCATCTCAATAGATTTCGAAAAAAGTTGCAATAAAATTGGTGAAATCTCAGATTTAACCATCTTTATGATTTTTACGCCGATTCCATCAAAACCACTTGCCTTTTTGCAGTCTAGGTTATCAATAATTTCCTCTATTTCCAATATGCTTGTTGGTCGGAGAAACATAGATACTAAATTTGAAATGTGTTCAGTTGAGTTTTTATATTTTACCATTGAAGAAATTTTTGAACCTATAGAAATGAAATGACTGTTGAGTTCTTCACAAATTTCAATCGTATTGGTTATTTTTAGACCATTGATTTCAATTTCGCTTATTTTGTTATTGTTATGATTTGATGTATTATGTAACAGTGCATTAATTCCCTTCCATATTTGTTTTGAAGTGGTACTGTTTGAAAAGAGATTGTCATAAAATTTTTTTTTTGCTTGTCTGATAGATTTTTTGACTAATTTATTATAATAATCATATTGTTCTATATAATACTTATTGAGTACATCGTGCTTTTTCTTGAGAAAAAATTTATCTCTAATTTTAATCAAGTAGCTCAAATGATCATTGAACCACGGTTTTGATTTGATTCTTAACTTAGTGATTTTTGTTTTGCATGAAGAATTGAAAATATTTACAAGTTCATCGTAAATATAATTGGGGTTATCTAATTTAGCCATTGTTTCATGAAAATAAATCATTCTTTCTTTAATTTTTTCAATGTCGAATATTTTTTTTTCTTTGGTGACATATTTATTATTTTTTAGATTACTATGATATTTAACACACGCTATTTGGATTTTGTGGTCACTTAACGAACTGTCAACTATAAATAACTTCATTTCGTTTTGTGAGTTTGTTATGATATGATCTATCAGAGTTGAACTATTTCGGAATTCCCTGGTGGGAATTTTTTCGTTGCAGATGATAAAATTGTTAGAAATGTATATATCCGAAATCCTTCTTTCATCATTATCGATTTTCAATACATTTAGATTCATATCTCCGAAAAACAAACATTCTGAAGCAGAGGAAGCTATCTTTTCTAGTTTTTGGTCCATAAAATTGAAGAAGAATGGTAATTTTGATTTAGATGGTGGTCGATATATCCCGCAGAGAATAATGTTGGGAGATTCTATTTTTACTGATAAATATGTCATGAACTCTTCTTCTGTTTTTTCTAGCAATTCGAAGTTGAAGCGATTCTCAATAAACATTCCAACGCCTCCTCCTCGTTTACATCGACTTGAAAACACCGAGTTGAATCCATCGAGATTGTAGTATTTCTCTTCTTCTTCATGCAGCCAGGTTTCTGTTATTACTATAATATTTGCTTTGATATCACTGATTAGAATTTCTAGTTCGTTCATTTTGTTCTTGATAGATCTTGCATTCAGGTATAGAATCTTAAAAAATTTCAGATCGTCACATTTATATTCCAATAAGGAGGATAATTCTTTGGTTTCAATATTTTTAGTATTATGCACCATAGTCTATTTCAGAAAGTAACTGGTTTTGGTAAAATTTATAGCTTGGACAATTTTTATCAGTTACCAAATGCTCGGTGTTGTGATTCGTTTTGAACATAGAATTTGAATAGGTACAATTGCCACATAATAATTTTTCCTTATTTTTACATGATTTACTATCATGGTTATTACTGCAGAACTGACATCTCACTTCATTTCTGCATTTTTTATAACTATGTTTAAAACGAAAACATTTTGTGCACTGACTTATATCATTATTTTCATATAATCTCAGATTTTGCCACCCAACGAACAACTTATAATTAGCTTGTACAAGTTTCTTCAATAAGTTTCCATTTATCTCTGCGAATATTGTATAACAGTCCTTGTCTTGGAAATATTTCAAAAATTCGATATGGAAGTGATCTTCATTTTGTAAATTATTCTGACATATTATTTGTTCTTCCAGTTCTTCTTTAGTGAATGAATGGTCCATTTTCAAATTTGGAATTTTGATCTTCGGTTTTCTTGAATGTCTAATTTCTGTTTGATATTTGGATGGTAATTTTTCGGATATTTCATCGGTTATCTTTTTCAGGTCTTCTTTTTTGTTGCACTGGATTTCTATACATCCGTTTCTGATCTTTTTGACAGAGTTAATACATATACTCAATTGGCTAACATTTATATTTTTCTTCAGATCATTTTGTGTTTTATTAGAGTCTTGTGTGGATATTGGCTTGATTATCAATGTTTCTATTTTTTCAGTTTTCTTGGGTGTTTTCATTTGTATAACTTCTGCATATGAAAGTGGTGTGTTCGTACATTTCTTCTCCAAGTTTTCTACTTTTTGGTCTATTTTCTCTAAAGCATCCATTATTGTTTCTTTATCTACAATGTTTGAAGTTATTAAATTATAATTATCTTGTAATGTTTCATTTTCTTTAGTTAATAATTTGATAGTACTATTCATTTCTGAAATAATGGTGTCTTTATCGATGATTATTTGTCTCAAGAGCGTATTTTCTTCCTTTAAATGATTCATAAAATCTAAGATATCCTTTTGATTATAATCAGAAATGTTATTTCCTTGACTAAAATCCACTTCTGTAGATTCATGGTCTGAACCCTCTTGTTCTTTGGTAGTAAAGTCACTTTTTCTTTTCTTCTTCTTTCTGATATTCGCTCTAGACATTGGACTATGAAAAATATGGGTACATCAACCTAAATGGTTCCTGGTCTATTTCTGCCGTCAATCCTTGTCTATTTCTGCCGTCAAATTGATGAATTGTCAAGAGAAAAAACTAATGTTCTTCGTTCGAATTCCAACACTGGGTAAGTGCAGATGAATTATACCAAAGTCTTGGTTCTTCTCTACTCAATTTTCTGCGAGGATGCGTTCTCTCTCAAATCTTTTGGATATGGTAATTTTTCAATTAATTCAACTAGCAAGAGTGCAACAAAAATCCAACATGTTCAAAGACGTTAAAAAAATTGTTCAACAGTGCGAGATCTGTCAAAAAGCTAAATGCTCGATACTTCCGTGCCCAGCCTTACATTCTATTATCCCATCAAGCAGAAATGAGCTGATTGCTATAGATTTATACGGGCCATTACCGATCAGTAGGGGAGGTGTGTCCTTTATTTTTGTATTATTGGATGTATTCACGAAATACGTAACCTTTTATGCACTGAAAAAGGCTACCACGCGTGCTATCCTCCATCGCTTTGTGAAATATTTTCTTCCTAAAATGGGGGCTGTGAAATCGGTCTTGAATGATCACGGGACTCAGTTTACCGCCGTGAAGTGGAAGGAGACTCTGGCGTCTCTGGATATAAAGGTGATTTTCTCCTCAGTTCGGAGGCCTCAAGGAAATCCAGCAGAACGAGTCATGCGAGAGCTTGGCCGGTTATGCCGGACATTTTGCCATGATCAACAAACCCGATGGGCTGTTGAGCTGGAAAAATTTTATGTTTTTATAAACTCGATTATTCACGAATCTACCGGTTTTAGTCCCCACGAGTTACAGTTTGGTACGGAAAGTCCAAGATTATTGCCTTCATTAGTCCAGGGGCCAGTATATGATGCCAACCCAACCCTAAGTCATGAAACTAAATTGAGGTTAGCCAAAGAATCCCTAGAGGGGAGGGCAGCCCGTCGGAATGCTCGAAATCCTTCTCGGCCGTATCGACAGTTCTTGGAAGGTGAATTGGTTTTGTTGCGCGCTAACCCTATGTCATCTGCTTTAAAATCAGAAACTACAAAAATGTTATTGCTTTTTGAAGGCCCTTACCGGGTAAAGAAGATGGTGAGCCCAGTCACCTATGTGTTACAAAATGTTGATTCAGATAGAGAACGGGGAACATTTCACGCCTGTCATCTCAAACGGTTCCAAGCACGAGAGCCTTCGAATCCTACATGACGTCATCGAAGGTCTGGGGGGGCAAGTTGTAACAAAATGCTAGGTGCCCAGTTACAGATTGCTATCAACGGCTGTCGTGATTCTCGTTCTTCCTTATAGACTGTTTTCATTCCAATTTGTTCGAATTCCGTTTTTCTGTTGAATACCTAAAGATAACATTTAGAGATAATTGGTTGCTCGTTGCCATCGTACTACGAAAAGCAAATTGTTGTTCAAAAGCCCTTGGATTCGTTCACTAAAATTTGTTATACAAATTACGGGTGCATTGCCTGGTTTTAGGTAAGTTCATTGTTGATGATCGATTTACTGCGCACTATTGACTAGTTGCTATTTTTTTAGACTGTTAATTTGCTGAAAAACGCTGTACAATGAATTAATGTTTCTCCTGGCATCTGCATATTCCTTATTGACGAACATCTCGTTACACTTCTTTAGCACAAATGGGATTTTTGGGGACTTTTGAATTTTAATTCTTCATGGCATTGTATAAAGAAATACAATGTTTATGGTGAACCCTAGGTCTTCACCAAAATTTGTATAACTTGACCGTATTATATGTACTGGACGACGAATGTCAAATAATATGATTGGGTCACCATCGATCCATACCAACGGTACGTTAACAATAGAAGTGATAAGTTTTGATGAATTGAATCGGAATCGAAGAATATAATAGTTTGAACTAGTCAAGAGAATAGAACAATTGATGCGTATATTTCAATTATTGTAATTGAAATATGGGAAAGCGTATTGAAAACGACTTAAGGCTATCTCTATGAATTTTCCTCTCAAGATATACCTTCTTGAAATTAGATCATGAAAGGACATTTTCAAGGAAAACTGGTGGTCTTACTTCGGAACTTTGGTATTGATAGCCTCTCAAATTTCGAAATTATCGCACCATGCATCAATATCAGTTTCTCCAATAATCTATTATGTTTTATTTTTTCAGAATTCAGAAGTTTGTTTCCAGCCCATGCTGATACGAATGAGCGGTCTGGTTCACGAGGAGTATACCGTTTACAGCAAATGATTTTCCCAAAAAGAACTACAAAACTTCGAAGGGTCGACATTCCCGTGCCCGTATGGCCGGCAGTTGGCCGTCGGGCGATTTTCCAGAAATGCTGGTGCTTGCTGTCTTCTGGTCAAACAACTGAGAAACGCATTTGGAGTTGCTGGATTACAGAAAATTGATAGGCGTTGCACAAACATCATTGTTTATAGAGATATATAGAATTTATTATTACCTTTCCAATGATATATCACAATCATACTCCCAATTCACAAGCTACTGATATAGTTGATATCTTATAAATATTACTTTTTGTTTTACCTTCGTAACGAAACATCTTCATGAGAGTATGCTATTGAAAATTGAATGATATCGAGTAACAATAATTCATGGCCAAACTTTTCACACAATATTTTTTATGTGGATGAGATAATCTTAAAATTTATTCATTTCCATTTTTCAACATCGAATCTATTATTTCTTGAATGCTAAGGCATTTTTGAATTTGTTGAGAAACTCCAATACATATTGAAATACAAAACATGGATTGTTTTGGTTTATAATCAACTTTCAAAAATAGACTTGATGTTGGAATATGAAGAAGAATTTAATTTTGAAAATAGCTAATCTACATAAAATCTTGTGTGGGAAGTTTAGCCATGAATTGTTGTTACTCACATGATATTCTTCAATATTCCATAGCATACTACCATGAAGTTGTTCAGTTACGAGAGGAATACAAAAAGTATTTTTCTATAAAATCTCAATTATAACAGAAGATTCTGTATTAGAGAATGATTATGATATATCATTGGAAATGTAATTTTATACCGACACGTGATTCCCTACAAAAAAATAGAATCTATTTGTGATGGAAAAGTGGACAAAGACAGGTAAAGAGAAGACACAGAGTCCTCACTTTGTCAAGATGGCTCCAAAGTGGGAGCCGAAACGTCAGAAGAACGATTTCAAACGCGTTTCAACTGGAGGTTACAGTAATCATATATATATATATATATATATATATATATATATATATATACAGTGTGGTCCACTAAGTCTGCAACAAATGGGAAACTTTTTTATTATCGTTGAATATCGTTGCAACAAACAAGAAGTTGACGGTCACCTAAAAAAATACAAATCCATGTAAATTATACAAATTCACTTTAATTTGGATAAGAAATACTCCAAACCGATTTGATTGTAGCTACTTCAAATACATATTGAATCAAAATATTAAAAATATGTATCGTACGGGGGTAATTCAAAATTTTCTATATATATATATATATATATAGATATATATATATATATATATATATATATATACATATATATGTTACAGTGAAGGTTTTCACGGATGCTTGAGTATGCGAAATTGGTTTTCTGGGAGTTTATCCGTTGGTTTGTCGGTATTCACTTTCGACGTTTCGCCAACATCTCAGTTGGCATTTTCAAGAATGTTACTGCTCCTACTTGGTGCTAGCAAAACTTTTTCCAGTTTTTGAATAGTTTCTCGGTCGTAAATTGTAGCCGATATGATCCGTTCCATCAGCCGTCGCGTCGGGTCGATTATGGTTGTCGGACCTTCGGCTAATGACTATTCAGGTAACAACGGTCGGTCTGGTTCGGGGTGAACTGCATCCACCGAAAGACCATTTCCTGAACTGTTTTTCTTTTTGTTGATGAGGGCCCTCCAGACATTTGGAATATTTTGAGAATCGTCTCTTTTGTTCATTTCTCCATGTTTTTCTATCTCGATGGCTTCCCTAATTTGGCGTGTTCTGATAACATGAAAGCATGTCGTCTAAAAACTGCATGAGTTTATTTTCATATTTTGTCGAAAGAGCCCGACTCAGAAGGAGGAGGGCTCTTTCAGCAAAATATGAAAATAACCGAATGCAGTTTTTTTACTGACAACATGCTTGAATGAAAAATTGTCAGGTTTATTTTGATGCACGAGTGTAATTCGGTAGAATATTTCCGGAGTTAAAACAACGACGTTTAAAATTCAGTATGTATGCCTCTCATGCTGACAAATGTACATTTCAATAATCGTTACTATAGGTACACGGACCGAGCGGGTATTTTTCGATACCTACCGGGTATTTGCCAGCCCGAAAATGTCCCGCCGGGAATTTATCGCTGTAATTGATCGAAAATGTCCCGCTTCATATGGGATTTTTAACATACGATGGAAATATTCGGCTGAGAGATCATAAAGACCGCTATACTTTGTGAAACTGGCCATGAGAGGGTTTATTTATGGCTTGGGGGAAGAATTAGAATCACATGCGGTAGGGCACGTCGAATTGACCCCTGTAATTCCCAGACAGGCAGGTCTTTGTACTTTCTTCAACTTGAGCTCCGTAGATGGTAGTTCCATTTTTGCCACCATAAGAATTTTTTTTTGTACAGATTGACACGAAAGGGATGCCCTGTAATGTCAAAAGAACACCGCGTGAATGAAGGGGCAGGAGATACGAATTAACATTCGCTTTGAATTTTCGAAGTTTGTATGCCTTACGAAAAACCTTTCTTGGCATGGAGTTCCAATATTCAGCTGTTCTATTGAAAAAAGATTCCAGAGCAAAAGAGGTTCGACAGATCTCCAAGCTCACAACAAAGGGCCGGGAATTATGTACTCGTCGGGTCATCCGTGTAGATACTGCTCCAACGAAGTGAGCTAGTCTGCACCAACAAGATGGATTGCATTTCCCTGGATAGAATCAAGAAGTTTCGATGAATGTTTTTCAAGCTTTGGTGTGATCAGAAGATAATATTTTGTCTCATACCAGAAGTCTTTCTACGTGTTTTGCGGGATGGTAAGCTTTCCAAAAAAAAGGGTAAGTCTTTGAAATAATTTATTGCCAACCAACTAACCATTTAACAGTTGCATTGTTTGTCACACTTGTAGTACATTACACAATGATTATACTCGTGCTCTTATGCAAAATCAACAAACATTCGAGTGTACTGTTCTCATACAGTGCGTCAAGTAAGAAATAAAGGGTATGCTGGGTTTTCAATGCCAAAATGCAATCCTCCTCAGAATTTGTTTATTTTTGGTGAGGTTACGAGAGTGCTATCCTGTGAATGTATTGAATCAGTATTTGAGGCCAGGTTCATCAATGCACCTCGTTCAAAAGACGTATATTGAAGGAGGTTTTCGAAAGAAGCTGATATTCAGCAGCTCGATACTTTGACTATATCCGATTATGAAATCGCGGACCTTACAAATACAGATCGCGAAATTACCTGGGAAGAATTGGGTTGAATCTCAATATCCCACTTCAATTGTACTGTTTGAACGTCATTATTTTGTGGTGGATCAATATTTGTTTTGTAGTTTTCTGGGTTTGTAACCAAGAATTGATATCGGAACCTATACAAGTGTAGAAGGGGTGGATTAAAAATCTGCCCTTTTACACTTGTATAGATTCCGATATTTATTCTTTTTTTTTAGATTGTGGTAGGTTACAAACCAAGAAAACTACGGAACCCACTTCAATGTTTTGACCAATGAAATAAATAATGAATGCCATTTTTGGAAAAGTGCTCCATTCGACCCCCCTGACCTATTTGTTAGTTTTGATGCTGAGGAAGGCTATTACGAAAAAGTGAGAGGTGATTATTGAGAAGTTGCAAAAGAATTGAAAATATTATCGAAAACATACTCAAAGGCTTTAGAATGAAATGTGCCACAGGTACACAAATGAAATAATTGGTAATATTGAGGATAAAATTCATTTGAGAAATTTCATCAGATTCGACAAATGAATGAGAATATTTTAAACAATCAGTTTCCAAATTATTTCATTTCCCTCCTCCCTTAAAAGTTTTGTAATCTTCCTGACAAAAAAACTAATATTGACAATATCTTATCCATCGACAAACATTGTCAGATTGGATAAATTTTGGAATTGAGAAAATGAGAATTTCATGTCAATTTCATAATAAATAACAATGAATAGAAACATTCAATGTCAGTTGAACAAAATCAAGTTTTCACCAACAAAGTTGATAAAATTTCTGACAGATGAATGATCTTTCGTTTCCGTTTTCAATTCTTCACGACGTTTTCGTCAATTTCAAGGAACATTTCAATACCATTCAGTTTTCTTTTTAAACATTTCTCAAGAACCTGAATCGGAAATTATACCGAAAATTTTTCCAAATAAAATTTCTAGGCGAAATTTATTAACTCTGATTATTTTTTGAGATATTGTTTCAGTTTGAAGAAAAAATGTCGAAAAGTTACTTATTCTTAAACTGAATGAGAATGATGACATATGACGTCATTGCTGAGAGGAATGCAGGAATAAGGCGTTGATTTATTTTGAAGAAACCCAAGGCTGAAAACTCTGGCTGGAGCTCCTTGATCAGTTCTGACAAATGAATTAGTTCATCTCTTATAGCTGGGTCGTCAACGTGAACCTGCAGGTAGTGGCTGGTTTCCAGGAGCTTTTGAGCACTTTTCTCCACTTTGTCGCAGGACATGATCATGATCAGGCTGTACACCTGAAATGGAAATAGGATCGAATCATTTTCGCGTTTTGAAAGAGAACTGAAATAGTCGTTTGAGCCATGAAATAATATTTTGATAACATACTAGTTCATCATAGTGCTTCATTGTTCAATTATCAACTAGGTACGTCTTGCCCGTTTGGGAAAAAAGTTCATCTCATGGCCCGCTCGAACCAAAAAATAGAAACGTGTCTGCATTGAAACTTTCAAAGTTTGACAGCAAAAATAGTATCTTCTTCTATAGAATGAAAGTGTTGTCATAATCGAATTCAATATCTGTAATTATAAATATTCAACTATATTGTACATGAAGTGTCACATAAAAGTTGGTATGCCCCAAGGGTACAAATAGATGTTTGTAACATCTTCGCCTTTAGAGTCTCACATCTAAGACACATCGACTGGGCATAAGGTTAACTTTATTGCCCGAGTTAGCCAGTTAGCAAGTCGACGTTTCATGTAAAAAAAGTGTAATTTGTGAGCTACCACTTGCCTAAGGCATAGTGCTCAAACTCGGTCCTCGTGCGATATGGCCACCATATCCACTCTTGTTGTACACACTACTTTTTTCAAACATGATCCATGTCACGATGACAACATTATTCAAATGTACAGGGAGAGAGTCGTCGATACAAAAATAAATATTCAGCTTATGCATTATATTATTGTTTCGGACGAGAAACTACACTTTGGAATGAATGACATTGAATTATTTTTGTATAACTTTGATGGAGATAAGTTATACAAAATTGCAATATACGTTATAGATTTCATCTTTGTATATTATAGAATATTTCGTTTCATCGTGAACCAAGCTAATTTAACTCTAAGGACCTCTATACATGTGTACGGAAGATCAAGTGCAGAGTACACTGAATACTCACATTCTGCATAATGGGATAAAGTAAGGAACTCCAAGTATATATTTGACCCACCAGTAATCCCTCAAATATGAGAATCGAAGTCAGAACTGAATTAAACAAGAACCAGATGAAAAACCCTTGAAAAATGATGTTGAGTTGTTGAACACTTCGATGAAAAAGTATGCATGAATATTTGATTGCTTTTGATTTCGTCATCACATCAATTCTGATTGGTTCGATGAGAAGACAGTTCACAATTTCAGTTAGGTGAACATATCGAATTTCGATAACATCACAAATCTGATATATGATGATTATAACTAGGAATAGATGGATCTGATATAAGCTGCTACTGATATAAAGTGCAATCTTCAATGTTCCTAATGGATACGGTTCATACAAAGGAACTCTGTATGCTATCGATGTTATAGCTGCAACGTTACAGATAATCCATATTATAAAATGTCTCATTTTCCTCCCAAATTCAGAATATATTTCATGCCGAATAGTGTCATCAATCGGGCGTATTTTCAGAAACAACTCTTTCCACTGTGAATTGAAACTGAGAAAGCCATTTGCCCCAACAAGTAAGAAGCACAATCTCAATACAAAAATTGCGTTGGTGATACCATTCAATATGCTTGTATTACTGTCTACCGAACTTTTCCTCGCGATATATCCCATTATAAAAGAGAGCGTTTCTGAAGCGTAAAGAGAGAAAACGCATAATGGTGTGAGCCACTTCTTTAAAATGACACCCGTAGAATTCCAAGGAATAATGCCAAATACACCGCCTACTCTGATCAAAAGTGGTGAGAGGAGACCTTTAGTATTTGTTTCATTCGAACCTACCATGTTGCTTGACGTTCGAATACAACTGAAAACTCAGAGGATTTTGGAGTGTTCATTTTGATTCCCTGTAGAAAAACTTTTTGATGGGTCATTGTTCGGTTAGACAGTAAATCGATTGCCACTTTATCATTAAATTGAATAACTCCGGACCTTCAGGATTGTGTTTGTATGGAGACTTTTGGCTACATGCATAATATATGAGAATATTATGGTTTACCGTTCTACCTTCGCTTATTGCATTATATTTCAATCATATAAATGAAAACCAATTTCGCATACTCAAGCATCCGTGAAAACCTTCACTGTAACATATATATATATATATATATATATATATATATATATATATATATATATATATATATATATATTATATTAATATATATATATATATATATATATATATATATATATATATATATATATATATATATATATATATATATATATATATATATATATATATATATATTGTTTCATTCCGTGTTCTGTGGTTTTGATCCCCTGAAGGATAATTGTCACAACGTTTCGGCAAAGTCTCATTTGCCATCTTCTAGGTGATGATTGAATTTTGAACACCCCTATATATTGAGAAGTAGAACTCGAAATAATTAGTCGAGTTCGGAGGACGAAACTCAATCATCACCTAGAAGATGGCAAATGAGACTTTGCCGAAACGTTGTGACAATTATCCTCCAGGGGATCAAAACCACAGAACACGGAATGGAACCCGAAAAAACAACTCATTATATATATATATATATATATATATATATATATATATATATATATGTGTTCGGATAGGTTTCCGCGGTCAGTTGTGTGTTGTTGTTGAGTTCGGGTTGAACCGCGTCTGGAGTTTTGTTCTCGACGTTTCGGCTCCGATTTTGGAGCCATTTTCAAGAGGTGAATGTGACTTCACGCTGAGGTCTCAATCTGCCTACTCCTCAGGTGTTGTCACAAGGGGCAAGGGTTTGTGACTTGACGCCGGGGCCTCAATCTGCCTACTCCCCAGGTCTCGTCACGAGTTCTTTCTAAGGTCTCAATCTGCCTACTCCTTAGATCGAACTGAGGTATCGAGGGATGTTGGGTAGGATTTATAGCAGCGGGTGCTACTAAAGGACCGTCGGATGTCTTGGTGGGGACTGGGCATCTGGAAATTAGGGGTTTCCATGCAGTTGGAAGTCTCTGGCCGTCGTCACGTTTATTTAAGCAGGAAGGTCGCTTCTCGATTTCGATGGCCTCGCGAATTATACGAGCTTGTAGTGTTTTTGCTGTGGCGATGGTCTTAGTGTTCGCAAAGTCTATATTGTGTCCTGTCTCTTGATGATGTTTGGACAGAGCTGAAGATGGGTCTGATTTTCGGACAGCAAGTTGATGTTCGTATACTCTACTTGTCACACGTCTGTTGGTCTGGCCTACATATGTTCTATGGCAATCAGAACATGGTATTTCATATATACCCTGTGATTCGTTGACAATTTTGTCCTTGGGGGAGCGGAGGAATGTGGAGATTTTGTTGCTGGCTGTAAATATCGTTTTTATGTCCTGTTTTTTGAGAATTCGACTAATTTTGTCAGTAACACCTTTAATGTAGGGAAGAAAAGCTTTGTGGGGAACGTTGTTGTCTGTTGGGTCTCTGGGGATGGAATGAGAAGTTTGATGGCGGCGGATGGATCTGTCACAGACCATCAAATTGACAGATCCATCCGCCGCCATCAAACTTCTCATTCCATCCCCAGAGACCCAACAGACAACAACGTTCCCCACAAAGCTTTTCTTCCCTACATTAAAGGTGTTACTGACAAAATTAGTCGAATTCTCAAAAAACAGGACATAAAAACGATATTTACAGCCAGCAACAAAATCTCCACATTCCTCCGCTCCCCCAAGGACAAAATTGTCAACGAATCACAGGGTATATATGAAATACCATGTTCTGATTGCCATAGAACATATGTAGGCCAGACCAACAGACGTGTGACAAGTAGAGTATACGAACATCAACTTGCTGTCCGAAAATCAGACCCATCTTCAGCTCTGTCCAAACATCATCAAGAGACAGGACACAATATAGACTTTGCGAACACTAAGACCATCGCCACAGCAAAAACACTACAAGCTCGTATAATTCGCGAGGCCATCGAAATCGAGAAGCGACCTTCCTGCTTAAATAAACGTGACGACGGCCAGAGACTTCCAACTGCATGGAAACCCCTAATTTCCAGATGCCCAGTCCCCACCAAGACATCCGACGGTCCTTTAGTAGCACCCGCTGCTATAAATCCTACCCAACATCCCTCGATACCTCAGTTCGATCTAAGGAGTAGGCAGATTGAGACCTTAGAAAGAACTCGTGACGAGACCTGGGGAGTAGGCAGATTGAGGCCCCGGCGTCAAGTCACAAACCCTTGCCCCTTGTGACAACACCTGAGGAGTAGGCAGATTGAGACCTCAGCGTGAAGTCACATTCACCTCTTGAAAATGGCTCCAAAATCGGAGCCGAAACGTCGAGAACAAAACTCCAGACGCGGTTCAACCCGAACTCAACAACAACATATATATATATATATATATATATATATTTGCTGAAAAGAGATGTGAATTGTGGATTCAGGCAACTAGAAGAGCAGATTTAACTTCTTATAAGTTGAAATGGGCAACGGTGTGTTCAAAACATTTTGTAGGAGATATTTTCAAAGAATCTAGGAAACATAGGCAAAATAATTTTTTTTTCATTTCAGGCAAGCCAAGTGCACTCAAAGATGTTGACAATATGGACTGGGTACCGAATCAATTACTTGGCTACAAAACAAATATCAATGCAGTTCAAAGTATTCAGAGATTGTATCGTAGGGAGCAGCGTGATAAAAATGAGATCGCAAATATTCCAGTTGATATGGATAAAATTGATGATGATTTTTTGTGTGAATGATCCAGCTGTTCAAAACTTGAATATTATTGATGAGCAAAATCAAACTCTGAATGATATAAATTAACCAGTTGAAGAAGTGGAACATGCACAAAAATCTGCTGAACACCTATATCCATATTGATTTCGAGTTGCAGAATTGTTATCGTGAAATCCATCATCTCCGGGAAACTTTGCAGACTTAATCATTCACATTGGAAAGTTTAAAGCATAACTCATCTAAATGCCTTTTTCATACAGGATTGCCATATGAAAAGATGGTTGTGGTTTATAATTTTGTAGAGCCTTATATGACATACCCCAAATCTGTTCTTTCAAAATTATTATTTATTAAAGTACAAGCTTCACTCCAATCCTTCCAATCCATTTAGATATAAACATATTGTATGAATCCAAACTTTTATAGCCTTCGAAGTCTTCTGTGCATGCACTCTCATATACAAAATAGTTAATTATGTCATACAACATGTCATGAAACTTCAGGAAAGTTTTTGCTTAGCATTACTACAATCAATATTTTCAGTAAAACTTTCAAATTGCCAGTTATAAGCCCATGCAACCTACATTTTCATAATATATATATATATATATATATATATATATATATATATATATATATATATATACAGTAACTCTAGGTATAACTCAAAATATAGCCCATTCTGCGTAGCACTATAAAAAAATTGTTGTAGGAAATTTCAACACACGATTAGACAAGAAACCACCAAACCTATGCAGAAAATGAAACATGTTTATATTCTGGGAAACGAACGACAAATTGACTATGGTCTTTTATGAAAGGTTATCTTTGATCAGAAAATATGTTGTTTAATCCACCGTTACTGTGCTGTACACATCAAACACTCTCGGATACATGAAAATATTCCACTGAATCGAATATTTTGTGATTTTACGTTAGTAAACCATAGTAACATAATTCCTGAGTTCACGAATGTCTTCCATACCGCATGAAACATATGATTTGTAATGAAAACAACCAACTGAAAATTGGACACATCTGCTAGGACAACTTTTTCACACATAATTTTGTCAGGACCACTTACAATTTCCAGTTGTATTCATCTTCACATTTCATACTCTCCTATTCAGTCCCTCCTTTTATTTTTTGAACGGGTTAATTCCAAAATTGAAACTGGGATAATGAAATTGATGCATGAATACTTTATTTTGGAGTTAAATTGACAGATGAAAATTTCAAGATAGCGACTGGGCGCCATCTGGATGAAAAAAAACTAATGGAAAGAGGGGTCTTGTGATACATCATTTTGAAGCTTCTGACGAATACTGTACAACCCTAGAATATGTAGTCAATACCTTCACCTACTACAAAATGGCGGATCATTCATTAATTGCCTGAATACATCCACGTTTAACCTCATACTTTGAGGAAATAAGCTGAGTTCAGTTCAAAAGATGCTCGAAATGGTTGCCTCAAACGTCTTGACATAAGAACAGCCTATTCGATAATAATAATATTTATTTCACCAGTTAAAAAGTACAATGCAGAAGCAAAAGCAATTGCCAGTGTACAATGACTACGAAAAAGTCAGAGAGTGTTAAAATGAGGAAGACAAGAAACACGTTTTTCCAAAAAAATAGGGACAAACAGAACAAATATACTATTGTATGAATAAATATAATACTACATAAATAACTACATATGTTCAGCTCAAAAATTCGTCGATGGTGTAGCAATTTTTTTCGACAAGACTACGTTACAGAGCAGATTTGAAAAAATTTATGTTTGGTGAGAGTTTAATTGCTTCGTCTAACTTATTAAATAATTTTGGTCCTAGATAAAGATGACTTTTTTGATAGAGAGAGGTACGATGTGTATCGGGCACCAGTAAATCTTTTGAACGAGTTGAATATTTTGGACGAGAATAGCGATCTGTTTTTATAAACGTATATGCAGGCCTCATAGATATAGAGACCAGCTACCGTATTTTGAGCTCTTTAAAAGTTCTTTTACAAGATTGTTGCCATCCCAAACTAGCAATGATGCGAATGGCATATTTTTGAAGGATAAACACCCTGTTAGCAGATGATCCAGTAGCCCAGTTCAGAATTCCATACCGCAGATGACAGTTGATGGTAGAGAAGTATAGAATCATCAAAACTTCCTTTCCACAATAGTTCGACATGAACCTTAGCGCGTAACAGTTTTTACGAAGTTTTTCGCAAAGTATTTCAATGTGTGGTGCCCATGTTAGTTTGTAATCTATAGTGAAACCCAGCATTTTACTAGTTCTACACGATTCAACGTGAAGTGCAGTATTTTCACAAATTTTGAGTGTTTCCGAGAAATTGCTCAACGTGAAATTCATTAGTGTTTTTTTTGTTATATTCAATTCCAAATGGTTTTTATTTGGCTATGTAATAACCCTTTCGTATACTGTACGATTTTCACTTAGTTGAGGTTAATAATTCTTAAGCGAATAAAACAATCAAGGTGTGTGACTGGCTTTAGTCAATACTTCGTTGAACTGTTTTTTCAATAAACACTGGATGGGCCGAGGTTTTTTGCCTACCACGGCGAGAACTGCGAACAGATGGTACAAAACTTTCACATCGCCACCTCGTTAGATATATTCATTTAGTTTTTTCTGCAAACTCAAATAAAAGTGCATTATTGAATTCGCGCCGCTACTTTTTTCTTCTCAAGATCAATCTTGGAAAGTGTTATATTTGTGTGGGTGATCCTTCTTTTGCCGAGTGACCATCTTACCCGCAAGTCTGGAGGAAGAGGGGCGCCCTGAAAATCACGTTGAATCCAGACACTCCAGTGGAGGATACGAAGTCGCCGCCAGGATATACTGGTAAATACTCTGGGTTTCATTCAGTGTGATTTTACATTTTTCGCATACAATTGTTCAAGTCAACGCCAAAGCCGCACCTAGGTTGATACGTCAATTTATCTCGCCACTAGCTTTCGAAAACGAAAGTAGAAAAACCAAATCGGTACAGTTACATATACCATCTCTGTGCTTTCTGCGAGGGTAGACGTATTTCGATATCTCACATCGAACATTCTCGAACACAGCAACGTCGATATTTCTACAAATATTTATTATTTTCTGTCGTATATTCAATATTGAAGAATGTTCAGTTTCGTACACCTTTCGCTTCCTATGAAAAAAGTCTAAAGGGGTCAAATCTGGCAAGCGGGCTGGCCATTCCGTAGGACGTCGGTGGCCAATCCAACGACCATGGAAAGTATTATCCAAATAGTTTCCTACTTGTCTGAAGTGTGGCGGTGCTCCATCTTGTTTGAATATTAATATCCATATCGAATTTATTAGGATTCACTTCGACGATTTCGGTGAATAGAGGATCAACAATAGTTTCCAGCATATTCAAATACAGTTCCTCTGTCAAATTTTTTTCAATTTACCATTTTGGAGATAGTTTACATGGTACCTATCTAAAATCGAAAACTAAATGAGATTATTTGAACTGAACAATGATATTCGTTGTCGTACTGACATTTTTATCGTTTTTATGAACAAAAAATAACCTATCAAACCTTATCGGGTTGTTGGAATTGCCATATTATTATGGCCGAGAAAAACGAATATTTTTCGAAATATCGATATCAATGTGTTTGTATTCAGGCGTAATTATCCACTGTTCCGCCATGTTGTTGTAGGCTAAGTTATTGATTTCATATTCTAGGGTTGTTAAGTATTCGTCAGGAGCTTAAAAATGTTGTATCGGAAGACACCCCTTTCCATTTAATTTTTTTCCAGATGGTGCCCAGTCGCCATCTTGAAATTTTCATCTGTCAATTTTACTCCAAAATATTTATGCATCAATTTCAGTATCCCAAATTTCAATGTTTTGAGTTTACTTATTCAAAAAATTAAAGGGGGGGGGCATTAAAGAAAAGCACTGTATGACAGTACCGTAGACCGCTTGGCCACCACAGACCAAATTGAAGATTTCAATCGTATGAGCAATATTATAAGACGCAACAAGGAGCATATTGATATGCCTGAACAAAAATAGAAAAAATATCTTTATATTCTGAAAATAAGAGTTCTCATGTCGATATTCATTTTTTCATTAACGAAACAATGAACCAGAAGAAAACATTCAGAAATCAAGTCGTCACTATGGATTTATAGTTCTTCAGTCTCACATTTCAATTCAAAGGTATAATTTGTTATCCGATCAAATTAGACATAAAAATAGTGATCAAATATTAAAAATTCCGACAGATCTGAATTTTGGTGAAGATATTGGGTTTACCATAAGAAATAAGAATTTGGAAGTCCCCATCAATCCTTGTGTGCTAAGAAAGTTATTCGGGGTGAAGGTCAAATTTCAGGTTTTTTGAGTTTTTCTCGAAAACGGTGAGTTTTATCAAAAAAAATACCTCATACTAAAGTTGTAGATCTCAAAATTTCATATAAAAATGATTTCTATAATCCTATTTTTTTTTTCAGTTTCCTGTACTATTCTCATCAGCAATGGGTTCACAAAACCGTGACGCTATGCGCTAGTTTCCTCAAGCAAGAGCTGTTTAAAATTTTAATCATCAAGTTGGCCATTACTACCATTTCAGATAAAGTCTCCTTTCAAGAAATCCCTCACATACAAACGAAACACTCAAAATAAAATGGAAGAAGTACCATATGATAACTAATCCAAAAATATTGTTGAAGTACTCCACAGTTTTATATGATATGGTGCATATTAGTGGAGCGCTGTACGGCGTGAAAATTGTAAAATCTCAGAATCCAGGGCAGGAAAATGAATCTTCATAAAAGCTGTTGGACTGCATTGTTGAAAGCCCAACTGAAAGGGTTAAACAACAAAAAATGTGCGATCTTGATAACAACAAATTTAAACAATTTACTAAAAAAAATTAGACGGTCAAGAAAAAAATGTTTAATGAAGAAAATTGTACCTAATGAATAATGTTTGGATAATATCTTTAATAATAACTTATTCATATTTCGCAAAAACAATGAGTAAAAGCAAAAAAATATTATTATAAACTATATACAGTGGCTTTCCCTTTTATTTTTTGAACGCATCAACTCAAAAAATTGAAAGTTGGGATAATAAAATTGATACATATTATATTGAGGATTGAAATTGGTAGATGAAAATTTCAAGATGGCGACTGTGTCTGAGAACGAAATTAAATGGAAAGAGGGGTCTTGTGACACATCCTTCTGAAGCTGCTGACGAATACTGCACAACAAATTGGAGAGCAAATCGAATTATTTGTTACCATGAAAATTATTGAAAATACATGCATATCTCTGATAACGTTTATTCAAATCTCCATTAGCTCAGTTGTTAGCATCCGGTGAGGTAACCGCAAAGTTGTGGGTTCACGAGTGAGAATAAAGGTCACTTTGCAAGGGAGTAGAGAGTACGATATGTGTTACTTTCCTATATGGTCGTAGGAGAAAGATATTTCGTTTTCTGTTGAGTCGTATTGGGTTTCCGCAATCGCTTTAAAGTGATAAGAACTGCGGATACTGGCAATCTAAACGTTCTGATTCGTTAAAGAACTTCCTTGAAAATTCAAGGACATGAATCATTCAAGTCTTCATGATATTGATATTAAACAGGCGAAGCTGTGGATAAGAAACATTTCTCAATCGTTGCTTGAAGATGATGGATACTCCCATTGGACAGAATTTTTCCTTTGATAGTTCGGATTTTCAAACTGTGAGAAAAGTTTTATATACACAAAACTCATTATGTCCGATATATTCGTAATATTCAAAAATTTCCTGGCATTTTCGTTTGCTTACATTTAATTCCCTACCGGTTTTATTGGAATCATGAACATTACTCTGATTCAAACCTATTGTGCATCATTCAAATCAGGAACCTGGGAAATGGGTTTTTATTTTATGAATAGATACTGTCTCCAAAGTCTAGAGCCACTTTTTTTCCCACGTGCATTGCCTATATTGAGCAAGAAGAGAAAAAATGCCTATTTTGGTATTTACTCTAGAAGAACAGTTTTATCATCTACCATCCTGTCAATCGAACATCAATATTCAATTTACTTGAAGAATGAAATGAATGAACACCAATATCCATGTGAGCAAATAAACATTTTTTCACTCGTCAAGTATTCATCTGTAAAGCCATGAGAAATAATTCTCTAATTAGTCGATATTACCTCGCAAAAAGCAGAAATGCATATTCTTTAAATTCTCTACCTCTTCTAAGTTATGGTATATAAGAGGAACTACATTTTGGCTTGCTTTCGGCAACAAGGAAAAAAGAGTATCTCTATGATACATATCCCTATAGGTGGGCGCTGAATGACGTAGAAATAATTTTTTTTAGGAAGCACACGGACTTTTGATCTTATACATATCATTTATAGGAGAATTCCACACAATGAAGAAAATACAGAGTTAATTTGCAATAAAATTTCACAGACCATGATAAAATTTGCTCAAAGCTCCTTACTGAACCTAAATTGTGGAATATGGAAAAGAGGAACTGATGAATTTCGTAGAATATGTGAATCATTGGAATCCAAAGATTCAGTTTATGATGGAGTTAGAGAAATATAAGAAAATTACATTTCTGGACGTACGACTAGAGGGGCGGGAGAAAAGAAAACTTCAGAAAAGGATTTATAGAAAGCCCACCCACAAAGATCGATATCTGAACACAAGAATTATAACCATCACCCGCGAAAAAAGAAAAGAAGTAATAAAGAACTTGGTGGAAAGAGCAAGACTTATTTCTGATCCAGAATATTTTGAGAAGGAAATGCGCCACTCGGAGAACGCCTATCAAGGTAATGTTTACAGCAAGGCCCAAATTTAGCCGAGCTTCGCAACCCAAACGGGGGGTTCCAATGGATGCTTTCAAGCAAGAATTTTAAAGACGAACTTTTCTGCCCTCCAACAAAAAGGTAAAGGACCACACTGGAGGTCTACTAGAGAAACATGGGTGAGAGCCATTTTCAAGCATAAGAAAAAATCTAGGACCGTCTCAGGTGCAAAAGACTTGCGGATCCAATATCTACTCCAGGACTGATACATATATATATATATATATATATATATATATATATATATATATATATATATATATATATATATATATATATATATCTAAGGGATAGTCGTTGCTGACTAATTAGGATAAAACCAGTTAATATTGGGGATAGCAGCAAGTCAAAAGGTTATTCCAAGCTTTCCTAAATTTTATTTACATCTTCAGGGAACAAAAAAGAATTATACACGTCAATTTTTCATGTTCGTGAATTCAATTCTTACATCTATAGTGAGGTTGGTTGACATGTTTTTTAATTCATTAAATAGTGACATCACAGTTAGAAATTGTAAATAGATGAGAAGATCATTATCTATAAGAAGCTTTACATATAAATCACAGAAAAAAATCTTTCATATATATATATATATATATATATATATATATATATATATATATATATATATATATATATATATATATATATATATATATATAGGAGAAGAATTAGTGACTGGCTATAATATAATTCGATTGATTTTGACTGCAACCTCACAAAATCAATCGAATTATATATATATATATATATATATATATATATATATATATATATATATATATTTATATATTATGTATTGAATTTTTTTTTGTTTGAAAAATGGTTTTTTGAAGACTCCTAATAACTATAATTTTCTGCATAAATTTCATCACGACATGAAAAAAAAATGTTTTTTTCTTTCCGCTCCGTGGCAACATTAACGTGCAAACATAGCTTGACTTGATTATTTTTCGATCACTGTGAAATAAAATTGGGGTCTAATTTTTTTAAGGATAATAGGCGTGACATGAGAAATAGGGCAAGGAGCACATTATGAAGGATTACAACGTGAAGAATATTTCTGAAAACATTCGTTTTATGCAAAGTGCAATAATGAAGAAAGCATTAAAAAAACAACAACGATCTAGTAATGAATATCCAAAATAAGTTTGTCGACAGATGAACAATGATGTAATGATTCCATTTCTGCGAACATAATTGGGGGGGTTCCATTTGAAAAAATATGGGCGGGGGTGACTTTTCAGGGGTACAACCGAGAACGGAGTATTTTGGGTGTGTTCTGTGAAAGGCCAGGAAGTGTTATGTGTCTCCCCCACGAAGCAATTATCAACTGTCAAATTGAACTTAATAAAATACATGAAGAATAAAAAACGAAGTACTTACAATTTGGCTACTGAGGTAAAGAAGAGTGTCCCAACTGAAATGAAATTCTCCTACAAGAAGTCCTTCGCACAAGAGCAATAGTGTTATACTTGAATTGAAAAAATACCACATGAATGATCCTCCAATAATTCCGTTGATTTTTTCAACAGTCTGATGAGAAAGAACGCATAAATATTCAAGTTCCTTCACTTTGACCATCACAACTTTTCTCTTAGCGTGGATGAGGAGAGAATCCAAAATATCATTGAAATGGTCGTAACGTGATCTCACGGCATTGCAAATATTATATATGATGTACATTACCAAAAATAGGCGACTTTGAAATAAGCAACCGCTTGTATATAACACAGTTTTCAATCTCATTGTGAAGCAAGTGGTGGCAGTAATTCTAAATATTGTAGATATCACAACAGCAAAATAAGAAAGGAGCCATATGGTGCTATAACTTGACTTATTATCAATTTCAAAATGGAATATTTTCCATAAAACTCCATCAATCCGAATCACTTTGGCAAACAAGTCTTTCCATTGAGATTCAGATCCCAGAAAGCTACTTATCGTAATGAACAAGAAACACAGCCTCCAAATGTAAAAAATGTTGATAAAAGTATACAATATACTCGAGTTTCTGTTCGTCAAACTGTTTATTCTTCTCATATAACCTAGTACCAACGACACACTCTCCAAAGTGTACAGAAAAATAACGCTAGATCTGATGAGCCATCTTTTCGAAATGGTAAGCGTAGACATCCACGGAATGATTCCACATACGTTGCCTACTTTGATCCAAAAAGGGGAAAGGAGGCCTTTGGTATTCATTTTAACCGAACTCATATTCTCAGATATTCAAACAGAACTGAACAAATATACTACGATCGAATGCTTATTGATTCTCTGTAGAAGGTCATTTCGATGAATGATGGTTTGTTCTTTCAGTAGAGTGATTATTATTATTCAATTTCATTGAGTAATGGAATTAATTAAGTTACTTCTTCACGAAATAGGGTCTCCATGCATTTAAAAACAGATACCCCAAAGAAGATTTTTCAATCTCAATCCACGCATTTCTCTGTCTTTCTATCCTCATTACCGGAAGATATTTCTGAACTGTTTTAGTTCAGGAAAATCATTTTGAAATGTTTTTTACGTTGAGAGGAGGTGATTTCACTCAACTGGAACCCCATTTGAAAGTAAACATAATACTATGGAAACTGTTTCGAATCAATATAAAATACAGTTGTATACATTATTATAACAAGAAATAGAAGAGAGTGAATGGATAAAAAATGAAATAGAATAATACATAAAACAATCTCAAGTAGAAAATTTTGTTTCATCCTGTGCATTAGTGCCTTTCTGTCCATAAAATAGAACGAACGCCTCGCCACTTACGAGAAATTTTGAGGAAATCGGTGACACAGGGGAATCGTTATATTCGTGCCACGTTACCGCGAAACGGTATTGGGAGGTTCATCATCCAGATACGCCTCTATCGGAAAATATTTGAACTATTTCATGACGTAAAACAAAAACAAACTTCTGAATGTGAAATTATGGTACATTTCTCTAACACATTCACACACTGTTAGTCTACACATTTGTTTCACACAGAACTTTGCAAAAATTCGAAAAACACAAGGTACAATACAAAATACAACGTAAACAATAGTAAACATATGTTTTTGACAGATTACGATCAGCTGATTACGGTTTGTTGCCGATAATTTTGAACAGACATCAGCGCCCTCATCGGTAGAAATTCTTCTCAATCGGCAGTAAGCCGTGAAGTGACCGCGGTACGTAGTGCCTCTATGGTTGGAGAGCGCGTAGAGGTTGTCGCTGCCAGGGGCTACATTTGCTGCCGCGTAGTTGCTCGTGTCTTGACCTTTCAACAGAAAATCGATGGTGACATTCAATTTTCCTCTGAATCAGGGGGAACTTGTGGATCGACAATGACTTCGTGCATTTCCGCCTTTCTTTGCACACAGAACACGTTGGTTTCTATTCCTCATCAATCGTCAGCTCTCTGGTAAAAGAATCTAAGCACTGAGATGATTTGAGTTGACCGATTCTCTGTGGTATAGGTCGCGAGAAGTCCCAAAACGGATCAAAAGTTGTGATACAATTCTGGATCTTTGTATGATAGATTAATTCTAGAAGCTGGTAGGTGTAAGTTTTCAGTACACTTGTGTATCGCGCTTTTTCTAATAAAACGACTTTTATTTTCAAATACACATTTCGGAAATATAGATAGTTGTGAAGGTGGGAATATTCAGTTTTTTTCAAATTCATGACAGGTGTGATCAAGTTTCACCCCTTCGATTATGCGTTCAATTCTCTTTTGGGCCTCAAAATCGTGAAGCTTTTTGTGGTTGCAACACTTGTCCCGCGGCTGCCAACTCATTAGAAACATACTTTGTTGAAAATTAAATCCTCTACAAATTTATCATGAATAACTAACATCGTGAAATAAAAATAACGAAGTTATGAACGAAAATAGTGGAAAATTTCGGAACAAATTCTCTTTTCGGCGCAATCTTTTTTTCTCTAGTCATTTTACGTCTGAACAATTTTATAGAGGTGGTTTCAACGAATGATTTTCATTATATATTTTTGTAATTTCGTTCATTCATCAGAGTTTTACAGCCGAGTGTACATTTACGGTTTTGAGTTGTGTGGGCAAGATTTTTTATTTTGTGATAAGAATTTTGACTTTTTCAAGCGCGTACATTGTAACATTCAATCAAGAGTGATTAATTCATTTGTATGAAACTCATAGGGAAAATTAAAATAAGAAGTGTAAAGCCAAAAGAAGTAAAAACCTTGCTTGATCAAGCAATCGCAAAAAACGAAGTAGATAATGGACAATTATTATGAATTTTTACGGAGGTTTCTGTACATATTGCATGTTACCATTATTTTAGTGATAGTGGAACGGATAATGCCGTTTTCATCCCTAAACGGTCACGTGGGCCTTTCTTACCTGCATATATTGGATTCTCCTAATGTCCAATCGGATTTGAAATTATTTCAAAAACCAATAAAATAAAGCAAAAGTTTTGTGGCGAGAAAAAGAAGCGATAAATGATCAATAATGAAATAACAATGTTGAAAAAATGGATATTTTAAAAATTGAAAACCAAGCCTATAATCCTAAAAAGTATTCGAGATCACGGTCATTTATAGTGAAAATTATTCGCTGATTTAATGTATTTTTATTGTAAAAAGATCAGAGAAAAAGACAAAGGAGAATTTGTTCCAAAATTTTCGTTCGCAACTTTGTTATTTCTAATTTTACGGGAAAAATTACTCTTGATAAAGTGGTAGAGAATTCAATTTTCAACGAAGGATGTCTCGATTAATTTTCAGTAGTAATAACCCGAGGACATTGATAATTGTGCAAAAAAATTTAATAACAGATTTCAAAAGCTTGTTGCTTGGAAACAGACCGACGCCGTAGGTCAAATAAAAAGTCAATAAATGCTTTCCAAACAAATTTCTTACTGTACACAGTATTTCTGGGTGTATTTGACTTGATAATCTTCTCATCATGTGGTCTCGGTAGTGTAGTGGTTAGCATATCTGCCTATCAAGCGGAAGGCCGGGGTTCGAATCCTCGCCGGGCCACCGTGCTGGGTAATCGCACGTTGAAAGGTAAGGCCTCGTTGATCCATTGCTCGCACAAGTTTCGACTTCTGAGGGTTGACGTTCGTCAGCCGGTTAACGAAAACGAACAATTTTAGAACAATTTAGAACAATCATTATCAAAACCAAAACGGTACATGTTGAATTTATATTAATTTATGAGAAACGTCAAAATTGGCATTCATGCGTATCTGTAGCAACGAAGTGAAAACAGCCCATGGGATCTGTTATCAGTGTAATGTTGCTTCAATTTGTTATTTTCATTCACATGACCTCAAATATATAAATTTCATTGGATTTATAAGTAAGCAAAAAATTTTCAGTGTAATGTTGCTCTAATTTGTTATTTTCATTCGCATGACCTCAAATATATAAATTTCATTGGATTTATAAGTAAGCAAAACATTTTCTGTAGGATGGATAGTTTGGCAGTAAAGTGTGAAAACCGTTTGCACCTTTTTTTCAATATGGCGTCTGCGGTAGAAGGGTTGCAACCCCACAAACTTGCATTCAAGCTAACCTCAAACCCCCCACATACACATCGAAAAAATAAAATTTCGTCTTCTGAGAAACGCAACCCCTTGTAACTTTTCAATGGACCAAACTGCCTGAATGTGAATGGTCAGTGATATACCTGAGAATCACTAATATCATAGTTTTAAAAATCGTCGACCGAGTACTAATTCTTATTCGCTTGGTGATCATTTGCATTATTTTTGAAAGAGAAAATTCATATTCATCTAATTACTCGATTATTCATTATAAAAATTCAAATTAACAGATTTGTGTTCTGTCATAACGAGTTTGTACCAAGGAGGTCTCAGATGATCAGCGTCCCTAGTACGATAGTTGTGGAAATTGAGGTTCGTGCTTAATTCAGATTTATTTTTATGTATTTCTAAAAAACTTAGGTATATATAGATGGAGGAAGGCACATTATTTTGGAATGTTCGAATAATTATCTGTATGAAGAGTTGTATGATACACCGGCCATTATTCTCACAGCACCTTTCTGAATTCGAAAAGCTCTCATAGAATATGGTGGGTGTCCCCAATGGAGAATTCCATAGTGCAAGTGTGAAAATAAAACATTCAAATAATATCTAACTCAAGGCAGGTTTTCGATGAGTATGCAATATCAAATTGCCACAACAGTGAGTACTTACATTTTGTCTGATAGGATAAAAGTAGTTCAATGCACTGCCAGTAGTTGGTCTAGCTATAAGAACCGCTTCACATATAAGCAACAGTAGTAGTACTACTGAATTGACTAAGAACCAAATGAACAACCTCCCAAAGATGGTATTGAAGTGTTTCACAATTTCATGTAAAAGAGTGCAAACAAGCTTAATTTTTCTTAGTTTCGTCCTCACTTCTTGTATAGGGTCATTCCGAATTGAGTCGGTATACTCGATCAAGTAGGCGTAATGGTTCCTAATAACACTACAGATCACAGAAATGATAACTATACTAAGGAATACTACAGTTTCCATCATGAAACTACAAATATCCACCAGTATTCTGCGAACCTTTGATCAGACATATTCAGCTGCAGGATGGTTATAAAGTACCACAAATGCTACCCCTAAATAACAGGCTCCCCATTTCACAATTTGACGTTTGTTTTTAATATTATCCACGGATTTTCTTCGCCAGGCAAGCTCATCGATGCGATTCATATTTTCGAACAGTTTTTTCCAGTTCGATTCGTGATTGAAGGAACCATATATTCCAATCACCAGATAGCAGAGAATCATAAAGAAAGTCGTGTTCAAAAGAGCATCGAATTTGCTCGAATTGATATCCGAATCGCCTTTCCTTTCGAAATATTTTATTGTTGAGCAGAACACCCCGAAAGTGTAGAAGAAAAGAATATAGAATCTGATGAGCCACTTTTTCCACACAGAACCCGTTGAACTCCAGGATATCACTCCAAACACTTTGCCCAATTTTATCAAGAAACTGGGTAGATTGTTGCTAATAATATCGGTATCAACAGAACCCATGTTGATGAATTTTCGATAACTGGGGAGGCAATGATGATCAAGTAGTTATCGATCCATTTGAGGAGACACTTTGATAAATTGTATATCAAAAAATTTGACAGGATGTCAATAAAACTATTGTATGATCATTATTAACCCATTTCTATTCCGAATTCGATTGAGCTGGACTATTATTTGGGGTATTATCTGGGGTAATTTTCCTGACGATAACATCGGAAAGATCAGACTCAAAATGAACAGAGAACTATCTGGAGAAAGGGGACATTTTACTAATACGCTCTTTGTGATGACCTCAGATGAGTGGTAGTTCCATTCGAAATTCATGGCTGAACTATCTTCAAGAAGCCCTTCACATTATATCAACCAATACTGTTGTAGTTGAATTGATCAAGAAACATATTTTTACGTTTTTTAAGCTCGAAAATGAGTGACAATTGGTTCGGCATAATCAAACAACTTCATTGCAATAAATCCAAGGAATCACTAAACAACTGATTCACAACTCAATCACTCAAATAACTATTATCCACTCAATTGCTGTCTGTAATCAACTGACTGTTGTCCCACAATAAAAAATCCTTCCTGAAAGTTCTCACCGTGAGCAAAAAAACCAGTTGGTACCTCTCTCGATCATTCTCGATGAATCGCGATAACGGTCGATTAGCGTGGTCTTCTTCGAATCACTTGCATAGGCGTAGAGAAAGTCATGGGTGTAGAGAGATGGTTTCTTTGTTTCGCAAAATTGTTTTGAATCCTGAAGTTGTTCGCCCCGAACAGCATCCGTCTAATTATTCCATATTGTAGGGTCACGTCCCCTGTAGGGGCTCATTCCTTCTATATGAACGACCTTCGGCTTGCTTCGAGGCAACAGTTGGACCCGGTAGACCAGGTTGTTTATCTTCCTCTTTACCAAAAAGGGTCTTTGTAATTTTTGATCGTTCGGTTGTGTATTCCGAAAACTACATCAGACTGGAGAGGTAGAGCTGTTGTCCTGGTTCTTTTAATCCATAGCAAGATCTACATCTCCCACCAAACGACCTGCCTGAAATTACGGTCCTGGACAGAGTGGATTTCTAGGGAGACCTCATATCTGGAGATAACATTCTGCACAAGAGCTCCAGCAACCATTTTTGCCTCCTAGTTAGGTACAGTTTCAACTTCAAGCCACTTTGAAAAGTGGTCCACAACGACCATCAGGTATTTATTTCGATGAGCTGCCAGGGGAAATGGCACCAGTATGTCCACTGCAATCCTCCCAAATGGACACACTGAGAAATACTGCTTAAAATTTTTCCTGAGCCTTGACTTGAGACACTTCTTAGAGGAGCACATATCTTATCGTTCGCGCCATTCTTCCACATCTCAGCGACATTTTACCCAGTAGTACCTCAAGCATATTCCAGCCAGTTTACCTCAAAGTGTCCTCCGGACCTGCTGTCGTGGAGTTCTTCAAGAACGTCTGGTACGCATCCTCTAGGGAGAATCCGAGTGATTGAAACATCTCGGAGACTCAGCGAGTAGCCTTCAATTGGTTGAACATGTTTTGCGATCTCCTACCACTGCTGTCTTGCTCCTTCATGGATCAGATGTCGCAAATCATCCAGTGACTAAGGCTGGGTAGCGCAGAACTTGGATTTCAGGTGACTACATAAAAAAAGTCCAGGGAAGCCAGATCAGGTATAGTAGTTTTCACAATAAATGGTATTGACTGAAGGATTATAATAAAACCAATTAGACCCTTAAGTTGTAAAATCCGAGATGCACATCATAAATGTAAAAGGACCGGATTTAGGTAATTTTGTTTCTCAGAGAGGGATTGTAGAGGATTACAGCTTACACTTCTTTTTCATTTTAGTCTTTGTATTTCATTGGAAGTGTTCACTTGTGTTACGGCGTGCAATAATTTTATAACATTTATTTGTTATTACAGACATTAATAGCAAAGATTTTATACCCCAACGTACAGAATAGGCAGTATGTGGCGTCCGTGGATAAAAAGTAATAGTGCTTCTTCCAGTGGTTCGTTAAAGAAGAATCACTTATCTTGTGACGCGAAAATCATTATAAAAAATGTGTATAGTTCCTTACTTCAGCAAGGATACAACGCGGGTGCTGCAGCAAAAGTAACCAGTAATTTGACGAAGGTGCCTCTTACTTCAGTTAGACGAATTGTTGAAAATTCCATGGAATCAAGAAAAAAGCGTAAAGATTCCGGTGTCACAAAAAGTCTAGACGACTGGGAAAAAGATTTGATAAGTCGAAAAATCTACACTATGTACGATGAGCAGCGTGTCCCTGCAGTCAAAAGTCTGAAACAGCGGCTCATCAATGACGAAACTCACATCAACTGTGGCCTCACTACTCTATGGCGAGCTCTGTCTGCAATGGGCTTTAAATATCGCAAAATTGACAAGAGACAAGTAATAATGGAATCCACACGTTTAATAAACTGGCGTTCTGAATATATAACGTCAATAAGAATATACCGGTCTGAAAATCGGCCAATACTCTACCTCGACGAGAAGTGGTTTGACACGCATGACACCCCTTCCAAAGGATGGTCTGATTCCTCTGATAAGTGTAAAACAAAAGCACCATCACAATATTACACGCAGGATCAGAAAATGGTTGGATCCCAAACGCTATGTGGCTTTCTGCCAAAAATATTAAGGACTCTTGTGTTGATTATCACGAAGATACGACAGCAGAGCTTTTTGAAGGTTGGTTCAAAAATTGTCTGTTACCCAACATTCCGCCAAACAGCGTTATAGTAATGGACAACGCAAGCTATCATAGTCGACAATTGCAAAAAATTCCTAGCTCAAAGAATACGAAATTGGAGATTCAAAACTTCATGGCTGCAAATGACATATATTTTGAGGAAAATTATACAAAAAATTAACTTTTACAAGTGCTGCAGTCATTTTCTTTAAAAAAAACGTATGTTTGTGATACAATTGCAGAAGAATTGGGACATACAGTGTTACGACTACCTCCCTACTACTGCGTGTTCAATCCCATAGAGCTTATGTGGCACCAACTTAAATCGAGCGTGCGCGGAAAAAATACTTCTCCGACTTTAAGTGGTAGTGTGGTAGAATTCATTAGGAACTGTATGAATAACATTCCTACCGAGAGTTGAAAAAATTCTGTTAGTCATGTTATAAATGTTGAAAACTCGTACCTTTCTGTAAAATTAATTGCCCCAATTATAATTGATTTAGATGAGGATAGCGATAGCGACACTGAACTTAATATAGAATAGAATTGTAACATTCAAATAAATTACATGTATATCTCCTGCATTATGCAAAATTCAAATTTCTTAAGGTCGACCCTGTAGCACATTTGCATCTTTTACCAGATGATTTTCTACACAATGGGATTAAATCGGGTAGTTCATTGCAGTTGATAAGCCAATACCATTTACTGTGAAAAATACTATAATCTGGGTGGCCACTCAATATGTCCCCTTCTTCCAATCCAGGCGTGAGGAAAATTGTCATCTGAGAACTAACGCCCAGGTTGAACGAAATGAGGTGGTGCGCCATCTTGTTGGAACAGGATCGTTTGTTGGTCTTCGTCATTCTCCGATACTTGCAAGAGGGCTCGTTAAATAGCGTTCTCTAATAGATCTAAATAAATTTGGCCAGTGAGTTTATTGGCTATAAAAAAGGGCTGATTATGTTGTCCATGAATACTCGCTGAAACATTTAATTTTTGAGAATGCTGGGTATGCACTTCATACGCATGTTTACACTGCCGTTAAGGAAAATGAACACTCGTCGATCGGGATCATCCTCATTCAGTTCCTGCACCAATTGTATCAATTCCACATTGTCCCTTTCACTATTTTAGCAGTTATTCCATCATCAATGGATATTTTGAAGCGAAATGTCAGGGTCAGTCAGTACTGGATAAGATCTTCAAAATTAGTTATCGCAACAGCTCTCATCCCTTTTTGAAATCAAGTGGTTGAAGTTACGGGAATGGAAAAAGCGGAAAAGTTGCTTCCTCTCCAATCAGAAATTGACGGTTCCGAGCGATATTCCACATTTTCCTGATAAAGTCACAAAATCGAGCTTAAGTTTTCGTTGGACCACACTGGATATAGGTACGAGAATGTAGAAAGTTTCCTTTTCTTGATGTCCGAAGGGCTATAACTCAAATTCGTGCTAAGCGGTTCAAGTAGGTCCGAAAATAATTTCAAAGGAATGTCTACCAAAGAGTGAAAATAAATCTTCAATTTGAAGGTATTTAGGGCTATTTTGTCTGAGCATGACGATCTGGTTGTAGTCGTCGGTAGTCGGACTTGAACTTTTAGACAAAAAGTATAGCGAGTCAGTCGTCAATTCCCCTAGAAATCAAGAATTTTGAAGGTTTTCAGAAATGATATTCTATTCCTAGCGCATCCACCACAATTTCAAAGGAACGAATCTAATTTTAGATTTGTATTCTTATTTCACCAGTTCAACAGAAACACTTCGATTACAATCTGGAAACAAGTATCGAGCGAACACAAATTCAAATGAACCGATCGCATCAAAACAATCATAATAATATATACAGGCCGACTTTTTTAATTTTATGCCACTATCGTTATCTCGGGAATCGTCTGATCCTCAAAGTTAGATGAACTACAATAAAGTTGATATCATTGAGTGGTGTTTATATGTACATGTACTTCGAACACCTGCTCTGTTGAGTAGACGGCCGATTCACATGTTCCAGGTGAAAAAAGGATTTATAGGGTTTTGATATTTCCATATAAATCAGAAAATAAAAACGAGATTATGTTCAATCTATACGAGACATGTTATTAGGAAAGAACATCAATACAAAATCCAGAGAGCACAAAAAAATTGGAGCAATTATCATTAACTTTACCATCTCAGTTTACTACAAAATGTGAAACAGGGTCCTACTGTCTACAAATTTGAAAACGGTGCTCAGGGGAGTTTATGCAGTTTTTCAAAAAATTTGGTATATAAACTTCCAAATTTATGAAAATACGATTCTTAACTGACAAAATAGTCCAAAGTATACATTTTCTGGTCTCATTGTAGGAAGCAAAGTTGTACTATTCCTCCCTAGGGAGGTGACATTTGATTCGTCATCAATGAAATAATTTATACGACACTGAGGACCTGAACTATATTCTATTATTTGAGAGTAAATTGTACCATTCATTTATAAAATACCTTATATTTTGTTTACCTTGTCGAGTGGTATACATAATTTTCGGGAGGAAAAGTAGTACTTTGCTCCCTTTTTATACGAATAACTATTCCTTTTCATTTCTAGGAGAGAGAAAACCTATGAATTCCAGATCATTTCTACCTCCTCAATAAACATTCAAACAAAATGGCATGATCAATTTGTTTGATATGAGATAAAATTGAAGTTCTCCAAGGAACTTGGAGCATTCTATTCTTCTTTCGGTTCTTACTTTTCCCCCTTTATCGTTTTGTTTCTCAACTCTCTACTAAAATCGGAAAAAGAAACTACTGTTAGTTCCTTCGAAAATAAACCACTCTCAAGGAGGCTTAAGAAATTCATAAGAGGAAAGGACGGTTAATGTTGTGATTTACTGTGGTTATCCGGGCCGAACATCCGCAAAATGCTCGAAGATAGAGATATGTACAGCTTGTCCAATCCATTGTGGCACAGACTCTGCTACTTTTCCAATTCCACACTGGTACTTCAGAACGTGACGAAAAAAAAAAACATCCACTAGGAATAAATTTCAACACAATGAACACATACAATAGGTGTTTTTTCATCTTGCTATGCTTCACAGAGATTGCTGGGCATATACGTCATTAGTTCTGTCCCAAGATGGATTGGATAAGCTGTACGTATAACATATTTCTTCGTAGTTTTTAGGTTTGTTCACGTACCACAATCTGAGAGAATGAATAAATAATCACACCTGAGTATCCCTCTTGTAAGACAATAAAACGTTATGTTAGATCTCAGATCTTTGACAGTTTTTCAAAAATGAGCAAAGGAGAAAAAAATTTGTAAAATGGTTGTGATATCGGAGAATTACTTGGTTTCCAAAACGTTGAATAGGTAGGTAGGTATTTATAAAAATATTGTGTTTTGTTGGGTATGCTGACCAATAGGACGGAGTTTATCTGAAAGTAACTCTTTTTCAGTTGACCCAGCAAATTATTGGAGTAGATAAATGTTATGTACTCTCTCTTGACAGAATACTCTGTACGGGAAAACATTTGTCATAGTGTGCGGTTTGAAAAATATGATCGTTATTATTTTTCTAACAAGTTAAGAAAAAAGTACTTTTGTAGTTTTTCTGAAAATCAATAAAGATAACCCACGAATTGTATCTCAGTTTAGACATAACCATATAGAAATCAACCATTCAACACTTGTGTAGGTTAATTCCAATATTGAACCTTAATTTTTTTAAATTTTGGTAGGTTAAAAACCTAGAAAACTACCTGGAAAAAATTCATCCATGAAAAAATAATGACTCTCAAACACTACATTATATCATGAAATAAATTTGATACTTACGATTTGTAATATGAAGTTCAATGTATAGTTCCAGAATTTCTGATGATATTCTATGGACGTGTCGAGCACCCCTTCGGCAAACGACATTATTGTCCAGGCCGTGTTGAGGAGGGACCATACGAAATACCCTCCAAACATAACGTTGTATTTTTGAACAGTCTGATGCAGAAGGACACACAGTCTTTCAATCTCTTTGAATCTAATTACAATTTCCGATATTGTGATCTGTTCTTTGAAGGCGGTATCTAGCATTTCGATAAAGAGGATGTAGCGATTTTTGATGGTATTACTGACCTGATATATGATAACTGTGATCATAAAGATGCGACTGGGATTCAAGAAATCATATAATACCAATAAAATCATCGGTGCACCTGATATGTACAGGCCGTCTGTTAAAACCTTCCTCACTGACGTCAATAAAACAACCATGTAACAGTGGACCAAGATCAGGCGATAACACATAATGCTATTTTCTGGGACACGTATTCTTCTTCGTACTATAGCATCGATTTCATCTATTTTGTCAAACAGAGACGTCCTGCTTTCTCCGTGTTTATGCATACAATATACCCCCACCATCATAAATAGTAGCTCGATTATATGAAGTGAATAAAATAAAAGCTCGAAAGTCACACTATAATAAGGAGGGGGTAAAATGTATTTTCTTGCAATATATTTCATCGCTAAGCAGGCGAAGGATAAAGTGTAGAAAGAGAAGATGTAAAATGCGACTAGCCACCTCTTTATCTCGGATCTTGTGGGAACACAAGGGATCAAGCACAATACATTGCCCATTCGGAGTAGGCAGGGAAGAAAACTCTCCCTTGTGTGATTTGAATTCATTTCGTTGAGAGTTTCAATAGTACTGAACGACGAACACTTGAAATATTTTGAACAGTTTATTGTTTTGATCGACGAGGACATTCAATGGATTATCTGATTGGTTTCCCATCACTGAATTCCTTTCAAATGAGGAATTAAAGGAATGAATAATTAATGGCCCATTTTCATTGAATAAATGGAAACGAAATTCTGTCTATCGTTTGTCATTTAATATGCCAAGGCCATAGGTTCTTCATTTGAATGACAACAATTTCAATTATCTTCTCCTGAAAATGCTAAACTTGTTAGCGAAACCCGCGTCGAGTGCAAGTATTATCGGTTATAATAATTGCACGAGTGCATAAAAATCACCGATAATTTTGCAAGAAAGCGTGATATCTAAAAATTGCAAGTTTATATATTCATATTTTGGCGAAAGTGCCCGAGTCCGAAGGACGAGGGCTCTTTTACATAGTATGAAAATAACCGAATGCAATTTGTATAAGATATCACGCTTGAATGCAAAATTATCTGGTCATTTTTATGCACGAATGTAATTAATTGGAATATTTCACGAATAAAGAAATTCTCAAGGAAATGTTATTTTTTGTTCATTTATACTTTCCTCTATAGATTGTATGGAGCACTCACCAAAACGCAAAATGTTTTTCTATTTTTGAAGTCTATCTGACATTTATTTGTGTTGTTTACTGACGTCTAACGATACGGTTTCAAATTTGTTGTTATGGTGACTTGATACAATGCAACTACCGCTGTAAGTTTTCGATAATTGCATTGCTCTTATGGCACATTTTATATGTGAGGGAAATTTTGGGTTATAATTGCACGAGTGCATAAAAATTACCGATAATTTTGCAAGAAAGCGTGATATCTAAAAATTGCAAGAGTTTATTTTCTTATTTTAATATGAAAATAACCGAATGCAATTTGTATAAGATATCACGCTTGAATGCAAAATTATCTGGTCATTTTTATGCACGAAAGTAATTCATTGGAATATTTCACGAATAAAGAAATTCTCAAGGAAATGATATTTTTTGTTCATTTATACTTTCCTCTATAGATTGTATGGAGCACTCAACAAAACGCGAAATGTTTTTCTATTTTTGAAGTGTATCTGACATTTATGTGTGTTGTTTACTGTCGTCTAGCGATACGGTTTCGAATGTGTTGTTATGGTGACTTGATACAATGCAATTACCGCTGTAAGTTTTCGATACAATGCAATTACCGCTGTAAGTTATCGATAATTGCATTGCTCTTATGGGACATTCTATATATGAGGGAAATATTCAGTTGAACAAAAATTTGCATAGTTTCCTGTACGATTCACACTAACGATGGGTTCACAAAACCGCGACACTCTACAGTAGCTTCCTTTATTCTGCTTGAGGAAGCTATTGTATAGCGAAACAGGTGTCGCGGTTTTGTAATCTTATTGTTAGTGAGAATCGTACAAGAAACTGTGATATTTTATATAAAATATGGATTTTCATCGAGTATGGAGTATGGGCCAGTTCAATTCAATTAATATTAGTTTGGTGTCAGGGTCATTGAGCTATAATAAAAGTCTCACTTTTTAACACCGAAGGTTCTAATTTTACCGTTTATTTGACAGACGAAGTTGTCTGCAATAGAACTCTTTATTAGGACTCAGGGTTAGTGGTTTGGAGACAAAAATCAAGTTCAGTTGTTATACGGTTGGGAGAAACACAATGGTTTTTATAATCGCTCGCCTAGAACTAATAAATGCGTACCTAGTACCAAGAAATGAAATTATTTAAGGAACCTACCTAATAAATTGTTGTTGTTCGTTCCGTTAACCAGCTGACGAACGTCAACCCTCAGAAGTCGAAAACTTGTGCGAGCAATGGATCAACGAGGCCTTACCTTTTAACGTGCGATTACCCAGCACGGTGGCCCGGCGAGGAAAATGCAGGCACAATCGTGAATAATTAATCTCAGCTTTAAGAAACACCCAGATTTCAAATCAGAAGCATTAATGAGTCTGACGGCGTTGTGAATCAGAAATTGCTTGCTTTCTCAACACGACAAGGTGCCAGGATTTATCGGCACGCGCTAACGTAAAAACTCTTCAAAAAGGTATTTCATATTTTCATATCGCCATCGAGTGATCGAAGCTGGAACGACCACGACGGAGATTTGGGGTAGGCAACTGAACCGCCAGGTTCTCGCCATGCGGGTTGCCTTACAAAATGTTCGCGCCGACTTTCCTATCACGACCGAAGTGTTGGGAAGGATTAATATAAAAGAATGAAAAGGAAGCAGTGGCGGATTTAAGGAAAAAGGCCCAGTCGGCAAAATTTCTTCAGGCCTTCCCCCTCCTAGGAAATTATGTTGTGTCAGGTGTTCCATGGAAAGTGAAAGAAATATGTTTCAGGAATTTAATGAATATAAATTTTTTTTCATTTATTCATCGAGCATGATTCGACAAACTTTGAGAAAATCGTAGACGTTTTAAATAACTGATTGAATACAAAAGTTATTTTATTTTATATTTAATTTACGATAGTTATCAGGCAATTATTCTGATAACAGGTGGCCCCTGATTGAAAATTGAACTTGTGCTGTTCACAAGGGACTCACCAAAACATTTTTTCAACAAAAAATAACAAAAAGAAATCGAAGGTGTATTTTTCAGCAAGAGGGGCCCTGAAAGCCTTTCGTCGGGGGGAAGGGGAGGGCAGTCGGCAAGCGCGCTTTTGCCGACCTGTTAAATCCGCCACTGAAATTAAAATATCATAATGCATTATTCTGATAACAGGTGGCCCCTGATTGAAAATTGAACTTGTGCTGTTCACAAGGGACTCACCAAAACATTTTTTCAACAAAAAATAACAAAAAGAAATCGAAGGTGTATATTTTTCAGCAAGAGGGGCCCTGAAAGCCTTTCGTCGGGGGGGGGGGCAGTCGGCAAGCGCGCTTTTGCCGACCTGTTAAATCCGCCACTGAAATTAAGATATCATAATGCATTTCGAATGTTGAAATATTGATCACATATTACTGACTCTTCCGTAGAGGCATAATAGTTAAAGGTACATTGGACTCTCGTTTTTCGAGCATATATTTTTGTCCGCTTGTGTAGTTTTTTTATATTTCATTTTTCACCTAGAATACCTTGCTGGTCTTATTTTATTTTTGTGCAAATACCTTTTTCTTGATTTAACTGACCAAATCAATGATCGATTTCAGAGTCATGAAATGTTTCAATGAATATTTTTTTCGTCTTATATTTTCTAATCTATGTATTTTTTTTACTTATTGCTAATATAGTGTTTAAAATTATTAGCGTATTTTATTTCCAACAACTCGCCCCATTTTCAGAATACTTGAGGAGGCAGAAAAACAACCTAATATTATCACTAAAGCCTTTTCCTAGTGCAAAGGGCCGATATTTCATGCCCCTCTCGGCAATTGCCTTACACCCCGTTTCGACGATGCAATTTTGTCGCTGCAACTTCTCGCGGCGACTCGTCGCTGCGAGATATGTCGTCTAGCTGTCAGTTTGCATTGCCAATATTAGAAAATAGCACTGAATGTTACCAAGATAAACGTCTACATTATCACAACTGATATATAATTTCATTCATTTCTAATAATTGATATTGTGATTAAATAATAATAATAATAATAATAATAAATCGTCTTTATTTTCTTCGGTACAAAGTAGGCGAAGTTTAGCTTAGGCTACTCTTACACTTAACCTAAATTGTACTAGTGATAGACAAAGTATAGGTAAATAATAAAGACATTCATGCAGTAAAGCGAGAAAAAGAAAAAATAAAACATTACCATCACTAATCACTGGTACTTCATCAAACATATAACTATGTGTAACTAACTGATTTACTAGTTTAGGAATTCACAAAATTTACAAAATTTGTCTTTCAAAAAATTCTTTAATTTCATATTCTAGTTTAGGAATTCACAAAAATTTGGCTTTCAAGAATTTCTTAATTTCATATTCAGATGAATGAATGTGATTGGAAAGAAAAGAGTTGTAAAGTTTAACGGCTTGATAGGTGAAGGATTTCTGAAACATGGCGGAACAATGACGAGGAACATTAAAGGGATGTTTATTTCTCACATTCAATGAATGAACAGATGACCTAGGTGTTAATTTACGATAGAGAGCCAAAGGAATTTTGTTCTTTAATATTTTATATAAGAAGAAACAAAAGTTGTACTTAGTGCGATTAGCCATTGTGAGCCACTTCAGTTCCTTTATTTTATTGGATACATGGTCGTATTTTCTAAGTGAAAAAACGAATCGACAACAAAAGTTCTGTACTTTCTGAATACGATTCTGGTCAAATTTAGTGAGTAAATCACCATAGACAATATCACCGTAATTGAACCTGGAAAGGACAAGTGTTTCGCAAAGTAACTTCCGTATGGATTGATTGAGGTAGTGCCTATGTGGATAGATCATTTTCAAAGAACCAAAGGATTTTTTTAGCAGGCCATTAATATGTGAAGTGAACTTAAGATCTGAATCAAATATAATACCTAGATTTTTCGTAGAGTCCACAATAGGTAATGGGGTGCCATCGATTTCAATAGATATATCCTGTGAAAGACTCTTTCTCAAATTTTTATTACCAAATAGGATGAAGTGGCATTTGCTTTTGTTAAGTTTCAAGTTATGTCTGTCAGCTAAGTCACTTATTATTCTGAGGTCACTGTTGATGTTTTTCTGAACAGATTCAAGATTTTCCACGTCGAGGTTTAAATAAATCTGGGTATCATCCGCGTATGCTTGAACTTTGCAATATTTAATTGAGGTTAGAATATCACTCGTGTATATAATGAAGAGTAGCGGCCCTAAAATAGACCCCTGGGGTACGCCGGATGTTACAGTTTGTGAGGTAGACATAACATTGTTGACAGAGACTTTTTGAGTGCGACTCGAGAGGTAGGAGTTGATGAAGAATATGGTATCATCAGAAAAGCCTAAGTATCTTAGTTTATAACAGAGTAATGTGTGATTTATCGTATCGAAAGCCTTTGAGAAGTCGAGTGTAATTAATGCTGTTAAATCCTTACAATCAGTGTTCCTGACGATATCGTCAGTAACTTGTACTAACGCTGATGTTGTATTGTAACCAGCCCGGAATCCAACTTGGCAATTTGGAACAATGTTGTTTTCGTTGATATACAACGTTAATTGCTGATGAACGGCTTTTTCTAGAATCTTCGACATTGCTGGCAGAATGCTAATCGGTCTTAGATCTGAAAATTCTTGAGGATTCTTTATTTTACCGAGAGGTTTGATTACAGCCACTTTCCATAAGTTGGGAAAGTAGTTTTTTTCTATACAACAGTTCAATACGTGTGTGAGATAAATATCAAATGTAGGACTACAATATTTCAACATGCTAGCGGTTATTCCATCGAAACCAATAGCATTTGATTTAATACTCGATAAAAGTTTTCTGACTTCCGTAACAGAGATAAAACGTATTTTGAAGGGAGAATCATAATTTCTGAGTTCCGGAAACTTTTCAGTATTATAAAATTTCAAAAGATCATTGTCAACTTCTTGGTCGATGAAAACAGAACTGAAATAATTGTTGATTTGTTCAGGTGCCTGCAGATTGATTGGCAGATCAGAATTGTTTTTATTTGGGTTGATTTTTCTTAAGGCACTCCATAAATGTTTTGAGTCGCGAGAGTGAAAAATACAATTATAGTAAGCCTTCTTTTCTCTTCTGATTGAAGATAGTGTGAAGTTACGTAACTCTTTGTACCTAGACCAGTCAACAGGTGATTTCGTTCTTTTGAATTTAGCTAAAGCTGCATCTCTCTCTTTCATCATCATTTTGATCGGAAAAGTCAACCACGGTGCGGGTTTTTTTGTCATGCGAGCTGTTTTTAGAGGTGCATGTTCATCAAATAATGATAAGATCAAACTTGAAAAATAATTGATTTTTTCATCAATGTCATCTATGTCGAAGATATCATGAAAAGGTGTGTTCAGTAAGTCAGCTTGAAAAAGGGCATTATTGAATAGTTTGAAATCTCTATAATAATGTATTTTACTTTTTGCTACAACGGATTCAATATGAAGCTCGCAATAAACCAGGCAGTGATCCGCAACAATACTGGCGTCTAAGACCCCGCATTTATTCACATATTCCGAGTTGCTAATAAAAATAGGATCTAACAGGGTCATAGAACCTTATTACTCAACTTGATTCCTCAAGTCTCGAAAAATAATTGAAATGATCAAAATCAATATTCTTCACAATGATGCCACCACATATTTGTGGTATGCGGCAACAAATTCACCATAGAAATAACTAAGTCGCTGCAACTTATCGCACCAAAAAAGATTCATGCAACTCGAAAAACTTGCATGAACACATGCAATTTTCTGGAGTTGCAGCGACAAACTTGCATCGTCGAAACAGGCTATTAACATCCACAATTTGACGTGGAGAAATCTACGTCTGGTGACAGCATCTGCCATTAATGAAAATGATAGCCTTTTACCACTATTACATCTAGTGCCGTGGGGAGAAATTGTAATTTGTTTTGACTTGTTCTTGTGGAGACGAGGATCATGTAAAGCGAAGGAAAAAATGTTAGGAAGGTCATACAGAATAACAATAATAGCTCTTGCAGCCATTACATATGGTGATCTAGCGTTGGGATTATTTTTGCTAAAGCGCGAACTAGTTGAGAAGTGATAAAGTAAATAATGATGCCAAAATAATATCAAAATGATACCTTTTCAGCAATTACCACACTGGTAACAGAGCGGTGGGATTGTAACCTGTAAAGTTGTCTATTATGGAAACATAAACTGATACATATAGGTTGAAATAGAAGTACAGTGTTTGAAAGCAAATATCGTTGAATTCTTGTAGGTACCTAGCACAGCAAGAAAATTAAAACACAACAATTGCAGTACCCTACCCGTTCGTTACAAGTGGTGAAGGGCTCGAGAGCTTCCGTCGCCCCTCACAGCCACTGTCCAGACTCAAACAGTGTGTTGTCCGATGAATACCTGGGCAGTGTGAGAGCAAGGCTTCTTTTTCTTTCTTGAAGTCACAAAAAGTCAATATAGAGAAGAGGCGGTGCAAGCCCTTTATTGTATTGCCTCGGGGAATCAATCAATCAATCAATCAATCATATATTTCATTCAGAGACCCTATTGGGTATAGAACATGTCAATCACAATGAACAAGTTCTTATCCTAAAACAACAAATAGTTTTACAATCCATATGCACAATCACAAATATATTAAAACATACACTAATTCACTATTGTTTCATATTAAAATACTCAGTAAGATCGTAAAACAAATTAATTTGTAAATATTTTTTCATGGCGCTTCGGAATTTGGATAGTGTGGTCTCATTTCTAATATTTTCTGGCAACTTATTGTAAGCCTTTATACCCATGGAAAGTGGTCCCTTTGACGCTAGATCAAGATTGTCAAGTCTGGGATAGATATTGCTGCTAGCTCTAGTTTGATATGGGTGTACATCATTATATCTCGGAAGTGTATTTTTTGTTCTGTAGATGTTCGTCGAAGTTCGTTCCAATGAGAACGATTATTCTCGTACTCCTTGATTCTGCTAATAGCCTAAGAGCCAGCGATCGCCAGACTTACGTTATTTTATAAAAGCTGAAAGTTCATCTGCGCGTGTCCCCAACAAAGGTGAAAACAATCAGAGACTGTGGAGTTTAGATCTTGGTTGCTTGGCCAGGAAACAGACAGCAAAGATTTTTATCCAAGTCATGTGTTTTCTTATATATTTCTTACGGATGTCGTAGCTTCAAGCGCACATTTTCTTGATTACTTATACATAACGTCAAAAGATGGCAAGCAATTCAGCAACAGATGTGAAATAATTTCATCAATATCTTAGATCATTCATATTTTTATAAGTACTTTCAGGATTGAACTATTATTTTCCGTATAAACTTCTATTGTTAACACTCCTGTGAAGCTTCATCATCTTTCTGCCAATATTTCAGTCAAACCATTTTATCAAACTGACAAATAGATATCTGCACCTACTTTACCCTTCAGAAAAGATAAATTTCTCTTACATTGAAAAGTAAACAGAAATATCGACATAATAGGCAAGATGGCGTCACATAAACCCTTCAAATACTGTCAAACGTAAGTATAATTATGATTTAATGAAGTTGAGGGGTGTCTGGCAGGGGGTTGGAACCAGAGTAAGTGTCTGGCAATGGATGATGTGATTTCTAATATCATTCCGAAGAAGATATGAGAAAGCTGATCTTTATACTTTGACGAAAGTGAGGTACTATATTATACGCCTTTGCTACCTGGTATCTGAAGAAGTAACTATCATCCAAACTTCATAGTCGCTGATCGTTCTCACCTGTGTTAGGGGAATACGCAGAGAAACTTTCAGCTTTTATAAAATAACGAAGGTCTGGCGGACGCGGGCTCTTGCTCTATAATAGGTCTCTGATTCGTCCGTCGTGCGGGCAAATTATTTATTTTAGGCGCAACTTGGACGCCGGGAGTAATTTACTTGTAATCTTTGACTAAAAATTATTTTAAGATTTTTAAAATAATACCATATTTGGTGGTTGTTAACATGGGCAGTTCCTTATACTGCAATGTAATTCTGTCGACTGACGTTACCGTGATACTTTCCGTAGTTTATTTTTCGTGATAAAGTTGAATTGATATATGATGAAGTTTGACTAATCTGAAGAAGCTTAGTTTGATTCGTCTCCTTTTCAGTCTTGCTTTCCACTTGCCTTTTCGTTAATGCATTTGCTTTGTGAAATTTAATTTGTGTGTTGTTCCAGTGCTTTTTACTTGAACTCGTAATTATGAGTTCTGTGGTCTGTGCTAGCACTGCGGGCTGCAAACGCTAACACTTTACCACGGTAGTGTCTACTGTGACTTTAGCTTTATTTATGAAGTATGAAAATACACGAGTTCCCTCCCACAGAACCGCACCTGTGTTTTGTGTTTCCTCCTCAACCCAAAAGAAGTAGAGCTATTTCACTAATGCGCAAGAAGACGAAGTTTTGCAATTTTTGATTGTTTGGTTAAAGTTAAAAGTCTAGTGTTTGGTCAAGTTTGGTGTGGTGTTTACGTGCTACTTGCGGTGCTCTGGCTCTTATCAATCATTTCGATTAGATATGGTGAACAGCATTAGTGGGGTGAGTCAAAGTTCAATGTGAACATTTACAGCTGATGAATAGTAAGTCTCGTTAAATGAGTTTCGACTGAATCACCTGATCAGACTCATGAATTATTGAGCAGATATTGTGTTACATAATGGAAAACATTGATATTATTCAGGTAGGTATTCTAGTGACATTCATACAAATGTTGGAAATAATGGTATAGGTTAGTAGGTAGTACGTAATACAGTGTGATCTGGATTTTTGAAACACAAAGTTGCCAAATGAAGTTCATAATCAATTTACCTTTAAGTAACATAAGCGAGAACATAAGGCTCTTTCTCTTCCAAGTAGATATAAATTTTACACCAGATTTATACAGCATTTTTAAATTATAAGATATGAATAATGAGCTCTAATTAATAAGCCATAGAAGTTACCTGAAACTGCTGTATGAATCCAAAGGTAAAAATTGCCCCTTTGTTTTAGTAATTGAGAGTTGCATCCTGTAGGAATTCTAATTAAATGTTCTGAGTCTCTTGCCAAAAAAAATAAGCTATTCTATAATTAATATGAATGTGTATTTGTGATCTAACAATAGTTCAAAATCGAGGCATTGGTTGTTGCAGATTACACTTCAAGAATTGGTGTAAGATGGAAAAAAATACTAAACTACCCTCAGTTCTGGTAAATATCTATAAAAATTGAACTTCAATAAATTTTATTGTCATTGATCTGTGAAATACTAATCGAAATATGCACACATGTTAATATGTGCCTCATGACCATTTCCCATACAATCTACAATTATGAACTGGGTCAAAATCTATCTATAAATCTCTTGAGAAATGTTGGGGCAAAACACTGCTCGCTTCTTGGAGCTTACTCCCAAAATTTCTAATATTTTTTTTGTTCCAGGTATTGCCAATCGCTCTAGGTCTTGGTATTATCATAACTTCGATAATATATCGGTTGTATGCTTCTAAATCCAGTTCAAAATCCAAAGGTAAAGAATCATTTAATGTTTTTTATGTTCTTCAAAAATTGCATTGAACCAGTAAATCACTAAGAGAATGCATATCTTAATGGAAAAAATTCAAATACTTTCAAATAAATAATTATAATACAATTCTTCAATTGAATACTTATGCTTGTCTTTTCATGCCAGCTAAAGCAAAAAAAATTTTACTTGAGGACCCGCAGAAGAAATATAAGCTTCCTTTGATTGAAAAAACAATAATCAGTCATGACACAAGAAACTACAGATTTGCTCTGCCTGAGAAAGATATGGTTCTTGGTAAGGTTCTATTTTGAGATATTCTTGGATAGGAGTAATTCTGGTATATTTTATAGGACTACCGATAGGTCAACATATCCATCTATCTGCAATGATTGGTGATGATTTGGTTATAAGATCGTACACTCCGGTGTCATCTGACGATGATTATGGATATATTGATTTGGTGATCAAGGTATGTATAATTTAGTAGCTAGCGTTTGTGTGAGAAGTAGATGATTGAAAGGAGCAAGTAATGACAATTATTTCACAGTTCAGTCTGGGTCCGAATTATTTCAATATTCATTTGACCATTTGAGCTAACAAAGCTATTGGCTATTGAACATGTAACTTAACACCAATGAGAAGGTAAGTTGTAAATATGTGAAACATAATTAAGGAGGAGTTGGAATTTCACAAGGTGAAGTGCAACAGTTGAATTGACAAAAACATCATTAATTCCACACTACGCAATGAGAGGGGTAAATTTTTAATAAATGTGTTTTTGGAAAGCCTCAAAGAAGTGTTTGGTACATAAAAATCATATTTTGCAGATCGTTCTTATGAATGAAAACTAGTAATTTAGGTGTAGCATCTTCAGAAAAATATTGTAAAACTGGTTGGAAATCATTTTTCTGTGGTGGATGGATTTTTTCTCCTTAGTTTTTTTGTGTTCTCAACTTACCACAATCTGCAAAAATAAGAATCAATATTGGAATCTATACAAGTGTAGAAGGGCAGATTTTTAATCTACCCTGAAAAGTAGCTGCAATAATACAGTTCCTTCTGAATGGAACACGTTGAATTAGTCAGCAACTTCTCGAATATCTCAGATTTGCCTATCAAAAAAATACGAGAACAAATGATTATCAAATTCTTATCGTTGTTGCGGATGACACGCAAAATCGTGAAGCGTTCCACATTTTTAAAAATGATAAGTATTTGATAATCATTAGTTCTCGTATTTTTTTGATAGGCAAATCTGAGATATTCGAGAAGTTGCTAACTAATAGGACTTGTTCCACTCAGAAGGAAGTGTAATTCAATTAACGCAGCAACTTTTCATGGTAGACTAAAAATCTGCCTTTCTACACTTGCATAGTTTCCAATATTAATTCTCAACTTTTCAGATTGTGGTAAGTTAAGAAACCAAAAAAACTAGGAAGAAAGAATTGTAAGACTGAAATTCCACAGAACTTTCGAATTGAATCAATTTCAAGTACTTACTTTTTGAAATAAAAGAAAAAGGAAAACGATACCCTCCATTCAATCAACAATTGTTTTCTTCCGCATTCATAACTCCTGGAAACATCACTACTTGATTGAAAAGAACTGGCCTATATTTGATGAAAATACCCATCGAAAGTAGTTATACAAATTTACTGTACGATTTGCACTATGGCAAAGTTCACAAAACCGTGTATAGCGAAAAACATTGCGGTTTTGTAAATCTGGTTAAAATGATGATCTTATTAAATACTGTATGAATATTTTCATCATTAGTTGAAATTGTACAGGGGTTTTTTATCGTGGGAGCTAGTTCAAGTTTTTATTTAAGAATGAGAACTCAGCATTAGAGAGATAGTATCAACTAAAGCCTGAGATTGTTTGTCATATTGTAACAATGCTGAATACTTTTGTTTAATGCAAGTATATTAATTTCAGCTCTGATAGAAAAGGGCTTATCAAGTGTGAAATCCAAAATATAATGAAATATGAGAAAACAAATTTAAAGAACTATCAATCTTGATCGGTAATGTGCAGATATATATGTATATATATATATATATATATATATATATATATATATATATATATATATATATATATAGGGTGTTTCCACACTACGGTATATATATAACAAACGATTTCTATAAATTTTTTATGATAACAATGAACTGGCATTTTGATGATATTCAAAATGTAGAAACATTGAATATTTCAGGTTTACTTCAAGAATGTTCACCCCAAATTCCCAGAAGGCGGCAAAATGTCGCAATATATAGATTCTTTGAAAATCGGAGAGACCATCGACGTTCGTGGTCCTTCGGGCCGGATCCAATACCTAGGCCACGGAAAATTCACTATTAAAAAACTACGAAAAGATCCCCCGTCCGAAATTAACGTCAAACAGGTTGGTTTAATAGCTGGAGGTGTTGGTATAACCCCCATTCTACAGCTGGTTAGGCATATCACTAAAGACCCTACCGATAAGACCAAATGTGCATTGATCTTCGCCAATCAATCGGAAGATGATATTTTGGTGAGGAAGGAGTTGGAAGAAGTAGCTGAGAAATTCCCAGACCAGTTTAAAATATGGTACACTTTGGATAGAGCTGGAGAAGGTAATTGAAAGTAAGCACTAATAAATATTGACAATATTTTGAAATCTTAACGTTTTTCAGGATGGAAGTACAGTACCGGGTTCATCGATGAGAGCATGTTGAGAACTCACATGTTTAGACCGTCGCAAGAAACTTTAATTCTCATGTGCGGACCTCCACCTATGATAAATTTTGCGTGTTTGCCAAATTTGGAAAAGATCGGTCACAGTAAAGACTTGTGCATAGCATACTGAACCTGTGGACTAGGATTTATGAATAGACTTTGTTGGCATTTGAAGACTTACAGCCTGTTTCGACAATGCAATTTATCGAGTTGCATGAATCTTTTTTGGTGTGATAAGTTGCAGCCGCTTAGTGATCTGTGTGGTGAATTTGTTGCCGCAACCTAGAAATACGTGGTGGCACCATTACGAAGAATGGTAATTTTGAATAATTTAATTATTTTTTGACATGGAAGAATTCAAGTAAAGTTGAATTTATCGCAATTACAATTATTATAAATGAATAAAATCATATATCAGTTGTTGAAATGTAGGTGTTTATCTTGGTAACATTCAGTCTTATTTTTTATATTGGCAAATGCAAACTGACATATAGATGACATTTCTCGCAGCGATAAGTTGCCGCGAGAAATCGCAGTGACAAATTGCATCGTCGAAACAGGCTGTTATTATTATGTGGGCTTATTTATTGTAATTAGGCCCAATTGTTCAATGCAAGATATCCGTCAGATTAAACTAAACATCAGTTTTTATCCTTGTCACTGCCAAACATTATCCACGCACACCTTCTCTTTTATTCCATCTATCTGACAGATAACTCATTTATCCTTTGCATCAAATTTTAATAATTCCTCTATACTTGTACATTGGAATTTTCAAATGATATTATTGACAAATTAATGAAACCATTGGACCTACCTTGGAAAGAATGATTACAATGTTAAAACATTTTTGACAATACAAAAAATATATATTGTATTCACACAACAAAATATCAGCGAATGCAGAATATCTTACAATTTTTTTTCCATTTCAAGAGGAAAGTGAAACTGATCTTAGTCTAGAAAGAATAGTACACTGATTTTCTCAGGGATAACTTTCAACATTATGAAAGTGTATCTGGAAATATGGCCATATTGCATTTGATTCTTCACTTTGTGAACTATATGTTTGGAATTCGATTTGATATTGTGGTTTGTGACATGTGTGAAACTTTCTATTTAGCTAAGAGAATTGTTTTAAGATAATTTGTTTTAATTTTGACCTCTTTTGTACCCATCGAAGGGGTACATGAAGCTAATAAAGATTTATTTTCCACTTCAGTTTTTATTTGAGTAAAAAATGGTCCGAATCAATTTATTGTGTGAGCACTGGAACATAGTTGTTGCTGATCCAAAGACCAAGCTTTTATTGTAAAATTGTTGCAATAGCATACTGTAGTCAAGAACACCAAATGTGTATGATGGGAATATGTAGTGAATTTTAGGGATAAAATCACCGAGCATCTTGAATAAAAAAGTTGATTAAAAGTTGAAATAAAGCTCAATAAACGTAAATTGATAAAGGTGCAGAAATGAAAAAAATTCTCATCACTTTTGGTTTAGTGGGAAGTGAACTCGAGACAAGAATTTCGAATTCAATCTTGTAAATATATTTTTCTAGACAATTCGATAGAATATGGCATTCTTTTGTCAACAATATAACAAAGAAGTGGTCATTTTCATTCCAAATGGCAGTACCAGAGACTTTTTTCCAGAAATCAATATGCTGGCATATGGACATCAATCATCCTTGAAACATTAATCAATATGACATAGTAAGAAACACAATTTTGTTTAATTTTTGAGAAAAACTCCAAAATTTTCACCTACATTATAGTTTATTCGGAAAATCCATTTCCCGAAAATCCTAATATGAAGTGGTATTTTTAAACATTTTACTGCCTCGGTGCTATATAGTTATTCAAATCCAAGGAATATCACAGATTTGAAATTCAGTGCTGTATAGTAAATCGAATCCAAGCAGTATCACAGATTTGAAATTCATCAGTTTTTGGAACAGAAAAATGAAACGCATAGTATATGCAACATTTTTAATATAAGAGAAGGTGGAGTTTGAAATTCAAAAAATTCTACTTCCCATTGAAGTCTTCCTGAAAATGACATAAAAAATGAAAATTTTAGCTGGATGTGAAAACTTCAATTTTTGAAATATCGGTAGAAAGTTGAGCAAATATTTTTTCTTTCCGTCAAGTTGTACGACAATAGTTTCCTAAATGACGTCATATTGAATTTCGAAAAATTAGCTTCCAGATCGTCATTTTGAATAGGAAATGTCACTTGCTTTATATCATTGGAAACAGTATTCCATAATCTTTCGAATAAGCAAGACCTGTATGTAGGGTTTCATTCAAAATTATCGTTTTGTATCTACTTCCGACAAACCGGGGGTATATAATTGTTTTTATTGTTGAAAACTTCAGCCCTCTTGAACTTTACGTTTATACGATTTAGTCACAAGTAAGATGTCTAGAAGGATGGTGTACTGAGTTATACCTAGGCATGTTTGGGGTACACTTGGCGACACATACCTACTATGATAATAAGCATCATGGCTTTTCGACATCAAATCAGTTCAGATGGCGTTTGCAACGAAAAGAATTACAAATTCCCTAGGAAATGTATAAACGGCCGACCTGACGGCTGACTATACTTTTACTTTTGGACGCTGACTGATCAACAACCTATATTATTTGTTTAGAATACTGGCCAAATTCCTGATAATTGTGTTCCTTTCATTCGATTTTGTTTTTTATGAGTATGACATTAGATTTTGCTCATTTTGTTGACTGCTCGAATCAAAGAATATAGTTTGTCGATCAATCGGTTGACTATGCACTTCCAATTAGCGTCAACTAGCTATGAAATTGAGAAACACACCACGATACGTAAAAATGACACTAATGACAGAAAAGTGTCGCCATAAAATTCTAAACAATAATAATATCACATCGGTTCCAGCACCATCTTTCTAGACATCTTAGTCACCAGGAATTATTCATAGAAATAATATTGGTGGAGTGAATAAAAGTGAGCATGAGTTCAAACTATAGATCCGTCTTTCTCATACTTCATCAACCCGTATAGGTTCGTCCCAAAGAAATTGAGCAAATGCTCGCACTCGATCTTTATTCACTCTACCCCGTAAGTATTATTACACAATCTGGAGACATAGCAAATCAAAACAAATATGGCGGCTTTTGGCACACATTGGATTTTCTCATAAGCGACCATGGTGATCATACTTTCGTTTTGTTATTTCCTGTGCATATTTGAGTGTTTCAATTAATTGTGGATTAATATTGCTTTTTAAATGCAATGTCGTTTGCTATGTACAGAACGGTTGAGGCTATCACTACTTTGGTTCGGGTTTGAAGGCCGTCGTTATTTGGAATTTTTTCCCTGACGTTTCGCTGGCGCGAATGGCTATTAGGCATTCCAGATACTTGTCAAAAATGTCAAATAAACCGAAATGAACCAATCGGCGGCATCTGCCCCCCAGGAACTTTCGTTTGTTTTCTTTTTTATAAGTTTGTGATTGGTTAAAACTGGTATTTGCCCCCCAGACATAACCTGATCTGGAATGCCTAATAGCTTCTTCAGTGGCTCATACATCTTGAGTTAGACTCCGATGACTGGGTATTACGTAAGGTATCTAGAAGGATGGAGTACTGACTTATACCTGGGCATGTTTGGCCTGTTTGGGGTATACTTGGCGACACATGCCTACTATGTACTATGATAATAAGATAAGCATCATGGCTTCTCGACATCAAATCAGTTCAGATGGCGTTTGCAACGAAAAGAGTTACAAATTTCCTAGGAAATGTATAAACGGCCGACCTGACGGCTGGCTATACTTTTACTATTTGTTTAGAATACTGGCCAAATTCCCCTTTAATTGTGTTCCTTTCATTCGATTTTGTTTTTTATGAGTATGACATTGGATTTTGCTCATTTTGTTGACTGCTCGAATCAAAGAATATAGTTTGTCGATCGATCGGTTGACTATGCACTTTCCAATTAGCGTCAACTAGCGATGAAATTGAGAAACACACCACGATACGTAAAAATGACACTAATGACAGAAAAGTGTCGCCATAAAATTCTGAACAATATCGCATCGGTCCCAGCACCATCCTTCTAGACATCTTAATCATCTTATACTCCAGTAAAGGAAGTAAAAACTGGCTGGACTAATTCGAGACCAATTGGAGATACTTGTAACTTGAATTTTGTTAAGAAAGGTGCCCAGTATCCGAGTAAACAACTTCCTTTACTGGGAAAAAGCGCGGGGGGTAGGGGGGGGGGTGGAATTATCATTTTTTAACATAAAAACGTTGATTGCAATTTTTCATAAAAATGCACCCCTTTCGAGTAATAGCTCAAGGAAATGTGTGATTTTTGCAAAAAAAATTAAAAGTTTTTAAAGTTTTTTTAAAATTACTGAAAATCTGTTAGTATTACAAAAAAATTATATATTACTTATTTGAAGTATTTTAGTTGAAAAATAAAGTGGTTTTTGCTTTATTTCTGTACGATTAATATTAAAGGAGATATGACATGGCAAAAATGGTTGCTTAACGAAAAATGAAGAAACCGGATCGTTCTGGCGTAAATATCTCGAAAACTATAACTTTTACGAAAAAAATGATTGCTATCATTTTGCAAGATGACAAAATCGAAAAAATGTTGAGACCAACTAGAACCGTTTAAAATAAGAAAAAAAAAGTTATGGGCAAAATAATTTTTTTTCTAAAATTTTTAATGCCAATTTTTTAGCGCCATATGGGCTAAGGTGCTTAGAAAAAAAAATCCTCTGGTGAAAAGTCAGAACACTTTGTCCTAAATATGTCCAGCCATTTTTGGCCCTATCGGGTAATTATTGTTTATGTTTTGGCCTGCTAAAGTTGGGTAAAATCGTTTATTTTTTAAAACATTTTCAGTTTTTGACCAGCAGCATGAACATTATTTAATTTAAACAGCCAAATTTTTCAGCATTCATTTCAGGATAGTTGTATTTCAATTTTTTGTTATGATTTTTTATCTGTAAGCAAATTTGTCCGTTTAAAATTGCCTATTTTATGTTTATAACGGTAAATGCTCTTTTTTGTCGGGCGAAATAAAAAAAAATTGGCCCATCCAATTCAAATGTTGCAAGTGACATGAAATTTCGACGATAACCTTAGCTTCATAATGGTTCCTGGTACATCGCGTTATCATTAGCCAGAAAAAAGTTATGGCCAAAAAACCTTTTTTTTTCCATCAATCACATACAATTTTTATAGTTAATCCATTGGGACCCTCTATTTATACGTTTTATGAACATTATTCGTGCAGTACTGTATGTTTAGATGATAAGCCAATTGAATTCTGCTGTCAAATTTCAAATCCCGACTATAAAAAAACAACCCTAAAAAAAGGTAGTTTTTACGGTTTACAGGGTGTTTCAGAAATTTCTGACATTAAATCTTAATCATTGACCCAAAAAAAACCCGATACCTATTTTCACGAAAATTCATTTAATAAAGCCCGAGATATTAAATATTTATTAATTTTTGGCCAAAAAAACAGTTTGGCCAAGTTTTACAGCGTTTTGGAGCTTTGCCCAGTAACCAAACTTGTTTACCCGGATACTTGACACCTTTTTTGACAAATTCCAAAAAATTTCAAGTTGATCTGAGTGGTCTCGAATTAGTCCTTCATTTTACTAAAAAATTTACTTCCTTTACTGGAGTATTAGTATTACGACTTCGTAAAGCGTATTCATGTGTATTCAGGTAGCCTGGAGTGATAATTACTTTTTCTGGATTAGGAAAATTTTCATTAATATTAATTGCTGGATTTGGAGAAGTATCATTAATTGTCGCACTACCTGCCGTCAGGTTATTTGTTATTTTTGAAATGGGTTTCCACCTTCGGTTGTTTACAGCTTCTTTTTTTCTGTTGAAATTGTCCGTGTTTCTGGATCTCTACTGCCTCCCGTATTAGTCGACTATGGTATCCCCGGTTGGGGGCAATTAGTTTCACGTTTCCAAACAGAATTCTGTGGTTTCTCTCACTGAGTGCGTGTTCCACCACAGCTAACTTTTCAGAATAGGACAAACTGACAAAGATCAAGTCAAATTAGAAGAGATAAATGCAAGACAACTTATCTAGTTTTATTCTATGATTATTCTATCAAATGACTTTGAAGGGGGGTGTGTTTATCAATTTGCAGAAAAGAAATATTAACTGAAACTTTTAGTCCATATCAACAGTTTGGTTTTTCATAAAAACAAGAACTTTGCTAGATTCAAAATATTCATGAGACTCTGAACTTCTATACACCTCCATCTGCACTTAGAAATAAAAGCTGTGACTTGAAGTTCAATACCAAACAATAACGATATTTGTAACAAGAGGGACACCATCAGTTGTATAATTCAGCTCAGAACTATTCAATGCCTAGGGATCTACATTATTGATTGATCTCAACATCATTCTTTACATGTAGCAATGATCAAAATGTACACAAAAAATTCAAATTTATTTTCAGGCATACCTTTCACCAACGTATCTGTTTTCAACATAAACGTCTTCAGGTGATCCCTCTTTATTTAAATAGCATTCTCCAACCTCCCTAACAGCCGATTGCACCGACTTTTTCTTATAAGACATTAACAAAGGGACTCTTTAAGACGAGGGTTCATTAATGGGTGTTCAATAATCTCTTAAAGTATGATGCAATATCTACAGTGCGTTAAATGACTTTAAATGGCCCATTAGCTTAATACTCCCATGAGGAAAAGTTGGTGCAATCGGCTGTATAATTCCGAAAATAATGAGAACTTTGATATTCATTACCAAAGGCTAGCAACACACTGATACTTGTATAGCAAATGCTAATTTCTTTTCCAACAATCGCCATTTTTTGTCACGTAATATGTATGGCATAATTATTGATTAAATCAAAAGTTTTTTATTGAACTCTTGCATGGGGAGTTCTATCAAAACTGGAAAGTCAACCACTTCGGATTGAACCAAAAGCAGCAGCTTATTTAATAGGAACGGAGGTCTTTAATTTATGAGAATGTGCCAGAGTATCCACAGATAAAGTCTCAAACCATTAAATCTCCAAGTTGCTAAGAGATGAGTGCCATCCCATCGGGTTATTTACCATCGTCACTACTTCACCACGCTAAAGAAGACAGAATAGAATCTTCTATAGGGTGCACCGAGTAGAAAAAGGTTTTTTAATATTAATGAATTCAATTCCAGGAGCTCAAGGATCGAATTTGGAAAACGTTTTTTTATCTTATATAATATCAAAGAAGAGTTCACACTTGTGGAAATTCAGCTCGAGTCCCAAATCCCTAGAATGAGAAATTATAGAAATGATAAGTACTCCAAAACTTCATCAGTGTCAACTAAACTTGTTTTTATGGTCATCAAGAGAGAGTTGAAGCAAGGAGATTGCTTTTCTGACTTCCACGCTCAGAAACTTGAGGATATTTTCAGAAAAGGATAAAAATGAAGAAAGGCGAAGGCATTGAAGTATAAACTGACACAGTTCTGGATATTGGTCTTATCAATTGAAGGAATTCTTTGAATATTTCTTCAGGAAATTTTCAATCGATTTTGCCATTATCTTCGTTCAACATGGGCAACAGATTCGCAGTCGCTCGATTCAAGTCAAATGTGGTCAAAACAAATTGCCCAGCTTCTCTTTCAGTGTTTGGGATGCTGCTTTGGCAACTAGTCTACGTTACAAGTAGTCCCACTGCAATTGACCTAATTCATTCATCCGTCAAGATCGAATAATGAAGCGCAATATATTACTCGCAAAACACCAAAATCAACAACACCAACAAACATAAAATCTATTGATGGAGATACCAATAATTTTGATCCAGCTGCGCCTGCGCTATAGCTAAACATGTCATGAATTTGTGATGGCCCCATTGAATCTGGACCTCCTGCTTAACTGTCGAAAAAAGAATTGACTGCGAAATGGACATAGTTTACAATTATAGCTAACAGATGAGATTCAGGGAATTATGTAGGATGATATTCGTGTATATAATTACGTTATGGTGTTCAGAATGAAGTTGTTGAAAAGATTCATATTTAAAATTTGGTAGTGTATCATCAGAACAAACAAATGCCCGAAATGCTTTGGAACACAATACTGCAGTTTGTAAAAAACAGCAGATTTTCCCAAGGTGACATATGTTGAATTCCAGCGGATTGTGATCTTGCGGCGTTGGGAATCCGCTTCTGTCAAGAATTGGGATTGGATTTTATGTCATCTTCTGGGGAATTATACATGTGGGAAGGTTGGCCTGATTTGTGATCAACTTTGGCATGGTGTATCTCAAAACCATTCGAATTCTTGAAATTGTTTGATAGATCTCACAGAAAGATGTTGACAGCAGTGACATACATTCCTGTCTTTCACTCCATAAATTTATCATATATATATATATATATATATATATATATATATATATATACTATGTTTTTATATACAATTTCATTACAGCTTTCAACAAACATTCTCACAAGCATTGTGAGTACTATAGTAATAATAACGTTTATTGTGCATAAATAAATAATTCCCATCACGAATTCAAAAATTGTTGTTAGTTATCTCGAAATCATGACCGACCTTGATTAATTCTCCTTGTTTTTTGTGGTTCAAATATCAACAGGCGAAATATGAGAAATATAATGTGATAACAGTACACTAAATAATTTCACGCCTTTGTTCTCAACAAATTCAGTGAGGACTACATCTTCCCTTTTCAAATGAAATTTCAATCATTCTAATTCTCGAATACTTACGTTCTGTATAATGATATACGATGAATCAACAATGTCTACCGTTCTGTTTCCATCAAGAAATCCAGCGCATGTCATCAGAAGTAGCACAGTTGAATCAGAGAAGAACCATATGAAATATCCTCCAAAAATAGTATTGAAGTATCCCGTACTTTTATGTAGGAGAGTACATATTCTTTTACTTTCTTGTAGTTTGGTTTTCAGATGTGCGGCTCCTATTGGTTGATAACGAATGACTTCGAGAATTTCCATCAAATAAACGTAACGCCTTTTGAAAAGTTTACCCATCTGATATACCGTGTAGGTGATGATAAGGCACTGACAGTCAATTATCAAACCACAAGCAGAAACCTTACCTATGATTGAAAAAGACGATTTTGGCGTGCAATAGTCATATGTAACCAATAATAAGATGAATATATATCCGAGGATCAAAGTTAGGATGTGATAGCTCAAACCGATATTCCTAAAGGTTACTCTCCGTCTCAGGAGTTGATCAATACGAGCTATATTCTCAAACAGCTTCATCCAGTTCGATTCATACATCACAGAAGTGTATAGTCCAAGGAGTGGTAGAAGTACCCTCAAGACAAAATATCCACTCATGACTACCTCGTACGTTTGCGTTGATCTAGGAAATTTGACAACATTTCCTCCTCTGTAGCTCGACACATTACATGCACATGCAATAAGATGGAAAACAAGAATGTAAGATCCGAAAAGCCACTTTGATCTCGATTTTTCATACGACAACGGAACCAAACCGAAAATGTGTCCCATTTTAATATAAATTGAGAGAAGGATGCCTTCATTATTGTTGTTGAATATCGAACTCATTTTGTTGGACGTTCCACAAGAACTGAACAGACAACACTGCAGGCACTCGATGAAATTGTTATCGATTCATTCAACATATGAAGGGTTTAGATAAATGATCGAATACTTAATTATATGATTGGACATCGCTTATTGGACACAACCGAAATGGGGTTGAGCACATGCAGTAGGTACTTCGGCTAGAATTTCGTCACACCGTGAATTTCAACCGATAATCAATTCTTATACAGTGTGTTGCACTCAATATACCGATACCGATATAAGTTATTTGAAAAATATCTGATTTTAAAAATGACTAAAATACAGGAGTGTCTTCATCTTGAGAGCAACACACTGTACATCGTGGAACGTTGAGTTCGGGTTGAACCGCGTCTTGAGTGTTGTGTTCGATGTTTCGGCTTCAATTTTGGGGTCAGAGCGTCCAGAGAAACTTAAATCGGCGTTTTTTTATATGCAGATCCCCACGGAAGGGAAGCCCTGTAATGTCCAAAGAACACCGCGTGAATCAAGGGACAGGGGATGGGCATTAACATTCAATTTGAGTTGTTCTCTGAAAAAAGATCCCTAAGCAAAAGGGGATCGACTGGTCTCCAGGCTCACAACAAAGGGGTAGGAATTGTGTACTCGTCGGGTCATCTGTGTAGATACTTCCAAGGGTGGAACGATTGATGACAATTCAGAAGAGCATCGATCGTGAAAATATCTAGAGAAGAGAGATAAGTCTCCAACCCTTCTACGATGCTCGAACGAAATGAGACAGTCCGTGAGCGGAGAATCACTAACAAGACCGTTTGCCTTTCTCTGAATAGAATCAAGAAGCTTCAATGAATGTTTTGATGCCAAGCTCCATTCCTGATGACTATATTCCAAGACAGGTCGTATCTGAGCCTTATAGATTATTAGAAGCTGACGAGAAGTGAAGTATTTCTTTGCACGAAATAGAAATCCAAGTTTCTGGGAAGCACCTTTAGCGATCGATCTCACGTATGATTTTCTCATGAGAGATTAATTATTACTGATCGTAATTCCTAGCATCAAGACACTTGACTTTATAGTAATAATTACTCTTGACATCTGAAAACTAGAAGATAATAGATCGGCTTTCTTAAAGAAAAGCATCAAACTCCACCATCGTTACTTCTATTGACGTGAATATTTCTCTGAGTTTTTGTTTCTTGTGGGGACTCTGGAAGAGAAACTAGAATGAATAGACTGTCGTCCGCAAAACTATGCACTGAACAAGATGTTTCCTACAGCAAATCCATTGCTCGCACAAGTTTCCAATTCTGAGGGTTGACATTCGTCAGCTGGTTAACGGAACGAAGAATATTAGAAAAAAATCAATGTATTGTGGTCATCTGTGAGTTTGATGGATCTATTGATAAGAGAGTTCAGTACGGAGCTCACCTGGGCTGGGTGGTGGTGGTGGGAGTTGGCATTGGAATATCTTTGGTGTGCGTGAGTTTTCGGTAGACATTATAAGTGAAATAGTTGTCGGATTTTGTGATATGGACATCTAAGAAAGGAATATCGTTGTTCGTCTCCATTTCCATAGAGAATTTTATATCGAGGTGAATATTGTTAAAGTGATTGAGGAAGGTGTGAATGCTTTCGGATCCATGAGGCCAGATAGCAAAGACATCATCCACTAACGCAGCGAAGACGTCGGCTCCAATGCAGATGTGTCAATGGCTCTAGACTCAAAATCTTCCATGTAGAGGTTTGCAAGGATTGGCGAAAGAGGAGAACCCATAGGGCGCCACCGTAATCCTCAATATACCACAGACTTACATTGATAAGCTAACAGTATTAATCAACTCTCCCGAATACTAAATGAGTGCAAGAAACCCTACAACCTATTTCGAAAAAAAGACAAAACTATCATCAACAACTCCAATATTCCAATTCACCAGAAGAGCATTCCGCCCGAAACATCGTGACACATCTTCCAACACCAGACGTATTCTCGATCATTGCAGCTTCTCCCTCATCAGGAAAACTAGACCCAATACTAGACGCAAATTGCATTTCACCAATTCGTCTCTTTATCAGTGCTTCAAGAAATTATCTCTTGAAAATATTCATCAAGTCATTTTGGACACTCTCTTTCGAATATCCTACGACAAAGCTGAATACATCAGCAACAAAAAGACCAGTACACAACAGAATAAACTAACAGCAATAATCAAGAACATAACACCTCTCCCACCAGCAGCAGATCCTCCAGTGTTAGTTCACAATTTCTCTGATATTCCCCTCAATGAAAATTCCCAAAGCTTTTTGTCCAATGCGACTGGCGGTCGGTGTTTAGCCCTTAGGTTTTCAATATTCTCCTCAGTACTCGATAATTACGGAAGTTACTTCCATGAAAAATGAGACAAATTTGCATTTTTCAGGGCTGACATTTTTTCAGGAAAAAGGTGTACCTATAGTAATTTGCGGGCCCCGATCACAAATCTGAAGGGATTTTCAGTCTATTTTACGCCCCAATATGATTTATCGTAATAATGGGTTGTTCCATCGCGACTGGCGGGCAGTGTATTCCACTTAGCCCAACACCATTCAGTCAATAAGTATTTTCAACATTTTCATCATACTTGCGAGTTTCATCGTTCGATCTTGATAATGACGGAAGTTACGGGGTGATTCCATAAAAAGTGAGACAAATTTGCATTTTTCAGGGCTGGCATTTTTTCAGGAAAAAGGTGTACCTATAGTTATTCGCGGGTCCCGATCACGAATCTGAAGGGATTTTCAGTCTATTTTGCGCCCCAGTATGATTTATCGTGATAATGGGATGTTCCAACGCGACTGGCAGGCACTGTATTTCACTTAGCCCAACACCATTCAGTCAATAAGTATTTTCAACATTTCCATCAATCTTGCGAGTTTCATCGTTCGATCTTGATAATGACGGAAGTTACGGGGTGATTTCATGAAAAGTGAAAGAAATTGGGATTTTTCAGGATTGAAATTCTGTCATGAAAAAGGTTCATCTGTAGTAATTTGGGGGTCCTGATCACAAATCCGAAGGAATTTTGAGTCTATTTTGCCTCCTAGTATGATTTACCGTAAAAATTGATTGTTCCATCGCGACTGGCAGGCAGTGTATATCACTTAAGCCAACACCATTTGCCTGTAAGTGTATTTTCAGTTTTTTCATCAATCTTGCGGGTTCCATCATTCTACCTTGATGATCACAGAAGTTACGGGGGCGCTTCCATGAAAACCACCATTCTGCAATGCATATCGCCAAAGATTGAAAATCTCCAGAAGACGTAATGATGTGGTCGATTCGGTTCTCTTTAAGAGACAGAGAACCGCTCTGGTTGACCGAAACTATATACGGAACATATATCTAGTTGTTATGGTCGCTGTTTTTATTCGTTGGTCCAGTTTTTTTGGAGCAGACTTTGATGTTTTATTTCTTTCCTATCCCCTTGATCCTTACAAAAAGCCCTTTCACGTAGGGAATGGAAAGAACTTGTTGTTCCGATATCTCTTTTGCTTTTCTTCGATTCGTGGGTGCTAATCTCTGGTCCACTAATTTCTTCCTTCCTTCTGTTATTCAGTTCCTTGTCGAGAATTTTTCTGATATTGCAGAAGAAAGACCGATCAATCAAAGTCTTGATACCCTGCTTCGTTTGTTTATGGTGGTTGATTTGGATGAGTTGGTTTCCTGTTATTCGATGTTACCCATATATTCCTGGTCTTCTTCATCGAGAAACAGCAGTTTTCTTTGGGTTTCTTTCACCACTAAGTTTCATAGTGGGTCTCACCCCGTTCAGGTATTCCAGAAAGGCTTCATGTTCTGCATCTCTGTGGTTCCATACTATGAACGTGTCGTATAGATATGTATAAATATTATCTCAACGAGCATTATTCATGGTCGCCCCCGAATGTAGAGCTTCACCTACTGAGTATACAATCTACTACAAATATCAATTTGTTGAGTATGCAATTGATAGCATTGTAACCCAGAGGCTACACAAATCGAATTTATTCTGTTTAAGTATTTAATTAGGTATATATATATATATTTATTCAGTTATCATTTTGAATAAAACAGAAGTGAAATTTCAGTTTTATTACCGTAACTGATCGAATGGTTGATAGCAGTTCTTTTATTTATGCAATCACTTTCTTGTGATGAATGAAAGTCATTTCTTAGAAAGATCTCTTTGAAAGAGTGGTTCCCCTGCTTCTGTTCAATGATAATCCATTTGATGATCTAGATTATTCACATGTCGAATTAAAGCACATCTTTCAGGATGAAGTCTACTATCACTCTTATGTGAAATAATTCTACCCTTCAGTAATCTTTTCGTTTGACCAATATATTTCTTATTGCAATCACGACAATGTATACTATAAACCAAATTAGAAAGTTAGAGAATAGGACAAAAGTAAAAAACAAAATTTCTCCAGGAAGCTATAGTATAGCGAAACACATGGTACGGTTTTTGCAAACTAAGAATTAATCATATGCTTTTATACTTATTTTCTACATTTCACTGTTTGTGCTGGAATATGCATACAAACTGGTCTGGGGAAGATTCCACACCTATATCTTTCCATATACTGAGAAATATAACGGAATTTGAAAAGATTCAAATCACAAATATTGACAAAAAGTAAATAAACAGAGAGTTTCACATAAGCTGCAAACAGCTTGTTCGTGAAGGTTTTACACACATTAGAAAAACTAACAATTTGTATGAATATAGTTACATAAAATCTTAAATAATTGGATCTATGTTCATATATTGATCAGTATAAATTTCATAATCGAGGAATGTTGCAACAAAGTGTACTACACATTCCTTTTTTTTTCGTATACACGTACATATATACACACACACATAAAAACATATATACATCATATTCCGTAGCAATTTGAATTTATCACAGATTAAAGAAAAAAATCATCCAAAAATATTGTATCACAATTGAATATCCATTTTCTAACTTTAGATTTGAAAAAAGGGTGGCTATTAATGCTCTTTATAGTTTCCGGTAGGGTTTCGTATAATCTTGGCCCTAGAAAGTTACAACATCGTTGTCCAATACTGTTTTCACATCTTGGTATGATTATTTTATGTTTTTTTTCCTTGTCTGGTAACTATGATCGACATGTTTAATCGGTATTTTGTTTTCATAAACATTCAGTAATAGACTGAAACGATGGAGTTGTCTTATATTTAAACATAAGCTTCTGCGAATAAATTTCTTGTCGAATATGTTTTTTCTCTATTGTACATAATTTTTAGTATCCATTTCTGAATAACATTGAGATTATCTAAGTAACAAATAGCAACACCTCCCCATAAGAGAGTTGGGACTGAACTAATGAATAATATGTTGTTTTCAGATCTTTTACATTCAGAATACTTTCAAGGTGCAAGAATCTAGGGAGTAGACCTCTAATTTTCGGAATAACATATTTTACATGTGAATCCCAACGTAAATGCCTATCAACTATAACTCCGACGTATTTAACTGATTCACATTCAGGTATGTGAATATCAGCGGTTACTTTCAAATGGCAAATGGTAGGTATTTGGTTTTCTCGCTATTTAAGGTGAGTTTGTTGTGTCGAAACCATCTCTCAATGGAGACGAAATCAGATTCAGCCGTTTCCTTTAGATCAGCCTATGTTTTGCTTCTGTATAAAATTGCTGTATCATCAGCAAAACTGATGATTTCTCTTTGATAATTCATCAGCAACAGACTGTTGATATAAGTAGTAAACTAGAGAGGCCCAAGTACAGTGCCCTGAGGAACACCACATGTAACTATACGATATAAGTTGCTTGTAACGTCATCAATTTCCACGCTCTGTTTACGGTTCGATAAATATTTTTTCAATAGTTCATAGACTCTTCCTCGGATTCCATAAGATTCCAGCTTATTCATATGAAAGGCATGACTGACAGTATCAAACGCCTTTGACAAATCTACAAATAGACCTAGGGTTGGCGATTTAATGTCCAAGGAAAAGTGTATGTATGTGGTCAATTTACGTATTGCATCTTCCGTTGATTTTCCCTTCCTAAAACCATACTGATTGGTCGATGATTCTGTGTTTGTCAAAAAATTGAACCATTCTGGATTTTATTAGTTTTTTCAGTTACTTTAGATGAATTGGATATGAGTGAAATTGGTCGATAATTACCTAATGAAAGTTTATCACCATTTTTAAAAAGCGGTTTAATGATACCTACCTTGAGAACCTGAGGAAAGTTGCCTGAATCGAAGCATGATTGATGATAAGTTGAAGGGGCTGTTATTTCACTGACAACTTCACTCAAAGTCTCAGAACGAATACCATCGTAGCCTGGTGATTTTTTCAGTTTGAGACTCAGAATAGTTTCACGTACTTCTGATTCAGTTGTTGGGTGAAGATACCTACTATTTTGTAAAACAGGTTCATTTATTCCATGATTATCTGATATGTTTATATTATTAGAGATTTATGCCAAGCTCGGTATGGAATCTATTGAATTACTCGCAAATTGACACTTTATCTTTGACAATATTATATACCTTCGAGGACGATTTCTGTGATTTCAGTTTTTTTATTGAATTTAATACATGCGTCATTCACACATTTCCATAATGACTTGGCCCTTTTTTTTTGGATTAAATTTTGATAGTATTTCCTTTTTTTGATTCTAATCAAACTGTTGAGTTTATTCCTCTAAGCTTTGTATTCTTCTTTCAAAAAGTCATTCTCGGAGTTGTTCAATAATGATTTTCGTAAATGTTCTTTTTTTTCGGTAGATTTTATAAGACCTGGTGTGATCCATTCCTTTTTAGCTTTAACTGATTTGATTTTGACAGTTTTTCTATGCTTTTTTATGTATTTTTGTATAGTATGCACGAAATTATTTAGTTCACATCTGTTTCACAATAAATTTCATTTCAGGTTTTGAATTACAAATCTAACTTCAATGTTTTGTAATTGATGAATTCCTCATTTATTATTAACAGAGGAAGTGAAAGTATCGAATTTAATACTGAGTGCTATTGGAGAATGATCTGTGATACAATGATTGAAAATATATGATTTAATTTTATCTTCTCCAAGTCCTACATCATCTCTGACAAAGAAATGATCAAGACAAGTCTTGCTTTCTGGTCGAGTGATATTGTTTATGTAAGATATGTAACCACAAAGTACTCAGTAAGTTTTTGTATTCTTCAACGTAATCACTTTCAGACATGATATCTATATTCAAATCTCCGGCTATCATGTGGATACATTTTTCTCTGTTTCTATTCAGATATTCGTTGAATGCCACATTGAAAATATTTGGGCAGCTATTGGGTGACCTGTGAATTGCAGTAACGATAAAATTTCTATTTTGTTCGGATATGTTGAGTTCGAGTGCAGATATATTACCTATTTTTACAAATTTGCAATTGCAAATGACGTAGCGCAATGACGCCGTCGTTTTTATTAAATGCGCCTCCATTATAATTAACACTATATACCTATAGAGTGAAAACTTGTACATCATATATATTTGAAAAGTTTCGGTTAAGATAATTATTTCAAAATCTTTCGAAAACTGACTGATAAATATCGATGGTGAGTCAAAATTTTTATTAATACTACGTATATTCGTATGCAATACTTTTAAATTATTATATTTGTTCAAGGATATATTGAAGAGTGGCAAACTGTTTATTATCTCAGAAGAGATTATTTCATTCTGATAGTCCCTAATATGAGCATCCATACTCAAACTCCCGAAATAGATTTTAAAACAGAAAATGTTTTGAAAAGGAATATTTATAAAAAAGGTTATACTACCGTTAAAAATTTTTGAAAATCACTAATTTTCAATCATTGGAGGCATATATTATGTCTACTTGTTCCTTTTCTCGCTAGTTGACCTTGTTTTTACCTTCTTAATATTTTCATTCATTAGTTTCGACGGAGGTTTTCTTACAGCTCCAGATGATGTAATTGTTTTGGGGGTGGTATTGGAATTGGTTCTTTCGTCTAGTAATTTTTTTGTTACTTCTTCAAAAACTTCACTGGAAGGGGTTGTGGGGGCGCTACTTTTTTTTGGTTTGGTCCTATATATATATATATATATATATATATATATTGAATTTCCGGTTGAACCGAGTTTCTTTATTCCCCAGCTTTTATCATAACGAAGTGAAGACTGTGCTTGTGTGGATGAGAGTTTGGTTTTTATTACCATATGAGGATCGGACGGTGTGGGAAATGTTATCAGACCAAATGTTATAGTGGATTGAGGAGATTTACTTAAAGGATTTCTTCAATGGGATAGAAATGCTTTCCAGGAATTGGGAATGTGAACGATGCATTTTTCTGCTCCAGTATGTTATATACTGTATATACTATCAATAAAGAATAAGTAAAGAGGTTACTCAAAGAAACGAGTGAGTTGGAATCCCCTTCGAACTTCACCACTTCCTCAAACCCGAATGACATCAGAATGGTGTTCATTTGTGTTTACAAGTTTAAATCCAAACGAAGAGTTATTATACCAAACTGTCCATACTTACATTCTGTATTACGATGTATGATGAGTCAACCAAGTCCACTGATCTGTTGGCATCGAGAAACCCTGTGCAGATCGCCAAAAGAAGCATTACTGTATCGGAATATGACCATAAAAGAAATATACCAAAAATAGCGTTGAAGATTTTTGCACTGTCATGTAGAAGAGTGAGTGTGAGTTTCATCTCTCTTAGTTTACTCTTCGTATGGGAGGTTCCTAATGGTTGACTGTGAAGAGGATGGAGAATTCTTCTCAAATAAGAGTAACGTGTTTTGAATAGACTGCCAAACTGATATATGATGGTTGTAAGGATAAGACCCTGGCACTCGATTATTAGGAAACGAAAAAAATAAAACATTTTTCTTATCAAAGGAAGGGATGTTTCGGTGGTGCAATAGTCATATATTACCAAGAATGAAAGGATGATATACCCAGTGGACAATATCAGGATGCGACTTCTCAAACAAACTTTCTTAAATCTCACTCTTCGTCCTAAGAGTTGATCGATACGAGCTATATTCGCGAACAAGTTTCTCCATTTCGATCCATACATCACACAAGCAAATAGTCCGATAAGTGGTAGGGATAGCTTGACGAAAACGTATTCACCCATGACCATCGTGTACATTTGGGTCGATCCGGAGAATTCGAAGAGGTTTCCCCCTCTGTAGCTCCACACATCACAGATACAGGCGAGAAAGTGGAAAGCAAAAATGTAGAGTCGGAAAATCCACTTTGATCTCGAGCTCGTAGACATAATGGGAAACAAACCGAAAACGTTACCCATTTTAATATAAATTGAGAGGAGGATGCCCTCATTATTGTTGGTGAATATCGAACTCATTTCGCTCGGTGCTATACCAGAACTGAACAGTAAACATTAGAGGCCCTTGAGCAAATTGCTATCAATTGAGTCAAGAAATGACAACAGTGGATAAATTGTCAATTATTCAATTATATTATCGGTTAGGCAGAATTTAACATCAAGCATTCAACAGTTGTTATTGATTCGACGGAATATTGTCATCACTGACAATGAATTAGTGGAATTGAGGAAAGATAGATGATGTAGAGCATTCGATCAACACATAATGGCATTTTCCCTGGTTACAACCGACCAATCACCAAACGCCACATTAGACACACCAATAATAAATATGGAAATCAATATTGATCTTTATTTACGACTAATAAATAATATAACCGATATAACCAAACTCCAAAGTGTCAGTGTCAATCGCATAGGTAGTGTTCGTTTATTTGTATTGAAATGAATGAAACTGAAGAATCATTTATTTATGATAAATAAATTAGTCGTAAATAAACTGGAGTATACTACTCGCAATAATGACTATTATTATTGACACGTAGTATAATCTACTACTTTGAAATATGTGATAGGATGAATGTCATTATTTGAATTGTTCATATTTTCTAACTCTATTATTAATATAGGATCGTCAGAAACAGAAAAGTCTCCGATTTATATTTTTTGTAGAAATATTTCCATGACCTTTTCTCATTTGGCAGTTCCATACGGTTGTCCCAAGGAATAAGTCGCCCCATTCCTTTTATCGAGACTGAAAATCCATCAACTCGTCAATCAGAATTCGTTTTCAAGATACTCAAGCGATAGGTAGAGTTGCTCAAAATATGGAAGGTGTTCCCAAAAAAATCGAAACGAATTGGAATACATACTTTTTCAGATGGTTCAACAGACGTCTTCTCTCTATTTCTAGATTCATGGCGAACTGAGCGTAAACTCGAAAAAATAATTGAAACCTTTCCTTCCCTAACGTGTGAAGAGGGTTATTTCAACGACAATATATCTCCTTGCTTAACAACCAATCAGTCTATTTGAAATTTTGAAATTCAGCCAATAGAATCCGAATTACAGTGAAAATATAGCTTGTCGCTGTATTTTCACGGTGATAAACCTGCTTAGTTTTTGTTTTACTAGCTGTCAAGTGAAAATAATGATTTAAATTATAAACGTCAAATCTATGTGTTTTGATTAATTATATTTCTTAATCAATATGAGCGATCGTTGGGGACAAATGGCGATTGGTATCATAGATGAAGCAGTGGAAAAGAGTATTCCCTTGAATACGGCCAGAAATAAAGAATCAATTACCAGGCAATTCAACAATTTTTGCTCAAACAGGGGTTATATTGTCGTCCTAAATATAATTCGTGGTATGATTAATAACCTATAATTTTTTGGAATATCAATTCATTGGCAATCCCAATGCAAGCTTCAGCTTTGGGATTGCAATTCATTAATATTCCAAAAAATTATCGGTAATAATCATACCACTTATTATATTACCCCTGAAAATCTTCGAATTCGTCTGCCCTTTTCACACTACATTATTGAGGAACATATCTTCTTGTTCAGAAGTGATCTTTCGAACTCCCAGGATCACCAAATGGAATTAAAGTGTTTTCAAAAAAAGTATAGCTTCTTGAAAATGCAATATTTAGAATGAAGTTATAGGGCCAATTGGTATAGATGGGTGAAATATGAAAGAATATTCAGAGATAAAAATATAAAATTATATTTCAGAATTTCAAACACTTGTACAATCAGAATGAATATAAAAATAAAATAGAAAATTATATAAGAATATATAAAAAAAAACTATGAATTATCTAAAAATAAAATCTTATCTATATATCTATAAATAATAAAAAAAAAATTAAAAGTGGATGTTTTAAGCCTTGCGTAGATCCAATACTTCCAGAGGTGCATTGTTTTCAATTCGGATGTGATCGGCCACTCTGAATAATGGTTGTCCAGTTGAATGTGGATGAAATCCGCTCTTTCGGCAATTTGCAATGGTTCTTAAAGCATGGGGTGTTAATAAAAGTGTCGTGATTTATAAGTTGGTTAAAGAGCAGGGAAATCACAAAACGGGACAAATTCTGAGAAACTGTCGTGAAGTGGATACTGTTATAATTATTTCAAATCATCTTTGGAACAATTCGTTCACGCCTGTCTCAAATACCTACACAGTAGGTTTCTGAAAGACACCTGTATGAAAACAACTTCTCCCCTTGCTGATAACACAAAGGGCATTGTATTATATTCGACCGGTGCCAGTGCAGGTTTTGTTTTCCCACAGAAGAAAATCCTGAATTTGGTTTTGGCGTTACAAATGCCAGAATTGATTTTCAATAATTGGGACGGACACACTTGTAGACTGGTTTCGGGCTATTTGGCCTCTTTTCAGGACAAGGTATTGTCGTCATCAACATAATATGACTTCCCATAATTAAAAATCAATTATCGTCCATAGTATCAATCCTGGAACAAAGCTGAAGCCAACAACAAGAAGTCATTGCGTCATCTGCCTGGAGACGATATATACCAAAATCTAATCTAAACCTCATCATAAGATTTTTGTCTTTGGAAACAATAAAGATATTATTATTATTATATCAAATCAAAATCAAACTGTTTTGAAAAAAATATGTGTTTTCCATAGCTTGCCAAAGAGTGATGCTACTTTCGGTGGTGTACCTTATATGTGTGAAATTTTTTGTGGAATAACATCAATGATGTTTCAAAGATTATATCTAGAAAAAAACTATTGGAGGTAATTCTTTCCTTGTAGTTCCTTTGGTTTCTTAACCTACCACTACTACAATCTGAAAAAATATATTTTTTTATTGGAATCTATACAAGTGGATGGTTAATAACCCAGAAAACTACGGAGAAAGAATCCATTCACCACAAAATATTGACATTCAAACATTACTGCGAATATTTCCCTCATATATAAAATGTCCCATAAGAGAAATGCAATTATCAAAAACTTACAGCGGTAATTGCATTGTATCAAGTCACCATAACAACACATTCGAAACCGTATCGCTAGACGTCAGTAAACAACACAAATAAATGTCAGATAGACTTCAAAAATAAAAAAACATTTCTCGTTTAGGTGAGTACTCCAAACAATCTATAGAGGAAAGTATAAATGAACAAAAAATAACATTTCCTTGAGAATTTCTTTATTCGTGAAATATTCCAATGAATTACATCCGTGCATAAAAATGAGCAGATAATTTTGCATTCCAGCGTGATATCTTATACAAATTGCATTCGGTTATTTTCACATTTTGTAAAAGAGTCCTCGTCCTTCGGACTCCGGCACTTTCGCCAAAATATGAAAATAAACTTGCAATTTTTAGATATCACGCTTTCTTGCAAAATTATCGGTAATTTTTATACACTCGTGCAATTATAACCGATAATTTGCTTATGATGAAGTGGAATAAGGCGAAAATACATACGTGTTATGTAGCCAGATCTTTCTTCAATTACTTTTGTTTGATATAATCATTCAATTCATCATGAAACTAGACAAATATTTAATTTCGGAATGAATTTTTCTCAAGTTATGGGGCTATTGACTTGAATCTTGTACTGGAAGGGTTCCAGCACGGAGGAGTTTTGATCAGAACTGGCCGATATATGAGGAAGCTATCATATTGTGTAGCGAAACACGTTTCTCGGTTTTGTAAACCCATTGTTAGTTAAAATCGTACAGGAAACTGTAATTTTTTTGTTGTTGAATTCATTGTTATTATAATGATTGCATTCAATAGAAAACATGATATTTTTTCCGAAATTGTTCCAAAATTATTGACATTTCTAACAATATTTCTGAAAACGGACATTTTCATAAATCTAAGATTATTAGGTAATACCGACTGACCGTTAGAAGTTGTTAATTTTTCTGATAATGAAAGGAAATATAATTTTTTTCGACTTCTTTTGGAAGTATATAAATCATTAATCAACTTACTAAAAACTCGATCTCCAAATTAAACGTTTCCCATGCATAGGTAAAATCTACTCAAAAAAGTACACTTTTCAACTTTTCTCACTTACTGCACTATTCTACTATCCCTTATTCTCACCGTAATAACACAAGATAGATTATGTGAAGACATCGTAGGAAAAAACATACACCCGGACTCCGTGTTGCTTGTCTCGACGAGTAGTATTCCCGGTCGCCACAGTATGTAAGGCTTTTCCTATAGAGTTAATGCTTACTTCATATAGGTATGGGTACTTCTCTAAGGAAATATGTATGTTTTATGATATTCGGTATATTTGTAGTAATCTCAACTGAACTCCGATTAACAAAAATTTGCCTTTAGGTGTTTCTAGATACCGCCCCAATAGGTCAATCTTTGGACGATTTGGAAGGTTGCTACAACTAGCTATTGCCCGTAGTAGTTTTCTCAGACTTGTTTTACATGTTCTCTTACATATATTTCATCGAATTATTTGTTCAATCATAGTGAAATATAGCCTATATAACTCCTGGATAGTGTACCTTTCTGTAAGTTGAAAACTTTTTATGATCGAATCAGTATTCCCCACGATTACCCCATACAAACAAACAAAGTTGAAAACTTCACCTCTTTATAATAGTAGTATAGATATGAGCAGCTTTTCGAGAAAAATGTTGCAATACCTTATTATATCTATCATATGTTTTCAGATACTGAATATTCACAAAAATTTGCATTTGGTTATTGTTTTTGGACATGAACAAAATTTAATTCATTGATATACCCTCAGACAATCCTTCTGTTTCGAATAATAATAATTGTGATTAATTCTATCATCTTCCGATTGGTATGGTAAGTCCAGAATTGAGAACAGTTTGTTTTTCAGTAGTAGTTATGGCAACCGAATGATCCTCAGGAGGAGATTATGCTATTCAACTTTCATCTGCAATCATTAAGCACACAATACTTCAGGTCAAGGTATATTGGACCCCAAGTAACACTCGACTTTTAATAACAATTTGAAAATAATAAACTTCCGACTTCTCACCTAAAAAATCAAAGTATTTCCAAAATTTTGCGAGGAGAAGGTAACACAATCACATTATAATCCCATATATACACGTACGAACGGAAACACAGTTCATGAGAGATCTGCATAAATAATTGTGTCAGGCATTTAGGTACTTACATTTTGTAAAATAAGAAACACTGAATTGTACCACTGTGAGGTGTTTGATGTAGAAGATTGGTCATCAAGAAAACCTTCACAAGTCACCAGAAGTATCGATAGTGAATTGGTTAAGAACCATATGAAGTATACTCCAAAAATAGCGTTGAAGCATCTCACTGTTCTATGCAGAAGAGCGCAGATTCGTTTCATTTCTTCCATCTTGACTTTCATTTCTGAATGCACGTTTTGGTCACAGAGAACACGTCGGACAAACTGTTTCAAGTAGTCATAACGGTTGGTGATGAGACTACTGAACTGATTTGCAATGATTGAAGTAGTCAAGATTTGATTCTGTATAATCCACCATTTAATATACGAATACATTTTTTCTGGTTTTTGCAAACCTACCGTCTCGGTGACTAATCCCGATAATATCAAGATAGTGATTAGCACATAAGCAATGGCTGATGTTAGAACTCGACATTTGTTAACAGTATGTTCACAGCATACTCGTTGACTCAGGATATTATCTATTCGATCGATATTCATTAACATCTTTCGCCAGTGGGATTCATGTTTAAAACAACTATACAGTCCAATTAACGGAAAAAATTCTGTTAGGAATAAAAACACTTGCACGAAAATCCCGTAGATTTCATTGTCTCTGAGGTTTGCCAAGTTGTCTGTTTCTTCATAGTTGTACCATGAACTGAGTTTTAAGAGAACCAGCAAAGCCAAAATATAACATCGAAAACAACACTTGGATTTTTCACTGGTAGTAATCAAGGGAATGATACCCAAAATGTTTCCAACTTTGAGATAAGATGACATCAGGGTATATTCGTTGAAATTACTGTCGACTGAACTCGATTCGCTAGACTTTCCTCAGAACTGAACTGAAGTAAATCGATAGTTGTGGGTATCTATTCGATAAACTAATGACGGCGTCAAGCTCAATACTTCAGAAATGCTGACGACCAATTTGTTAAACAAGTTAGCATGCTTCCAGAAAACGAATTGTAAATCAATCATCGAGTTCGACACTGAACTCGATGCATGCTAGCAATTTCATATATGGAAATAATATCAGTGATCAAACTGAAATTACAAAAGGCATAATCATGATGAAACGCAGCTCCGAAATAATGTGTCCTAAAAAAGATTCGGTAATTGGCGTAACTAGTTGAAAACTCAATTATCTTAGTACTGTTTGAACATATTTTGTGGTGGATCGATATTGGTTCCTTAGTTTTTTGGGTTTTTATCCTACCACAATCATAAAAAATAAAAATTAATATTGGAATCTATACAAGTGTTGGAGGGCAGATTTTCAATCTACCCCGAAAGGTTGCTGCGTCTTTCCACAACAAAAATTTAAAAATTTTACAGAACCTTTTTATAAAAAATTCCTATCCACCAACTGAAAATGATAACAATATAATACAAAATGATATCACTAATAGTAATGAGATTGCTGTAACAAATCAAATTCCTATGCATCATTACCATATATCAAAGAGATAACACCTAAACTCACCAGAATTTTTTAGTCTATTGACAACATTGAAATTGCTAATAAAACAGTGAATCCAATGAAACGTATCTATTCAAAAGTAAAAGACAAAATTCCTATTTCCTCACTTTCTAATGTGGTTTATAGTATCCCTTGTCAGGATTGCAATAAGAAATATATTGGTCAAACAAAAAGATTGATGGAAGATAGAATTATTTCTCATAAAAGTGATAGTAGACTACATCCTGAAAGATGTGCTTTAGCTCATCACGTGAATAATCTGGATCATCGAATGGACTATCATTCAACAAAAATAATGGCAATAGAACCACATCTTTCAAAAAGAAATTTTTTAAAAATGTCTTTCATATCACAAGAAACTGATTCCATAAATAAAAAAACGGATATCAACCATTTGACATAAAATCAAATGAACAGAATAACCAAACACAGTTATGAAACTAACCAAAATTCTTTCACGTTTCGGGTGGGACTTTTGAGTCGGGGCATCTTATTCCTTGAAATCTTAAGGAATGGATGAGACCGACTCAGCGGTTCCCGTTCGATTCGTTGATTAGAATTTTACCACATAGTAATAATGTCATATGAATAGTGTCTTTCTAAACATAAAAACTTGCCAAATTGAAATTTCAAATTTTGAAATAAAAAATGAATTATGTTTCCATGAATCTATGTACACAATCTGTTTTTTCGATCAGTTGTGGTTCTATAAAACTATAATTGTACTTCCTGTTTTATTCGAAACGATAATTAGGAAATTCATTTCTCAAATACAACATATATGTAAACATCCTCAACAAAGATGTAAGTACTAATATTTTTTGAATTTGACATTTTATATTGTAGTCTCCCTGATGATGGAATAAAAAGATTCCGAAAGCTTGGAAAAACTCTGTATATATATATACATATATATATATATATATATATATATATATATATATATATATATATATATATTCAAGAATGTAACTGCTCTTACTTGGTTGCTAGCACCAAGAACTCCGACAATACCAATTTCGCACATATTTATATATTTATATATATATATTTATATATATATATATATATAAAAATACTAATCGTTAACGTTTCGGAAACTAAATCTACTTCCGTTCTCAAAATTTATACGCAAATTTCTGTACGAATCCAAATATCTCTTGAAGGCAATCTTGGTAAAATGTCTACCAAGATTTTTGCCATTTTATAAAAAGTGACAGTTCTGTGTCACGTCTTTTCAGATAATTGTGATCAAGAACTGTGTATTTCAATGCTTCTCTAGAAAGTATCAGTCTAAGGAGCTTCGTGAAAATGACAAAAAAAGTTGAAAACTTTTCCTGATGACATATATCTTCTATTAGTTATTTCGAAAAAGAGCGAGATAATAATGTCCCATCGTTACCCTTAACGGCTGTTAGAGAGCTAAATTGAATAGAACGTAGTAAATTATATTATTTATAATCTACAGTCAGATATTCATTTTAATTTTATCGTGTGGCAGCGAAATTCAATTAACATAAATAATATTACACATAATTCTTCCAATAATACTGTCAGTGGGGCAGATGTGACCCCAATCCCATGTTTTTTCACCTCATTACCATATATTACTGACATATCTTCCAGACTTGCACAAGTCTTTAGAATTTTTCCACACATAAAAATTGCAAATAAAACAGTTCTTACTATAAATTCAATTTTCAGTAAACTTAAAGACAAAACTCCCTTGCTGTCACAATCACAAGTAGTCTACCACATTCCATGTTCGAATTGTAACAAAATATATATTGGTCAAACTTCAAGAAATTTAAAAGATAGAATAACATCACATAAAAGTGACTCCAGACTTCATCCAGAACGTTGTGCTCTGGGGGAACACGTAAATAAAACAGGACATAACATGAATTATAATAACATTAAAATTCTAACTAAGGAATGCAACTTGACCAAGAGGCTGTTCATGGAGATGACCTTCATCACCAACACTGATCATTGCCTTAATAAGAGAACAGATCTCAATCATTTGAGTGAAATTTACTCTTTCTTACTTCAGATTGATAAAAATAATAATTCAAATAACTTTAATACTTCCATAATAAATAACTCTCTCTTTTGAACATAGTAGGTTGGCTGATGTCTTTAGAAGCAGCGACCAAAACCAAAAATCTCATTTGTCATTAGTCACAGATCAAACCTTTCAATTGTCATGTCATTTGTCTGTTTCCTAACCTTAGAATTTTCTAACCACGTTTTTAACTTTGAACTGTTTCAAATAACTCTTACTAGAGAAATTTTATTCATATTTTAAATAATTGACATTACCTTGTACAGAATGTTAAATCTGACAATTCACTCGCAAATCATTCATTCATTTTCCAACATTAGCAACCATTCTCAATAACACAGTAAGTAGCACTGTTTTTTCTCGCTTCATATTTGATAAGCAATTTCGTTAACCATTTGTAGATTCCCTGAAGATGACAGTATTCACTGTCGAAATATCGGAAATATAGTGTTGAAAGAGTACACGTTTTGCTTGCTGCTTTACCCAAGAACTTCCTTTTTGTTTCCTAACAAGTCAGCAAAGACTTCCTATCTACTATATATATATATATATGTATATATATATAAAACTGAGTAATCTCGGAATACACTCAAAGTGGGAGAGTATGCCCTTCTCGATATATATGTATGTATATATATATATATATATATATATATATATATATATATATATATATATATATATATATATATATATATATATATATATATATATATATATGCGGAATTGGTTTTCTGGGAGTTTATCCGTTGGTTTGTCGGTATTGACTTTCGACGTTTCGCCAACATCTCAGTTGCATTTTCAAGAATGTTACTGCTCCTACTTGAGTTGCAAGCACCAGAAACTGGATCTCAGTTTGGCGCGTTTTTTCACAAATGTAAACAAGGTAACTATTTCAAAATGGTGGATATAGTTTAACCACCACTAGCGCCCTCATCGGTCGATATTCTTCCCTATAGTCACCCTAGAACCATGCTTAAATTTATAAGTCGAACAAATCTCAGGAAATTCATGTTCAGAATTATTTTGTGCTTTTGGTAAAAGTTTCATAGGTACTTGAAAATTCATCGTCTCCAAATATTTTTTCATTCATTTTTTCATTGCTTGTTCGAACACTTTATATACGTATTTTCAACTATTTCTGAATGTTTGACTCCATCAATGAAATACCATCTTCCGCAGAATGTATTCCCCACTATTCGTGATTATGAGGCAGATCGATGGTGTCTGTTTCGGATAGAACTGTTTGTTTATATAAGGGCCACCTGTACATACTCCACTGAACTGTGGTTCAAGTGAACCGAGTTCAGTTGTCAAGCAACAAAAGTTTCTATTGGCTAATGCTCAGCAACTGAACTCGGTTCATTTGTACCGCAGTTCCTTAGAGTATGTACAACTGAGCCTTAGTTGAAAAATGATGATGAAATAAAAATTTCACGATCATGGCAAAAACATGAATTTAGAGTAGATGACCTAGGAACGAACCTATATAAGTAATTTGGACAATGAGTTTATCACCAAGATTATTATTAATTTATCGAAATTCACTATGAGATCTGAAGTATCCAAAACCAGCCATGGTAAACCAATCCCAAAAGAAACTATTATTTTTTTTTTTATCGAAATTATCACTTGACCTCGACATGAAAAGTGGATTGGTGACTGCAAGCAAGGCTAGTCGCGGTTGGGTACCTGTCGTACTAGGAAACGAGCGTAAAAAAATCAGACCTCGTTGATTTTCAGCTATAATGACCTTCGACTAAGTGTACTGCGTGAAAGATTCGAATTTAAAATCGATTAGAATTCAAACAATAACTGTTATTTGTTATGAACATTGGTAAAACAGGATAGGACATCTTGTTTGACAAAAGTAATATTGTTTTTTAGTGAAATATATTGGGTGAAAGTCGTAGAATTTGAATGTTATACTCACGGTATCCCTTAGGAGAAATAACAACCTGCACCATTGTTCATTAAAAGTCAAGAATAGTCTTCCATCGAGAAGACCTTCACATGTCACCAATAGAATCGAGAGTGAGTTGGACAGAAACCATACGAAATAACCTCCAAATATGATATTGCAGCATTGCACAGTTTTATGTAAAAGGACACACATCTGTTCGATTTCCTTCACCATAGCTTTGATTTCCATGGATCTGCTTGGTTCATGGAGAATATTTCGGGCAATTTCATTCAGGTAAACATAGCTGTCGTTGATAAGACCACTGACCTGATGTATGATGTTGAAAATAGTTATAATTTCATTTTCCAGGATCCACCAAGATATATATAGAATAGTTTTTTTAAATTTTGGGATCGACAGTTGGATGGTAAAAAATTCATATATCATCAAAAATATAACGAGAAAGTACATTGAGGCTGATGTTAGAGCTCGGCGTTTTATATCAGTATTCTTATAGCATATCCGTTGTTTTGAATTGTCTTCTATTTGGTTCATTGTCGTTATCAGCATGCGCCAATCGGATTTATGTTTCACACAACCATATATCCCATTTATCAAAAAAAATGCCTTTAAGATGAAATGAGCTTGAAAGAAAACCCAGAAGATATGGTTTCCTACTGAGATTGCGAGACTTTCTTCTTCCATATAATGCAACCATACAAAGGCGTTTGAAAGAATGAACGAGGAGATACTACAGCACCAGAGACACCACTTGCATTTTGATTTCGCGGAAATGAAAGGGATCAAGCCCAATATGTTTCCCACTTTGACGTAAGATGACACAAGGATATCTTTGTGGGTATTCCTTTCGTCCGGACTCATTTCGAAAAGTCTGGAGAACCACTAAATAACTGTTGGGTAGTTATTGATTCGAACAACTTCCATATATGTTCACTACTATAATGAATTGGTAGGGTTGAAGAAAGGTGGGAGAATATTAATTTGATGAACCAACGGAATTTATTCAGGGAATAAACAACCAATTACTTACGTGGACACTGACGAAATAACATCATTAATTGAATCGAAAGTATATTTTTTCATGACCAGGTTCACTTAACCTCAACAATCCATTTCTGGAATATTGGTCGGATCCCAGACTAACAGTCATGCTGAACAGATGAGAAGAAGTTAGATTTCGTTGATTATTTTTCCAATGCAATAAAGCGAAGAAAAACTTGTAGGGTAACTGCTGACACTAGACATGTTGAGCAATATGTAATCACCACTACCCAGAAAAAAGACGAATTGGGGCTCTTGACCTATCACAAAATGAAAAAATAAGAATTGATATTGGAATCTATACAAGCGTAGAAGGGCAGATTTTTAATCTACCCCGAAAAGTTGATGCGATAATTCAAAAACAGTTCCTTCTGAATGAAACATGTTCAAATAGTCAGCAACTTTTCGTATATCTCGAATTTGTCTGTCAAAAAAGTACAAGAACTAATATTTATCACAATATTTATCGTTGACATTTCGGAAACCAAATCCGCTTCCGTTTACAAAACTCTTACAAATATTCTCTATTAGTTTCATATTATTATAATTGACTGAAAAATTCAGTGAGAAGTAATAGTATATGTAGATCAAGTCGGAGAAAAGCCGGCGAGATACGATACTTCAAATTTAAAAACTGTTGCACGTCATCAGAGGCCAGGTCAAATTTTGAAGTGCACTATCATAGCCAGATTGTCATATAAGTATGGAAGATCAGATAATAATGATGTATTCATTATGAAAGGAGTAAAATCAAAAAAATACCTAACTACATGTGTATTATTATTAAAATATGGAAGTTCATCCATGAAATATTTCTTTCTTGTGTAGTTATTTCAATAGGGGTCAATTTCCAAGAATCGAGATTTTCCTGTTTTATTTATTCATTCATTTATTTATTTACGAGCATTGCTCATTAATACATAATTTATAAGGTTGACATCGCATTACTTAACAATACAAATAAAATACTCATAAGTGACATTCAAATATATAAAATATCTAATGCTTAAGAGGCATCGTTATTATTAGAGTAACAATAAAACCGAGGAAGACAAATAACAAAGAATGTTAGACACACTTTTTCAAGGCATAAGTACTAAAATTGTGCAGAACCAATAAAAAAGTCCAGGCTGTCTGAATGGTGGTTGGCAAACCTAGATGATCTTATAACAAATGAGTTACCGGTTATATTGATTCTGAATGGTGGAATATAGAAGGAGAAGTTTGAATGAGTGGATCTGGACGGAACGTGCAAACTAATGTAGCTAATTAGCTCAGGAGTGCAATGTATGGAGTTTATTAGGTTGAACAACATCCTGAGGTCTCTTATTTGGCGACGAGAGTTCAAACTGTTCAAATTCAACTGATTTTCGAGTTTCTCATAATTATAAGTAGTGTAGTAGTGTGTTTTTTAAACGCTATGTATCTTAGAAAAGCCTGCTGAATTTTTTCGATTTTCTGTCTGTATGTGCTATAGCCAGGACACGATACACATGCTGCAAACTCCAGATGAGGTCTGACCAAGGAGCAGTAAAGTAACCTGATGGAATTTATCTCCGTGAAATGTTGAGAGCACCTTTTGACAAAACCAAGCATTTTCAGGGCTTTCGATGTTATATTAGAGATATGTAAGTTATAATTGAGGTCGGATTTCAGAGCTACACCCAGATCTTTTATATTAGATACCCTTTGTAAATTGGTACCGTTTAATTGATAGGTGTGAGTTAATGGAGATCTGGAGCGACTGAACGTAATGCTAAAGCACTTTTTGATAATCAAGTCCATATGATTTCTGGTGCACCAGTCGTTCAAGTTTGACAAGTCACGTTGGAGAGATATGCAGTTCCGTTCATCGACGACAGTAGTGTAAAGCTTGAGATCATCGGCAAATAAAAGGAATTTTGAGCTGTGAAAGGATTCATGAATGTCATTGATGAATGTATTAAACAAAATAGGCCCGAGGTGTGACCCTTGCGGAACGCCTGAGGGCACATTCACTTTCCTGGACATGAAACCACATACCATAACAATTTGTTTCCTATTCGACAGGTAGATGTGAATCCATTGTAAAAGTTGTCCGAAAATACCAAATTTCTCTAGTTTGTATATGAGAATTCCGTGATTCACCCTGTCGAAAGCCTTGGCAAAATTCCCTGATCTAAAGCATTTGATATAAAATGATTATATGTTAGCAAATTCAACTCCGTTGATTTGTGGGGTTGGAATCCAAATTGCTGATCTATTAGTGTGCCGTTTATTGATGACTTCAAGAAGTCACAGACAAGAGATTAAAAAACTTTTGGAATGGAGCTTAAAATACTTATTGGTCTATAGTTAGTGACGAAACATGTTTTACCTGATTTGAATATAGGTGTGATGAAACTCATTTTCCAGATATCAGGAAAAAACCCGGTTTCTGATGACGAGTTGAAAATCGAGAAGAGAGTACGGGCCAAATTGAAACTGCAGTACTTCAGAATACTTGGAGGTATCCCATCAGGGCCAGGACCTTCGAAAGGGCATAATCCACACAGCTTTGAGTACACATCTGATATAGATATATGACATTTTGATATATTCAACATAGAATTCGAGTAGTCACAGTCAGTAATATCACTTTCGGCATTGCTATAGACCGTTGAAAAATATTCAGCAAACATATTGGCTATGTTGTGATGGAATTGCTCCAATCCTTCGTTTGCTGTTCGCAAAACTCTAGAAAGCCTTCATATTGGTAGTTACTGATTGTTCTGTGGTATGCACGTAGGATTGATAGTCTCTTCTTGCAAGTTTTATGAGTCTGTGAACGAAGATTAGAAAACTTTTGATAATCTATAAAGGAGTTTGTGGATTTGTACCTGCTGTGCGCTATTTTCTTGTTAATGATACAGGATTTCAGTTCATAGGAATATCATATCGAAAATTTTTTGGAAGAATATTTCTTTCGTGGAACATATATATCAATAGTAATATAGAGAATCATCATAATAGTAACCTAGAGAGCTGAGTTCGTTATCTTTACCCAGAAAACCTAGGGCTGGTTGAAATGAAAGTGGTGGGTGATAGGCATCTGGAGGGATGATAGTATCAATTGCAAGACTCACAGTTTCATTTGGGTTGCTAACCATGACAACGTCAAGAAAAGAGTCGAGATCATTCCGGATATCATTGATTTGAAACAAATTATAAAGACATACCATGTTGGCAATAGTTTCGATTGAAGAAGTCTCGCTGTATCAGGCGAACTCAGTGGGTGATGTAGACGAACTGAAGTTGTCCTGGCTCCAAGAAGCATGTGGAAGGTTGAAATCGCCGGTGAGGCATATCAGTGTTTCAAAAACCAAATACTCACTGCGTTCGTACATAAATTTTGCTACGAATAATACTCGTATCACGTACTGCAGCATTTGTAAGCATCTTGGTTTTACGCATTCGAGGCAAGTCGAGAGCTTCGGTATCTTTATTCTATATATTTGCCTTGAAGTCAGCTGCTACACGCTAGAAGTGGATATCTGACGGTAGATTACGTATACAATTCACTATGTTATTTCTGATTTGCCTCTCTAACAACCGTTGAAGCAACGGGTCACTATTTTCTCGTTCTCTTTCAAAATAACCAATGAAAGATGGCACCAACTCTTTGCAGCTCTCATTTACATGTTTTGGCATTCCCACGAATAGCTTTGGTACTGATACTTGCTATATAATGAACGAAATACAGAATTTTTGATTACAATATCCAATATGAAATACCAAAATGACGTAAACACAGAATTAATTAATTACTTTTGAATGAGAATTGTCAATTGATTACTCTTAAAATTCAAATGAGGTGCGGCAACATCGAAAGTGCTGCAAACTAAATTACTAAGAAGAACAGGCGCGAAATTGAACTTTAATGCAAACAAACCAATGCATTTCCATTAATGGATTCGTGCTACTGTGATTTCATCGATTTTATGTCGTCATCGATGACGTGCAATAGTTTTTGAATTGTATTCAATATATAGACGAACACAATTTTCACATAAAATGTCGGTCTATATACATATGAAATGGTTTGTACTGTATAACTGACTGACGGACCAACGCACAGAGACCTGAAGCTTGGGGTGTGTTCTTTGTATGTAGTAGACATCCGATAAGAAAGAATATTCTGAATTCTAGCCCTATCGTGTCAAAGTTTGTTTGGTCCAATCTACTTCAAATTTTGCATAAACATCTTCAGAAGACGTGTTCGTATTTTATCGAAACTTATCTCGTACCGGGGTAAAAACAAGTAATTATAACATTTTCAACTTCTGTCAAACACTCTTTCGATTGCCCCCAGAAGGCAGAGCCTTGTGAAGAACCTGATAAAACTCAGTACTAAGAACTACACAATATAATTGGATCACAAAAATAATTAACACCCAACGAAGTGGCCACGGGTCGGCTAGTATGCAATAAAATGATAGAAGAAAATGATTACTTTTGTGGAAAGACAGTTCCCGTCCTGAAAAAATATAATCGAAATAGAAGGTCCCAACTTTTCCTGTTTGCTTGACTTCATATTCAAAATTTTGTCTTTCATTGTGTTTAAGTTCGAAAGACTCATATTAGCCAATAAAAGAAAATCGTGTCGTCCGAAGAAATTGTGACTTACTGCTATCAAGAATCAGCACGATTTCAACATATATCACAATAGGCATTATTTTATCAAAAGAAGAAATTTGAAGAAGTTGTAACCTAACGCCCTTACACCGAATATTATTCCAATTCTCACTTCGAAAAAATTGTGGGGGTATTCTGAGGAATCCTCTTACGTGGATCTTCCGAACTGTGAGCTCTAGAAACACTTCAAGAAAAAGTCTCCATTGTGTTAGTGTTATTACAGATAACATTTGGTGATAGAATAATCCGACGATCTTCGAACTGAAAAATAATTGGGTGTTGTCTGAGTTTGAGTGATACATCCCGTGTATCATTTCTGAATCGAATAATATTCGAGATGAGTTTTTGCGAATTCAACAAAAAAAATTCTGTTGGATATTATTCAACACCCTTCATGGTTATTGCCAGGATAAGAGTTGTTTTCTGATGGATGTTAGCACATTAACCAAGTGAAGGTATACGAGACTGAGCTGAACGTATCAATTTGTTGAATCTACAAGGTTTGTTGAGGAATGGAGATCCATTCCTGAAATATAAGTTCTTACAACATTTGAATAGAATCTTTTCCATTCTTTTCTTCCCTATTAGATATTTTAAATGATCTGTTCTGACTATCAGTGAAGAATGAATTCCAATAACTCAACTGTGGTATTATTACGCCTGCCACTGAAAAAATTGGAAAACATCAGAAAATGCCATTTTTCTATATCGTCAGATAATTGAGATAATTCAGAGACGAAAATGAGGAATTAACTTCTCCGAAAAATTCTCGGTTCAGGAATTGAGTCCTTTTACCGAAAAAACGCGAAAAAACTTTTTGAGTGACCACCACGGCTTCTCAATTCTCCAGTTTGAACTGAATGAATCGTGATTCAGTTGGTAATAAATCACAATAATGGATTTTTTCTATGAATTTTCCATGTTCCTTTTCCTTAATAATTTATGTAGCTGAATAAATATATTTTATTGGAATGCAACTACTTATGCTTGGTTCATTGACCACACTTTTTCTTGCACTTTATATTTCACATTTACTCTAAAAAAGTTCTCACAATACTTTAAATGGAGGCGTTTATACACAAAATGTTATAGTAAAAGTGACGTGTATGAACTTGTCTATTGATTAGCATTGTGAGAACTTCCTTAAAGTAAAAGATGAATTAAAGGTAAACGTTTGGTCTATGAACCAAGCCTGACGTTTTGGATGATCATAAAAACCTGCACCATTGATCATAAAAAAGCATCACAGCTCAACCGCAATTTCGAGAGAGAGTTGGACAGGAACCATACAAAATATCCTTCAAAAATGGTGGTCTTACACTTCTATCTAGAAGGGCGCAAGTTATTTCAATATCCACCTCCTTTTTTCTTACATCCGCTGGTATGCTTGGTTGGGTGAGAATTACAGAGCTCATTGTATATAGTTGAAATAGTGAACATCGGACAATTTATTATACACACAGAGTTGAAAAACAGGAATCGTACCCGAAAAGACTATTTTCAATATTCCAGCGTCCGTGAAATCATTCATCGTAAGTACCACACCTTGACGGGAAGGAAAAAAAGCGGAGAGAAAGCTGATCAACCAATGCTGTTTGATGAAATCGTAATTGATTTATCAATAGTCGGATCGAATTGTGAGAGGAGTATGTTCAAATACCAGTTATAGTATTTTTCACAGTAAATGGTATTGACTTATTACCTGCAATAAGCTACCCGATTCAATCCCATTGTGTAGAAAATCATCTGGTAAAAGATGCAAATGTGCTACAGGGTCGAACTTAAGAAATTTGAATTTTGCATAATGTAGGAGATATACAAGTAATTTATTTAAATGTTACAATTCAATTCTATATTTAGTTCAGTATCGCTATCCTCATCTAAATTAATTATAATTGGCGCAATTGATTTTACAGAAAGGTACGCGTTTTCAACATTTATAACATGACTAACAGAACTTTTCCAACTCTCGGTAGAAATGTCATTCATACAGTTCCTAATTAATTCTACCACACTACCACTTAAAGTCGGAGAAGTATTTTTTCCGCGCACGCTCGATTTAAGTTGGTGCCACATAAGCTCTATGGGATTGAACACGCAGTAGTAGGGAGGTAGTCGTAACACTGTATGTCCCAATTCTTCTGCAATTGTATCACAAACATACGTTTTTTTTTAAAGAAAATGACTGCAGCACTTGTAAAAGTTCTTTTTTTTTGTATAATTTTCCTCAAAATATATGTCATTTGCAGCCATGAAGTTTTGAATCTCCAATTTTGTATTCTTTGAGCCAGGAATTTTTTGCAATTGTCGACTATGATAGCTTGCGTTGTCCATTACTATAACGCTGTTTGGCGGAATGTTGGGTAACAAACAATTTTTAAACCAATCTTCAGAAAGCTCTGCTGTCGTATCTTCGTGATAATCAACACAAGAGTCCTTAATATTTTTGGCAGAAAGCCACATAGCGTTTGGGATCCAACCTTTTTCTGATCCTGCGTGTAATATCGTGATTCTCTTCCCTTTATTTGATGGTGCTTTCGTTTTACACTTATCAGAGGAATCAGACCATCCTTTGGAAGGGGTGTCATGCGTGTCAAACCACGTCTCGTCGAGGTAGAGTATTGGCCGATTTTCAGACCGGTATCTTCTTATTGACGTTATATATACAGAACGCCAGTTTATTAAACGTGTGGATTCCATTATTACTTGTCTCTTGTCAATTTTGCGATATTTAAAGCCCATTGCAGACAGAGCTCGCCAAATTGTAGTGAGGCCACAGTTAATGTGAGTTTCGTCATTGATGAGCCGCTGTTTCAGACTTTTGATTGTAGGGACACGCTGCTCATCGTACATAGTGTAGATTTTTTGCCTTATCAAATCTTTTTCCCAGTCGTCTAGACTTTTTGTGACACCGGAATCTTTACGCTTTTTTCTTGATTCCATGGAATTTTCAACAATTCGTCTAACTGAAGTAAAAGAGGCACCTTCGTCAAATTACTGGTTACTTTTGCTGCAGCACCCGCGTTATATCCTTGCTGAAGTAAGGAACTATACACATTTTTATAATGATTTTCGCGTCACAAGATAAGTGATTCTTCTTCAACGAACCACTGGAAGAAGCACTATTACTTTTTATCCACGGACGCCACATACTGCCTATTCGGTACGTTGGGGTATAAAATCTTTGCTATTAATGTCTGTAATAACAAATAAATGTTATAAAATTATTGCACGCCGTAACACAAGTGAACACATCCAATGAAATACGAAGACTAAAATGAACAAGAAGTGTAAGCTGTAATCCTCTACAATCCCTCTCTGAGAAACAAAATTACCTGAATCCGGTCCTTTTACATTTATGATGTGCATCTCGGATTTTACAACTTAAGGGTCTAATTGGTTTTATTATAATCCTTCAGTCAATACCATTTATTGTGAAAACTACTATACTATACTAGTTACTTATACGCTCACTGTCGAAGTTGTGATATTGAAGTTTTCCTGCTCTTGATGGAGATATGTATTTAAGTTCTTGTTAAAGACTCCAGCATGAGAGTCGAAACGTCGAACATTACAACAACTTGCACAGGGATTAATACCCGAATGGGCTATTTTCAATACCAATAACTACAAACAGTACATTTGCGGTTTACATCCCCAATTATAATAAACGAGTATAATTTTTCTGATCAATTGAGTTTTGAAATATTGTATAGGCATTCAATTGCTGTCTGTATCAAATGCTCAGTTTATACCGGGGAATTATTTGAAGAATATACGGTTTATCAAGACATCTTGATTAGTTTGACATCAGTCTGAAAACAATAATTCTGATCGCCTTCTCATAATTATCCAAACATCTACAAGATGATCTATTCGGATGGGACTAACCGTAGTATGTTTGAGAATTAAACTAGACACTTGAAGGAAGTTCAATCCAAATTATACGAGGTTGGTCACATCCAAATAGAAAAACACCCACCCATTTTGAAAAACAATATTTTTTGGTCATCCCGACCCAAAAATGCGATATCATCGCAAGATATATTGACTGATATTTGAGTAGGTATGTTGAGGTGACGCAACATGATGTTTCATTCTTTCAACTTGAGCATATCATTCATAGATGTACTATTCGGATGTGACCAACCTCGTACAATTTTTATTGAACGTCATCATCTTTCCAAGGCATCATTGATTAATTCTGAGTGTTACCTTTTTTTCCTTCATTCTTCAGTTTGTGGTCAAAGAGCGCCGTGTAAACCATCAAAAAAATATCATTTGAATATCTTTGTGTTTGAGTTTTGATGATTGCATGCCATAGAGCTCTTCTTTCAACAGAATGGTCAAGCTGTGAAATCAATTGCAGAGATAAGTATTCTCTGGAGTTTTTAATCAAAAGTGATACGATGAAGTAATCTCTATTTTCTCCGTGTTCGCACGATGATTTCTGAACATTGAAGGAATTCGAAAACGTAATAATGCTTTTTCGATGGCACAGTCGTACCTACTGCCCTATAATGAAGAAAAATTCACCTTATGAATTACGGCTTGTTTCATTTCCATTCACCTAAATATAGAACATCTTTCAGATTTCGATTTATTTCCACCTCATGATGTCATCTCCAACAATGAATCTGCCTGATTCTAATTGCGGTCGATAAAGCCTGGTGATTTCAATCGTTGTGTCGGATATTTATTTTGTTTTGGTTCGAGAGTTCGAGGAATAGCTGAAAGCAGTTCTCATTCTTGGATTGAAAGTTTTCTCGAGCAAAGTTCCTTACTTCGCAGTAAGATTACTTTGAAGAAGTTGTGATCCATCTCAAATCGAACGACTATCAAAAATAGGAAAGTAATAGGAAGTATTTGTTTTAGCCTAGTCATGATCAAACCGCTTCCACCACACTACGTACATCAAATGATTCAAGGTCAACACGCATCATTATGAAATAAGTTATGTACCTATTATATTTCAGAGTGAATCCTACTCTTGTCATCTAATCGAAGTTATGGATTAGTGAATTAATATTGAAGTGTGTGGTTAATTATGGAAAACGCAACAAACAATCAGGTGGGTTTTCGAAAGTATACAAAATTCAAAGTGATTAAACCACTACTACTAAACAATGAGATATAACTATTTATGAATCGAAAGCTTCATAAGCAATTAAATTGTCGATTATTATTGCAGGCTAGTATGTGAATGCTATTATAATGAATTTCAAAATTTTTGATAATGCGTCAATTATAACAGTGACCTTTATGAAGTCATATATAAGTTTCCTGTTATGTAGTTTAAGTGAGCAATGAAAACACAATGATGAGGTAGTATGATAAAATGACGTATTTCCAATGATTTTGATGATTTTCAATTTTCTTCAAATAATAATGTGGTTGATGCGATAAGTAATTATTTTCTTACGAGCGCCCAGGAGCCTGTTTCAAGAACGTACAAGTCTTGTAGCTACAAGAGAAACACAAAGAAAGACGATGATAAATAATTGTTTTTTACTCGTTTTTTGCCTGTACCCGTATTGTCTTTCTCTTGTAGCTACAAGACTTGTAATTTTATGAAACAGGCCCCAGAAGTGCGTGCAATGGTCTAGTTCACATGTACCATTTTTTCCTGAAAATATAAAAATTTTGTGTTCTCCGGATATTACGATCAAGGTGTCATTCGATTTATTGTCACGTAGAAAGTTTAATGAATAGTTCGAAAAGGCGCTGAAAAAAATTAAAAAAGTTATAAACAAATTAGTAAAAAAAATTTAGTTTTTTTTCAAAATCTCGAAAAATATTCAAAATTCTAAATAAGATCCAAAAAGACCATCAAATTTGCTAAAGAAAAGTTCCGACTCCCGAAGTTGTATCTCTATTATTTATAATTTTTAGAGAGCCGTGAAACTAGAGCCAAAAACGGGTAGACTTTCGCGCGCGGTTCGTCAATCTGACACACCAACAAAAAAATTATTTAAACATATCAAATATGGAAAATAAGGAATGAAAAGATTCATGTAGTTTTGGAATAATGAACAATAATCCGCAGTTAAAAAAATTTCATCCCAATTTTGGGATTATTTGGGCATATTTCAATTAATAATTTTTCATAAAGAGAAAGTAAACATAAAAACCCTGATATTTAACAAACTGAAACTCTAGAATTTTTTTCACTTCATGAAGTTATTCTCAATAGGGTAATGAAAAGATCGCCTTGGCAAAAATTACAAAATTTTGATTTTCCACTTTTACATTAACAATTGAAAATTAATAACGGAAAAAAGTAAATAATTTTTCTCCTTAACCTTGATTGTTTTATCGTCTAATGGTTAAAAGCAACTTAAAAACATTTTTTTACTGTTATGTTAAAAATATTGTTTTAAACAAATGCATTGTTTATGAGTAAATATAAATATTTTTCGTAATATTTTCATCGTAATTGAAAAAATTATTCGTTCCTAAAAATTGCGTTTATTTACTAACAATCGTTTTTTGCGACCAAATATTGAAAGTCAAGAACCTTTTTTTTTAAAAAATCATATTTTCTATTGTTTTTTTGAGATTGAGAAATTGAGACGTTTTTTATTTCTCCATTCGAAAAGCAATTTGTATGAATAATTTATTTTTATCCATTTTTTTTTCAAATATTTCATTATGTAATAAAAGTAGCCAAATTTTAGAAGAAAATGGTACATGTGAACTGGACTACAAGGGTTGACCAATTATCTTATGTGCCTATGCGTTCTGGGGAGTCTTATTGACTTTTGCGATAGCACATTTCAACTAGAGGAAAACCCAGAAAAAACATAGATCGGTCGGTGGATTCGATCAAGATAAAACGAAAAACAACCAGACAGTTCACAAAAACGCTACAAGTGTTTCACTACACATTAGATACTTCAGGCGTGTTATGGTACAGTGAATGTTGTATTCATTGTTTGCTATGAGAGCATTAATGGAAAGTTCGAATTTTTTGCTATTTTTGTTGTTGTTGAAAGATACCCCATCGTCTAGTCCGAAAATTGTTCCCAGAAAGTTCTCTTCATCTCCTCATCTTCAATTTCAGTCATATTAATATCTTATCGATTTCAAACAGGCTGAAAACAGTACGAAAATGATCTTTTATTTTTTACAGATTTTACCAGTTGTGTTAGGTGTTGGTGTAGTTTTTATCTCCATATTCATTTACCAACTGTTCAATTGGAAATCTACGAAGACTTCTAGTAAAGGTAATTATTTCGCCTTGTTTCACTTAAAAAATGATAAAAACTTGATCACAAACTTGGTTGTAATATTCGCGCCATGGCATTGGAGGAGCGAATGGAATGACTAGACGAATAATAATGGCATGAACTATGTTTGTCTTTCTATTCAAGGCAGAAGTAAGAAAATTTTACTTGTGGATCCACAGAGAAAGTATAAATTACCTCTGATCGAAAAACAGATTATCAGTCATGATACGAGACAATTCAGGTTTGGACTGCCTGAAAAAGACATGGTCCTAGGTAAAGTTCCGTATTAGTGTAATATCAATGAAAATTTTCATATATTTCAAATGTATTTTTTCAGGCCTTCCAATAGGCCAGCATATCAACTTGTCCACGATGATTGATGGTGATTTGGTTATAAGAACGTATACCCCTGTATCGTCTGATGATGATTATGGGCATATGGATTTGATGATTAAGGTAAGTCGCGTTCAATCCTACAAGAACAATATTGTATAGACATACAACACCAATATTTTCATCAGACAATAATTTGTCATAATTTTCCTCTATAGTATACAAAAAAATCTCTTTCGATGATTGTTATTCCCACCCAAGAATTGATCGAAATATAGAAAGGATTCAATTTAAATGTTACAGAGGGTTCCGAAAAAAAAATTTGATTTCATTTCTGGTAGGTACCCATATTTATGTGAATATTCTGTCGAATAGTGATATCTATCTGTATCCAACTTTAAGAGGAGATTCATACACCTACAAGGTGCCATTAGGCCCATTGTGTTTTCTCGACCTGTTTGGCAATATACAGTATTGCGAAACAGCCGCATGAAATTTATACCTCCGAGATTAAATAGTTTTGTGGGAAAACCTCGGACAGGTATAACACACGGTGATACCTACATATCGTAGTAATGACCTGACTGACATCTTTCAAATGGCTCACCCAGTATTATGTTTTCCGAATCCCTTATGAATGCGTTTCAGACATGCTTCACTCAGGTATCAAATTCATTCAGTGTTGTAAAAAATAACAAAAACAAATGAAAGTATCCATTATTGAATATCAGTTGAAAATAGTCAAATGCATAGGTAATTATTTTAGATGTGACTCGAACATATAGGCAATAATTTGGAACAGAGTAATTTAAATTTTCAATAACAGGTTTGTATTCTGACTTCAGGTCATTAATTAATCATATCAGCTTACGAGAATATCGATATGAAACTATTATATTTTGATCAAAAACACATACTAATAATAATCGCTAGAAAAAAAACGTATTCATCACCTCTGCTTCATTCAGACTTATCAACGTTTTTGCTGTATTCAGTTTTTACGTAATTCTCTAATAGTAGAGTGACCTCGAGTTTCTTCCCGATCTTAATCTTCGTTTTGTAGATGCGGGACAATAGGATGGCCGCGGCCTGCAAGATCTCCCGATTTTACCCCGTTAGACTCTTTCCATAAGAGTCCAAAGTTCATTTCTGAGTGATTAATCAAGAAATCAATATCAGAATATGTGATGGAATTAGAAAAATGACATCAGAAGAACCCCAAGCGCTCTGCGATAATTTCGATATAGCCATGTATATTGTCAAGCAGAGAATGACAGGAGGATTTGAACAATTGACTTGACCATTTTTAAATAAGATATTCAAAAATTCACGCAATGGATGACAATTCGCTGTATATAGAATAATGTATCTATGATATGGCTAAGTTTTGGTCAGATAAGCCTAAAACGGCACATTTCCTAGGATTCAGTAAAGATCAGTTCAGTGATGTTTCCAATAATACCTTCAACTAACTCTATTTTTCGTTCACATATTATATTAAAATAGATTGATATCTTTCAGGTGTACTTCAAGAATGTCCATCCCAAATTTCCAAACGGCGGCAAAATGTCCCAATACCTAGAATCTCTGAATATTGGAGACACGGTTGACGTTCGTGGTCCTACAGGTGGTATCCAATATCACGGTCAAGGAAAATTCTCAGTCAGAAAGATCCGGAAAGATCCTCCTACCATTATTACCGCAAAAAAAGTTAATCTGATAGCTGGTGGTGTGGGAATAACTCCAATTTTACAACTGGTTAGACATATCATGAAGAATCCTTCTGACAGGACTGAGTGTGCCCTGTTGTTCGCCAATCATTCGGAACAAGACATTTTAGTAAGGAAGGAACTGGAGGAGGTGGCAAATAACTTTTCAGAAAAGTTCAAACTGTGGTACACTTTGAGTAAACCTGGAGAAGGTAAGGGACACGCTAATAGGTTTCGAAACTTTTGAAAGTTTTTTTCGGCATTCAGTATATATGGGAAAAACACACATAATACTTTATGACTACTAAAACAATTATAGTCTACTGACAAATAATGGAAATTCAAAATATTTCTATTCCTTTTAAAAATACAAAACCAGTTCCAACTACCTGATACCTGATAGCCTAATACCTGTTTATTTGGGAGGGGGGGGTTGCCCATCAGCCTACTGTGTAAGTGGTTCAGATTGAATTGAACCTATCATTCAAAATTTTATCGCCAGTCTCCAAGTGTATGCTCACCGACTATGTCCTCAAGCTCGTTTCAAAAATGTTTGGGTTTCCCTTCCAAATAAAGCTAATGGCGCCATCTTGGTTAGGGAAGTTCAAAGATTCCAAAATCATGGGTACATATATTCTACCCACGGTCCACGGATACCTTCAAATATCATTGTCTAAGTAAATCCAAAGACAATGAAAATTGTTGACATTTGGAAATATGATAGAGCAACTGAGGACATTTGCGGGGGTAGCGTTATTGTGTCAATGGGGCGTTAAAATCGCTTTGCATATGGGATAAGATATGGGGGAATTTTTGATATTTTCAATGGTTCGGGAAATAAGTACCAATATCAAAATATGTTTGCTGCATTTTTGCATGCTGAAACTCAAGGGCTTGAGAACTTGATTATTTTTGTGGATAGAATGAAGTTTAAAGAACTATTTTTTAGAGAAGAAAAATGCTAAAAAAAAGTTCCCCAAATTTACTACTCAGAAGCCGCCTGTGCCATCCCGTGCAGGACACTCCGTAGTTTATTCCCACCATGTCCTCAACTCAAAAAAGGCCATTTTTCAATTTGTTTTGAACAATAAACAACAAAAATCGCGTTCCTTTTTTAGCTTTTATATTGTAAAATGGAAAGTATTGAAGCAGTGTTAACAGTGCTGGTATAAACTGTAGAGAATTGAGTTCTGAAGAGAATGACGGGTCAAACGTTCCGATCGTATAATAAGAACCGGAGAACAGCGGGAAAAACCGGAAATTGTATGTTTTTTTTTTATTCCCAACTCTGTCATTTTTCAATATTAAGACCTGAAACCTTGCACGATAGTAGCTATTGGCGTGCACTTTATGTGCAAAACCTGGATTCAGTCGGATTGATAGTTTTCGCACAATCCTCATTTGAATTTTTTTCGGGAATACTTTCGCGGAGAGCTGGATACGTTTGAGGTCGTCAGATATATTGAAATTTAAAAATAAATTTGGAAAGTAGACATTTACAGTCACAAAACATATATATTCTGATTTTTCGAAAAACCGCGTTTAAATGTGTTAAAAAGTAGTATGAACATGAGAGAACTCAGCTGACTTCGCGTGAGCGGTCGAGTGGTGTTTCTTCTCGATCCCACCACTTGACCGCTCTTCTACAGAGTTTTTGGGAATTATCATATTTCCTATAATAATCTGCTTCTCGTGGTCGGGGCAGAACTTTTCTGACCGGCTCGGAGCAATAGGAAATTGTTAGTTGCCTGATTAGCTCTGGACTCTGGCCCACACCGTAAGAGTATTCAACAAAGGGAAATATAAAAAATATAATCATAGGAAAAATTTGCTCATTCCTTATCATATATGAATCTGACAATGAATTCCAGTCTATTTTTCAGGATGGAAATATAGTACCGGCTTCATCAATGAAGATATGTTGAGAGATCACTTGTTTCCACCGTCTGATGATACTATGATCCTGATATGTGGGCCTCCACCAATGATCAACTCTGCCTGTTTGCCAAATTTAGAAAAAATTGGACATAAGAAAGAATTATATGTAGTCTGTTGATCATGTAACATAGCTCGTATCCAGGTTTCATAAGCTTCGGTTCGTTATTGGTCTCCCAATGAACTTATTGTAATAAGATATTTTGTATTTGAGTTCGTAGTGGATGATCGCTTTCATTTGACGTTTATAAAGTCATCAGACACTATTCAACAATGTGTGAAGTATAAAATAGGTTAAAATGTTCATCACATTTCAGCTGGATGAAGAAATTAATACTTACAATAATAACTTTTATTTCACTGAGAAACATTATTTTTGTGGAGAGAAGAAAGTTTCGAGTAAGTTATTGTTTTGGCTCCAAGTCAATACAAAAACCCAAAAATGATTCTTTACATTTTCCACTTATACTGTCAGTATTTTTTACAATTTTTTTTCAATTTAAATTGCCAAAAGAGATCAAGTACTGAAAGTATTCCCTTATATAGATGGCTTCCATAGTTGCCTATCTGCTCCAGAGACAATTCAAGTATCTTCTAGTGCAATCGTTAGTCGGGTACTGACAATGCTTGACCGCCGTGAACATCTTTTGACTTATAGATGGCGAACTATCATTCTCGTTGATAATAATCAAGGAGATACATTTCAGGAAAATACTTTTCCTTAGCTTTCACGAGAGCCTCCTAAAGGCAAAAAATGGAAAGGCAAAAGTTGTTAGATATCAAGGTCGAGTAAACTTCAGAAAAAAAAAATAATTTAATTTTTTTTTATGAAAAAATATCACCCGTCGCCAAGAGGAAGAAGTCAACTCATTTTTAAAATAAGGGGCGATATCTTGTGATACTTTGTAGGAAAGGTCTTTCAATTATCAATTCAACATTTGTTAATTTTTAAAAATTGAATTAGGCACAATTGAGCTATCAAGTTTCATTTGGTGTTTGGAATTGGTACATTTTTAATATCAATCGAGATGTATCGTCAGTAAATTTTGAAGGAACTTTCTATTGATATATATTTATCGTCTATTTGAGGATTATTAAATAAAAAAGACAACTATGCTAATAACTCAAAATGAATCATTTGATTCTCAAAAATAAACAATTGTCCGATAAAATATTGAGAGACTTTTCCAATTATTAAAATAGTAAAATGTATGACTTCTCATCTTATTTGATCCGACCTTGATAAATGCATGCTTCAGTGAAGGTTTGTTTCCCGATGCACTGAAAATCTCTAAAATTATTCCTATACTAAAAAAAGGCAATGATGAACTACCCGATAACTACCGACCTATTTCTATAGTTCCAGCGTTCTCCAAAATTATCGAGATTATTTTAAAACAAAGATTGATTAACTATTTTGAGAAGTACTCTCTTCTGCACGAGAATCAGTTTGGATTCAGGAGAGATTGTTCAACAATAATTGATGCCATCTGTAGGATTGTGGAGAACATTGTGGAGGGCCTCGAGCTTGGCAAATATGCGGGAATTACCCTATGCGATCTTAGCAAGGCTTTTGATTGCGTTTCTCACGATAGCTTATTAAAAAAACTAGAATACTATGGCATTAGAGGTCCACCACTCGAACTGCTGAGATCGTATTTAGTTGGCAGAAGGCAGTGTGTTTATGTGAATGATGAGTTATCAGAAATTACACCAGTTAAGCATGGTGTACCACAGGGCTCAATTTTAGGTCCACTACTTTTTATTATAAACATTAACGACTTGTTTTTCTACCTATTTCCAAAATCTATCATTTTGTTTGCAGACGACGCTACTTTGGTTAACACTGACAAACATGTTTTGAACTTGAATGTTGCTATCGAGGATGCAGAAAACAAAGCCGAACCTAAAAAGGTTCTGAACATTAATACATTGCTTTCTGCCTACTATTCACTTGTGCACTCCCACTTAACGTACGGTGTGTTACTTTGGGGTAATGCAAGTACGGCTTACAAAATTTTCACACTGCAGAAAAAATGTATAAGGATAATTTCTGGGGCTGATTTTAATGACCACTGCAAACCCTTGTTTGTTAAAAATGGAATAATGCCCTTACCATGTTTGTTCATATACTATTCCATGATTGATATTCACAAACACAAAAAAGGTTATTCATTAATATCAGAGTCTCACAACTACAACACCCGTTCAGCTAATCTCCTGAAAACAAAATATTTTCGACTTACAAAATCGAAAAACAATTCGCCCCGTCTAGGGCTCTACAATAAATTACCGAAGGAGATAAGTACGCTACCAATGATTAATTTCAAAAAGAAACTGAAATGTTACCTAAAAAAATACTGTTTTTACTCTGTGGAAGAATTTGCTAGTTCTCCTATGGACATATAAAGCATTGTGTGTTGACTTGCAGGACTCAAAAAAATGAATAAATAAATAAAATTTGCGTTGTATTTTCGAAATTGTAAATAACTTTTATACAAGACTTCGCGATTGTATTTGCGCTTCAGTACTTCAATCGTGTTCTATTTATATTCAGTGTGCGTGCCTTTGTTTTTTTATTTCATATTTATATTTAAAATTTGTGCAATGACTAATGCATACCATGACTTGCTACAAATGTATTTTTTACATAACGTAGTCAAATAAATATCTATCTATCTATCCCATTCGAAAACTGAGGAGGGGGGATTTGACTTATTCTAATAACTCAAGATGGATAATTTGAATCTCAAAAATTAACGAGTTTCTAATAAAATATAGAAAAACTTTTCCAGTTGAAGAGTCGGCTCGAACAACGTTGTAACTCGCAAATTGTATGAAATTGAGTTAATCATGGATTAACGTTGTATGGCACCTAAAGCAACTGTCTGATAGACTGATATCCCTCTCTTTTTGAATATTTCGCTTTAACAAAATATTTTATTTTGTCATTTTGCCGATTTCCGCGGAACAACGTTATAACTAGTAGTTACGAGATTATTTGGGCGTATGTTGCTGCATTTTTTGCATCATGTCTGTGCTAAATTTATCGGCTTCGACAAAATACATTAAATCGTGGTGAAAAACGCAAATTTTATATTGCTCAGTGGCAAAACAATAAGTCAAAGTTAGCTAGAGACAAAGGAGAAGAATATCTAAGTAAAAGAAAGAAGATTATGGCGGCAATAGTCCTACCAGAAGAGATAAGTCGAAAAACGTTCTGATTGCTTTATTTTGGCGCGGAAATTTTACTTATACTTTTAGTATTAGGATTATTAATGTATTTTTATTGCATTCCTGAAATCAGTTCCTACTTTTATTTTTTCTACACCATGAAATATCCAAGTAGGATACAGCATATACTTAGTTCTTGTTCTGCTTTTCGTATTAGGATTATTAATGTATTTTTTATTGCATTCCTGAAAACAGTTCCTTCTTTCATTTGTACTACATTAAAAAAAATATCAAAATAGGAAACAGTATAGACTTAGTTCTTATTGTTCCAGTTAGTTTTGTTGATTTTTAGAGAGGTTTTCACATAACAGTTAGTTTTGTTGGTTTTTGCGTAAGGCAGATTGAAAAATCTGCCACGTTTTTTATTTTGTATCCCAGACTTTATGATATATTGAAAAATGTGCAAGTTATGGAAAAACGTTGTAAGTTACAAAGCAGTTACAACGTTATTCCAAATTTTTCATGTATAAAAGACTCAATAGTCCAAACTATGGATATATCGTGTATAATAATGCCTAACAGCATGAAACACCGTTGTTACTGTCATGATCATACAACGTTTTTCCATTTTGAAGTTCAAATAAAACGTATATGGATTTTTGCCCCTCCTGAAAACTTGAAGTAATGTAAGTTACAACGTTGTTCGAGCCGACTCTTCAATTATAAAAATAGTAAAATGTATGACTTCTCATGTGACTTGATCCGACCTGATACCAATAATTAGTCCAATACCTATACAGTGCGTATCAACGAAAACTTAACAGAGCCGTTTTTGATAATAAAAAGTAAGAGTTCCAAAAAAAGCTCGGACACGTCGATTTCTAATTGAAGGGGGACACCTTTCAGACTACTCAGATTCTTTGTAGTATGCACCCCCTCGGAGGGGTGCGTCCGACGACCCTTATTTAGATAGGGAAAGTAGGTCGAGTGGCACCTTGTTTTAAAGGTTTTTCGAATACCTTTACAACTCTGTTAAAAGAAAATTTTTGTAACGATTGGTAATCAACCTCATCCCCCGAAAAAATCTTCTCGTAATAAACAAAAAATACGAAATCACATGGACACGTATTAGCAGGTTGTCATAAAAAGCAAAAATTTATTCTTTTATGAAAGTTCTGAACGTAAATTGTACCTTAAAAACAATTCGATTTATTTTAAAAAGCGTTGAACTCAATACAAATACCTTTAAAACCTCAATAAATTATCTCGAACACTAATTGTCACAAAAATTTTCTGTTAACAGAATTGTATTTATTTTCTGTGTTTCAAAATGAACAAATGTGGTAGAGTACTGATTAAACAGCATCTCCCTTCTAGCAATTACATTGCTCTGTGTTTCCTATTATTATATCATATATCATAACCACTTGTTTCCTATTTTATCATTAAATTTTCATTTTGTGAAATAGCGGAATCAAAGAATACCCGGCGGGGTGTGAGAGAAATGAAGCATGTTGCACTAAGCATTAAAACAAGAGATATTCATCACTGGGAAAATATATATTGAAAAAATATTCCACATTACATGTATCTAAAATTACATTATCCTTAGGATAATATTAAGTACATTATTTGTTCACTCTAAATATGTACAATATCTTGAAATAAACCAATGCATAGATTAAATTATCTTTGAATATAATTTTGATTTTTCTACACTTATTATAAGAATACTTAGGTAATCATAATATATCTTATTAAATAAATATTTCATTTCCCGTCAAAAAAATGAATCTCAATTAAAAAACAAATAATATCTGGGAGTGAAGGAACAAGGTTTGAGCTGAGTCACATATTGCAAAAAAATATTGTACTGAAGCCGACCTTTTGCAGCTTGACGTTGATTTCAAATTCTTATTCCCCGTTGAACTAAACAAGATACTAGTAGAAAAATATCTTGAGATGAATTGAAATCAATATTACTTCAGCACAAGAATGCTGGTTTTGATTTTTTATTTTGTAATCTACCTTCAGTCAATTGAACAATAAACCAAACTACGTGCTGCATACAAGAAGAATTTCCAGGGAATCGAAAATGAAAATATGAACAAGATTTATATCTGGAAACTGCAATGGCAAAGGTTTATTCCAGTGAAAAAATTTTCGACAAATATATGGACCAATACTATAATGGATAAATGAAAGGTCATTCGAGAGTTAAAAGCATTCATAGATCTATAAGATAACTTGAGAAAAAACTTTAAAACATTATTTCGGTAGACATTATCACTTGCTTAGAATCGAAATACATAAAATGGCAAAAATTGTATAAAAATAAAAATTTTGATTTAATTTTCCTTTTGAATAGAAGAGACTAGAAATAATACGAGAATATTGCACATGGACAAAATTTTTGAAATTCTGAATAATCAATAACAGCTATTTGAAAACTACCGTTAACTATACTGGCTCCTAGCATTATATAAAATTTTAAGTCTAAATATAAGTAATCATTTTCAAAATGAGCCACACCGAAGATGCATAGCCAGTAAATGATTTGTACAACTTCAATATGTCACGAATCAAATAATCACCTGGAATGAAAATCCGTTTCAGACCACTAATTAATCCAGTATGTTCACACTTGTTTGGAATTTTCCAACAGCCTTTTAAGCTTGATGCAACAATCATTAATTCAGCTAATAATGGAAATAAAATAAGGCATATTCGTTTCCATTAACCCACGAAATTTCAACGTTAAAAAGAGTACCTAAAAAAAGAATTTTGAAATACTCATTCAGATATTTTACCTCCAAAATAGAGCACACTTTCGAGTTTTTCTGGATATCTAAAATCCTCGCGGTTACTGAACTTGCCTTATAGTTATTTGTCTAAAACACTCGATTTTAGTTTCATACACAGGGCTATTCAAATTCAAAACCTGCATAGAGATCTCGGAAACGGTAGGAAATAGGGAGTGGGTTTGATTGGGAAAAAAGTTGCATATTTTAGTGCCCTATTTGTTGATGACCCTTGCCCACACAAGACTCTGCCTTTTGGTGCACTTGTAAGTGCATGGTAGTGGAAAATAATGACTTTAGCTCTTTCAATTCCGGAAATATACAGAAAAAACAAGAAAATTTAATTCATTTTTAGCTATTTCTTGTTGATTCGCAGATATTCCAGAAATATGTTCATAATTTGCTTTAGGCATTTTCAATAGACTCTTGAATGTGTTCATAAAACTTTTATATACGGTTAGTCGATTTGGTCATTATCTCTATGAAAACTTTTTATATTTACAGTTTCTTTTGAATCAAACATGTTAGTTTACTTCTCGTATAACTCAAATTTGGTATCACTACTTTGGTTCGGAGTGATCGGAGCCTAACTCAAGATGTATGAGCCTCTGAAGAAGCTAGAGACACTAGCGCCAGCGAAACGTTAGGAAGAAATATATATAAAATAAATAAATAATAAAATAAAAAATATAAATATGAGCTCAAAGTTATCTATATCTTATTCTATAAGAGTTATTAAAAAATATTCAAATAAAGCAACGTTAAAAATATTATACCATGCCAATTTTGAATCTAAGGTGAGATATGGAATAATTTTTTGGAGAGGTAACAGCTCTGTTGAGAAGATGTTTATTATCCAAAAAAGAATAGTTAAAATAATCGCGAATATGAAATTCAATGATTCTTGTAGAGGGGTATTCAAACACAATAAGATACTAACCATTTATGCTCTGTATATATTTGAATGCCTGTTGTTTGTCTTCAAGAATAGACATTTGTTTCCTGAAGAATCTACACATATATATCTCACTCGTACAAATGATTTGACTTATCCCTTACATCGCTTAACAAAAACAGAAAGAGCGCCGCAGTATATGTGTGTGAAACTATTCAATAGTCTTCCAATAGAGATCAAAACGTGCAAAAGCTTAAATGTATTAAAAAAAATGCTGAAAGATCTTCTGATAGAACTAGAACCATATATGGGAATACCTAGACAAGTGAATCATTATGTTTTAGATGTATAGCTATAATAAATTTGAAACCCTTTTCTTTGACACTGTTTTCTTCTTAGTTACAATTGTTTGTTCATAAAAATTGTTAACTTATTGTGAAATAAAGATGGTTATTATTATTATTGAATTCCAAAAAACGACGGCCTTCAAACCCGAACCAAAGTAGTGATACTGAAAACATCGGCCGCGAAAGCCTTAACCATTTTATCAACTGAAATTTGACTAAAAAATACAAGATCTAATGAGATGAGTATTTTTATATTACTTCTTGAATTTTTTTGATAGGCAAATTCGAGTTATAAGGAGAGTTGTTGACTATCAGGACGTTTCATTCAAAAGGATCTGTTTTTCTAAATAGCGCAGCATCTTTTTTGAAGCAGATCAGAAGTCTGTCCTCATACACTTCTATAGATTCCAATATAAACTCCTGATTTTTCCCATTGTGAACATCATCCACCACAAAATTATGACTCACAGTTATTATAAGAACATATTCTGAGAGCTTAATGAAAATGCAACATACATACTTATTTTTGAAAACTCTGAATAAAGAAGTGACAGTAAAAATAACACTTCGAATTCATCGTTTCATTCTGTAGATATATCTCTGGAAACTAATTCTATTTTGTTTCATCAGTCAATAGGACACTGAAAAGGCAACTTTGCCCATAACTTCTATCTATCTACAACCGTTTCCGAGATCCCCATAAATAGCCAGCAACATGACTTGCTCTATATATTATGGAAGGTTTATGCAACATTTTCCAATACATATATAACACTAAAAACCAGTAACTAAGCTTAAAAAGCTGTGGTGTTTATGCAAGTTCGTGTTAGTTCTTGGAGAAGAAATTCACACACCCTCAAAATAATCTCGAATTTGCCAAGCATTATCCCGGTCTACTTTAATTTTAAAGAGATTATCTTTTTTATCTAATGGCAATCAGTACTTTTCGACAAAATGTATAAAAAATCTACAATTTATTTTTTTTATCAGGCGCATGCGTACTACCGTTTTTGACTAAAAACTTAGTTCTTACTTAAAAGTTGGCCAACTTTCAGGTCAACGTTGTTAGTACTAGTAATGCTTGCGTAAACGCCCTCGTTGATTTCCTGTTGTTGAATTCTTAGTTGAAAGTTCTCAATCTTAGGCCTAGTTCTTAGGAACGTTGCATAAACCTTCTATTTACTCTTTCTGATAATTATTAAAGGAACATGAGATGTTTCGCAAAAGTCGCCAAATTGAAACTAGTTGAAATGAAGGGAACAAGTTGAAGTTCAGATTTTAAATGTTTTTCCGTTGACTAGCTATCGTTCCAATGCGAACGGCAACCCTCAAACGTCAAAAACTGAGCTAACTGAAGATTAACAAAGTATCACCTTCGAACGAGCAATTATTACCAAATTAACCGGCAGACTACACCGATCACCACGAATAGTAACTGTCCAACCCACATTTCCCAAGGCATAAGCAGGTTTCACAATAACTTTAAATCGGAAGTCCAACCACCGATAGTCAGCTGGTATGACTGAAAATATCTCTTGTGTTTTTTTAGCAAAAATTTGTCCTGTAAAACTTCGTACCGAAAGAGTACAGAGAATCTAGTTTCAATTCAGAGATGAGAGACGTCTCGTACTTGGCGTAGCTCTAGATTTCCGAGACAGCTCGCTCCACGACTACTACACCTTGTACGCCCCGCTGATGACAGTTTTTTTCGGCGTGTGACCGTACAGGAAAATGGAGAATATCACGAAAGCCGCGCCAGAGGCGAACTGCAACGACAACTCGAAGTCGAACAAGTACATCGAAGCTACGCACGAAATGACGATGGCCAGCGAAGTCGCGAAACCTTTGAGGATGTTATCGGCGTACTTGACGACCACGGCGACGATCAGCCCCCCGCAGGCCTGGAGCACCACTAAATAGTTGACGAATTTGTCGTAGCCGAAGAAGAATCCCTGCTCGTTAATTTTGGCGCCGTCGTAGACGTAGCAGGACACGAGACCGAACGGGATGGAACAAAAGGACAGCTGGACGTTTCGCATCCAGACGGTGACGTCGCTGCCTTTGAGCATCTTCTCGAAGAAGACGCCAGCGAAGCCGGAGAGACAGCAGGCGGCGAGGGCGGCCATGAAGCCTACGAGGTGGTTTTGTTCGTGGCCGTTCGTCGAGGTTTGCTTGTCGTCCGACTGCGCTAGCTGGACCAGCACCACCCCTAGGATGAGCGTGACGAGCGAGAACCACTGCGTGCGCAGTAGTTCGCGCTTGAGGATGAACACCGAGAACATGGCGGTCGTTAGTATTTTCAGCTGGTACGTTACCTGGAATTGAAAAGAAATAGGTACTGTACGGTATCCAAATCTTAGCACATTGCTGAAATAAATACTTTCACGGACACACTTATATAGATTCCAATATAAATTCTTATTTTTTCAGATTGTGGTAGGTTAGAAATCCAGAAAATTACGGAACAAAGATTTATCCAACACAAAATAATGACGTTCAAATAGTTCTTTAGGGAATTAATTCAACTATTCGACGTTTCAACTTCCATGCTGGAGTCATAATCAAGAACTTATAGACATATCTCCATCAATATCAATAATAACGGAATGGTCATCTTGTAGTAAAAACCAAACAGAGCTCATTTATTGTTTGATGAACAAGGCAATACAAGTTATTTTTGAAAATCGTGGGAAACACCTTTACATTTATACAAAGATACTAAAACTTTCACATTAAATAAACTCATAAAATTCGAAAGAGCAAAATTTGCAAACAAACTGAAAAAAAAATGCAGAAAGGTGAGTCATTTCAAAAAAATTTCATTACTATAATATCAAAAATAGCAATAATTTCCATCAAAATAACATTCATTCAAATAAAGGGAAAAACAATCATGTATCTAGTTGTATAGAAACTTAATAATCTTTCAGACGATAATAAAATATCAAAATCTATAAATATTTTCTTGAAAAAATATGAACTAAAATTGTAGTCATACTGATTTTCTTCAATAAGTAAAGTTGTTGAAAATGTTTAAATTGTATTTGAACTTGTTTATATTCAATGTATCATCTTCCAGAACTTGTTCTGTTTGGGAGGTTTGTTATCAATAAATAAAAAAAAGGACTAATAGACCCCCTTACGAATTTATCAGACAAACTACATCATCAACTTCTACAGCAATTCAATTGGTCAATCAATATATAACTTTAGATTCTCCACCATCATGGAATGATCATATCCAATGTGTGAAGGCGAATCCTCATTCCAGGATATTATTGGTCATTTTCAAGTGAAATTGATAGATTGAAATGTGGTCTTATTTAAGCGAGTTTTTTTTTTGATATTACATGAAAAAGACTTGAAAATGTGACCTTACTGAGTACTAATCAGTCATATCCAGACAGATAAGAAATATTAATAACTGAAATAATGACATTATGATCTAATTAAAAAATGTTAAACAGTGGAAACCAAAATAAGTATTTCGTGATAACTGAATATATTCAGTGAAGCCAATGAATTTGAATTATCTATTATTATGAATATGAAGTACTGAAAAACATTCCTCTTTCATTATCAACATTATCAGTTGAAACATTCCACCAAAATAATTCAAAATATTCCGTTCCACTTTATTTTTTTCGAATGTTTTTAACTTGATGGAAAACATGAGGTAATGTTCACAGTGAATTTAAATATTAGCAATAATATTCAAGGAATTATTTTTTTGGTTTCTATTTCTCCGAATCCAAAAATATAAATTAGAACTTCTATTAAAGAAGTAAAATAAAAATAAATTACAAACACTCTCTGTTGATAGGTAAGTGTATATCATTCCAAGACATTCAATTCATTCAAAAACGAAAAAAAGAGTCCATCTAAAACATATTTGTAATTTTTTAAACTTAAGACTTATTTCATAGAAGTTGTAAGTAATTTCTATTTTTTGATCCAGAGAGGAGAACCAAGAATTAATTCCTCAAACTTAATTCTCTCACAAATATAAGTTCCTAATTAGCAATAACAAATTTTAATGAATTTCATTAATTGATGTTTTTTCTTCGATTTATAATCTCTATTATAACAAAAACATTCATTACACCAAGATATTTTTGCACCTTATGTACAAAAGCACAACTTTTCATTTCTGTTATGGAAATTCTTATTCATGTTATTTATGTGGAGAGTACTTACCTGGTAGGTTGCTGCATCCAGATGAGATGCTGATACATACAATAAGTTGTTCTGTACTAGATAAACAAATGAGGGAACACATATTTTCAACGTGTCCATTGGTTGTTTGATGATCTGCTTATCGATTGCCTCCAAGAGTTTTACTATTCCTCCTGATTCAAGGTAGACTAAGAAAATACATGTTACCAGTTTCACCACTTCAGACATCAGTACCGCTAAAAAAGAGCCATTTTGAAATATGTTACAGCTTTGTGTATTTTAGATATGAACAAATTGAATAATAAATACGGAATCAAAGAGGTCTAATTTTGCGTCTTTCATGTATATTTTCATAACCCTTTAATTATATTATTGGTCAATCTTGAAAAAAAATATCACATTCAAATTCAGCATGTATTTTTGAAATGTAAAAATAGTAGTAGTAATATTTTAATTATTTATCATCCATAGAAATGAAAAAAAAAAAGGTGGAATACACTTTTTCAACGACTACTCGGTTCAGGAATTAGGAGTATTGTCATACAAGAAAAACAAATTTGACCTTTGAGAGCATCAGCCAAGGCTTATTACCCATGTCTGAACTGGCAGAATGTTGATTTTGTGCTCTACAATAGTAATAGATTCTTGCAAGGAATTATTCTTCCTCCATACCTGACATAAGATAAATAATTTTGCAGACTTTTAGAACTCCAACAATATAAATTCAATCAATTGATTTGAAATGTGAATTCTGGTACTCTTGATTCTTTTCAATTGATAAAATTTGGTTCTCCACCAAGGTGCAGCTTATCCAATCCATATTAGCACAGAACTAATAACATATATGCCCAGCAATCTCTGTGAAGTATACTAAAATGAAAAATCACACATTATATGTGTTCACTGTGTTGAAATTTATTCATAGGTGTTTTTTTCTCTTGTCATGGTCTACACTACCAGTGTGCAACTGGAATAGTATCTGAGTTTGTGCCAAGATGGATTGGATAAGCTGGAAATTTTTTATTACTATGTACACATTATCAGTAATATCTAAAGAAGCATTTATAGGGGTTCAATTAAATTGACTCCAAATGTTTCAGTATCAGTAATTAGAGCTAAGTACTATCTTCAAAAATATTATTGTCATATTTGCAAAGATAACAAACTGTTTGATAATTGTTTGAGGTGTTAAATAAGCATAAAAGGATGGAACCATGAATATTTTTCATGCTGAGGTATCTTGATTACCTTGACATGATTACTATGATGAGCAATTACTTTTGTTATAATTTTTATTCAGCATTACTTGGGTGATTACAATGATTATTATTCATGTTTACTTTGTCTTTAGAAAAGATTACCTGTCATTTGCTTTATTAGATTGTTGAAAGACCATTTTGGTATAACTAGTGTTCCTTACCTGTAGATGAGAGAAACATATCCCCTTCTCTGGTCCTTGCATATCTCATACTCAGTCCTAATATGGCATTTTGCAATGTGAGGGTCACTAAACTTATATACTTCAACTTATTCGAACTCGTATCTGAAAATATGAATTTTGATTACCTTTCCACAGAAAGTAGGGAATCGAATTAATGGGGTATTTCAGCCTTATAATGTTCACCATTATGAATAAAAAAAGCTGATTTACATAATTATGAATGCAAATGAGGAGAACGAAGGACCTACCTTTTTTCTGCATTGTTACGTCGTTATTAGCTCCTGCCTTTTGTACCAAAGAGCTTTTCTGTAAAGGAATAATTCATCAGCATTAGAATTGGGTAGACAACAATGATCTAAAATGCTTAATAGTACTGTTGAAATCACCTTAATTCGTGTGAATTGGTTGATGAATCAAAACATACTTAAATCTGCAAGATGAATAACATTTCATTTGCTTTCATCGAAAATACTTGTACAAATAGTTGACACGTCTCTTGCTCTTGCTTACTCCCGGCCTCCCGGCTGTTTTGAAGTTCTTCTGAATGACATTAACGATTCATTTGAACTACTGAATTCTAAACAGTTTGAAGTTCGGCGAGGTCTGAACTAAAAACAAACGGTCTGCACTACTTCCCCGTTACAACCGGTTCAGCGCAGCTCGGAGCTAATCGTCCTCGACCATAGTATCACAGAACACCCTACTACGGTGTTCTGTGATAGTATATTGAGGTCAACTAGTACGAATTAACGGTACACTTTTTGTTTATTTTTTTCTTGGCAAATATATTGAAAATAATTCTGAAGAGAATATTTTTTTCTGATACTTTGGTTCGAATTCAAATATAAAAAATAAATAACATGCGTAAGGCTGGATTCAGACCAATTCGAAATCCGACGTTCCGACAGCTTTCTGATTGGTCCAAATTTCAATTTAGATCAATCAGGAAGCTGTCGGATCGTCGTACCATCGGATTTCGGATCTGTCTGAATCAGGTAGACAGACGTTCAGATAGCCTTCTGATTTGAAATTTAATTCAAATTTAGACCAATCAGAAAGCTATCAGACCGTCGTACGATCGGATTTCGGATCTGTCTGAATCAGGTAGACAGACGTTCAGATAGCCTTCTGATTTGAAATTTAATTCAAATTTAGACCAATCAGAAAGCTATCAGACCGTCGTACGATCGGATTTCGGATCTGTCTGAATCTGGCCTAATGCGTAAACACGTCATCGAGAGTGTTGAAATGATTGCAGTTCGTAGACCTCAACGTCAACGTAGACCGCCCAGACGATATTTCTGAACGGCTACGACCGAGATCCGGGTGTGACGTCATGTTTCGTCCAGAGTTCTCGAACGATTTTCAAACGTGGGCACTCGCCATGTAGTTTCTGAACGTTCTCCATTGATAAGATTAAGAGAGAAACTGAGAGGAGACGGAAACAGAACAGGAGTGACAGGACAGACAGGAGTGAGTAAACAAATAACAATTCAACAATCACTTATCATATCGTATAATCGTATCACATTAAAAATGTTAGAATGGCCTTAGTCACTCACGGTAACGGTAAACAGTAGACGCTACCTTTATGGTTACAGTATTATTAAAAAAATACTATGGTATGGCGTAAATAAATATAGTAAATTCAGTTTTTTCTTATTTATGGCGTTATATAGTTGGAAAATCCACAGATGAATTGTCCAGGCCACCGTGATTGAAGAAACGAGCTATATAATTATTGTGATAGTTTGAAATATAATATTATGATATATTAAACATCTGGCATTATATTTGAATTACCAATATTGCAAAGATGAGTCTTTATAAGGCTAAAGTGGCAGATGTTTTGCGATTAACCCAGAGAGATGATATTTTCATAAGGGATATGGAAGAACAAATGCATTCATTTCTTAGACTTGTGGGTTCCAGCAGTTACCATAAACTGAACAAATCAGTTCCGTTATTGGCAAATTTCTGGTACTACTTCATGACAACACTGGGAAATTTACAAACTTTAGGAGAGGAATATACTGGAACTATAAGAATGAGTAATGCGAATAAAATACCGTCAAAAGCTGTAAGTGAGCAGTTTATTACTGGCTTTCATTTTAACCCTTTCAATTCGTAGATGCAGAGCCTTTGGCTGATTTTATATGTAGGGGGAGAACCACTTTTAGAAAGATTATTGAATTTTTCTAAATCTAAAATAAATAACTCTTCGAGTATCACAAGTGAAGCTAAGTCGTTCTTACTGGGGTGTATTGATATCTTCAAAGAAGAGAAGTATACACTCAAGAGAATACACACTTCGTTATTTTATATGGATGGCAAATACTACAATTTATCCAACAGAATTTTAGGAATACGTTATGTAAGTGAAGTCATATACATATTTTAAGTTGTTTTTATGCCCTTTGAGATTTTTTCTAATCCCAAAAATATGATAATAATATCTAATAATAATGTATTTTTTCCAGGTACTGCTCAGGGACTGGCTTCAGAATGACTTGTTTACAGGGGCTTTTCATTTTCTAGGAAATATTTCTCTTTTTTACATTCTCTTTAGTTTAACAACAAAATTCTTCTCATTTAGGAGCAAAGAAGAGCACACAGATAATACCGTTCATACAAATGTTTCAATAAAGTCATGTGTGGTCTGTGCAGAGAATCTGCAGTCACCTTGTTCAACCCCTTGTGGTCATATATTTTGTTGGGATTGCATATTTGATAGTTTGAGCTATCAGAAAAACTGCCCAATCTGTAGGGAGAATGTGAATCCTAGCAGAATTATCTTTTTGCAAAATTTTGTATGATTATATTCTGGAAAGAGGAGGGGGGTATTGTTGAATAATATAAATGCTATATTTATTGTTTCATCTATTTTTTTTCTATAGAACCCTCAAAATTGTGAATTTGTCCTCTATGGTCATTGGTTCATCAGCATACTTTTAAAGAACATACCTATAAACAGAATGACCTACTACATTTTAAGTGATATGAGGTGTGTACTAAATAACAATATGACTAATGAGTGTAATTTTCATAACTCGATAATTGACCTTCATACCCGGTAGGGCACTTCAGTTGATGGTTTTTAAGGTTATTCTCCCATCGGCTTTGCTTAGTAAATCAAGATATGAAAAAATTGACATTCTTGCTTGCAGTAAATTAATGAAATGAATTCAGTTACGAAAAACGTATTCAGTCGGTGTTTTTATCATCCGTGAAAAAAGTTATCTATTGTTCCTATATTCCAATCAATAGATCTCACTAAGATGCCTAGAAGTCCTGGTGACTCAACTGATTAGATTTTGTTTAGATTTTTGTGGCGAAAAAAACAATCGACGCTTTTGAAGGTTTCCCCTATTTTTTCGGTAGAGGGCGTTATATTTCCATTTTTCAAATTTAATGACAAGTGTCAAGTTAATTGTCATATTGTCATGTCAGTTTGAAATTTTGATGTTTACGATGTTTTTATCGTGTTTATTTGTTGATTTCATTGCTTTTAAATATCGAGACGTTGTTACTGGTATCTCATTGTCCACCCATTATCTTTCAGGTTGCGATCTCTTCTCGCTTGCCAATCAAATAAAAGTGGAAAAACCTGACTGCACATTATTTTCACTTAGTGCAAATTCAGCTTCAGACAAGACTGACAAGAGCGTGTTGGCGACATCTGTACATATTGTACGGAAACCTCCAAACGCTCAATTATCCACCAAAAATCAAGCAATCCAGATTTCGCCACTTTTATCCCAAACTTCTACAGGTATAAGTAAACACACCAGGGTTTCCAGGCATCTTAGATCTCACCTACTCAGAATTAGTATCCAGGCAACCAAGAATCACCTTTAGCATTGTTTATAGATAGGTTTGTTTGTCAATGTCTAAAAAGGATTTATTCACGACTATTGTATAATGTATACATCCGTTTGCTCGACCTTAATAATACCCATTATCCACTAGTAATGAGTCATTATTCACTAGTGAGTAATGAGTTATCATTCACTGCTGTCAAATATTTCTTTGATTTCTTACACACAATCGGTTTCTGAAATTTTATCGTGTGCACTAACAAAAATATTTCAATTCAGTTCTGTACCTACATATAAAAAAAGCAAGGAGCATCTACAGTGAGCTATCAGCGATTATAAATGTATAAATCATAAGAGCTAACAAATTTGACTAAAACCTGTTATCAGTAATGTATGAAATATTTGTTTCTGAAAATATGTAAGTATGGAAAGTAACAAAATTTTCAAAAAAAAACTCAACATAGGTATTTGTCTACTAGTCGTGGGTAAAGTGAATAATTCGTATTATTCTCTCGGTGATTTAGGTCATAAACTTATTCACCTCGTGAATAATAGCCATCATTATACGCTCGTTGAATAATACACTATTGAAGCATTTTTATTGCTCCATATATACTATAATGTCGGTATTTGCGTTCACTTAACAATGCACGACAAAGTTTCCTTCTCTGGAGGGAAAAATAGGTGCAGATTTCTATGTCAGTTTGACCATTGTTTATGGAGAAATAGAGTCAACCATATGGAATCATTTGAAAGAATGGATACTACAGGTAGGTGGCACTAGTGATTTCGTTTCCAAGTCATGTCACTTCTTTCGTTCCTACGGACGCTGTAGCCCGAATCATACCTTTTTTTGATTACTTATACATAATACCAAGAGATGGCAATTAACCCATAAACACAAGTAGCATTCTTTGTGTACGTAGTAGATCATATATGTTTGGACCTTTCATGACCTTCTATCGTCAACTCAATTTCGAAGCTTCATTAGCTTTATTTCAACATTTCAGTCGAAGTGATGACAGACAGAACTTCACACCTATTGTTTCCTTCAGATTAGGAAACTTTTTCATGCATTGTAAAGTAAAAGGAAATATTGACATTATACTGTAGATGGCGTTACAAATTAGCTTCAAATAATTTTTACACGCACTATATCTCTGTAAACCATAGACATTATAACTAATGGTCTGGCCCTTATGACAGTTTTCCATATAACACGATGCGGAATGCTTAGAGAGAGAAAGGATATGCACATTGAAGTGATATTGTGAAGGGCAGGATGATGATTCTATACGTGAATTATTCTATCCTTCTGAACCTTTCTTTATCTGCTACACATTAAGGAAGGAATCCGTTTGGAGGTTATACTTGAAGTATTCTATCTTCTTCATTCTGCAGTCCTCTCTCTCGCAACTATACCCACATTTCGAAACACCAACATTTCGGTATCCCTACATTTCGTAACACCCAGAAAATTGCATGTGTTCATGCAAGTTTTTCGAGTTCAAGGGCGCACCCAGATTTTTTTTCGGGGAGGGGGGTTAATTTTCAATTTTAAGTTTCGAAGTTCGAAAGTACATTCCGACATATATATGTATATATATATATATATATATATATATATATATATATATATATATATATATATATATATATATATATATATATATATATATATATATATATATATATATGATGAGTTGTTTTTTCGGGTTTCATTCAGTGTTCTGTGGTTTTGATTCTCTGAAGGATAATTGTCACAACGTTTCGGCAGAGTCTCATTTGCCATCTTCTAGGACATTCTAGGTGATGATTGAGTTGTTTCGACCTCCGAACTCGACTAATCAATTCGAGTTCTGCTTCTCAATATATAGGGGTGTTCATTGATGGTATCTTTGATCTGGGCCCCTCCCACTTTCTTCGTTGGTCCGACTGCATTTCTCATTATGTCTGGGTAATCACGTGGTAAGGTCCGACATTGTTCCTCTGGTGTGATCGGCTTGTTTTTGTTTTGTGATAGGATGGATTTCCACGTTCTTGGTAATCTTTGGGCGTCATCTCTCTTGTTCATACTACTCGGTCGTTTCTCGATTTCGATTGCCTCTCTGATTGTTCGAGAGTAGAAATTTTCATCGCTCGCTAATGTTTTTGTGTTTTCGAAATTGAGGATTATTTATATCAGTTAGCAATGTTAATATTGCATGTGTTTGGTGTTTTGCTCTTTTGGTATTTGGTAGTAATAGTTAACTATTCAATTTCGGGTATCTTGGGGGGGGGGTGATAACCCCTGAAACCCCCCTTGGGTGCGCCCTTGTTCGAGTTGAATGAATCTTTTTTGGTGCGATGCTGCAGCGACTTAGTTATTTCTATGGTGAACTTGTTGCCGCAAATCACGAATATGTGGTGGCATCATTGTGAAGGATATTGATTTTGATCATTTCAATTATTTTTCGAGACTTGAGGAATCTAGTTGAGTAATAAGGTGATTCAATCACAATATCAATTATTAAAAATTAAAGAAATTATATATCAGTTGTGATAATGTAGACGAGTAGACGTTCGTCTTGGTAACATTCAGTGCTATTTTTAAATATTGGCAATGCAAACTGATAGCTAGATGACATATCAGCGACAAAATTGCTTCGTCGAAACGGGGTGTAACTAACAAAATGAAGGATGAATTTGGCAACAGAGCATCTTTCGGGTATGTTTGGAGATTGTGGATGTATCGAAATGTAGGTATAACTAAGATGTCTAGAAGGATGGTGTACTGAGTTATACCTGGGCATATTTGGGGTATACTTGGCGACACATGCCTACTATGATAATAAGCATCATGGCTTTTCGACATCAAATCAGTTCAGATGGCGTTTGCAACGAAAAGAGTTACAAATTTTCTAGGAAATGTATAAACGGCTGACCTGACGGCTGGCTATACTTTTACTTTTGGACGCTGACTGATCAACAACCTATATTATTTGTTTAGAATACTGGCCAAATTCCCTATAATTGTATTCCTTTCATTCGATTTTGTTTTTTATGAGTATGACATTGGATTTTGCTCATTTTGTTGACTGCTCGAATCAAAGAATATAGTTTGTCGATCGATCGGTTGACTATGCACTTCCAATTAGCGCCAACTAGCGATGAAATTGAGAAACACACCACGATACGTAAAAATGACACTAATGACAGAAAAGTGTTGCCATGAAATTCTAAACAATATCGCATCGGTCCCAGCACCATCCTTCTAGACATCTTAGGTAAAACCCATTGTGGGTGTTATGAAATGTGGGTATAACGCATGTGGGTGGAACGAGATGCTCTCGTGGAAATAAGGGTAATGAAGCTTCATAAAGAGTTGGTAATAAAAGTTTATGAGGAAAATGAAAATTCAGGAATGAAAATAATCTTCGAAATATGACTGAATCACGACATTGACCAATTCCAAAGAATGATCCCAGTTGTTTTTGAATTGATTGCGATCTCTTGGTATTATGTATAAGTGATCAAGAAAATGTGTAATTCAAGCTACGATTTTGATCTCACCGATATAATAAAAAGTATATTGAAAGTAAACCTATGTATCGACAACACAGTTTTGAAGATTTTTTCATCATCATACGTCATAATATGCACGGTTTCAAAGTGAAAGATTTCGTCAGGGTCATTTTATATGACCAAGGTTACCGCCTCACCAAGCATATTGACTGTACGGGTGTGAATGAGGTAAGGGGGTGATTTCCGTCACTTTAAGATAGAAAAGTATCTACATAATTGAAATGACATTTATTTCACTCCCAGTCATAAACTGGTGCAACTTTAAGATAGAAAAGTATCTACATAATTGAAATGACATTTATTTCACTCCCAGTCATAAACTGGTGCAACTCTTGAATTCTGTTCAGTTCACTTCATTAACCAATTCTTTTCTGGAAATCGTCCTTAATTTTTATGTGAAAAAATGGCAAGGATGCACACTATTCGAATAGAGATGTGAAATTGTTCTAGTCGAAAAGTTATACATTTATTCAGTTGCCTTTTAATATTGGGTACCCTGATTTTTCTCACTGAAATAAAATTTGCTGTTTTCCAGATCTATTTTAATACAGCAGAAGAAAGCAGGTATGCATTCAAATATTAATAAGTAAGTGGTGAGTGCTCTCATAGGTCTTCTATGAATTAAGAGATCTTATTGTTGTCTCATCAAGAATACTTCGTAAATACTGCAGAAAATAGACCTTCTCTTCCATAGAATGTCCAACAGAGATACACTCAAAGTTTAACAAATTCTTAATTAATTTTCATTGTAATCATTCTCAACACAAATGCAGAACTTTCAAGATAGTCGTACGGTGTATTATCCCTTGCAGTTCACAAATGTGCAACTACTTCGAACTATTCTGAGTATTTTGGGATTGTCCTAGAACTAATCTAAAACACACCTAGGGAGAAAGTGAGATTGGAAATACACACACAATTATTCCATTTTAAATGTTGGCGCCAGTGGCCAGTAGGGTCACGTGACATTATAGAGTTTAGAAGGGAAGGGAAAAACGGTTACACAATGAGAGAAAACGAAAGAGATATACAAAATGTCATTTGAATCTTGGCATTTGACGCCACAAAGTCGCGTGACCAATATGCCAATATGTCAAACTCGCGGTAACATAAGTCCAGTAATATATAGAGTGATCTTGGGTTTCGTCAGTTTTTATTGACAAAAAGCGTGAAGGGTGTGTCTACCACTGGTATTGTTTTATACTATTTAAAATTTAGCGTTTTTTACTATTTCATGGTTGACACCGACGATATCCTCGAATTTTGAAATTGAGGTTAAAAAATAATAAGTTTGAATTCTAGACGTGTCTAGTGCTACTCTAACTAAGATCAACCAATTTTTAAACAAGAACATTTTCAAGTCGGGAGAATCATAATGATTCGCCACGAAATCATCAAAAAAATAACATCCATTCCTAGATTTCTGTGTTCTCGAAATAGCAGTTCACAAATTGATATTGAGAAAATAGAGAAAGAGTCTCTCACTGAATCTGACTGTAAGCTTTCAACAGGGCAAAAAAAATGTACACATCTCTATATGAATTCTTTCAGTTGTTGATGATGAATTGAGGCGAAAGGAGGAGGAAATAGAACTTAAAAGGAACAAGTCTCGTCTTCGTCGACAAGATAGAGACATTTTAATGGACAGAAATCCTTACCCGGAGCCTGTGCTTTGGCATCATGCAACTCTTAAATATATGAGACGGGCGTATGGGCGGTACGGCCAAGCCTCTGGTGTGAATCCGTCTATTTGTTGGCCTACAAAAGAAGAACTAGATGATGCCAAAGAGTATGAACGAGTGAAGTATCCGTTTACCATACCACAAATGGTAGCTGAGGCAGAACAGATACGTAAAGAAAAGGAAGATAAAATAATGGCAAGGCAGCAAGATATTATTAAGAAAATGGAAAAACTTGAAAGCTGGAAACAGGAGTTGCATGACAAAATAGCTAAAAAGGAGAGTGAAGCCAAAGCTGCAAAAGTAAGTACAAAAATTGAGTTATTACCTGAATATAAACAATAGTACTACTTCAAATAACCTTGACACCAACTTTTTTCCAATCAAAAAATAATGGTGGAATAAACAAAAAATCTATCTAGCTCACATATGTTAACCTCAAATTACATAGCTAACTGTGAAAGAGAAAGTTCTGATGATGTATCCAGCAACTTGGATATAATTTACTGGATCATCATCAAGAGATATTAACAGGATACAGGATGTTTATGATAAAATGCTTTTTTGATCATACTTTTCTGAAGGCTAGTGGTTTGTAAAAATTGTTGAAAATTTCAACACTGAAAATGATTATTTTTTAGGCACGAAAGGAAAGGTTGATAGAAGAAGTAAAGCAACACTTTGGATACACAGTTGATCCCAAAGATGAGAAGTTCAAGGAAATGTTAGAGAAGAAGGAAAAAGAGCAGAAGAAAGCAATGAAAGAAGAAAAAAGAAAAGCCAAAGAAGCCAAGATTATGGAAAAGTTGATGAATAAAAAAGAACCTAGTAAAACTGAAAATGCTGAAGAGCAAAATGAGAAAAATGTTAAAGTTGAATAATGTTAATGTAGATATAGGTACCTTTAAAATCATATGGGACTTTTATTAATCAAAACATTTTATTGTTTTGCCTTTCTCTTTGGTATTCTATTTTATCATGAAGGTTGATAGTTTTCATAAAGGTTTTTATCAGTATGAATTTAAATTTCTTTTAAAATCATTAAACAATATTCAAAACCAGTTCAATTGAAAAATTCCTCCATATTCAGATTATTGAACAGTTGATGGAAAATAGTTATCCCAATTCAGGTTGCTCTCAGAGGGGTCAAAAGTATATATGTTTTCCTTAAATGGTGGTTACAAAATGAAAAACAATCTTAACATTCCTCAGCTTTATTCAAGCTTCTCATCTCAACTCGAATTGAAGTTTTCCATTTATTGAAAAGCATGTATTCCAGAGTGAAAATTTGTTTCGTGTTTCATGACCAACTTATTTATAATAGAAAAATATCTACTCTTAATCAAAATGGTTAAATTTTAAATTGAAGATTTATTTTTCTGCGCATCAAGATCATTTGGGAGTGAAACATTATTGTTGATAAATAATATTCCTTTTCCCAAAAGTATTTTAAATGATTTTTAGTTTCAAATGGTGACCCTGAAGGGGTAACATCGTCATCGCGACTTTAATGATGGCCCAGCTATTAATCCTGAAATGAAATGGTTGGTAATGAGGGCAGGAAGGCTGCTTTCATTTTCGGTTATCAAACCATTTTTACGATTTCAATAACAGTATGTCTTGTTTTGAAATTTTTTTGTATTATGTACACGTCCAGTTCATCATGCGACAAGCCTGAAGATTTCACTCTGGGATACGTTTTTCATTGCATGGATAACTTTAATGCTTGAAGTCACAGACATACTCAATAATAAAATTGATTATTTGTACATAATTCGATTCAGCAGGATTCTGCATTACTTGGAAAAATACTTGTTCCTCAAGATTGTGTCTTGAACGATTTCTGTATATTACCTAATTTGATATCTTTGGAAAATACCTTACATATGGTTCATATTGAATAAATTATGATGATTTCTAATTACTTTTTGTTTCTAGATACAATCATGCAATCCTTGTTTTCAAACAAATGAAATGAAACGACATGAAAATGCTTGCAATTCAAAAGAGGAATGATGCACTGAAAAGCAGAGGTATACAGGAATCACCATGTGTATATATTTATTTGTTATAATGGGAAACGGTTGAAACAACAATATTAAAGTTAATAATACAAAAGTTTTTATTCATTATATAATTGAAGTTCGAAAGGGGAATGTTTTCTTCGATCAAGGAGCAGCACTTCAGCTATTCATCACCAGATGTCCAATATTGAAATCCACAATTTTTAATAATATTTGGATAAAGTCTGATAGAAAAAAACGGTTGGAAGGACAACAGGGTGTACTTTTGACACAGCAATAATACAAGGATTTCATTAGTATTTACTTCGACAACGTCATTAATTTTAAACCATTTTAATTATAATCAAGCGATTGAATCTTGATTAGAATCTGCGAACAAGAATCACTCAAGCTATTCACTACAAGATGCTGCTGACAAGACGGCATTTTTACAGTGTTCTGTCTACATCAATACGTACATGGTTACCCAGATGTCTCTGGTAGTAGAGGAACATTTTTATTTATATTCGGAAAATGGCTGATGTCAGGGAACGGGGAGAGGTTGGGACGACAACAGGCTTTTAGAACGCTTACTATGCGCAGTTCGAGTGCGCGCGGGCCTTTGCGTTATCCAGATTCTTTGTACCATTCCTAGCATACCACAAACAGACAAACTCCTCGTATTAACGGACCAAAATCCGTCCTAATTATCCAATAAAGTTGGCGAAGAGGCTCACATTTTCAATTTTGGTAAGTACATAGCAATTTATGATCGTTTTTCATACAGTTTTCCGTGTGTTTCGGCCAAATATCCGTTAGAATGTCAGCAATGTGTCTACAATTCCTACAATACTTTACATACTTGTCATGCTTGCTGTTACGAACTTGTGACGACTGGGGACGACGGCGGGCCTCGGTCCCGTTTGAAATTCGAATATTAGTTTGTCAAAAATCTCAAATGATAACAATCAATCACTCCACCGAGATATCGGATAAGTCGCGAAGTGATTAGTGATCAGTGGCTAGTGAATATGGGACTGTCTTGTGTTTGGTGCGCTTGATGGACGACGGTGCTGGCTGGCTAGATCTAGCAGCCACACATCGCACATTGTTTACAACAATCAGTGGTGTTTTGTGGGGCCACAAGTGAGCCCAAAAATCGTTTTCGTCTTCGAATCCAGAGTGCGAGTGATTAGTGCAATGGACAAAAGGTCGCGACTACTTTTTTTGTGATTGTTTGCCCCGAAAATTCAAAAGTGTCCGCCGACGGAAGGGATATCTTGGATTACCTTTTGACTTTTTGTTCGGGAAACTGCTAGCGGCATGTATCTAGGTATTTTGCTCCTTTTTCAAAAAATATTGTTGTTTATATATAATTCACGCACCAAAGAATACAAAACAGTAGAATAATGCCATTTCTAGGATATAAAAACAAATAATTTGTTCACTGTCCAATTTCAATCAATAGTTTGTTTGCCATTAGGTATTCGTTTTAAATTCATCAAAAAATAGTGTTTACATCTAGTTTGCCATTCGAACATGGCATTTTGAGTAAAAAAATATTAACTTCCTGGAATTGATTGAATGAATCACAATTGTTTGTTAGTTTGTTTGCTATTAGGTACCTCGAAAACTTATTTTACGAAAATATCAATGACAGTGTGAATTTCGAATTTTTTTATCATACAACACACATCTCGACAACACTACAGATAGGCACATTCATCTATCATTCATCTGCGAATTTTATTGATATCTTAACCTCATAAATTATTATCGTTTGTATTTTACTAATTTCTTCGAAATCAATTTTTGCCATTTGAAATTATCTCTCGAATCATCTACAGTTTCTATTATTAAAAAAATGAAAGATGTGAAAACTGTTCTCTCTTAAGTGATAAAAACATTAATGAGTACCTTCTTACCGATCTTCCTGAATTGTTTTGATTAATTACTGTTCAGAAACAGATTTCATTAAAAGCAATTCAATCTCTCAGGAGAGCTTACTAAGGCTGTTCATTTTGCCACCTCTTCGTTCCTAAGTATATGGATCAAATGATTTTATTTTTGTATAATGAACTCAAAACAGTGACTCATCTTGGAAAAATGCAAACATAAATACACACGCCAAAAATGAGTAGATAGGTATATGATCAGACTTCCTCATTATTTTCTTCGAAAATGTTCAAGTTGAATCACAATTTCATATACTTAGACAAAATGTTCTTCATTATGAATACCTATTAGGTTAGCGAATATCTTACTGGAGACCGAGGTGAAAAAGTAATGTTATAGGTAGGTACTAAAAATAGATCGAAAAATGATTTATAGCTAGATATGTGCTAAAGGCCTAATAGAGATTTATCGAGAGATGTTTGTCTTCAAGAGCAAAAATTAACGAAGCTGAGGACCTCCCGAAGCCGTGGTGTAAACAACATTTTATTGTTCATTTTGATTACGAAAAACTTTATCGTTAATCTTGAATTACCTTTGGTCTCCTCAACAGATTACACCACTGTGTCTATTAAGTGTCGTTCCGATGGCAACGATGTAATGTTTATTTAGTCAATTCTTGAAACACATGAATTGTTACATTGTATATTTTACGAGGGGGAAACATCTTCTTTCAATCTTGTACACCTAAGAATTTTAAGTCATTTAAGTCATCGTTTTAAGTCTTTAAGTCATGCGTTTAAGTCTTTAAGACATGCCTTCAAGTCTTTAAGTCATGCGTTTAAGTCTTTAAGTCTTTGAAAGATTTTAAATCTTGTACAGATTTTAGCTAGTTGTTTCCCCCTCGGTATTTTATGATATAGTTTGAGTTACACCTTTTTTTTGACATTTGTGAAAATTCGAAAGCGTAAGTATCTGCTTTTTTTGAGTGGTTTTTGTTTTTATAGGTGAATGTGTTACTCATTGGTGAATTTTGCTTTACTTAGGAACATTTAGCTATATCTAGGAAATTGAATGGAGATTTGAAGATTTCAAACTGAAATCACATCGCCGCTTTGACTAAGATTCCAAATAATTTGTACCATTGTAATCACAATAATGAAATGTAATGAAATTCAATTATTCTGTCATAGTTATTGTGTATCTTCTGACCAAAACCTAGTCTAAAACTTTGAAACCAATCTCTCTATTGTCAAAATACTGACTTTGATTTGCGGGCGTTATTGGCATAAGGACCGCTTATAACGCCCTAGGGGGTAATGATAGTCTTGACGGCCGCTTATGATAAGTAACAAAGAATATCTTGAGTTTCATACTTATATACGAACAAACAACTACAATGAACTGAAGAATACATTTTTATGGAAGGGGTTGATAGTTGCTATACGATTGTCATGAATAATAATTAGAGTCCGAGTGAGTGTCACTTATTGTTATTCTCTCTTCACCTTATCCCAACGTGATTTGGGGTATATACTCACGATCATTATAATCTCGATTATAATTCCAGAGATAATTCCTTCTTTTGGTAGGTGGTACTTCAGACATGGATGCCTGAGGGACTAACAACAAAGAAAGTTCAGTGATTTTATTATCGTTAACTTATTAGGATTCTTCAAAATAAACCAATTGAACGGGTAATGATTGTAATAGGATTATAGGCTTCACTACTGAGTAGTCGAAATGTTATTGCACCCCCCGTAGCTTTGGTGGCGTCTAAGGTACCTAGATGGTGATTGCAGACGCTGTCAAATTTCGAAGCCCTTCTTGATAGAGATTCGTTGATAATTCTAGATGTCTGATCATATTTCGATTTCATAAATTTCACCGTTGAATTTTCTATATTTTTTCATTCTAATTCTGTCGTATACTTGAAAGGGGTTTCCTCAAATTTGGCGCAAATGTCAAAACGCCTTTTAATGAAAGGTCGGTCTTCCGAGGAATACAAATAAATATTCCCGTATTTTACATCTGACAACTGATTCAAGTATTTAATTGTTGATAAATAATAAACCACAATTTTTTAACAGTTAACGTATCTAATTGAAAATTGAACATTAGTCGAGACATGATAATGAGTACTTCCTAAATCTGAGTGCATAATAAATAATGTGCCGAATATGAATAACATAATCATTACTCACTTGATAATCTGTATTTTTTTGTCAACCAAACAATGAATTATCGTAAGGTAAAATTGTGCGATAAAATTATCATTTCTAGAAAATATAATAACTTCATATTTTTCGAGGTATGATACTCGTGCTGAAAGATTTCGGGTTATGAGAAACAATGAACTTTCGTGTTCGGTTGGAAACTACTTTGTACTGACGAGAGCCAATAAGCCCGAAACCGCCCTGAGAGTATTCCCATCCTAACAATTGAAAATCAATTCCGGCGCTTACTTATAATACAGAAAACACTTGTTGACATTTCTTCCGTGAAGAATTTTACACCGGTATATAATTCAGTGTCCTTCGTGATATTTTCAAAAAGAGTTTAATTTTTCTGACATACGTTATCCTATAGTCATGAGAACTTTTAAGTTTTTGGACTTGATGTTATCGCAAGTCTTCAAGTATATACGCTCACTTAATCTTGTCTGAAATTATAGACTATTTTGTTCTTATTCAGTAGCATTTTTTTGTTGACAACTACAAGTACGGATAAATGTTTCATATTTTTCAAATGAGTTTGTTTTCTGACATACATCCTATAGACGTAAAACTTCAAATTTTTTTGACTTGATGGTGTTATCGCAAGTCTTCAGGTAAGTATATACGCTCACTTTATCTTGTCTAAAATTATCGACTATTTTGTTGTTCGTTATTTAGTAGCATTTTTGTTGTTGACAATTACAAGAATGGATAAATGTTTCATATTTTTCAAAAGAGTTTTTGTTTTCTGACATGCGTTATCCTATAGACATAGAACTTAAAGTTTTTTGGACTTGATGTTATCGCAGGTCTTCAGGTATATACGCTCACCTATTGAATCGTGAAGTTTTATCTTGTATGTAATTATCGGCTATTTTGTTTTTATTCAGTAGCATTTTTATTGTTGACCAAATTGAAAGTCTGGTTAAAGGTTTCGAAACATAGGTAACCAATTTTTTTCTGTCTTTTTCAAATAGAAGCTATCGAAGAATCTCACGATTCTGTTACCTCTCGGGGTACCTTCTATAGTCATTCTAGTACTATTTGCTGCGAATATGTTGTCGTCTAATTTTTTTCCTTGCGGTATTTTTAAAGTGATAGGACATGTAATATTAAATTTTGATAACACGTCTTTAGTTACTGGAAATTTCCCACATAAACTTAAAGTGAGTACCGTTATACCAGTACCAAAGATCATTAATTCTAAAGAAGCTATCAACTTTCGCCCTATTAATACTTTACCACCTTTGGAAAAAATATTAGAACTTGCTGCTTATAACCAGATATCTAGGTATATTGAAAACAATAAAATATTGATGGATTATCAATCCGGATTCAGATCCAAGCATTCCTGCGAAACTGCTTTACAGTTGACACTGTCTAGCTGGAAATTAGGAGTTGATAGTAATAAATATATTGTTGCAGTCTTCCTTGACTTCAAAAGAGCTTTTGAAACTATTGACCTCTCGCTACTACTAATTAAACTTAAATACTATGGCATAACAGGCACTGCACTAGCTTGGTTCAACAGTTTCCTTTTGAATAGAGAGCAGTGTACAAAAATTGATAATGTTATCTCAGCTAATAAAGGTATCACCTCTGGAGTACCCCAAGGAAGTGTACTCGGACCTCTATTATTCATCCTATATCTAAACGACGTGAACTATATTCAAGAATGAGAATTCCTTAATCTGTTTGCAGATGATATGGTGGTAACTGCAAGTAATGTAAGCCTGGCTAGAGCAATTGAAAAACTTAATTGTACCCTAAAACATATATCAAACTTTCTAAACATCAACAAACTAAAACTCAATATTAATAAAACCAAAGCCATGATCATAACAACAAATTATAAATATAATCAGATTGACAAAAATGAGATGAAAATCAAAATTAACGATGAAACTATTGAAATTGTCGAAGAAATAAAATACTTGGGATTCGTTATTGATAATATACTCAGCCTTAAAAAACATTTTCAGTACATGTACAATAAAATATTGAAAAAACTATTTTTTCTCACAAGAGTTAGTAGAAATCTTACCCTTCAAACTACACTATCTGTTTATAAAACTATAATACAACCGCACTTTGATTACTGTGCTAGTGTACTTGCGTTGCTTGATGGAAATTGTATCGCTGCTCTGCAAAAACTTCAAAATAGAGGAATGCGTATCATTTTGAGATGCACTAGGTATACTCCTATTATATTAATGCTTCAGACCTTGGATTGGCTCTCTGTTAAAGATAGGTTGTTTTATTATTCGATGATTTTGATTTATAAGATTGTATCTGGTGAGGCCCCTCCATATTTTGACCAATTTATAGTATTCCATAACCAAATACATAACTATCCTACCAGAAGAAGCAATTATTTTTATGTTCAAAGAACAACCTACTCTCGAACTGCAAATTCATTGTTTCATAGAGGCTTATTATTGTACAATGACCTTCCTGTCGAAATCAAACAGTCCCACTCACTCAATGAGTTCAAACACCAACTACTTCTAAACATCAAAACGAAGTATTTATGACATAGCAAAAATCCAGATTATGATTGAATTAGTTTAGTACTTTAGTAATTCTAGTATAATTTCCTAGAAAATGTGTACTGTAATCTTATTTATAATGTTACAAATAGATATTTGTCTTCTGTTGTAGCATGTAGAATGTGTGTATATTAGGCTGCCTATTTGAATAAAATTACTTACATTTGGTCATCTTTTCCCAGAATCGTTAGCTTGTTACATCTAGACTAATTGGTATAATTGATGAAATCAGTCGGATCGATAAACTGATCGTTTAAGGATTTTAATTTTTCTAATTGACCTTATTGAAAAAATATAAAATCGTTACATTCTGTGGATTTATCGCCGTTTTCCTTTTCCAACGGCTGTTAACTACCTCATTAGGCGAGCCTACGCATTAATTAGATTTTTATAATACAAACTGGATACAGATCATTACGAAAATAGATACGATTTCAGGAGAAAAGTACTTATCGAGGTTTTCACAAAAATTACTATCTACTCCTGTATCATGGTGTTTATGATTATTTCCTATTCGAATTTTATTTTCAGTGCATTGTATTTTAAATATGAAATCTTGTATGAAATCGAGTATGAAATACAGCTACTCACCTAGTTGTATGAGTTTGTTGTTGTGTTTCAGAATGAATTTTTTTCTACCTATGTGAAAATATAATGCAAATAAAATTCTGATGGGAAAAATACAATTTACTTTTTATAACTTACTCAAACCCTAACTTTGAAAATGTAATGACTAATAAGTATTAGAGTTAATATTTTTATGATTTTTATTTTCACCTTTTGGTTATTGTACTTCTTTTTTCACTATTATAAACAGGTAAAGTTTCTATCTTTACTCTCTGTGAGGGGCACTCTTTGAAAATACTGATCCGATCGGAAAAATTCTCACACTAACAGAAAGCTACACCATTCGGGAGTGATATAGGCTATATTTCATTATGATTGAACAAAAAAATCGGTCAAGAACAATAGTAGATGAATATCAAATTAAAGAGAAGCGGGCGAGATGTGATGCTTTACCGGCGTGCGCTGCCTAAACGGTTCGGTCGTAGGCAGAAGCTAGTTTTATATAATATTTCAACGCACTTCTCATTTCCTTCTTTTTTATTTGATAGAAGCACCAATGTCTACCCATCAAGATTTTTTCACGGGTTCTAGTTAACAGAAGTGCGGACAAATAAAAATGAATCACCGGAATGTTTGAAAAAGTGGATATCACAGGAAAAATATGCATATGCTCTCGAATAACTGTGTGTATCCTGTAGGCGATTGCTGCAAATCATACGGTGGGAAATTAGCATTCCATGCGAGTTATACACTATACTTTCTCTATGGCGGGCAGTGAAGGTACTACCTTCCGCACGGGGAAACATTGAAAACAATTGCACTCTACAACACGTTTTCATGCATGATCATTTAATTTTGATGGGGATGATGATATTTTTGAATAAAGCCATTTTTGCTTGATCAATGATTATTGCCTCTTGGAGATCAAGGATACCTAGATTTCTACTGTGCAATTTTTGCTGTAGGTTCTCGAATTTACACTCTTATACAAGTTTTCATCTCAATGCATGAAAAAAATATTCGATGTGAATTTTGGAATACTTGTACTTACGCAAGGAAAATACTTTATGACACAACAGTTCTTCGTGCAGTTCTTATTATTTTTGTTTTGGTCGCTGAAAATCTTGAAAATCCATGTTGAAATCCTGAGTGAAGTCCTACCTTTAGAAATTTACACATTTCACATTAGTGAATTATCCCTCGGTCATAAATTATTTCTCTCAAATCTCAACCACTTCTGATGACTTATAACTCATTCTTGTGACTAAACATCCATGTATGACTGCTGTTGATAACAGTTGATAGTCGACTGTCTCTCGAATCGAAAATCCGTTATATACAATATCCAGAAATCTAACGAATCCATGTTGAATTCCAGAAATCCAACCTGAAATTCTGAAATCACAATGCACATGTTGAAAGCTCTAATGAAATCCACGAATCCAAATAGAAATCTTGAAATCCAATCGTGAATCCTATAATCCAATAAATCTAAATTTCTAATGAAATTACCAAAATCTCAAAATCTCAGTGTAAATTCTGAAATCTCATCAGAAATCTACGAATTATTGATGATATCCTAGGTGAAATCCATTAATCATATGTGAAATCTTGGAATTACAATGAAAACAAGAAATATCAGATGAAATCCCTCGTGAAATCCAGAGATCCTAGAAGAAATATTGAAATTTTATCTGAAATTCTTAAATCTCTGATAGGATCCAGAAATTCTGAAATCCAATTGAAATTCCTCATTTGATAATTTGGTGTAAGCTTCTCTCACCATGTAGCAATGTCAAGACCTAGGACTGTCTATTCAGAAATATTCATGACATATTAACCTCCTTAAGAAGCATTCAATCAATATATTCAATTTTTCTTCTCTGATATATCTTCTACTACAGAAATATTCTTTCGAAATCATCTCTGCTTCTTTTTAATTCAATCAAAAAAAACGTCCCCATAAGCTTTCTGGACATCTCCAAAATCTGCACGCTTGAAAAACTGTCGCTCTCTGCATGTGTAACGATAAAACATTCTCCTCGGGAATATGAGATATTCCAACGAAAAAAAAAAAAAAAAAAACTCGCAGCAACTCTCTAGTATATATCTTGCACGCTCATCGTCGAATCTATTTTCTCCATGTTTTCCAGCCGTCGTGTGGTGAATAAAGATTCGTGGAGTTTAAAATGCGTCACTAATCTGAAAATAAACTGACTTGGCAGCGATTCACATTTGAACAAGGCAACCCGAAGAGAAGACTCGAAACGATTTGATACAATTCAAAACGCTTCACCGCGAGGAAAAGTTTCAGTAAAATTTCGATCGCGGTGAGCATCTGAAATAAAAAAAATCATGGAACGACCTCCTCTTTGTCCTCGGTCGCCATGAGCACCTTTTTTTTTGAATTTTTTTTTGTGGAACTTACGTAATTCGGTCTTATCTACAGAAAATCTAAATGAAGTTATCGGCGGTCTCTTATATTTTCGGAGATACAGGGCCTTCTTGTTGTAAAACTTCACAATTCCTCATCAAATTTCTGGTGTTTGAACACACAAAATTCGTCCTTCTTCTGATCAAACACCACACACTCTCTTATTTAGTCGTTTTTAACATTTTCAAGCAGAAAAAACCATTTTCATTTGATTGGCTAGTGAGGAGAGATCGCAACATAAAGGTTATTGGGTAGCCAATCAAATACCAGTAGAAAACCAGTAAAAACGTTTCCATGTTCGAAAGCAACGAAATCAGTAAATTAACACGATAAATCAATCGTTACACATTAAAGAAGAAATGTCGAAGTGACATGACAATTGATTTGACACTTGACATCAAATTTAAAAAATGGGAACATAATAACATAACGCCCCCTTTCGAAAAAATAGGGAACCTCCAAAAGCGTCGGTTGTTTTTTCCATCAGAAAAATCTGAACGAAATCTAATCTTTGGAATAACCAGGGTTTCTAGGCATCTTAATCACAGTCAATACTGATTCATTTACAGTGTTGCCGCCCTCATTGTTATCGATGAGAACTAACCATAATATTGTTATGATATTTCCTTGGGTTCGTTTACTGAAACACCAAACAAAACTAAACCACTTTTATTACAACACTTTATCAATATAACACAACCACTTTAATTGCTCCGCTAACTTTCCAACTCTCTGTTCTGAAACTCTATGTAATAGAAATTTTATCTTCGACTTCTGCACTTAGCAATACCAAAGCTCTCTCCAATAAAAACTCTGTAAAACTCTCTGCCTCTCCATTAAGTTAGAAACTCTGATAACTATCTCCGATTAAATTCTCCGCTGTCGCGATGAAGTGTCTCCACTTTTATACTTGCGTACGCCTATGGAGAATCTTCGAGAGAGGTCTCGATGATGTCTATCGAATTCTCCACGCGAACTGAGATTTACTAGAAAATGACGTTCTCTCTTCGACCCTTCATATTATTCTGCGTTTACGAGCGACAGGGCCGGCGCTAGGAGATTTCGTAACAATATTTATGTTGACTCTTGAGGAATGTTGGATTACTTGGACACAAAATGTTTTTGATTAAAAATGTTACAGATAATTTAATGGGGGCGATTTTGATATTATGACCAAAAGAAGGACAAATTCTGTGTTAATTTGATGTGGAAAATGCGAAGTTTTACAACAAATGGACCTGTACCTATCTCCGAAAAAAGACGTGACCGCTGAAAATTTCATTCGGATTTTTTGTAGTTTTACCAAAGTTTCAACTAGAAAGGTTTTGATAACGTAAAATCCAATGTTAGTTGAAGTCATATGATTGATCACAACCAATCAGAATAACATTGTACTGAAAACAGATCCCATGATCTATTAGCATTATCTTACTACTAAGTAAACTACAGAAACCCACAAATGTTTAAAAGAGATCGACAGCAGAGTTATTGTTTAACGTCTAAAACGTCTAACGTCACTTTCAATGTCACATCCCAGTTAGGGCTTAACTGTCGGTCACGTCTGTGCAATGTCGTGGTTATCGCCTTTATTAACGCGTTGAAATGCAGGAGGGGCAGGGCATAAAGGTAATTTTGAAACCGTACCACAAAACTAGCGTCAACAGAAACCGTACCACAAAACTAGCGTCAACAGAAACCGTACCTCGAAATTAGGTCAACATTTCTATACCTTTGGGGAACGGTACTATTGAAAAAAATGACTCCGGAGAGTTGAGGATTATTGGCAATTTGGATTTTAAAAGAACCGGTACTTTATCTGGTTAAAAGTGTCAGTAAATGCCAATGTGGGCATCTTAGTTGAAGTAGCGCTGCGATCGAGGCTGCGATGATTATTTTGGAATTTTGGATTATTATAAGTACCTAATCTGTTAATGAAGAACAATCCATGCCTTTTATTCACATAAAGAGTGAAAAACACTAAAACCGAATGAATCGGTTACTAATTAGTTACGGATTGAAATTTTCAAACCTTAACATGTGTTATGGGCTTCTAGACTGTGTATTGAGAAGTATTGTGATTTCATTTTGACCAATCATTGATGCAGAATGATAATTAAGTTGAAGGTCACTTGATGAGTATAGCAATATACTCGTGAGTATATTGTTCTCAGTGTATATTTCATGTTTATATTCTATTGTTTGAGTCAGTCGTTCTGTTCTTTCTGAAATCCTGACTCAGTTGAGTTCAGGTTCAAAACACGGGAACGATTTCATTAAGGAAATGAATGTGTATTTATTCAGTCTCTTGTTGCCAATTATTTCTCTCGTCTCATCAAATTATACAAATCTTCAGCATTCGTCACGACATAATTCAATTTCTTTAGCATTCCTTTCCCCCATTTCGCGAGAAATGACATTATTAGGCGTTTCCCAGATTTAAATGAGACCAAACATGGAATTACAACGATGAAGTTGAAGTAAAGAAGGGAGTAATTCGGAGAGTCGATATTTCTTAGATTTGAAATAACTTGAAAAATGACCACGTATCATATAGTCAAGTGTTAGTTCAATAGCTATCGTGTTAGTTAAAGACGAATTTGTGCAGTATCAAAACGCAATTATCATAATCAGTTATATTACCTCAACTCAACCTCCAGTATCCCAATTATTATGATTGTGAACACACGTATTGACTCCATTTGATAGTATTCAGCATTAAATCTCTATAAGATGTTTCTTAAAAATCCAAACGATGAAAGATATCTTTCTAAAGCTGCTGTTGCTGCAGTCGCCGTCAACAGTTGCTCACACAATTGAAAAAATATACATTTTTCTTGAGGCCATTCATTTCCAACAGACCAATGGTATTTTTTTTCGAGAATGTTCACCATACTGTGGTGTAGAAGTTAGCACTTTTGCCTTTCAACGGAAGACCGGGGTCCGATTCCCCGCCGGGCCACCGTGCTGGGTGATCGCACGCTAAAAGGTAAGGCCTCGTTGTTCCATTGCTCGCACAAGTTTCGACTTCAGAGGGTTGACCGACGTTCGTCAGCTGGTTAACGGAAACGAACAATTTTTTTAAGAACGTATGTTTCCCAAATGGTTTTCACATCGATATCAATGCCATGCGTGTAATACGTGCTAATAAATCCAACCTTTACTGGTTGATGGTCGAGTCTCCAGTTCGGTATCATGCTTTTTTTTTGTTTGGAACCTCAATATCTCTATGCTTGTTCTTTGGCATATCAAATAATTTCAAAAACAATAAATCTTGCTAACTTTTGGTAAAAAGCATGTGCGACACGATTTCCCTTGTTTCGACTTGGAAAATAGAATTAAACTAACTTGTAGAAACTACCGATACAGAATCGGAGATTGACACAAACACAGCTGCTTGAAATCTAAAGATCGGTGATTCCCCAATTTGTTTATGCTTTCGTCAACGCCAGCTGACAGGTTCTGAGTTGATTATAGGAATGGGTATATTTTTTCATTCTCCTTAAGGTTTCAAAATTTCAGAAAATTATTATTATCCGTTAAATATATCAGCCTATAAATATCTTTATATATATATATATATATATATATAAAGTAATATATTATATCATGATATATATCGTTGATATATATCCTTCGAACTCTGATTCACAGTTTTGAATGGTGCTGTTTATGCATAAGAATTAATAATTATCAAGAAAGTAGGAAGTAGAAGTTGGCCAGCACTCAACGGCTTGACCGAACGACTGCCGTCGAAAGCGGTAATATACCACTTTCCGCACTCGTTAGGTAAATGACTGTAATGAGCTAGAAGAAACAATGTACCAATCAATGCACGCTGCCAGTTTTTTTTTCGAAATTCAATGTTTTCTTCACCGTTCGAGTTGTTGTACCGCCGCTGTGAGATCCATCGACGTACATATGGCCGATTGGAGCGCACGCATAAAATAACCATAAACCAGTTTATTAATCTTCCATTAAAATTTTATGTTGATGTCCGAAATAATTGGGTGAAAAACGAAGGTTCTTATACAACGTCGGCATGCATGGAAAGCGCAGGGGCATTCCTTTCTCAAGAACGGCATTTTTCGATGCGCGTACGATTTCATTGCTGAAATTATCGAGGAGTAAAACTGGGAATTTCACGGCCGGCCGTAAAAGTCGAAAAGATTGGGGATGAAATGTCGGTAGCTAATGATAGGCCAGTAGATATAGACAATCAATTCGCAATAATTCCAAAAGTTTTCGAACTTTACCGGTATGTTAGTGCGTGAGTGAAAACAAACTACAACATTTTGCATAAGCCTGCGATGAACGGAACATTGTTTAAATGGCAAAAACTTTTTAATGCTTTATTTTCGCACAGAAAATTGCAACAGTTCTGCAAACTCGGAATATCGCTAGTATTATTGTTTTACAACATGCATTTAGTTTGCAACTGTGTTACAGTTACGGAACCTTATGTTTGTCTCATTTGTTGTAATTTTCGAGGTAGTTTTGCATAGAAATTTGTTTGAAAAAAATACAAAAGTTCTGCAAAATTCATCAGTAAATGAAAAAAATGTTCAACATAGTTACTTACATTAGCAACCATTTCTGAAAAACGGAATATCTATTTATCAAACTTGTTCCCTCAACGCCGCCATGTCCAGTACATACAAGTATTGAGATAATTACAAAAGTTTTTATACGTGGTTGCAAATGAAGATAAAATCGGTTTAAGTGGATATGAAACTTTGCAACCTCGAAGTTAAAACGGAACCTTAATTATTCAAGAAATACTAATCGCATTTTTACAACCCCAGGAAGGGACTTACATCACAGTTATCCAGCTGAATACTTGATTATCATTCGGGTTATGCCCATACATATTGTACTGGCTTATTGGATCTGAATTCCTCTCTTAGTAGGTACCGGTGTATGAATTGTTTAGTTGTGTGTGGTATACTTTATTAACTACTAATTTTCAACAATTCACTAGTTTGCAGAACAGATGGATGAAATTTATATTTCAATTGAAAATTAAAAGAGATTTTTTGACTCACTGAATTCGAAAAACAATGCATAGATTTCAACTTATCGCGTTATCATTACGTATTTTCATGACGAAATTTATGGTCTTTATCTATTTCTAAAGAATATAGAATTTCAAACTTATTGATTTCGGGGAATTTTTACGTTTATTTGAAAAACTTATAATTTTCAATTATTATTGAAATTTTCAGTTCTGGTTTCATGAAGGCTTGCAATATACTTCCATTAGGAGGGTTAACCATGACTTTTACCAAAAAACATACTGATAGTGAGGTGAATAATCAAATTGGAGACCAAGATAGATACTCTTGAACTTAGTGAGTTGTGCCAGTTTTCTGGGACAAACAAAGTATTATCACAAGTCAAAACATACTGTGCATGTTATTTTGCTAGGTTTTGCATTTTGTAGTTCTATACAAGATTCTTCGATACATTCATTACAAATAAGTGTATTCAGCTTCCCAAATTCATTCAGGATGAATTTATGCAACAATAATGTTCACTTCAGGTTTCATGGCGGAAGATGAACACCTCATTTCTTGTGGACCATGTTAGGTTTGATTTCAACTTTAACTTATCCTTCAATTTCGAAAGATAAACCTCTTACTTTCTGTCGGCCATTTTATGAACCGACATTTCCAAAATGTAATTTTCTTCGCATAAAAAAATTGAAGAACGAAAGACAATAAAACTGGAAAGATAAGACCCACCAGTGTAGGAAGCTGATTTTGAAACTTCACAATTTTCTCCAATCACTTTCATGAATGATTCGCATGCGTAATCTCTAAGGGAAAGGCTGCATAACATACAAATATTTTCTTGGTGGAAATTACAAAGTTGAAATTGATGTGATAGTGAAAATTACTGTTGTGGAAGTGTACACCCAGATTTCCACTTTCACTTCACCTTCTCCTAATGTCAAAGTCACGTTGAAAAGGAAATGACATTTACGAAAAATAGTTTTCACGCAGTATTCAAACATTACACCTCCAATAAAGGTATTGCAAGACTTCCTAATCTTCGATTGTTTCTCATCCAAAAATTGTAAACAATCGGATCAGTTTATTCCCCAGAGATTTAAGACATAATAGAGTTTACTTCATGACTGATAACATAGTAATCTTAACTGTCATTACAGTCTTAGTCACTTCATAAGTTACTTTATAAAAACAACTCTTAAAATCGAGAAAACCACTATATTACGGTCGTGATGAGGAGTATTGAAAAACTGTTTTTCATGAGCTATACGATATGAACATTATTATAAAGAACCGATACGAAAAAATTGTCACCTGAGCTATATTCGTTTTCGTATTCATTGCATATTTACACACACGCGTTACAGAAAAACCTTTTGAAACTGGATTCTCGCTCCGGCCTCTTTCTGAAAGAATCGCATATAAATAATGGCCGCATTTAATATCAACTGCGAATAAATTCCATAAAATTCCTGAAATGTCTGTTCGCCAACGTTTCATCACAATAAAAGGACTCCGAAGCAAACCGAATCGTTCGAAGTTCACTGACTGAAGAAATTCGAATTTATTGACCTCTTACGAGCCCGCTTCATTTCTGATTAACTACGATAATTGCGATGGTCGATTGAAAACAAAAGCGGCGAGTTATCTTCATCGTCAAGTCGATGATTGAATCATTAATCGGATTTACGCGCTTGACGACTTGAGTTATGGGGTTCTGGTACTCGTGTAGGGTTGTCACTGTGAAATAATTGCCAAACGCAGAACTTCTGAAATATTGATATTGAATAAAGTGCTTTTTTTCCCAATGGAAAGCTCTTCACCATCCAGTGTTACCTGATTCCTTCGAATCCCCATTTTTTCGACAATGGTCCAAGGACAAATTCAAACAGACACATTTTTAAGGTTTTAGTTCTTGTACTGTACACTTGACGAGTAAGGCTGGATTCAGACAGATCCGAAATCCGATCGTACGACGATCCGATAGCTCTGATTGGTAGGTAGGTTTCTGATTGGTCTAAATTTTTGAATTGAATATGAAACATCAAATCTGTTGAAGAATATTTTTTGAAGTAAATTGAAGCACGTTGTCCCATACAAACTATGATCCCGTTTTTCACCCCCTTAGGCTTGGATTTTGGAAAAACTTGGGTTCGTCGAAACACCAAACAACACTAAACTTCCTTTATTATAACTCTCTATTACAAATTACAATACAATATAACATAATCACTTAAATCGCTCCGATAACTTTCCAATGCTCAGTACTACAACTCTCTGTACATAAAATTATATACTTCAACTCCTTGCACTTAGCAATAACAAAACTCTCTCCACTTAGCTCTACTAAACTCGCTCCACTTGGCTCTGAATACAAACTTCCGACTAACCAACTCTCTGACTAACTAACTCTGCCCGCGGCGAAGTCTGTCCCGTATATATACATCTGTGTACCTATCGAGAATCCTCGAGAGAAGCCCCGATGACGTGTCTCGAATTCTCCAGGCGGCATTTGCAGGTTCTTGAAAAATGACGTTCGCTACGACGCGATTCCGCGCCTTGCGTTTACGATTTCGTCAGGGCCGGCGCTAGGACGTAACAATATAAAGGATACACCCTCTACGTTTCAGGCCTCTACTACGATCAGTGGTATAGGCCGTGCGTTGATTAACCCCTAAAATAAGTTTGTACCCCGTTATATATATATATATATATATATATATATATATATATATATATATATATATTTTTATGCTGGCTGGAACTTCCGGTTGATCCGCGTCTGAAATGATTTACTTGTCTAAGTTTCGGCTCCCATTTCGGAGCCATTTTCAAGACTTAGGGACCTTGCGTCTAGGTCTGAGTTTTCTTACTAGCTGGCTATCATCACTGGAGATCGAGGATTGAAGGTTGGTGGGATTTAAGGGTTCATTAGTAATTATGGCAGGATCAGGGATCGGACGGTCGATGAGAGGTTCGAACGGATTAGTTCCCAAGTCGGAGTAAATAGAAGTATGTCGGACCAATAGTGGTTTCCAGGTATTGGGGAGTCTTTGAGAATCGTCGCGTTTATTGAGGCAGTTGGGACGTTTTTCGATTTCAATGGCTTCACGGGTAACTCTGGTTTGGAGGGTTTTGGCTGTGGCAATGGTTTTGGTGTTTTTGAAATCTATTTTGTGGCCTGTTTCTAAATGATGTTGGAATAATGCTGAGTTTGTGTCAGAATTACGGACTGCTAGTTCGTGTTCATATGCTCTACAGGACACTCGTCGGTTGGTCTGGCCGATGTATGTTCTGGGACAGTTAGAGCATGGTATTTCATATATTCCTTGGGTTTCATTGGGGATTGTGTCTTTGGGTGTACGAAGGTAGGTGGATATTTATTTGTTAGCTGTGAAAATGGTTTTGATGTCATGTCGTGTCAGAATTCGACTTATTTTATCAGTAACATCATGAATATATGGAAGGAAAGCTTTTTGTCGTTCAGGTTCGTCCTTCGGGGGTCTAGGGTGAAGATCTCGGGTTTGCTGGAGTTTAATAGACTTGTGGATTTGGGAATCGGAAAAATCGTTTTGGGTAAGTGCGGATTTGAGCTTTTCCATTTCATTGGATCTATTGTGGTTATCGGTGAGTTTGAAGGACCTATGTATGAGAGAATTCAGAACCGAATTCAATTGTGCTGGGTGATGATGAGACTTGGCATTGAGGTACCGGTTTGTATGGGTTGGTTTGCGGTAGACGGTGTGAGTGAAAGAATTGTTGGACTTCCTGATGAGAACATCCAGGAATGGGGGGGAGTCGTCCTTTTCTATTTCTATAGTGAATTGTATGTTGGGGTGAATGGTGTTAAGGTGGGTCAGGAATGTTGGTAGGGTTTCAAACCCATGAGGCCAAATGGCAAAGATGTCATCTACGTATCTGAGCCAGCAAGTGGGCTTGAGTTCAGATGTGTCGATGGCTCTAGTTTCGAAGTCGACCATGTAGAGGTTTGCAAGAACTGGGGAGAGGGGGGAACCCATCGGAGCTCCTTTCACTTGTTTGTAGAATTTGCCCTGAAATAGAAAGTATGTACTTGACATACAATGGCTGATGAGGTTGAGATTGTCTCTAGAGATATGATGTTTGGTTTCTAAAATACTCAAGGTTTCAGCTAAAGGAATATTCGTGAAAAGAGATGCTACATCGAAGCTTACGAGAATGACATTCTCGTAAGCTCCGATGGGTTCCCCCCTCTCCCCAGTTCTTGCAAACCTCTACATGGTCGACTTCGAAACCAGAGCCATCGACACATCTGAACTCAAGCCCACTTGCTGGCTCAGATACGTAGATGACATCTTTGCCATTTGGCCTCATGGGTTTGAAACCCTACCAACATTCCTGACCCACCTTAACACCATTCACCCCAACATACAATTCACTATGGAAATAGAAAAGGACGACTCCCTCCCATTCCTGGATGTTCTCATCAGGAAGTCCAACAATTCTTTCACTCACACCGTCTACCGCAAACCAACCCATACAAACCGGTACCTCAATGCCAAGTCTCATCATCACCCAGCACAATTGAATTCGGTTCTGAATTCTCTCATACATAGGTCCTTCAAACTCACCGATAACCACAATAGATCCAATGAAATGGAAAAGCTCAAATCCGCACTTACCCAAAACGATTTTTCCGATTCCCAAATCCACAAGTCTATTAAACTCCAGCAAACCCGAGATCTTCACCCTAGACCCCCGAAGGACGAACCTGAACGACAAAAAGCTTTCCTTCCATATATTCATGGTGTTACTGATAAAATAAGTCGAATTCTGACACGACATGACATCAAAACCATTTTCACAGCTAACAACCAAATATCCACCTACCTTCGAACACCCAAAGACACAATCCCCAATGAAACCCAAGGAATATATGAAATACCATGCTCTAACTGTCCCAGAACATACATCGGCCAGACCAACCGACGAGTGTCCTGTAGAGCATATGAACACGAACTAGCAGTCCGTAATTCTGACACAAACTCAGCATTATTCCAACATCATTTAGAAACAGGCCACAAAATAGATTTCAAAAACACCAAAACCATTGCCACAGCCAAAACCCTCCAAACCAGAGTTACCCGTGAAGCCATTGAAATCGAAAAACGTCCCAACTGCCTCAATAAACGCGACGATTCTCAAAGACTCCCCAATACCTGGAAACCACTCTTGGTCCGACATACTTCTATTTACTCCGACTTGGGAACTAATCCGTTCGAACCTCCCATCGACCGTCCGATCCCTGATCCTGCCATAATTACTAATGATCTACCTATTCACACCCACAAACGAGGACTGTGACTCCACTCTCAGGAACCGCTTTTTTGCCCTATCTAAAAGGTACCACGGATCGCATTGGAAAGATATTGAAAAAGACAATATACAGACCAACGAAGAAAATAGAGGAACAACTGAGGTCAGCTAAAGATCCAAGAGATCCGTTATCCAATGCTGGGGTATACAGAATTCCATGCTCGTGTGGAAAAGTATATATAGGGACCACCAAACGCAGTTTTAAGACTCGAATCAGTGAGCATAGTAGAAATTGTCGGTTGGGACAAACTGACAAATCAGCTGTAGCTGAGCACGCCCTTCTGAACGACCACAACATACAATTCGACAAAACTTCAATTCTGTCAACGACGACTCATTACTCCACTCGCTTATACCAGGAAGCGATTGAGATACATAAGCACAAGGATAACTTCAATAGAAAGGAAGAAGGACTAAATTTGAACAAAATTTGGTATCCAGTTCTAAGAACAGCCAAGACGAAGCCAGATAGAACCAGGGAATCGGACGACCAACAGAACGCTGGCGGACCGAGAAATAATAACGAGTCAATTCCAGATTTGCAAACAGTCGTAGTAAACTCACATAGAGGAGTCCAACTAAGACCACGCCGCTGAAGATGGCTGCCTCAGATGTAGCCGAAAGCTCCGGAAGTAAAAATTCCACTACACGGCCCTCAAGCCCGAAAAACCAGAGATGTATCTACCTATCCATCTATACGATACGTGAGTTTACTACGTTGAGACACTGTAGACATGCACATGCCCCTAACGCTCAGTACAATCTCGTCGTGATCTGAATCGCATGTCTCCTCAAGGCTGCGTATACGTGCATGCAGAAAACATTAAAAATAAAAATGCAAATGTAACAGTACATTATGCAAAAATAGCAGTGAGTAAGATATGACAATTAGACCGTCGTGCGAAGTAACGGCGAAGCAATTTCACCACAGCCGGCGTTCTGATATTGTTACAGGGGAGGTGGAATTTACACGCTTCGCTTTCATCGAAGGAATGGATTATTATCGATTATAGATGATCGCGTCCAAGGAGTTTCCGTTTCGTGACAAGTGCACAATATTCCGAATGAGACTCTGGAATTGAAACCGAACGAAGTGACTGTGCTTCAAAATTACCGATAATTTTCCATGAGAACATGTTGTCTGAAAACTGCATGAGTTTATTTTCATATTTTGTCGAAAGAGCCCTCCTCCTTTGGAGTCGGGCTCTTTTAGCAGAATATGAAAAACCGAATGCAGTTTTTTTACTGACAACATGCTTGAATGGAAAATTATCAGGTTTATTTTGATGCACGAGTGTAATTCGGTAGAATATTTCCGGAGTTGAAACAACGACGTTTAAAATTCAGTATTTATGCCTGTCAAGATGACAAATGTACATTTTAATAATCGTTACTATAGCTACACGGACCGAGCGGGTATTTTTCGATACCTACCGGGTATTTACCAGCCCGATAATGTCCCGCCGGGAATTTATCGCTGTAATTGATCGAAACTGTCCCGCTTCATATGGAATTTTTAACATACGATGGAAATATTCTGCATAATATAGTTTCTGCTCATACATTTTCGATTATTCAATTTTTATAGGTTTGAAATGGGTTCTTCGTTAGCCAGCTCATGTCCTACGAACGTCCACCCCCAAAATGTCGAAATTTGTGCAAGCTGAGGATTAACGACGTCTCACCTTTCGACGTTTCATTCCTGATCATTCTCGTATTTCGATTGTTGTACCGTGCAATCCAATTTTGTCGATCCTATTTCATTAATTAGTTTATATTTTTCCGTACTCATCACTGCTTTCTCTATCTCGTCGTTGTTCCAGCCGTTATTCTCCGCAGAATTGTTAAACTGGTTGCATTACTTGATGAAGGGGCTATTTCCATTTCGCTCTTCGTAAATTTCGGTATTACACCTTGAAGGCCTTGGAGTGCCTCTTCGAAATTCCCTTCAACCATTTCATTGTGGAGAATAACTGGCAAAAATCAAGGGAAAGTTCTCTCCCGACCTCTTTAATTGTATCCAAAAAGTGTATTGCTCACGGAAATATTTCATATGAATAAAATAATATAAGATTCGTTAAGGAAATAAGATGCCTTCAAGATATCGTAGGAGAATTTAGCAGGTCATTACGTTTTCACAGGAATTCGAAGGCAAAGAGAATACATAGTGGAATTTGTTGCTGTCAGAGTGAATTTTCTCATACACAGCATGACCAGTTATTTCAATCAATTTACCAGACATCAATGCATTTTTTTGCCTTTCCCTAACTCTATTGTTTTAGAATGTTTTCCATCAGTTTTTATACTGAAGTGATATTAGTGATGCTGTTGATATCATCTCGTTCACACTGCCAGTACTTATTACATTAATTATGAAACGAATCAAAGAAACGCCAAAGTTCATGTGCATTCAACCGATTCTGATAATTAATTCATCCGTTTCAAATCGTTTGGAAAGTTCTCATTCCTAATCGACATCAGATATCAACAAGCCCCGTATACCTATCCGTATCACAGTTTATACGGATCGATGCGACGCAACAGGGTTATTTTAATCCGAATCTAAAATTATTTCGAGATGGAGTCGAGAAATGCACTCTCTGGAGATCTTCTCGGTGATGCATGCGACTTTATGTTTATTTTATGGACGAAGAGATGATCCAGAATACGTAGTCAAAACAAAAGCGGCCTTTTCGCAATCTACCGGAGTTTGAATCTCCGTAGACATCGTAAAGTACATGATCACAAGTATCTACGACTGAGTTTTCGAGAGCAGAAACTTTCATTTCCCATTAAAATTTTTTTGAATGTATTACACAGTGTGCGCTGGAATAAACTCATCAAAACCATTTGTAAGCGTATATGATTGACAGAGTGACAGTGGAATAGCTAAAAAACAATAAAACATTTGAAGATCTCTTTCAGTTCAACATGAAGTAAATCCGAGTGGGGAATTTTGAATGAAACCCTATCTATCTTTCTAGACCATTAAACGACTCAACTATTCTGAAATAACTATGTAGGTAATATTTCCCAGAGCATCTAAATAAGAACTAAAGCTAAAGAACTGAGCCACAGAATAACAGGAATCAACCAATAATCATACCAGGCCAGGTCATCGGAATAATAGCCAAGATGAGTGAGCCTCAGAAGAAACTAGCCACTCTTGCTAGCGAAACGTCGGCAAGAAATTCCAAAGAACGACGGCCTTCAAACCCGAAGAAAAAAGAAAAGCAGTTATACTGAAAACCTCGGCTGCGAAAGTCTTAACCATTTTGTCATACCAGGCCTACTGAGTACTACAGTACCCATTCAAAGAACACCTGAACAGGTTAGGGCTCCACTACGATGCAACGAACGGGTTAGAGACAGATCGCCCCTTATTTTGCAATTGAAGGCCTCGGACCATAGGAGACAACACAAATATGGACAAACAATTTTGGGCTCAGAAGTATATGTCTCACACCCAGCAATCAATTTTTTCAAACTCATCGAGGAAATAGATTGTTTGAATGGGTATCATGAAATATACGGAAGTGAAGCCGAATGAGCCCAAGAGGCTGAAGCGCTTTCCGGAGAATTGGTAGGAAGGAAAAGCCAGCCGGCTTCCACGATTTATAAAACAAATTGAGGATGTTTGAGTTGTGAGAGAATAACGATATCCTAGAAGAGTAGCAGAAGATTGTGAAACATAAAAATCAGAACATATATATAGCGTTCACACTCATTTTGAAACTTCATTTCCAACAACCTCTTAGATGGTCTGATATCATGCATATGCATCATTTTTATGTGTAAAATATAATTAGTATGGCTCGAAATACCAATGTTTGTTGAATACAGCTATTATGAAACCCAATTTTCTCTTATTCCTTGATTATGAGAAAGTATAGCTGTCAGCTACGAAGAAAAATGTACTTTTTTGCCAATTTCATCATCACAACTGCTTTCTCTGTTGTTATTTCAATAGACCTATCAAATTTGAATTTTTAACTTTGGCTCACTTCGAAATGAATTCAGCCGAGTTTTCGGCCAAATAAAGAGCCTTGAGCCTTAGCCCAAACGCATTCCCCAAGCAACCAATTTCACTGACTACCAATAAATACATGTCACCGTTAGCAGTAAGAGAACAAAGGGTATAAACAAAGGAATATCGTACTTAAAACAGACTGAGCCCGCGGAATATGCCAGGTACGTTCAACCAGATAAATTATTAAGGACCAATTGTCACATAGGCATTCCGAATATTCTTCGAGGATGGAGAAATAAAAGACGGCGCTGGTTTATCCGGAGACAATTATATCCGCGCGAAGTTTTTCTTTTGTTTTCGGCAATTCGGCTCGGAATTGGCTCTGCGCGATTGTCGAAGGAAAAATATAAATAGAAGCGACATTAATTCAATCGTTTGTGACGACCAAAGGCGTGTTGAATCAAGGTTGTTGAGAGGATGGTTATTTTCGTTAGAAATGGCTATGGTATCTACTGCGCTGAAGTAGTTTCATTTCAATGAAAATTTAACATTTTTGATATCCTACGAAGTAATCGTTCTCAATTATCTATTTTCTCATCACATAAGATTCATTGCCAAATATACTTCTCAAAACTTGTATTTCATTGCATATCATTTGAAACTGTTAGTGCTGTCAGCTCATTACGAATTCACTATGTCAGGAAATGGGCGTTGAACTACTGGATATCGTCAAACAAAAAGTTGGTCGTCTCTTCTTCATTTACAAACTAGCTCAATTACTTTTTCAATATAACAAACAGCTTTCAATTCTTACACATCTTTTCACGATTTATCGCCATATACGCGACGTTTCGATTACCTTTTCTCATCTTCAACGGTTTAATCTTTTCCATAAATTGATTTCGATCACAAGTTTCCTTGAGAGAAGCATGCAACAAGTTAAATGAAAAATGAAAAAAGTAATTTTTGAAACGGTAATGAGTTTGATAACCATAATGAACGAAGATGGATTGCGATGTGAACAACCCACTCCGGCTGATAGATCCTTTTTCAATTCATGAAAATTCCGAACCTTGGAACGTTCATTTAGTTGAATATACATAGTTTTTTGAATGAAGTCATTTGAGACCACCTGATGCAAATGTGTTTGATTTTATTAATGAAAACGTATTTACACAACGCACAATTGTATCCAATATTACCAGAATTAGGAATACATACTGCTTATTATATTTGACAAATATTCATTTGGTAGTGCTATTTGAATGCACTAAAGCAATTTTGTTATGAAACAATAGTATAGTTGAAATATTACATCTGAGACTCCGTGCTTAGACTGTTCCTCCACTTTCACAATCGAAAACATAGAGCGTCTATTCTCAGCACCGATTATTTCAATCAGGTCGTAAAGTACCAGCTCTAAGTTGCATGATAAGTAACTGGTGCATCGTGTTTGGTGGATTTCATATCCTACCTTGTCCGGATATCAGAATAAATATACATATTCAATTAGCTTTCATTCTCACGGAAGGAAAAACCACCAAAGAGCAGACTAAAAAACATTCACCCTGAAAAATTAATATCTAATATTTCTCTCCTCACTTTCGACTACACCCCGTACACACGTCATCATTGTAACCTAAGACAAATAATGAGGCGCCCACACCGTACTGAAACTGAACGTTTTTATCTCGAAATCAGGCGAACAAAACGAGAAGCAGGTGATAAACGGTAGGTGTAACAACTGAACGTAAAAATGATTTTACTTCTACTGTCTTTTCCCACGGGTCGGCAACTACAAAAGCCAGATCGGCAGATAAAATATACGCTTTTACGGAGATCCTCATTCATTACCGAATGCCATCTAGAAGCGATTCGCGAGAATCCTCTATTTTTTAACCCTAATTGGATAATTTACTTTCAGAAGTATATGCATATCATTCAACAGTGACTGACTCATTGCGTAGGATCTGAAATTTGATATCAAGGGTACTTTAGTTGAACATTTATTGATTTTTTTTCGTAGTTTTTTTGGGTTAGTTACCCAATTTGAAAAAAAAATAAAATTCGAATGAAAGACAGAATGCTATGTTAATCTCAGATTTTTGACAGGTTTTTCCAAAACCTTATCGAAGAAGTATTTGTAATTTTGAAAACAGAAACAGATTTGTTTTTCGAAACGTCAACAAAGATTTTTATTTAAAATATATTGAAATCTTGAATTTTTGTGTTAGACAGGTTGCTAACTAAAAGGATGCGTTTCATAAAAAAAGGAACTGTTTTCAATTGAGCAGAAACTTTTCGGGGTAAAATTTGCCCTTTTACACTTGTATAGAATATTAATTGTAAGTTTCTCCAGATTATGGTAGGTTACTAACCCAAAAAATACGAAAAACACATTCATTCACCATAAAATAATGAATTTCAAAAAATATTTATCGTATAGTATGAATAATTATAATTCTTCGAAATGAAACCATCTGGCTTAGTTGTTAGAGTTTGAATAAAACCACCAGTACTTGTCTGTTTTCGAGTTTTTGTTTCGCTGTTACTTGGTACGACTCTTTTGGGATTTCAAATTGAAATCGCAGTTCCACTTTGACAACTATTCCTAATCAAGTATATGTTAGGCGATTTGAATCGTTTTTAAAGGTATGTTAATCATGATATGTGATAAACATATTACTTATAATTCAAATCATATCCCAAAATCTCAAAATAACATTGCAACGCCACCTCGGCCAAGGTTTTTTTTAACTGAGTGTCACCACTTTGGCATTGATTGAACCTTTATCTAGAAGGCGTATCGCGTCTCTTGTGATCATGATAACAACAATTCAATGGGAAATTTGAACAATATCTATATCAATTGAATCGTTTCTCTGAAATAATATAAAACCAATAATAAAATTAAATCAGATGAACATTATCTGATAATGTTCACAGGTAGATTATCATGAACCAGCTTTATATCAACCATTTCTTTCACTTCAGTAAATATTTCCAACAATGAAAGATACTGAAGGCTGTCTCCATGTTCTGTTCAGCTACAGCTGAGATTATAGCAAAACAGGACGAAACACAACGTACCTAAGTTCAGGCCTAATTGCGGTGGAGCTTCCCTTCTTCTCATACCATCTTCAGTGCCTTCAGAAATAAAAACAGTTTCTTCATTTATTCCGTAGAAAACTACGCAACAAATATCGATCCACCACAAAAAGATGACGTTCAAACAGTTTCTTCATTTTATCGAAAGTGACACCTTGAAAAATGCAGATATCAAAACTAGTTTATAATTAAAATTTTATTGACGGATCGCGAAGCTTTCAAGTTATTTGCCTGATACTATCTAGTGTACACATTTTCAACAAAAAAATCCGAGGTATAAATCGCGAATATCTCGAAAAATATCAGTATTTTGGAAAAACTTTACGGAACTATCCATTTCCGGTGTCATATTGAGAGACAAATTTCTGCCCCGGTATTTACCCTCTATAAGAAATTATAATCAATGGTAATCAAAAAATAAGGGTTTAGTATTTCATTTATAAAACATATCAAGAAGGTTTCACATTGATGCATTTGGAATAATTTAATTACAAGGTTTTCATGTTTTGAGTGCTTATTTGACTCCACCAAGCAGTGTACCCAAGATGCTGGAACTTATTCGTCGAGTTATTCGTGTAGCACATTGGCATTCTTGAACCATCGAATCAAGGTCTCCATACAATATGTGTGTCCCATAACTATTACGAAATTTTCTATATGTATTAAAATAAAAGACGAATCGTAACTTTAACACCAACGACACGCAGCTGACTTGAAATCAATCGTAAATAACTTTAACCATTTCATAACAATATTTTATTGGTATTGTTTTCATGTTAATCACTTCAAGATTCGATTGTTCCTCGTAAAATTCGAGACGATAACGATTTATGTACAGTAATTCTACTGAATGATAACTGGTTGTGTTATTTCCGATATTGCGTGGTCGATCAGACATTGTGCCTCTGTTATGACGAATGTTGCTCCATTGCGTCTGACGATTGTTGAATTTCGATTGGCACCGATAAAAGCCGGATTGACGCATGCAATTCAAATTTTTTTATTATCATGTGATTGTTGATGAACTGATAAGCATAACTACTGCATAGATTACATTTTTAGTGTTTTAGGTTATGTATTTCGGTAAAATTTGATTAATAATGTTTTTTTTTGGTGATTAAATATTTTGGTGTCGAGACAGCTAGCTGTTCAGTGTATTCTTGTTTTCACACTGCATTATCCTTCGGTAGGGATTCTTGAACAGTTATTAATTTAGGCATCGTATTCACACATTTTTTTATTTTTTTCCCAGTTGGAGCGATTCCTAAAAAAATTTAGAAAAAGCACAATATGGTACAATAGTTGGACCTTTTGAAAAAACCAAACATATATGGAGTTCCAAGTAAGCTGAAAACTCTGCGATCGTACCAATTCTATGAGGGATTGTAATTTTTCTGTATATTTCAGTTCAGAATCCAACTCATATTGCCTTTCATATACTTAGCATCAATTTCCTTCTTAGTAGTCTTTCACATGAGTTCTATGTTTCACTAAACATAGGATAGGTTATCTAGTGAGCGGAGGAACAGAGTGTTGACCTATGACGTAACACAGAGGCTAAGCGTTCGCGTAGGTGATTGTTTTCTAGAGTTTCAGATGTATGCAAAATTGTAACTACTTGGTCTTTTTGAATGAAACGAAGACTAGTGTATTTGTATACATATAGACTCTTTCTATTGTGACAAGCGATTTAGCAAACCTATTAATATTCTTCATAATCCATGCATTTTGATTGTTTTGAATCTCCTGTCTATTTGGAACTTGACTGAATACAATAGTGACAAACCAAAATCAAAGTCGGTCATTTGCAAACACTTTACGTGGAGTGGGTATCGACTTTCTAGAATATTTCGGGCAGGTAGTTCTGGGAATGTACGAACGACGTTCGTCGACGATTCTCCGTCACGTGCGAGGAGAATTTTAATAATTTTATAAACAAAACATTCGTACGAAGATACGGTTATCGGACGTGGATAAGGAAGCACTGATATCGTACGTTTTATTGCAATGAGTGGACCTTTTCGACGAATTAGTAGGAAAACGGCGATAATGCGGCTCAGCCATTGCACGAGCTTATCGCCCGAATTCAGGTGTTGGGTAAATACGGGTTTACGTTCGAAGGATTTATTTCGGTTGAAATGTTTCTTTGTCGTAACGAACTCTACCGCCTTCGACGAATGGCGTGATTCATTCCATGTATCACTTGGTAGGTATATAAATAATGATTTCATTGTTGCACTTGTAATCGTGCACAGATCGTAAAGATTGAAAAGGTAATGCACAACCAGTTGTGAATCAACCGTAGCTCATTACGGAGAAGGTGTACCCCAAGGTTCTATATCTGGGCCGTTATTATTTATATTCCATAACCGATCTTTACAAGTCAGTCTACTGCGGTAGAAATTTCTGATATTATCGTGCTAGGATCGGAGTGCTACAATTTGATGATCCCCATAAAAGTATTATTAATAAAATCTACTCTAGCAAGTATCACTTCGTAGATCAGAATATATTTGAAGCAAATGCCTAGACCTACCTGTTGGTTTTCGATGGAGAAAATAACTTTTAACCCGTGAAATTTTTGACATTAACATTCAACGTTCCTAAAGTTGGAAAATTGTTGATATCCTGGAAGGTTAGGTCCTTCAGAATGCCAAAACTCTGCTTCTATTGAATAAAAAATAAATTATCAAATGTAACAGAGTAAGAGGAATTTTTACGGGCGATGTCAAGGTCATATTTGAATGTTTGTGGTCAATGATGTGTATCCATCAGCGAGCCAAGTAATGTGAATAGTATATACCTACCTTGTTCGCCAACTTCCATTATTTCTGAAAAACAGTTCTCTTATTTCCTGGGTATACACTGACTCGTTCTTTATGAATTATAAAGACATTTCTGAAAATTTTCGAAAAACCGAGATAACCCAATATTCATTCATTCTTATTTTGAAGAATGTTAAATGCCCAAACTTTCATTTCCTGTATGAACTTTTTTTTTACTTCCTCATTGAGTATTAATATAATTAACAATGAAACGAAAGTAATAGAAATATGAAACAACAAAAATTAGTTGGCTATCCGGGGCGACTTGATTGATTCTAACGGCGCATTTGCTTTTTCAGTTGCAGGAAAACCCGGAAAAACCTGCAGCACCAATTCTTGATCTGCCAAAGTCCTCTCTTTCACTGCAAGTATTATCAAAGTGGTGCTTATTAGTTGAAGTCTTGGTCAAAGTGGCGCTGCGATATCATTTTGAAATTTTTGAATATGATTAAAATTGTTACTGATGTTTATCAAGAACAATACAAGGGTAATGTTCACATAGGAAGTGAAAAAACATTAAAAACTGTAATAGTCGTTCACAAAATTTTACGGTTTGGAATTTTCAAACAACGTCAAAGTTTCAACCTCAATTAGCAATCGTTGTCAAAGTGTTGCACATTAGTTGGAGGTTTCTTGAATGTGGCGCTGCGTACGATCTTAATTTTGAATCCATATAAAAATGGCCAAAAATGAAGGGTTTTGGCAGACATATATCATCAGTGTGCTCAAGAACAGTTGACAGAAGACAAGGAAAGCGGTGTTGCCTAGCTAAATTTAGAGTAACAGTTCGTGTTCCGTGCATTCCAGTTAGAGAAATATCTTGTTCTATGATATTCGGAGTTCAGTGAATAAATCGCTTCTGTTTTCGTTATACCGAGTGTCATTTATCGCTGAATTCACAGGGACAACGTGACAGTAGGTTGTGAATTCACGAAAATTTTCGACTCATCGTTTTTATGTTCCGTAGTTTTTTGGGTTTGTTACCTACCACAATCAGAAAAATTCAGAATTAATATTGGAATCTATACAAGTGTAGAAGGGCAGATTTTCAATCTACCCCGAAAAGTTATAGAAGTTGCTGACTAATTGGACTTGTTCTATCCAGAAAGAACTGTTTTTCAATAGACGCAGCAACTTTTCGGGGTAGATTGAAAATCTGCCCTTCTACACTTGTATAGATTCCAATATTAATTCTTATTTTTTCAGATTGTGGTAGGTTATAAACCCAAAAAACTACGGAACAAATATTGATCCACCACAAAAAAATGACGTTCAAACAATAATCGTTTTTATCTTATCACAACCGTGACAGATGAAGTAGATAAAGCAAACATGCTGATTATTTGTCTATTTTCGTAAATTCGACCTGTTCATGAGTACTTACGTAGTGACTACAAGATAATCTTATCGAAAGAGTAATCATCGCGAATGTCACATGATTTATATATAAAGTGTATCGTTATCAGCCAACTAACGATTCTCCTAATTCTCGTACGTTGTACACTTATCGCGAAATATGCAAATGTCGATAGCAAACAGTAGGTAATGTTTGCTCTTTCGTTTTGCAATGCAAATTTTCGAGGAAAACTTCGAATGCATATGCAGGAATATTACAAGTGTCGTTGATGACCGGTTGAATCATACGGTTCGATTGTTGGAGAGTACGTGTCGACGAGGCGCATTCGAATTCATGAGGTGAAGTTCGAATTCGCCAGATGACGTGTCCGAGGTATTGAACTCAAATAATTAAATGATGTTGGTTCCAACTTCACTCGTCTGTAATATCCATTAACAAAAATTCGAATGTGTGCTTATTTCTAACCTACTTTCAGGTGGGAAAAAGAAGGAGAAGAAGGTGCGGTTGGAAAAGTACATAATATATAAAGTGACAACTTTCATTATTGACGGAAATATCAAAACGCCTTACTTTTCATAATCAGTTATATAATGGATTGCTTTATATTATTCCGTATCATTCAGTAAATCCGGATTCTATCAATGTTTCGTATTTTTTCCTCAGCAAACATCAGTTCCAGTCGAACTACAAAATTGTATAAGACGTCAAACTGGCAAGCGATAACTCATGCGCTTGTTACTTGTATCTGTAGAGTAGGGAGGGTGAGTGTAGGCCCACAGCACTTAGGCCAAATGTGACCCATTGCACATCCTCCCGAACAGTTGTCCTCCTAGGTTATCGTCCATCCTGTCCACTTCAGGATGGTGGAGGGGTCACTAGGAGACATCTCCTTTATATCGGCCGGTGTAGGCCAAGACTCACCGAACACACAATCTCTTATTGACGATAACTCGGTACACTCGCATAAGACATGTCTGACAGTTTCATCTTCCTGTTCACACATCCTGCATACAGGTGTGTCAACTAGCCCCATAGTATGGAGGTGTTTCCTTAGTTGACAGTGACCTGTCAGAAATCCTGCTGTTAAACGTAGGTTTCTCCTGGTCATCGCCAAATACTTCTTCGGATCCAGCTTCCTAGGGTCGCCGAGGGTGATCCTGGCAAGACTGCATCCTTTGATTTATACCTCGCTAGACAACATTTTTCTTCTAAGATGAATCATGCACATTCCACTAAATTTTTCTATTTACCTCTACGGTTTTTCAAGTTTGTTTAAATTAACCTGTTGTTTGGACCGGATATGCTATTTGTGGTCCAATTCAGCTTGAAATTGATTTTGATTCAAGAGGTTTTCGATTGTCGGGAGCTACGAATTTTCAGTCAAAACAAAGATAATCATACTGACAATTCAATAAGAATAGGAATTACATATTATTGGCTCTACAAAATTCACCGGGGCAGAAATATTTTTCGCTATTAGCACATTCTCCAAACGCACATCCCAAAAACATAAAACTTTCAACGATTTCAATTTTCAAGCTATTATTACTTGATATTTGTTTATATTTAATTCCTCAGGTAACCGCTAACAGGCTTTACTACTCGCTTATCGTGTTTTAATCTAGTTTTCCGTATAATTAAGTTTTATATTATGGATACCGAGAAATCTGCATGCGAATGTTATTATCTAATGGTATGTTCACAACATCAATTACAGCATATTGCAAGGCATTTTGTTTATAGCCGAGATATTCAAATATACCTTTGACTGCCAGTTTTATCATTGTGAGAATTCTGTTTTCATCGATGAAGGTGTAGTACTGGATCAATTATATAGGGTATATATAGTTACACCTTGGTTACTTCAAATTTTAATTTTCACAAATTAATCTATCAGTCAATATTAGATCAAGATAAAAATTCCTGTATTCACTGTCAAAGCACATTATTATTTGAAAAAAACAATGATTTCTTCCAATATGGCAACGGAAATCTCATGCCAAAAATTCAGAACTTCAGTAAGGAAAAGATTCCCCAGCAATTATATACCTGAACTTTGTCACCAAGCTTCATTGTGAACTCAATTTCCTATTTAAAAATGATCATACAAATTTCAACTATATAGTGAAGATGGATACGTATTTTTTAACGTGGATTTTCAAGTATCGACCAGTCCTACTTAGTTAGTTTCTTATTGTTGATAGCAAGAGAAGCTCGAAAACAATTATATAAAAATCTCCTGTCCAAGTTTAATTATTATGTTCTTATTATTAAAGTTTGTCAAATCACATCCAATGCATACTTTGCATAATCTTTGCACGTTTTTTTGTGAAGATTCGCTTTTGTATTTTACTCAATTTCATATACTCATATTTTGTAGCATAATTGATTTTTCCTAACTGCTGACTATAGGTCCAGTCGACCATTCATAGCACAACTGCAAACAGGAGTAATTTATCATTCATACAATGTCTAGACATATCATATTCCTCCATTTTTTCCAAAGGCGCGTTTTTGACAAGCGTACCGTGCAGCAAAATTCTTGAAATTAATTTCCACTAGATCTCTGCTCAACTTTGCCAGGCGGTACATTTCAAAACACCGCTTTTACAAACTGCTGGAAATAAATCAGTCCAATGAGATATTATTAGCTATAAAATGTATTAAATTACATATCGCCGTTTGAAGGTCATGCACTGAGTTGTGTAGCAATCGCATGTTGTCTCCCAGCTATACAAGGAAGAGCTCGAATCACTTGTTTGAAAAAAATATAATTTTCTGGGAGCTGTGTTGTTCAGAAGACGTCTTCAGGATCCAGGTAATACTGGATAACGTCGGGAAAAGGTAAATATCTCGAAGCAATGGAAACTTACCATTGAGAAAGCTCCATAATGCATCCATATGCCTGCTGGGGAGCGCAGGGATAGTTTTATCGGAGAAAAAAATCTTGGCTTGAACACTGAATGTTATCCTGGTGGGCGAAACAAACTATTCTCTACTTTATGTAGAAAATCCTAGAAATAATTGATGAGTTTGATTTTTTCTGTGAATGCTATTCTATATGATTCAAGTTTTTTGTGCTTACTATACATGTTGAGCAAGAAGTGACTTTTATGTGATACAACCCTAAAGGCAGATGGGTAGTTGTTGTAGATAGACTCCTTTTTTTTCTGAATCTGACAAACTTCTATGAAAGATAAATACATCAGAGATGGTCGTTTTATGAACTACTAACAACTTTCACTCCATCTTTTACTTCAAAGAAGTTGTCACAATGTAAATAAATGGGGGCGTTGATATTCAGAAGATTGTGTAATTTTGTAAAAGTAAAAGTGTGGTCCGAGGTGTGGTCTATGAACCGAACAAGTATTGGCTTACTGATTTTTAGATATAACTCCAGCAGAAGTTTTGCCTTCCTTCTTATCAAATTGGAAAAGAAACCAAAAAAATAGTTTTTCCATTCATAGTTACATTTTTTAAAAATTATAAAATGCGAAACGTTTTCTCACAGAATGCTTATTTTTTTTTCAAAAATGATCCTTTATACCTATGAAAGGCCTTAAATATGGCGATATAGTTAACATATCGAAGAATTGTAGTAGTTTAGAGTCCCAGCATTCCTTTATAATTCTAATTCCAACGAGGCCCATTTATTTTTAATTTTTCCTCATTATAATTTCGTTTGTATTCTTCAATTTCGTTTCTCATTTTCTTTGTTGATTTCTGTTTGTTCTTTTCTGATTTTTCATATTTTTCTTTTTTCATTTCACTTCATGAATTATTCATTATATGTTTGCGATATAATTAACTTTTGACAGGTATCTCAAGAGGAAAATGTTATACCCGAAGGTGGTAACACTACCGTTGAGCTTTTTTTGGCTTTACTTCTTAAAATCAATATTGAGGAAACCAATAGCTGAACGTTATTCATCATTTTTTCATCCACCAGATGATAATGATAATACTTTGAAAATTTTTATTTGTAATTGATAAACCAACTTCAGTTCTTCCAACATAGTAATATCGCTAGATTCAGGTTGCATGTAGAGACGAGTATTTACTTGATTTGAAACATGGTGAAATTAAGAACAATTTTAATGAACCTATCCCTTCAACTAATTTAACGAATGCATTTTCAATATGTTAACTGTGCATAAACTGAAAAGCTATCGTATCTAAAAAAAATACTTAAGAAAACCTGGTGGTCAATTGAGTTGAAGAATGAGTTTTACCCTACTTCAGTATATTGTCATGTTTTTACTCTGGGTTCGAAAACAAGTGATAATTGGTACTGCTCTATATAGGTCCATGGTTCTGGAATGTTCCGTCGTCGACGTTTCTTTAAACTTCGTTATGATTCTTCGTGTGTAAAAAAAAGGCACTGGCATAGGCGTAGTGAAAGTCAAGGGCGTAGGGAAAGGGTTTCACTGTTTTGCAAAATCGTTGTTGATCGTCGAATTAGTACCAATATTTTCAAACTGAAATCACACATCAGAACAATGATTTATCATAATAGTTCCTTGGACATCCTATACAATGGGTCCGTGAAAATTCACCTCCGTTTCAACTTTTGAAAGGGACCAGACTTAAGGTTGGTAATTTTTCATGTTATATTTTCTGTGCATAGTTGATCAATGATCCTATATATACTTTCCTATAAACATTTCCGTTATTCATACTCAAATTACAACTGAATTTTGATAGAATCACATATTTATATTTTAGTTCAATCATCCCTCTCGTTAGAAGCTTATTGATTCATAACTACTCTTCAACATCAATGATACTCAGTTTGATTTTCAATAGCTCTATCTAAGACTATATCACTACGGTCTTTCGAAGTATCCTTAGCGAATTGGTCCATGACCTCGCAGATAACGGGTAATTGAACATGATTCAAATTAAAAAATAGACCAACGACAGAGTTTTGTGTTTTGTGGAACACCAACCAGATATTAAAACACTCTCTTTGTTTTCGATTGTTTAGTTAGATGGTCATCAAACCAGCCGTATACTATTTGGTCTACGGTCTTTTCAATTCCAAGAAAGCAATCATAGAAAAGCTCCAACTGAAACAAACAACGATTGAATCGAACTCGTGTATAACAGTGTAAACCGCTGTTCACTTTTCCGCTTTATAGCGTACAAGAGTCGTTAGCGAAGGTACTTCGGACCTTGTTTATATTTACGGCCTCTCACTGTTATTGTAATGAGTAACGGCGGTAACAAAACAGAACTACCCGCACTGAATGATAATTGCTTGATTCGTACTCTCCAGTGACTCACTCGAGTCCGTGTTCTGTTCAAATCCGACAATTGTTTCGATTTTTATCTTTCATCTTGTTCGCTTTCGGACACCTTGCTAATGTGTGTGTATGTAACATGACTATACACACTTTTTTGACAGAAATTTTTCGTTTTTTCTCCTATTGAATCAATAGAAAGAATACAAAACATTCACAAATGGAGAGAAATACTGGGAATATCGTTGGTCAATCTTTGGAAATATGTATATCATTCACATGCTGATGATCCAATTGACAAACCAAAGACTCAAAACTGCAGCACTTGAAGTTCTGGGTATTTCTAACCACGGGCACATCATATAGCAAAGTCCACCCGTCGTAAACGAAAATCGTGTTCGGTCAACCCCGACATAAATGAGAATTTCGAAGTGAGTTTATCACCAAATTTGTCACAGTGTTGAAAATGGAAGCTCGAACTCAACAGAAAATATTGTTAACCAGACTAAAATAAACCGTACATCTTTACTATTATAAAGAAATGTAGTTTCTGATTTGTTTGTTTGTAGAGGGTAATCGTCGGAAATACTGATCCAATCATAAACATTCTTTCACTAATAGATAGCTACACTATTCAGGAGTGATATGGGCTATATTTTGTTATGATCGAACGAAAAAATCGGTAAAGAACAATAGTATATGAATATCAAATTAAAAAAAGCGGCGTGTAAAAGTTTAAAAGAGATCAATTACTCTAACACCAAATATCACTCACACCCGCTATCCTGCCAGCATCAGTTTTCTTCTCCTGAACATGCTAACCTTATTAGCAAAACGCGCTTCGAGAGAAATCAGTTTGGCGTTAGGAAATTGAAAAAATAGATTCGGAATAGCACGTTGATTATTTTTGATAAAATAAAATGCCGCTCGAAATAATCGCAAAAATACTTCGGAACGAAAATATGAAAGTTGGTACCAACATGTTTATGAAACTATATTATGTGCGATAAAGTTAAACGAATATTTACCTGAATAAGAATTATTTGAGTGGGAGATGTGACATTTCTCACCTGGGAGAAGTAAAATCTGTTCGTTCAGTTATACATACACTATTCGATATGCACATCCAAGAGCTATCACAATGGAAGTAAATGGATTTTTGAACTGGAAAATCCTTCGCAAAACAATAGAATATTGGTTTCGGTGTAGAAAGTCGCGGACTCCACGAATTCTATCTTCGAATAAATCGATAAATTCTAATTTAAAAACAATTGTTTGTAGATTTAATACGAATATTTTGGTCCCGATAGGCCATTTTGGATTCATTTTATGACACATCGTTGGAAATGTTGGAATACTCTTTGCCACTGGCGGTGAAAAAGGGGATAACGATGTGTCCTACCACCAAACACCGCAAGGGATACGTTTTTTTAGGTATTTTTAAATTCGTACAACAAAAAAAATTAATATTTCATTTGTAATACCAAGCTTTTTTTGTAAAAGTGATGCACACGTAGAAATCAAAAGATCTAAAAAGAGACTACGCGTGTTACCATATTTTGAATTAAAGATAAATTATGGACAATATCCGAATCCTTTGAATATTTGACAAATTTCTCTCTTCGTATATTTGGATAAACCAATTCTTGAACTTGAATCGACTTGAAATAAGCATCTACACATTATAACACTAGTAGTAATCAAGAGAAACATTTATAATTATTGTCAATTATACAATTATTATATACATTACAGTTCAATTATATCAGATGGTGTTTTGCTGAGAAAATCCTCGAGCCCTCGAGACCATTCCTTTTTCTTTATCTATCGAAGAATTAAACAGCAGCAATACTATGGTTATTTCATTTTTCAAGGATTCTTGAGCAGCCCGTAGACAATAGGATATAGGCTTGTTTGTGATATTTTGTGAAAACGTCAAAAGTTTCTGAAGTTATATACTGATCTGTATATTTTATTTATGACCCAATATTGATGTGCATTTAGGGACAATATTGCGCAGTTATTGATTTTGTATGTCCATTACAGCAAAATCTTGTTCATAAAAAACGAACCGGTGTATTTGAAATAATATCTAATCAAACGAATGAGATAACGAAACTTAAATCCAATTGGAGTCTTTAGTTTCGAAGGATCTCTAAATCAATTATCGCCTTCTACTTCAGAATTTCGGGGTAGTGTTACCAAAGAACTGTTAAATGGTTTCTTGCGCTTTAGTATAACACAGTAACGAATTTTGAACTATATTATTGTGTCTGAGAGGTACATTGCATTCGGATTGCACATGCAAGGTCATAATTGCACAATGATTGTAAATTCAAATAAATAGGTATGAAACTTTCAGTTTTGCAGATTTCAATTCGTGAATAATCTTCTCTCGGAACTATTATTTCGAACTGGTTGGTACTGCATAGACATATGGTATTGTTTGCAATTCTATATTGCACAGTATTATATTCTGCTATATGATCGAAGTTTCTTTTGTTGATACTAGCGAAATAGCCAAAATTTTACACCCTGCAAAAAATTGGCAATCTGAGGCAACAGCTTTCGATTATTTGAAAATCCAAAATATGTTGGTTGTTATTCTACCGACCCATAAGGCAAAGATATCGTTTTTTTTTTCAGTAACAGTGGTGAATTGTATTGACGATTTTGATTACTCTGAGATACAAAATTTCCACTGCGAGTGGTAATGCCTGTTCTAGCAAAGGCTCAAATTCGTCAAAGGAATAAATTTCAACATCAAGGAACTACTCCTCAGGCAGCTGGTCTATTTCATCGGAATAGATTGGGGTTATGCGCAATAGACATTGAAGATCGTAGTATAGAGTCTAAACTTTCTGTTCGACCTTCTACCTTCATTATTTCTAATATCTTCGATTTTTAAAGAAACTGAATGATCAAGATTGTCCTGAATCGCCTTGTATGTATTTTAAACAATAAGATAGACTCAATTAGTTCAATTCTTTGTAAAATTCATTACAAACTGTCGTCTAACCTGGTCGAAACAAATTGCGACATAGTATGGAGCTCAGCGTATAATAATCGATTTTTAATTTCTGTAGACTAAACTTGAATGCTCATAGTAATGAGCGCCGAAACGAAAGTAAAATGCCCATTATTTCACGGTTGCGTGGACTTGCATATTTATTTCCCATATTGCCTCTTACTTTAATTATTTCACTGATTAGCCGAATTGATTAGCATAATAATTGAATGAGAACAAAAGTTTACGCAAAATTCGAAAATATACGGAGCATTACCATTTTATTGCACTACTTTGTGCAATGGGTGTATGCGCTATTATAATTATTGATTACAATTATACCGTTGATGATTGATGTATCATTATGAAAGTCGGGATTGATTTTACGAAAACGGTATAATTAATGATTGTTTTCTTTTTCAGGTGAGTTGCATATATCATTAGAGCTGTAATCGGAGGGAACTTTTGCGGAAATGTGAGTAATTTTTTTCCGTCATATTCAGAGCCGGTGTTAATATGATACTCATTTGTTATGGGAAATATTCAGTATTTGAAATTATAATTGTAGGCTTATTTATTATTATCAACCTTCAGGGTGTATTTCCTAGGGCTTGAAGGCAGAATTGTTGGAAATGGCTCCCACTAGTATTGGATTCACTCTCATCACTGCTGGTTTCCGATCATAGCGAAAATAATATTTCTCTTGTTGGTTTTATACCAAAGACAATCGCTGGTTTATAAGTTACCAATCCTGGTGGGTGAGGTCTGTAAAACTAATACACCAACCGGCCTGGTAGCACTGTAGGTTTTCCGATTACCTCATAGTCGAAATAGCAAATGAGCTTCCGAAAAAAATTAGTAAGTCGCCCCAAAGCGCTGTGGACCTCTGAAACAGCCCTTTCCCGCACATGGCTCTGTTTTCTGGTCGGACTCACGGAAATGTTTGACTAGGTTAAATATAAAATTGTTCTAAAATTGTTCGTTTCCGTTAACCAGCTGACGAACGTCAACCCTCAGAAGTCGAAACTTGTGCGAGCAATGGATCAACGAGGCCTTACCTTTTAACGTGCGATTACCCAGCATGGTGGCCCGGTGAGGATTCGAACCCCGGCCTTCCGCTTGATAGGCAGATATGCTAACCACTACACTACCGAGACCACAAACAAGGTCGCTTCCCTCTGTCTGTCCGTATGTGTGCTTTTACATCTTCAAAACTACGCAACGGCTTTTGATGAGTTTTTTCAATAGGTAGAGTGATTCAAAAGGAAGGTTTATATTGTTACGAAATCTCCTAGCGCCGGCCCTGTCAAATTAATATGAGGGGTCGAAGGAAGAGTGTTACCTGCGGGATCGCGGCTCACCGAGAAACTTCGATCACCGAGATTTGACTGGAAGATTCTCCATAGGCGCAGTCAGGTATATATACGGAAGCGATTCATCCGATGAAAAAAGAAAACAGATTAGACCTGTACTTGAATTATCAGTACCTATTGTTTGAATGTTTTTGGAAAAGTTAAAAGTGTTCTGAAAAATTATAAGAATTCAGGGCTCTTTCTTTTCCATTTCCAGGTGAGAAAGAACAAAAAAAAATGGATTTTTATCCATACAGGGTGTAACTGAATAAGTGTAAAACATTTAAGGAGGCGATTCCTCATCGAAAAAAGATAGGATATTTGATATAAAGACACTTCATCGGAGCATCCCTTGTTACGATATAGCCCCTGAAAGGGGGGTATATAAAATTTGTATAACAATTTTTTTCACAAGCACTGAAAAAGTAACAATATTGAAATTAACTTGACGTTTTGTACTACCAAAAAAACACTTAGCCAGTAATTTGTTTGGATTACCCCATGGTTGTAAGGGGTGGAAAATGCAACCCCTCAAATTTATTTCCATGTTACTTTTTTCTTATTATTTGTTTACCATTTTAAAATTTGTTTCCGATAGCCTGTTTCATTCTGAACAGAAAATGTCTCTTGGGTTTTTCGCACAAAATAAACCAGTTCGCAGCAAAAAATTATTTTACGAACAGAGATACATCGTCACAAATGCGAAAATACGAAACTAATCTATCTAGTAGATCGCTATTAGCGATAATGACAATTAAATTGGTATGACGCTGTCAGTTTGTGAATTTTCGAAATTGAATTAATACTAATTGTGTGTTGTTGTTCTGTTCTTAATTTGTTACTTTTAATTTCATGTGCCCTCTTTAAGAGGCTGTATCTTAACAAGGGATGCTCCAATGAAGTTTCTTTATATGAAAGATCTTTTTTTCGATGAGGAATCACCTCCTTGAATATTTTAAACTTATTCAGTTAGTAGTATCTATTTGTTTTTTTTTCCTTGGTAGTTTTTTTGAGTTCTTTACATATCCCAATCTGAGAAAGTATGAAATAGTATTGGAATATAGACAAGTGCAGGAGGCAGAATTTCAATTTACCCCGAACGATATGTTTGGTTTCTCTGGCGAAATAATCAATTTATTCTGTTGGTGGTACCTCATCTACAATTCACGTTCTCTTCTGGTACACCGCAGTGGAGGCTGCAATTTATCCCACTTCTGTAGATATTTTATCGACGATTGCTTTCTCGAAATATTCCCTACTCAACCTCCGAAAGAGACTTGATATCAAATCGAATAATATTTACTTGAAGATGCATAATTTTCAATTCTTTTTGTTGGAATGATCGTAAGTGTTACATCACTCGAAGGGGTTCTCTCTCTCTCAGTCGCTTTATTCGTTTTTTTTTGCAGAACAGTTGAGCTGTGGGATTTCTCAACGAAGGGGTGTTCTCCGACGTTTGAATCATTCATGAGAAGGGTTTTCAGTTTAGTTCTCACAAGTCATTCATTTTTTGTATCGTCAATAATCATCTGCGTGAGATAGTCTTTACCCAAGGAAATTCGTTTTTATTTGGATATTTTTAGCTATAAGGTTTTTTAGAAAGTAATTCGTGGCAATAAAACAAACACTATTTATTAACATTAATCTTCACTAACAACGTACAATAGAATAATAACAATAATAATAATACTTTTATTTTCTACAGGTATACACCCAATAACAGAAAAAAAAAAGTTTGATAAATACTTGATCATATATATATATATATATATATATATATATATATATATATATATATATATATATATATTTATATATATATATATATATATATATGTATATATAAAAAACGTAGTAGTTACATAGTATAAAGCACATAAGTAGTCTGAGGTAGAGATCATATGCTTTGATTCTGGTTAAAAATGGTCAAAATTGTGTTGATATTATCATAGTTTATATCGCAGCAGGAACATTTCTCATTGAAAATCTTGCAAGCGGAATTAATAGGAGATCTTATTAATACATTGGTTCGAGGCGTTATATTGTGAAAAGTGAATCCTTGCCGAGAGCTCAACCTTGGTACATGAAAATTTATTTACCTAGTAAATAAGGGCAATCTATTTTCTGATTTATTAAATTATACAATACAGTAAGAGCTGAACAATCACGTCTTTGCTTTAAGGTTTGGTATTCGAAATTAGCCAAAAGATCATTGTAATCGCATCCCCTACTAGGGTAGTAACCATTACATTTATAAAACATAAACTTTGGGCACTTGCGCTGAACAGTTTCAATGCTCGTTATAGCGTAGAATGAACATATCACCATCAGAATACCTCTTTACTCTTTGTTGCATTCGTTGTTTTTTACTTAATATCTCCTCAGCTTAACACAGTGCTACTCCGGCGGATCATGCTTCTTATATATCCAAACCAAGCCCCTCCACAAATTTGCTGATTAGCGCATTCACCAAATATTGAAGCCATCGCACATGACGATAGTTTTGCCTTAGAATCTCTGTGGTTGAATTCCGTCTACTTTATCCTGCCCATTCGATCCACACAAGATTTTCCCATTCCGCACACTCCCGAAATCACGCCCAGATTTCCTCCTAATGAATTCCGAGATCGAAGGGAAAAAACCCTCCGTACCGGATTTCAATACATTCTCGCGCCGCCCGACGTCCGGAACACTTATTAAACCCCTAAATCTCGAACTCTTCTGCAACTGATCAAGTTCTAAAAGTCGCGCGACACATATTACGGAGCCTCCCTACGCCGTAAATCACCCTTTTTTCTCATTCCGGGCGGCGTGTGTAAAACTCCACCGGCGGGGTGACTGTGTAAAAATTACAAGAAATTAATTCGCTGTCGCCATCGCTCTGGAGCGCTCTGCGGGATCGGATTCGTGTTCAGGGGATGTTCGGATGGTGGCTGCATCGGAAATATCACTCTAAAGAGGTATATTTGAATCATCTTTCGAACAATTCTTTCAGGCCAGTCTCAAATCTACCTACACAATCGGTTCTGGCTGGCACCTGTCAGAAAACAACTTCTTCTCTGGCTAATACCACGAAGGGCATTGAATTATATCCGACCATCATTATTTGAATATATTTTCCGCTCTATCAATAGAATGAGTTGTTATTGTTAAATATATAGTTATATACCCATAGATAAGGATCACTAGAGCAGAAACGAGCTTATCCTGATAAGTATTGTTTGAATATGAGGTAAAAATGTTCTGGAATCCAATTATTGCGTTTTCTCTCCCCTAGAAATGAAAGGAAAGATCTTCAAGTTCTTATAATATCTGTCATTTGGGGAAATTGGTATGTTCGCCCCAATACGTAATTGCAATATTATAAAAGATGCAAAATTGAGTAACTACTTTATCAGTTAGGTATCGTATTTTTATGAATTTGGAGATTATTATCGATAAAATGCATATGCCTTCTTTTCCAAGCCTTCTTTGGAAAAGATTCAATTTCTGCCAGAAATTGAAATTCCATTGAAATTTCACACCAACAGTTTTGAACAATAAAGTGAGTACAGTGTTTTGCGTTAATATGGCAACTATTGGCAACTCAGGTATTTTATTCGAATTTTTTTCCCGCATTGTTTAACTTCAGCAAATTTCAGTGGGAATTCTTTGACACGAGCAGAGAATATTTTGTTCTACATAACATGTCACTTACCCACTTTGAACAGAAGTGAACAAAATGTAACGTTCAAATTCAGCACTAGAGAAATTTAGCAGACTAATGAAAATACACTCAGATCCACATCTTTATTTACGAGCCACTGACAATCCACTATCACACACAATCGATTGATTTTGTTAAAGCACACATAATAAACTGAATTGAAAATTTGACAGAACAAAAAATTTCGAGTCGATTGTTAAATTTTGGCATGTAATCCAAAGCCTAACTTGACGTTCTTCGTAAGGCTAAAAACATGAATTTCAAATAACTCGTCAATAAGCTCTGAAATTTTTCTACCGAATACCACGCGAACTTGAATTATCGTTAAAAATGTTTTCTTGCTCACACATATTTCAAGAAAATTAGTTTTCAAAATATTCGTGAGCTCGAAAAAATTTCCGGAAATAATTTAAGCACTTGTGGTATTACAAGTGAAAATTTCACACCAACTGTTTTCGACCAATGAAATGCGTATATAGTTTCGCGTTACCATGGCAACCAATGGTAACTCAGGTATTGTAGTGGAAATTTTTTGACATGAGCAGAGAATATTTTGTTTGACATAGATAACATGTCACCCACTTTGACCAGAAGTTAACAAAATGTAACGTTCAATTTCGGCACTGGAGCAATTCAGCAGACTGATGAAAATACAATATTAATCCACATCTTTAATGATTTTTCTCCTTTGCAAAGAATTCGTTATTTTTCTAAAAGGGGGAACCTGAAATAAATAGAAATTTGAGGTTATATTTACTGTGGGTGTAATCGGGATTACTACTATATTTACTTCAACTGTCAACCAGATGTCCAAGTCGGCATTGTGATCAGATTTGATTGATTATAGGTGCATTTCTTTTTGTAGTCCATGTTTATTGAAATGTTCCACAAAGCTACCAGGAGGTGGCAGGCGTGCCGAAGGCTCGAGATAATTTTCAAAATATTCGTCAGCTCGAAAAAATTTCCAGAAATAATTCAAGCACAAGTGGTATTACCAATTTCCAAAATTAAACTTGATCAGCACGCCATATAGACGGAGTTACATTAAACTGTCTTCGGATAAGATTACAACCGCTTACGAATGATACGTGCATATTTTAACAGAGATCGGTCATAATTCTTATTACTTGTTTTATAGTTTTCTTGATTTTTGATAATGTAACAAGTATTGTTTGCATATCATTATTTTGTGTCGGATGTATTAGTTATAAAAATTTGAAAAATATTTTCTTCAGTTTTTTGGGTTAAGCTACCACAATATGAAAAAATAAGAATTGATATTGGAATATATACAAGTGTAGGAGGGCAGATTTTCAATTCACTCAGGTAAGGTAAGTTGCTGTGTTGATTGAAAAACAGTTCGGATCTCAAATTTTTGACATTTCCAAACAGCGAACCTGAAAACGAACCTAGAAGAGGATACTTGTGAAAGAGTTTTGAAACGGAAGCGGAGTTGGTTTATGAAATGTCAACGAATATTATCTTGAATATTTCCATCGTATGTTAAAAATCCCATATGAAGCTGGACATTTTCGATCAATTACAGCGAATATTTTCATCGTATGTTAAAAATCCCATATGAAGCGGGACATTTTCGATCAATTACAGCGATAAATTCCCGGCGGGACATTTTCGGGCTGGTAAATACCCGGTAGGTATCGAAAAATACCCGATCGGTCTGTGTATCTATAGTAACGATTGTTAAAATGGACATTTGTCATCTTGACAGGCATAAATAATGAATTTTAAACGTCGTTGTTTCAACTCCGGAAATATTATACCGAATTACACTCGTGCATCAAAATAAACCTGATAATTTTTCATTCAAGCATGTTGTCAGTAAAAAAACTGCATTCGGTTATTTTCATATTTTGCTAAAAGAGCCCTCCTCCTTCGGAGTCGGGCTCTTTCGACAAAATAGGAAAATAAACTCATGCAGTTTTTAGACAACATGCTTTCATAGAAAATTATCGGTAATTTTGAAGCACTTGTGTAATTACTCCCGATAAATTTCCGGCGGGACATTTTCGGGCTGGTAAATACCCGGTAGGTATCGAAAAATACCCGCTCGGTCCGTGTATCGAGAATAAAGATTATTAAAATGTACATTTGTCATCTTGACAGGCATAAATACTGAATTTTAAACGTTGTTGTTTTAACTCTGGAAATATTCTACCGAATAATACTCGTACATCAAAATAAACCTGATAATTTTCCATTCAGACATGTTGTCAGTAAAAAAACTGCATTCGTTTATTTTCATATTATGACGAAAGAGCCCGACTCCGCAGTTTTCAGGCAACATGCTTTCATGGAAAATTATCGGTAATTTTGAAGCACTCGTGTAATCACTTCAGATAAATATTGGCTTGTATTTTTTTATAGTCAAATTTGAGGTATACGAACAATTGCTGACTAATAGGACATGTTCCATTCGAAAGAAAGGGTTTTTCAATTAATGCATCAACTTATCGGAGTAGATTAAAAATCTTCCCTTCTACACTTGTATATATTCCAATAATAATTCTTATTTTTTCAGAAACTACGAAGAAAGTAACAAGTATATTATTGTTTTTTCTCAGTAGTTTTCTGGCTGATAAACCACAATCTAAACATATAAGGGATTAATATTGAAATTACACCTGTATAGGTGTAATTCTTCATATTATGAGGTTTTCAACCCGAAAGCTGTGTAGAAAGAATTGATCCAGGAAATAATAACTTTCAAATACTATATACTTGATTACCTTGGACTTCTACTCGTAAAACATAGTTGTAGATTTGGGATCTTTTTGAGAAAAAATAGGATTCAGTAAAAAGCTTGTCATGGGTGATGATGGTATTATTTCCCAACTAATTGAACATTTTATGTCGATTTGCCGTGTATTCAATTGAACATGTTCAAATGACAAAATTATCCTTCGGTGATTAGTATGGAGGTTTCGTGTTTCCTCTCGTTGAGGTTTAGGAAAAAAATTACCAACATGTTTTGAATTACCAACAGCAAGGTGTGAAAACGCTACTCCTCTGATAGATCCTGAAAACTTTTGACCACAGACCAAATATTCGAGAACATTTCTTTTATATCTGCTCCAACAATCTTTGATACGGAACTTTAAATTTCCAATGCACTTCTGGCAATGCAATTTACGTGATCTTACCATGAAATTATAATAATTACTGATAGCAATTGAAAAAAAAACTTTATTGGAATTGTGAAACCCTAATTTTTTCTCGAACAAAGAAATGTTTTGGCTGGTTGATGGTTCACCTTAATTTCATTAAAACCCCCTAAAAAAATGACCAGCTCCACACTGAAACAGTTCACAACGTAATGGGTATTATACCATTCCAAACTTTGAATTATGGTTGTGATTACTATTTTATGATTCTCCTCCCGATCAGTTAGAAAAGGTCACACCACAGTTATTTCAAATTTGTGTAGGCTAAATGCCTATTTAAAACGCATGAAAAGGACGAAAAACACGCACCGAAATTACGAAATGCAAAGAGAGGTTAAAGTTAAACAGCCGCTTACATATTTTCGGAAAGGATATTTATGGCCCACAACCGAACATAAACCATTCAATTCGGTCCTGTTACGTAATAATTTCAGAATTTCAATCGTTACACCGTATGACCGCCGTAATAATTCAACTTTTGGTTTGTCATCAGTGATTCATAGATGAGCTTCGGTATTTGTTTTCATTGCTATCTTTTGATGTTTTTGGTGTAGAGCAGATAACGATACCATGTTTATTCCGATACCGGTGACGTCAAAATTGGAACAGAATTATCGCTTTCAACCTTAGAGATATGCAAATCATTCTAAAAAGGAACATATGTTAGCGTTATCTTCAGCATAGGTCAGCTCATTACTTTAAGTTATGCGGAGTTTATATCGGAAATGTAGCTATACCGGAGAAATTTTCCAAAGGTGGTCATGCGTATGACCTCTTAGCGGGCCTGGAAAGTGACTTAACCTACTAACGTCGTAAGCGGGAAGCCATCGCCATCGATGGAAGGCCAAGACTTTTTCCAAGTGCGCCTCTTAGTCCTTACTTAGGAAGCCTCCTGATCAATGTTCGTGTCAAATTTCACAGAGTTTAGTTTTTTGACCATTTAGTCAGTTATTTACTTCCAGTTTTTGTGATCACTTTTGTTGTCATACTATTTAGTATTCCATAAAACTCATTTACGGAAACAACTCTAGATGCCAACACTTCAGTAATATAACAAAATTCGTTCTTCCACTCCTAGGTATCTCTGAGACTATTTCGTCAGTTATTTACTTTCAGTTTTTGTGATCACTTTTGTTGTCATACTATTTAGTATTCCTTAAAACTCATTTACGGAAACAACTCTAGATGCCAACACTTCAACAATGTAACAAAATTCGTTCTTCCACTCCTAGGTATCTCTGAGACTATTTCGTCAGTTATTTACTTTCAGTTTTTGTGATCAATTTTGTTGTCATACTATTTAGTATTCCATAAAACTCATTTACGGAAACAACTCTAGATGCCAACACTTCAATAATATAACAAAATTCGTTCTTCCACTCCTAGGTATCTCTGAGACTATTTCGTCAGTTATTTACTTTCAGTTTTTGTGATCACTTTTGTTGTCATACTATTTAGTATTCCTTAAAACTCATTTACGGAAACAACTCTAGATGCCAACACTTCAATAATATAACAAAATTCGTTCTTCCACTCCTAGGTATCTCTGAGACTATTTCGTCAGTTATTTACTTTCAGTTTTTGTGATCACTTTTGTTGTCATACTATTTAGTATTCCTTAAAACTCATTTACGGAAACAACTCTAGATGCCAACACTTCAGTAATATAACAAAATTCGTTCTTCCACTCCTAGGTATCTCTGAGACTATTTCGTCAGTTATTTACTTTCAGTTTTTGTGATCACTTTTGTTGTCATACTATTTAGTATTCCTTAAAACTCATTTACGGAAACAACTCTAGATGCCAACACTTCAATAATGTAACAAAATTCGTTCTTCCACTCCTAGGTATCTCTGAGACTATTTCGTCAGTTATTTACTTTCAGTTTTTGTGATCACTTTTGTTGTCATACTATTTAGTATTCCATAAAACTCATTTACGGAAACAACTCTAGATGCCAACACTTCAATAATATAACAAAATTCGTTCTTCCACTCCTAGGTATCTCTGAGACTATTTCGTCAGTTATTTACTTTCAGTTTTTGTGATCACTTTTGTTGTCATACTATTTAGTATTCCTTAAAACTCATTTACGGAAACAACTCTAGATGCCAACACTTCAATAATATAACAAAATTCGTTCTTCCACTCCTAGGTATCTCTGAGACTATTTCGTCAGTTATTTACTTTCAGTTTTTGTGATCACTTTTGTTGTCATACTATTTAGTATTCCTTAAAACTCATATACGGAAACAACTCTAGATGCCAACACTTCAATAATGTAACAAAATTCGTTCTTCCACTCCTAGGTATCTCTGAGATTACCATATTAAGAAAAATTGAAGAAAAAGGTTGTTTATCTATGTCAAAGACAGGCTGAATGATTATAGTTTCATTTGGGTATTCAGTTTCGAGGAACTTTTTTCTCTCCCGTTTAATAAAAAAAATTATAACATACACAATCTGGAGATGGGTGTATTTGAATCTCAGATGGAAAATAACACTAGGAAGAAGAAAGCTTAAACCCCTACTTCGTGCAGAATTGAATCGACAAGCGTATATTTGAATCAAATGGATATCATTCATGAGATATATCTAAATGTAGAAAACTCAAATTGTCGTTGAAAATTGATGTGAAATGTAATATTCTATCATTGCTGATGGAGCTTCCGATACAAATTTCTCTGGGCAGACGCAATTTGCTACAAATGTGGAATTAGGACTAGTAAAGCATGGCGTGCTAGAGTGTTAGGGGTTCTTTGGATACGACCCTGTATGCAACGTTAGGGGACCTGCTTGGCATCTCACCACCACATATTCACAAGCGGTGACACGCAGGCTAATGCAGGGTCTAACTCCAGTGAACAGTGGATGGCGAACAGAAGCAAATTCAATACTGTCCGCAGAACTCAACTTCGAAATCATTATACCAAGCAGAAAGGACCGGCAAAAAGGCCTACTTGTAAAGACGGAAGAAACCTTGTGCACACATGTCTCAAAGACCCAAGACCAAATGCAATAGTTTGACGGGGAGTAATACTTGTCATGGAACACCGTACCCAAGCTGAAGGCTGTAAATTATGCCCATTCTCTCCATAAACTAAGTGGCAATAAAGGAGCTCAGCTCCTAACGAATTTGTCCAAAGATCTAGTTCCCCGAATTACTCTAAGCCAAGAGCGTCCAAAGCCATGATATGTGGTTAGCAAAACCACATTCACCAAATCCCAGATGCGAGTTTGATCTCAAAGTTGGTGGAAAATGTATCCAAGCAGGCAGGGAAAAAGTGCACGAAGAACTGCTAAACCAAAAACGCAATGTTGCAAGGGTGATGAAGGCTTACTCAAAGGAAATTATAGTGCTGAAAAGGTCTAGGAGATAGAAATCAGCGGTTCAAGCTATATGAAGGTACCATCCACCAAACCACACCATATCAAGTTTTTGGGAGGTTCAAAGTACCCAGAGGCTGATCACGAATAGAAGATATAAGGTTTTTCAAACTGAACTATCAAACCAATTGGCTAGCACTCGTTGACGTGTCTGCGAATGACAAATAGGTTAGGGTGAGTTCGTCTGAGAGTGGAGGTGGAAAGAAACACTAGGGTGAAAAGGTGTCGTACCTAGTTCTGAAGGGATCTTGATGGCGAGCTTTGAGATCCCATCAAGAAAATCAAGCTACATACGGTGATGTAGCAACTGAGAGTTGACGCCTTAACCTTGTAAAAGTATTCAGGTGTGTTATGAAGTTATTTTATAGTAAAACAATATAAAGTGTTTTCAAATTACCTTAACATATAATAATAATATTTATTTCTTAGTATTCTTTAAATGAGGAATTTTGAATTCACGGGATACATGAACTGTACAGGAAATAAATCATTTTTCAGTAGTCATAGTTAAATAGATATAAATAATATTGGTTCCCTTCTTTGTTGTATAGAAATAATCTTCAAAGAATATCGATCTATGAGACTCTGGTGTGAAATATGAATTAACGCAGAAATGGTAAAATAAGCGAATTAAAATAAGAAAGTTGGATTTACACATTTGGGGAGAGGGTTTATGAATCGAATAAGCTAAAATGAGGAAAAAGCCGTAAGCTGAAAGTTGGTCAACTTTTGAGTTGTTATTCTATATTATTTCGTGAATCTTTTTTATCATGCTTCGTTACATCACTTTGACTCTTTATCATAACCAAATTTTTGAATCCTATTTTGTAATACTTCTATTCCTTCTGAAAATAAGCCGAGACGGCACAAAGTCCGTCCTATGAACAGGTAAAGAGGAAATGTAGATTGCTACCAAAAATTGGTCACTTTGTGGACACAAAATTTGAATACATAAATATACCCACCAATTCAACATTCTAGGATCGTGCTGACAGGCATATACCAACATATAAATATGCTGCCAACCTGAAATTTACTGCGATATGATTGGTCAAAAAATATTTCTTAGTTATCATGTTATTTTTTTATAAACGGTTACATTACATAGATTGACTTATTCGTAATAAATGTCTTTTGGGGCACATATACAGGAAACACATTGTTTGTAGCCCCAATTTTGTGAATAAATCAACATTTGTGGATGATAAGCATATATATCAGAGATATACCGTGTGTCACAGACTCATAGTACACCCCCGTTTTCTCCTTTGTTTTTCTAGATATATTTTTGAAATTTGGAACATTGAATATGCTCACTGAACGGCATTTCTCGACATATCTGAAAGAAAAAAACAACTTCCAATTTTTCCGGAAATGACATCAACTTTCGATTCTTGAATGGGACACCCTGTATATTGTTACATGATCGGCTAGGGATGATCATGAGGAATCCAACGATACCAGGTTTGATGATGTTATCTCCAATGACTGCGGAGATATCGCCATTTATATTATCCATAAGCTCAACGAGTAGGAGAGAGAAACTTTTTCTGGCGGGTCAATCCAATTCTCTCTTCCACTCATTGAGCTTATGAATAAAATAAATGGCGATATCTCCGCAGTCATTGGAGATAACATCATCAAACCTGGTATCGTTGGATTCCTCATGATCATCCCTAATCGATCATGTAACAATATACAGGGTGTCCCATTCAAGAATCGAAAGTTGATGTCATTTCCGGAAAAATTGGAAGTTCTTTTTTTCTTTCAGATATGTCGATAAATGCTGTTCAGTGAGCATATTCAATGTTCCGAATTTCAGATATATATCTAGAAAAACAAAGGAGAAAACGGGGGTGTACCATGAGTCTGTGACACACGGTATAATGTATATTTATGGTTATTCGATTCCTTTTATTTTTTTCTATCATGATTGGCAAAATAAAGCGAAAAAATTCAGCGAAAACCTTTCCAATGATCCCTCTACGCCGCTGTTCCAGCTCCATTTGCTCATCTATTAATTTCTAAGTACGACGTGGGTTTTCGAACGAGTTACGCCGTACATGGACGTACATGACGATTAGAGATCATTTGCGGGACGGTGTACCGTGATCCCGGATTTTTTCGTTCGTCATATGTCTCCCAGGCGACACGATGATCCGCACGCTGAGATGTTCGAGATGTAATTAAATGAGCTCGCAGTTATTTCAGAGAGAGAGTTTTTTTATTAATTGTCGCGTTTTGTGCCGTACTTAGTTAGCGTCTAGAACGTATCGGTTCGAAGGCAGGGACGGACCTGCTTGTCAGTTCGTTTTCAGAGCTCGTTAAATATATTCTCAGTCTATAATTCTATTTTTATGTTTCACATCTGATTGCTTTATGACATAATTAACATTAATTTCATTTTCATTTTTTTAGCCTTTAAGTTCAGTTCACTTCAGTAAGATTTCTATTCTATTAAAAATTGTTTCTGTTAATTGTTCTTGAAAAATTTTGTATCCCCTATAAACAAAATGGTCTCTTGGCATCAATAAATGAATCAATCAAGGGAAAATTGGTAATATCAATATACGAAGAAATATTTAATTGGCTTCTCCAAATCAATAAAAAATAACGTCTAAAACTTCACGCATACTCTTTATTGATAGTTGCTTGAATATCATTTATAGAAATTTTGTATTCCTCTTTTTTTAACTGAATTCCGATTTAGCGTGTAGGGATCTGCTAAGAATATACTGTAGAATATAAGTCGGAATTTTTTCGTAATAAACCAGAAAAATCAGCTTATTCCCAAAATTTCGACTTGATGGGTAGAAATTAACTATTGAGACACTTATTTGTAATTCCTTTTTGATAGTTGGGAAAAATCAATTTCGAGATAGGAATTCGGAATGTCAAAGTCGGAAATTGCGAAAAAGAGTGACATTTTCACTCCTTTTATTGATAATAATAATAAATTTCATTCTCTCACTTTATCAACGTGTGATTTCGACCATTTTTAGTTAATAGTCATCAAGAAATATTTGTTTATGCAAATGGATTTTAGTGGCGCACAGTTTTACGTTGGGTGATACTCTAATTTTAGTTGAAAAGTGTATTAAGGCCGATATTAGGTGTTTTTTGATAAATAAATATTGAGGAAGATTCATTAGATAAAGTATTTATTTCGAATGAACATTTTTTCCGCTATAACTTCCATTTTTCTTACAAATTGTCAGTATTTACGAAGAGTAGAGGAAATCATCCATTTTTATCCCGCATATGTTGGATTCATCGTATTTTTGTTTGATAATCTAGAAATTGGTAACTCCTAAACCTTCACTTCATTGAGCTCCAACATCAAACCCTACATTTGATTTAAAAAAAAATTAAAGGACAACGTGCGTCAGTAAAAACCGAAAAGTGTTTTATGAAGTAACGAGAAAAAAAACATATCAGTTGATGTATTATGAGATGTTTCACTTTCTCCATTTGAGATTCGAAATTCATTAAATTACTGGTAAAGTTGAAATTCTCTATGAGAATAAAGTAACCTTTCACAAGTGTTTCGGCAGACTTCAACTAGATTCGTGAATATGTATGCCACAAAAGCTGTTCAATCATAACAATGGTTTGAATGTCGTCACTTATCATTTTCGATAACGGAATTTCGAGTATCGGCTTTACTGATGAAAAATGTTTCATTATCTGTACTTAATACGTAATACGAATATAAACGGATTGTCTTTGAGATAGTACACTTGACATCCACTGGCAAATATTTCAAACACTCCACTAGAATTGAGTGTCTATGTTTGCTTCGTAATAGAATTCCAGATCACAATATTACCGATAGAAAACAGATTTATACCATTTCAATTGATTTATTCATTTTTTTAGTGTCTGAGTAGGTTAACTGCTTGGGATCGTTTACATTAGGTACGACATTGTTCATTGGTATGAGGCTTACTCGATAAAGGAACCGTTTATCAATGCTACGATAAATGATTTATCTGATAGATGGAGGCAGAAATTGAAATCCATACGAAGGTAGTAGTCCATACTCAAAGTGGAAGACTAATCTTATTGAAAAAGGAAACACGAGATGTTGTGGAGATGACTTCGTGTTTCTTTTTTCAATAAGAAATTGAAATGATGCGCTTGACTATTTTTTGGTAGTGACAAGGATAGAACTGCCACTTAATTTTATTCCTGCATAGGTAAACGGACCCTAAGGCATATAAAAATAAATCCAAATCAAATTGCAGGATTACAGATTAGTGAATTGAAGACAGATGGTTTTTAATAATTATTCCTTATAGATATTCGGTACTCCCTTAGACAAACACTCGTGTCTTGGGTCAAAGAAGATTTTTCACTTGGAATATTTCAACAAACCATGAATTGAAATTTCAGTGTCGCAATTCTTAGTTGCTAAAAACGAGTGTTCCACATATGAAAACTTTTTGCCTCACGTCTGTAATTGTAAGTCAAATATTCTCCATGAGATCATTAACTTCAGTTGGGGGATACCTAGGAGGATATTTTCGAGCAATTGTGAAAATGTGATAATGGTTACTATCACAATGGGTCTGCAACTGTCTACTCAGCCGAAATTAATGAGTTTCCGCCTGTGTATATTATCCGTCATGGAAAAAGTCTTTATAATATTTTGATCGAAAGTTTTTCCAGGAATTCGTAAAGGTTTCAGCAATATTCCTATTCATTCCGTTATAAAATTATATTTCATCGTATTTCCGAAAAATCCTTCGCTGAATTCTATTCCAGTCCTGGGAGCAACTCCGTTTCTGTGCCGACAAAAGGAATGAAAGTAAACGGCAACCCTGACATTTAAAGATTGTGCTCGAGTGAATTGGAGTGTTCTCTATTCTTTCCATTGCGTTGTGGCAGTCGACAGATTTGTATCTCCGCAGACATTTTAAGGAGGTTTCTATGACAATTGAATGAACTCCCTGGGGTTGGTCAATGATCTTTGTCGTTTCATTTGCGAAATCACTTCAGAATGGGTATGTTCTTCGTGGAAGAATGTGAGTTGATATTTCATCAGAAGGCGATGCGATTTGGCTATTTTACAACTGACATTTGAAACGAAACATAGTTCGTAGATTTGCTGAGATATTTGCAAACCTAGTGTCAGAGTTCTGAAAAGAGTTGAAATTCCTTTTTAGTATAGTGAATCCAATAAGAAGTGTCCGGCAGAGAACGACTTCTCTGGCTAATATGACACCGGACATTGAATGACATCTTGCAGACATCTATGCGAAAATCTTGCAAACGTTCCCTGTGACATTTTGATCTTCTCGTTATGATGGAAATGACTTTCCTTCAAACGCAGTTGAGGTACTTCTATCAAATCTGAACCATCAGTAACTTCTGTTTTTCCTGCCACTGAAACTAATAGAAAATATTTGCCAAGTCTGATTTAATATCTCAAAGTTTGGAATTTTTTATGTTCGAAGAAAAAATAAAATGTATAAATCGAAGATGTTTTTGTTTTGATTATGTTTTGGTACTCAACATCCCCTTCAGAAACATGCAGTAACCAGTAGACTTATATTGGAAAACAAAATTTCAATTTTATGAAATGAATTGTTGTATGTCTCAACAATATTTTTATCTATTGAATTAAGAATGAATATCTTTCAATGAAATACTGACTCGTTCACGAATCCGAGGTCATCTGCTGACTTTCTTCGTTCTTCTCAATTTGCCAAACGAAATACAGACCCATTTTGACCTTTGTGATGGATAAATGACCACTTCCTCTCAAAAATTAAATTTAATTACATTTCGATAAGGCAATTTTTTAAGAACAATTTACTGAAAAATGGGGAAAAGATGTTTAAACCAAAGATTTATACGTGAGAAATCATGTTTGCATAGTAAATTTAATGTTAATTCGTTCACATTCCGCAAAAAACGAGTGACAGCAAAGAAATTATTATTATAAACTTTATACAGTGACTTTCTTCAATGCCCTCCCCTCTTTTATTTTTTGAACGGGTCAACTCAAAGAATTGAAAGTAGGAATAATGAAATTGATGCATGAATATGCTATTGAAGAGTGAAATTGAGATGAGAATTTCAAAATAGTGACTGTTAGTCATCTGGAAAAAAAAAATAAAATGGGGTCTTGTGACACATCCTTTTGAAGCTGCTGACGAATACCGTACAACCCTAGTATATTGAGTCAATATCTTCAACTACTAGAAAATGGCGGAACATTAAATAATTATCTTGGAGTATACTTCTCATGTGTAGGGCTCTGCACCAAAACATTCATTGATACTTCTTGATTGTATTCAGAGAAAAGTTATCCGTCTTGTTAGTGATTCTTCGCTCACGGACTCGCTCACTTCGTTTGAACTCCATAGAAGGGTCGGAGACTTGTTTCTCTTCTATAGATATTTCCAAGGCGTGAATGGGCGTAAATCGTTCCACCCTTGTCAATATTAAAGAAAGATATATGAAATTATTATTGGACTGACAGTGTAAAGATAAAATTTGAAGTATATGTCAGAAAAAATTTGATAAGAATATATCAAGTATCTATACTGGGAGTATTAGTATTACCATAATGTTTCGACCTGTCTCTGTTCAATCTTAATATACTAGTGTAAATTTCACTAAGATTATTGAGATCAGTTCTCTTATTCAAGTTCTCCCCTCTTCATTAATTTGTAACATTTCTGAAAACGTTCTTTTGAACATGTTATTTTCTATTTCAAGTATTTTTACATCATCAAAACCCATTCTATGGTCCAATTGATTGACATGTTGTGCCAATGCACAGGAGCTTATATTTCTTTTACAATCACTTTTATGTGAAATCATCCTGCCTTTCAGGAGTCTAGACGTTTGACCAATGTACACCTTATCACAGTCATTACAAGGAATTTTATGAACAACATTATAATTTTGGGAGGTTTCGAGAGAGGTCTTTAATTTTTCTTCATTTATTGTTTTTCCTTTTTGTAGTTGTCCTGAGGAAGGAAATAAAGATTTTCAGGCAAAGAGTTTACTTTGAGACCAGTATAAGACTGCATTTCCAAAATTCATTCCTTCTTTATATAATTTTCAGTCACCCAATTATATATATATATATATATATATATATATATATATATATATATATATATATATATATATATATAATATATTATATATAGGTAATTACTCTTATGTTTCGCCTTATATAATCTAAAGTAACAGAGACTTTTTAGAAAAATCGACCTGTCCAATGAGTTTTCAAAAATTTGATACTTTCAGCAGCAAATGATTTCAATCCAACCTATAGGAGCACACCGCGAAGAACATTTCACACAGATACTAACACCGAAAACGAAAAAATCGCTCCTAATCGAAGCTTCATCAGTCCTAAATCTTTCAATGACAGTTGGTTTCAGATTCTATTTCAAAAATCAGGTGGTTTTTGACCATATATTGCCTCAGTGACATTTTGAAGATTGGAGGGAAGGCTGAAATAGACGTAATTCTTCAAATGCTTTTACTTAGACGTCCAAAATCAACTTTGTTTTCGAATGATATAAGGATTGAGATTATAAAAGAGATGTATGAATTGGTCCTAACACTGAAAAAAAAATCGCTCTCAATCGGAGCTTCATTACGAGGCGGCGATTTCATTAAATCTCTAAGAATCCGATCGCGCAGCAAAGGATCTGAAACTTATAAAAGATAAACAGGAACGCGATGCCGAGAAGGCTTGCCGGAAGCGAATCGCCGACCCGCAAAGCGATTTATTATCTATGTGGCCGCCCTTTAACGCTCCTTTTCTTAATTGGAAACGTATTGCGGGTTCCGTTTCATGCTGGTCTCTCTCAATCGAAAAAGCGATCAGGTGCATCGAAAGGAGGGCCGGAAATAGGCAGGCGAACTCCCGATTTGAATGCTTGAAAGGGTGCTTGGTCAAAATGTTTTGCCTATTGATTCCAGACTCTCAGTCGCTAGGACGACAACCCAGCTATTGAGATTACGGGAGAAGCGGTAGTAGTCTAAGAGCCCACAACACTAAACCTTCAATGGGTCATTTCATTCATAGGAGAACACAAAATGGCCCTGTCAGATTTCTGTATGTTTGTTTCACCGAAATGTCGATAGAAAAGTTCTGAAGCTTCAAAATGAGTTTGGCGATAGAAGTTTAAACAGGAAGTGAAAGTTTAGGCATCAAAATAATCTTCAAAGTATTAGGGATCTAAGACATTGATACAAAGTTCCACACAATTATTACACTTTCTGAATTGATTGCCTTCTTTTGGTATTATGTATAAATAGTATAGAGATAGTGTGATTTAAGCTACGACGTTCCTGAGAAAAATGAAAGGAAAGACAAAACTTTAAAACGAAATCGCTAGTGCCATCTACCCGTAGTATCTATCCCTTTAAATATAAATATCCCTTTCCATAAGGTTCACTAACTATGTATCTCTATAAACAATGTCCAAAGTAGCGCTGCTATATGATTTCGCAATGTTGCAATTATGTTTTTGAAATTTCAAACAATGTCTACAAAATGTCAGTTATGCAAATTGATTGAGGTTCTACCTAAGTTGCGAAGTTAAAATCTCTCTATCTGACTGCTGGCAATAGTTGTTCACTAAGCCCAATTTCTGTACAAAAGAAACAATGAATGTGCAAGTTGCGTTTCAATTTTTTAGTCAATCAGCTCTGTTCCAGCATTACCCAAGCCTCAAGGCAATTAACTACTGGAGATGAAATAATTCTGAATGTACTCGTACAACAGTCCAATAAAATGGTTATTAGAAGAAGTGATGCAAGAGGAGAGTATTTTATCATTCAAACTCAGTTCTAAACCGTCATGCCTTTTTCAAACCTGAACGAAAAAAAGATTTCGCTCTGCAATCTATTTTTCCATACTGAACAAGAAAAATGTACGTTCAAAACTCATGTAATTGGTACACCTCTGTATAGCGCTTTCTCGTGATCATTTGGTTTTTTGATTTCCCAGTATATTGTGTTCGTTGTCGAGTCATTGCTGATAATTCAGACATCGGAAAATTGTTTCCTTTTCCTAAATCTACTCACCAAACAACTTACCTGATATATGTAGATATATTATTTGTGTATTTTTCCAAGGAATGATTGATTTCTGGCGTTTTCCTCTCCAGGTCAATGCAAAAGAATACAGAACTTCTATGAAAGAAGTAACAAAAGAAATTGACAGACACTCTCTGTTGATATGTCTTTATTATTCAAAGACGTTCGAATAACAAAAAAGAAACAGCTACTTCTCTGCCTATTGGGCGTCATAAAATAAAAGAATCTATAGGTATTCAAGATAGGCTATATCCTCCTTTTTGTGAAAGATTCAAACATTCATGAATGAAATACACATGTCAACAAATAGTCTTTGATGTTGATTCGATGTTAATTCTTCCATAAAGATTCTCTTTGGAAAAACAAACTGTGTACGACTTTGATGTGCAATTTTGAAGCAAGAGGAAGTAACAGAAAAGAGAAGGTTAGAAACCCCTCCGAATCGCTCACATCACCCTAATAAATGCTGTTGAAACCTATGTACAGGAACATTTCTATCTTCTAGGCACTCTTCATTGTTTCTTTATCTTATCAGACACCTAGCAGCATTTAACGCCCTCATTTCACATACTTGTGTGCGGGTTCCACATCACAAGGGATTTCAAGTGGAGGTCCTCGTAATGAGGTAGTACTCCCTTCCTTGGCCCGGAACCCCTGTGTGGGCTTCGGGCCACAGAAAGATAGTTCCCAAATTGTTAACAAGATTACTCACAGACCACTGAAATACTCAGTAAAGAGGATCAACCCCCATTAAAAATTGCCGCTTTTGCCAGTCTTCATTGTTCAATAAGCTCGAGTTCCGTGATAAAGCTATAACACTTTATAAAAACATTGGAATATATGTAACCTATTATGGAGTATTGTCATGGACTACCTTTATATTTTTTCGTTGTCCTAGGGTGGGTAATTCGTTCTCGAAAGACAATTTGTATTTGAATTATATCTTGATACAAAATAGTTATTTATGATATAAGTGCTCAAAGTGATATTTTATTTTGTGAGAAGGGAAGTTTGGGACACGACGTCGAAGGCGGAGTGTTCCATCCCTTCAAACAAAATAAAATCACTTTTAGCAGGTATATCATACACTATTTTTTCTACAAACACCATTAAAAGTCCAAATTAACGCATACCTATTTTACATTAATTAATTGATGAAATAATAGCCTTGAGATTATCAGTTTTGAATTCAATTTCATGTAATCTATTCATGAAACAAGTCGCCAAGGTAATCAAAAACAGAATTTGTTGATTCGTCTTTGTTGACAATAAATCATGAATTATTCTTTCCCGTTTCTTCGTTCGTCGATGGAAAGTAATCCAGAAAATGAATTTCTACCGCCGGAAATTGAAGAAGCTGCCAAAGAAGCTGCTTTTGAATTATTGCCTATAAAGTCAAAGCGACAGTACGAAGCGAAAGGGTGAAGGATATCGACCGAAAAAGTCAAAAGTATTGATAAGGGAACAAATCGACAAAGGACCCCGCACGGTTCTTATGGAAAATGGGTCCCAGTCGAATTGGCTGAAAATTTAGGATAATGTAGTTTATGATGTCCTGATCAAATGTCTCCATGGGCACAACAAGATCTAATGTACAGTTTTTGAGATACAGGGTGTCAAACATGCAGAGAGAGGGATGTTACTTACCTTTAGAAAATCAATAATGTGGCGATTTTTTTGTTACAAAAAGTTAAGGATAATAATTACAATCTCAATATTGTCGACACGAGTTGTAATAAGAAGTTATAAGACTCCGTATACAGGGTTATTAATAATTACATAATTTTTATGTAATTCTTTAAACAAACTCAGTCAAACGCAAAAGCTCGTAGACTTGCAGAATAAGTAAAAAATATTTGATTTTAATATTGGGCGATCTGAGGTTACTATTATACGGGGTCTTCCACTTTTTTAGTTGTAGTAATTTAATTTTTTTCAGGAACATATAGAAGAATTAAACATAAAAGTAGAAAACTAAATATAATATGATCAATATTTTGTGGCTCATGCCTATTTGTTGCATCTTGTACGGATCATATAATTCGGTTAGGGGATAGGCCCAGCGAATGTTTGGGTGATGGCCTGCGAAGCATGTCCCAAAAACCATAGGACAAGACTTATTACAGAATAATAGAGCATTTTCTTTTTTTTTTCATCTTGCATACACTTCATATTATGAGAAATGTGGCTGACATTATTACAAAAAGCTATGACTATTATATATTATGTGGCCTACAAAGATGTATTTTTTGTCTGAAAACTTGAAATCATTAAGGAAACAGTAAACCTTAATACAGACAATTGGCACGTGGTCTCATCTCAAATTAACACAGTAGCTTGGAATAGGACCGGTTTCGGAGGTCTACCTCCATCATCAGTGTCGCTTTGCGTTAGCTCTGGAAGTACAAGGATCTTTGCTCAAATATATTATACACTTTGGTGTTGTATGTAGGATATACATATTTAGAAAATGTATATTTTGTATGAGAATAATGAATAACTAAGGGAACAGTAAAACTGTAACAACTCAACGCGGCCATCAGTAAACAATAACTGTAACTGACTTCATCTCAAAACAACATGGCAATTTCAGGTGCATTCAAAGCTAAAACCATCGACAGACCGGTGTTGAGGGTCTCATATTTAAAACGTAATGGGGATGTCGATACGTTTTGTATGGAAAAGTTCTAAGGCTATTTACATAGGGTGATTCTTTTTTTACGAAATCAGACTAGTATCGTACGTAGATATAAAATAAAAAACTAAACCTAACGAACAATATTATTTTGTGGTTGGGGTCTGTTTCCTGCATCGTGAACAGATCCTATCAATTGGGTTAAGGGGTAGCGAATGTTTGGTTGATGGCGTGCGTACCCCAAATACCATATTACACTAGCAATATGTGCACAGGTACCGACAGTTCGAGCACCAGATTTACAGGTGCAGTAATAACCATCTATAGATTCTTCTTCATTATTTATTTCTTCGTTATTTGTTGGTCGATATGAAATCCACAGTTGATATTTAGCTGCACTTCTAAAACGAGAAAATACTCTAACCCGTAGAAGCCCTGGCCATGGTAGTCTGTTGATATCTCTCAAAGTTTCAAACTGAAATTCTTCGTCGTCCCTCTGTAATTTGTCTTGGACATAGGACGGTGCCAACTTTACTTGATAAACTCCAATTGTTAGCGTTTTTATAAAATCAAGCGTCAGAATTGGAAAATCTTGCAACTGTTCAGCATCTAAACGTACCCATCTTTGAGCATTTCTAGTATTCAGATTCTCTTCCTCAACTAGTGCTTGAACGACATTTGGTTCACTAGCCTTTTCAAGTAATCTTTGAGCCAATTGTGCATCGGCTCCTTCCATCAGGATAGGAGGGTGATATCTATTAATAATAGCTCCAGCTATCCGAAAAAAATCCCCTAGATGGGAAAGATGTTGTATTTGAATATTTTGTTGTAGAAACTTAAACATTGATTTTATGTGGCCGTTTCGTGATTCTACTATCCACCTCGACTTTGTGATCAAACGAGAGTCGTTAGCATCTTCGGTTGAGAGTTGGTGTTGGTTAGGAAGCATAAGTGCTGGCATTTTATGCACAATGCCTAGGTGTCCAAGTATTTCAGTAGCATCACGGTACCCCCTATCCACTACTACAATATCATTTTCCTGAAACCATCTTCTCATTATATTACCGTCTAGTTCAAGTTCATTTTGCAAAATAGCAGCGTCATTATTTTTACTATCAGAGAAGTATGGCCCTTGAATGTCGACTATGTAACCGTCAGGTGCTACTATTAAAATAGGTTTTAATAAGTGTCGGCCTTTGTGTACACAATACGACTGCCGTAAAACTCTGAAATTGCTACTCTTTTGAATGTAGCTGTAGGTACCATCAATGAAAGTGATTGCTCGAGGAATTTGTGGCTCTGGATTATATAGTACATTAGCAAAGTCCGTAACATGTCTCTCAATATAATTTTCTCTAGTAATAGCATTAAAGCCTATGTTGGTAGTCACAAAACGTTGCATCAAAGATTGTCTAACAAGAGTAACGGCTAGACTTACTGCCTGTCTACTTGAATAGCCAAACATTAAACGTACAAAATCATCAGAAAGTCCATGACGCATTTTGCACAAGAACATCAAGAGATCTTTTTTATTCACATATCTGTAATAATCTTCTTGGCGTACTCCATCGCAGTAGGAAAATAGTTCTGAAAACTGCTGTTTATTAACTGGGTATAAGTATTCAAATTCACTGTCACTTAAACTATTCTCGTCGTATATTCTCGTCAGATTTTTTGCTACATGACGAACTCCTTGTAAAAATGACTGAAGAATTTCTCCTCTTATAACATAGGGTCGGTTGATGTAACGCAATCCAATTACCAAAGGTTGTAAAATATATCCTTGCTCATCTAAATGATGAGCACATGATTTAACATATTCGGGAATATAGATATCTTTCAAAATGAAAACATGAGCCCTACATTCGACAGATAACTTACGAAGATCTTCATCGCTGTTACATATCAAGCACGTACTACTTCTAGTTTGCGTTAATACATTTATCTTTAAACAAGCAGGGTCTTCTTCAATAGCAGATATTTCATTGCGGATCGACTGATTGCAATTGGTACATATTTTCGTATCAGCATTTACATTAAGAGACGGCCTGAAAAATTCTTGTCTTCTACGAATAGCTATTTCAGATTTTGCAGCATTCTCTTCCCCATTTATTCTCGTCATCAAACGTGGTTGAAATCGTCCATCACAAACAAAACAAGTTAAGAGATTTCTATTCCTTAGGGCCATCTTATTCTATATTGAAGAAGGTAGTCTGTTTTCATAAGTCTGCTGTATCAAATCAAACAATAAACTAGTTACAATCACTTACAATTAGCAGATACTAAATTAGTGTCAGAATCAACATTAACTGTCAAAACAATTATTTCCAAGGGAATCTTTGATTCAATCTTATGTAACACTGTATCCAGTAACACCGTGCGCTTCATATTTTCATTTTTTGTGCAGGGTATTGGATTAAGGTTGGACACCAGCGATACATTGATTCGTTATAATATACAGGGCGATTCATTAAATGCGACGACCGGCTTTATTATTAGCTTTAATAAAAGTTATCAATAATAGTTAAATCAAATAATCATAACATATTGACCTTCAAACTTAATATATTAAAATAATATAAGTATACAGATTACACATATAGGGGGGTTCATAATTACAAGATGAATATAATTTATTTATTATACTACAACACCCTGCTCACTTATGTTGATTTGGAATTTTGGCAATTATCTGAAACAAACTCTTGAAGCATTTAGAATAATAATAGATGCTAGGATTGAAACTGTTAAATCAGCAAAACTTGGGGTAACGGAATTGGGACAAGCATTGGTACAAAAGTAAATGCTGTACAAGATGGTGTAAATGCCCAAAATGCCGTATAATTTGTGAATCACACGGTATGAACCGGCGATGAAGATCTTCATTATCTGTCGAATATGGGGCTTTATTTCGGAAAGGATTAAATCATGTTCACATCATTTAGATAGGCAAGGGTTTTTTTTAGAACCTTTCATTCAGTAATAATTATCGGATTACGTTACATTAACCGATCATAAGATGAGAGATCTTGTCATTCTTACAGAGATGTAACAAAAAATCTGACGAGACTACCACGAAAGTAGTTTGAGTGATATTGAATTTGAATGTTTATACACACATAAAAGATAAGAGATCATTATTATTCCAATTGTAAATCAGGTGCTCGAAAGTGTCGGTACGTTCCACATAACGCTAATATCGGATGCAAGCCATCAACAAATAATAGAATCCGTACATAATCATAATTACAATGTCTTAACATACATGGTATGAACTGGTAAGAAATATTTTTAATGCACTAGTCTCCCATTTGATTGCTGCATCATCATGCGGTCGACCAGGATCCGTACAAGATGCAACAAATAGGCATGAGCCACAAAATATTGATCATATTATATTTAGTTTTCTACTTTTATGTTTAATTCTTCTATATGTTCCTGAAAAAAATTAAATTACTACAACTAAAAAAGTGGAAGACCCCGTATAATAGTAACCTCAGATCGCCCAATATTAAAATCAAATATTTTTTACTTATTCTGCAAGTCTACGAGCTTTTGCGTTTGACTGAGTTTGTTTAAAGAATTACATAAAAATTATGTAATTATTAATAACCCTGTATACGGAGTCTTATAACTTCTTATTACAACTCGTGTCGACAATATTGAGATTGTAATTATTATCCTTAACTTTTTGTAACAAAAAAATCGCCACATTATTGATTTTCTAAAGGTAAGTAACATCCCTCTCTCTGCATGTTTGACACCCTGTATCTCAAAAACTGTACATTAGATCTTGTTGTGCCCATGGAGACATTTGATCAGGACATCATAAACTACATTATCCTAAATTTTCAGCCAATTCGACTGGGACCCATTTTCCATAAGAACCGTGCGGGGTCCTTTCTCGCAGAAGCCCCGGATGAAATATATCTAACGCAGGAAGTTGCTGCGATTTTTGGTGTTTTTGGAGCCTCTCGTCAAGAGGAACTGTGCGATTTGACATTAAATAATATCGAGGATTCCGGAGCTTCACTAGTTATGCATATACCAGACATATTCCGAAACTTCACTAGTTGTGCATATACCAGACACAAAAACTAATGTGCCTCGCTCCTACAAATCACTTTTAGCACTAGTGCTAAAAATGATTTACTTTTAACACCAGTGTCATAAAATGGCATTTCAGACACTGACAGCATGCGTCAAAAATTATACTTTTATTGACGTTTGTAGAAAAACATTTTACTCATAAGTTTTTTTGATATGTTTGTTCAAGCACCTTCGAGGGGGAGGGGCAAGCCTATAACCACTCCTGCAATCGCACAAACTGGGATTTAAATGCATGTATCCACCGAAACACACGGAATTTGTGGTGGGATCCCTCCAAACGAATACTAAACTGCCAAAATAGCGAAATCATGCAATAACCGTACATCGCATGAATGCAACAATTCATTGCGGTTTACGTTATCGGATACGGTGGTAAATAGTTGATATACCTTCTAATTTAATTTCTATTTTGATCCAGAAACGAATATATTTAGCCCGAGGTCTAGATTTCATATTGATTGCTGTAATTTCCTGCGACAAAGGATAGTAAACAAAAACGTTCACGGCAATTTCAAACAAAGCCGCCCATTCATGAAGTGGGATGAAACAATGCGGCGCGAAGTTTGGTACTGGATTAGCCCGTTTGTTATAGAATTATCAGCAATCGCTGGCATAATATAGAGAGCATGATATGTGGAAATGAGGTAATTGCCGATGTAAATGAAAATGAATCGCATAATGATAGTTTGATAAAAGATCGGTGAAAATATTTTGAGATACTGTCGGTAATGTCAATTATCAAACAGGTCTTAGCTGCATGTACTTGATTTTGAATTGAATGTGTAAACACGAGTTTCAGTTTTGCATAAATATTCAGAAATAATTGGAGTTCTTTAAAAGAAAATAATATAGTCATCATGCACGTGTAGATGGGTAGATTTCCAATATACCCTGATACACGTCCTATCAGTCGGCAATTTCTCGTGAAACTGACTGACTGACTATCACAAAAATCCGAGGACTAATAATTATATAAAAATCCAGGGATGTTTAACTTCCCTGAAATTTGTACACCAAATGGGTATTCAATTTTGATTCAATCAAGCGTTTCTGGTGAGATTTCTAGATTCCATCGTGAATTTCCAAGATTTCAAGTGAATTTTGTACACCCGATTTCCGAAGTGAAACTCCTCTCGATAAAAATACTTATCTTCGTCAAAGTTTAGGAAACCAATTCTTTTTCTGTTTTCTGAACTCATCAGCAAATACTTTCAGTAGAAAGTAGAGTAGAAATCTGCTTTTCCGTACTCGTATAGATTCCAATATTGATTCTTAATTTTTTCCGATTGTGGAAGGTTAACAATTCAAAAATCTACGAAGAAAATAATGAGTTAGTTCACTATCATGATTGGGACGAATCAAAGAACCGAGTAAATACATGATTCGTGAATAAAACCTGTTAATATTAAGCTATTCGGCGATGAAACGAAAGCGGCTCTATTTTCACATAATATGACTCAATTAGAATAGAAATCAACTTACTACAATCTGAAAAATGATTTTCATCAATAATAATTTGGGATGACTATGAGTTCACCTCTTTCTTCAATTCTGAGTAATATTTGTAAGGAGTAAGTCGAATATTCTTTCGCAATGGTCCAAAAGTATTGTGGAGATCTGTTGGGGATGTTTTTGCTATAATATGGAGACCTGGTCGAAATGAACTCGCCATTTTTTGAAACACATTAATGAACAAACAATAACGATGAACCTTTTATTGATGTGATGATCATAAAGAAATCCACACTTCATATGAACACAAGTGTATATCTAAAAAAAACATACCAACAGAAACACTATAACTCGAATAAACCACCAAACAATTATCAAAAAATGTGTAGTGAAATGTCACTATGAAGTTATCAACTCATTGAAAATAATCGATAATGAAATCATCTTCATAAAATTGATATTGAATGGAAATAGATGTCCAGAAAATTTGATTGGAATTGAAAACATACCACTGTGAAGACAGAACCCACACAAACTATATACTTTCTGTAACAAACATTATGCATTATGTCCCTCGACTGCCTGAAAAGATAAAACAGATCTTCAACAGGTTAATGTTCAAGACAACATGTACTTTACGTTCAATACGGGCACATACGAAAACAACTAACACAAAGAAATGCAGACAATTGTATTCGTCAAATTCCTCCGTGTGGTCAAAAATATATCGATGAAACATCAAGACCTACGGAAGTGCGAGAGAGTGAACACAAGATGTGCATAAAGAAGAGACAGATTGGTGGTTCTAAATCATCAATACGTTCTTACTGTTGATCAAAATTGAAAGGTTCAATCATTCATCTTGAAAGAGTTACATTCGTTTTTTTTTTTTCAACCAATTGAGAGTTTGAAATGTAGCTCATGCTATTTTGTTAGACGAGGACCATCAGCTGTACTTCTTTTAGCTTGTGAAATTCCCAAATCAATGTGTATCTCTGAGAATAATGAGGCAAAATGAGCTCCGATTAATTTTTTTCTGGTGTTCCTTTACAGAAACAAGAAAAATAACGGGACACAAAAATTTTGTAATAATATTGAAATGAAAAATTTCCACAAACACTCTCACTTGATTAGTACTTATTTATTATTCAAGAGATATTTCATTCACAAAAAAGAAGAAAAATTGAAGATTCGCCGGACTTTGACTGTATGAAACTTGGAATCAGTCATTGATGATTTACTAGAAATAAACAGATATATGTTAAATTTGTGGAGAATGAACCAATGAAATCAGAAGAGAGCTAAGGGGAACATCACAATTGAAATGGTTTAGAGATGTAGTAGATGAATTATTGGTCCCACAGTAGTACATCTTTTTCAAATTGCTTGATTATATTGTTGAATGATTTTATTGATAACTACTTGTTTTAGTTATCAAACTTGAATGTTTGTTTTATTCTCAATTAAATCAACTTGACATCTTCTGCATGGATAATATCTCGTATATTCATTCCGCTGCCGCTGTTTGAATGATAGAAAATATAGTATTTTTGTATGAATGAACTATACTATGATGATTCACGTATTTTTTCAAATACTCGTCAGATCCGAGACAAACTGTTGATATTCTGATAACGTATAAATTACTCCGGAATCTTCTCATCGCACCGAATATTCCAGACCATATACCTAATCCGGATTCCACAATCAGAAAATTAATTTTCGCCTTTAATCGATTCAGATGCTGCGGTGAAGGACTTTTTGTCGGAACGCACCATTTCGTTATTATGGCGCTATTCAAAAAGTTAATAGGGAAAACTACTGAGTCGAGAAATGAACGCCGATGTACTAATAAGTATGCAACCGGCGTGGAACGAAAAATTCATTTGCCACGGTTTGCTTGTACTGTGTTTGGTCGAGAGGCGGATCCTTCAATTTTCTCCGGGATCGTACATAATTTCGATGAGTGGGTCTTGGGAAAATAGGAACTATCCGGTTTTCATTCGCCAGTCATTCACTTATTTTTGCTCCTATCAATTTTTAGTTATAACACTGGTTTGCAAAATTCAACTCCATTAGCTGTTGTCCTGGAATTTTTCGATTATAACTATCCCTTTCTTTTCCTCAGTCAACACTCTTACGAATGTGTCCAGAGGTTAGAGACTTCTGCAAACAAGGACTAATGCTATTGAGTGCCAAAGTGCCCTGGGGAGTCATATTGACTTTTTGGTAGCGTATTTTCTCATTCAATAATAGAAAAACCCAGAAAAACTTGGGGTGAACCCCTTCAAGGATTGGTATTTAGGCGATATACAATTCCCATTCGCTCCTAGTCAGCCAGAAAAATGTCTGCCGCGGATTAATCTTACAGTGAGATACCTAAATCGAATACAAGCCGTCGTCATAGTCAATTCGGCCACCAGCCGACTTATGGCAAGTGACTTTGTTTCAGAGGTTTCAGAAAAAGTTTTTTATGCCTATTTATTCGTTGATGATATGCGATTTCACTATGTTATGACTGATATCTGAAGTTTGTAGCATTCTTGAGTAGTTGATGGGGGCGTTGTTTATTTAGCGTGATAGGCCTTGATTCACATTGAGCTCACTTTTTCATCAAGCTAATTTTCCTCTGAGAAAACTTAACCTAATTTTCTGTGTGAACATATAGATAAATTATGAATCGTTTCCAATATAGATACACCAAACAGTTTCTTAAAAGCCGATTTTGAACTGATCTGTTTTGAATACATTGAAATGAAATGACCATGATTATTTTTGTGAAGATAATGAAGTTTTCAGAAGGAAAATAGTTCTTTGAAATTTTATTACACTTCTAGAAGGCCTTCTACCCCGAAAAGTTGCATATATTTCAATATTAATTCTTATTTTTTCAGATTGTGGTAAGTTAGAAACCCAGAAAACTACGGAACAAATCTTTATCTACCATTAAATCATAAGGTTCAAACAGTATCTACTACTACAATGTTTGTGCAGTATGTATAAAACTCCACTTTTTCACAGTCACCTGGACAAGTTTCATTTAACCAAATAATCAAGTCATGTTTTCCTAATACTCTGTTAATTCAAATAAATTATGTTGTTTTTTAGTTTGCATATCTCGGGTCATAATCTTAGAAGTTGACTCTTTCGAGCGCTCGGTATATCGCACGATTTGGCTATTAAAAAGGCATTCAGAGACTCGTGATTAGCTTTAATGTCTCATGGAAAAAGCTCTCCAAGTAGTCTCCTCGGCCTCTTTGTACAACGTACAGAAGCATCTGGACTATGTGCGTTCTTCGTTATACGACCCATATTAATCATCCGATTCAGGAGCTTTTTTGGTCGTTGGTTGTAATTGATTCGCAGAATTCTGCTTATGAAGTATACATTTTAGTTTCCTCGTTGGGATCGGTGCGATTTGTCAACTCGTGAATCGAGCTTGATTGGGTGTTTGCTGTTTTATTAATGAAAGCACTAATTAAAGAGTTATAATCAAAAGTTGATGAGGAGGAGACGGATACAGAGGAAGGGGATTCATGAGCTAGCGAGTGAGAGAATGTCAGGAATTCAGAAGGAAATTAGCAGATCATCTGAGGAGGGTGCTCCAGCAAGCCTTGTTTGATGTTTAATTTAGTTATTCATCTCGTTTGATACAATTCTGTGTAATCATTCTTCCACATATATTGAAACAGAAGAGTCTGTCAGAAGAACTGTCACTTGATTATTGTTTTTCAATTATATAATAGATACCTCAATCATGCATGTGCCTCTAACGTCAGCTCATAATGACTGTTTCATTTATGAAAAGGTACTTCATTAGTCTTCATGAGTTTAATTCCTGGATGATATTTTTAATCAAATCCAACTAAGAACATGAAGAGTAATATAAAGGCGGTTAAGCTACACTCTGTATTTAAGAACAACTTGATTCAATATTACCTTTCGTGAATAATGTTCACCGCTATCACGACAATAACTGTCTGTTTTTATGTCAGGCCATCTCCAGGTCGCCAATCACACATGTTTTTCAATTCTAGTTACTAAACCATAATTCATTTCGGTGATATAACATTGAAATTCGAAATTCTGAATACAATTACCTTCTAACCTCCAAGTAGCTGACTATGATGATCTGGTATGATCGTTCGAAATCATCTGGCATGGTTTTTTGTCTCTAGACAAGCCTGGATTGTATTGTGTTTGTTGAAACGTAAATGGACCTAACTTTATTGTAAAACGTGGGAGCTATAGCGAAAGGAATATAATTATATTTGCATGATTCTATGAATGCCAACTGAATAACTAACTCTCCACTTACTTACTTTCTTGAAAAAAAAAATTTCACGAAATTTTTCGCAAAGAGTAATGATAAATGGAGGATAATAATACTAGGTATATGGAAGGTGAGCTCAACGCTCAACAAAAACAAATATGGTTTCTAGAAGTTAAACCAGGCTGTTGAATAGGTCTATTGCAATGGATAGTGTGAATAAAGTTGTATTTTGAATCTCACAACTGAATATTTCAAGATTAAATCTGCATTGTTAGCGGCTTTGGGGTTGGTTAGCTGTGACCTACATACAGGTTTTGGGGCATGACGTTTCTTCTGAAACTGCGATATGCATTGTTGTCGTTGTGAGCGGAAAGTAAGGCCCACAACCCCTCAGATCATGATTAACCAACCCGGCAGTAAATATCAATTCATTAAACATCGGCCGTCAAAGCTCACAGTCTTTTATTGTATTATCAGGTTTATACTTTTTTCTCAACAAACACTTTATTTGATGTGAATAATAGACAGCAAGTGCCAGATATTATGAGTTTACATTACTGATTTTTCAACGGCATAGCCTTATAATGACCAAATATTTTGCAATCTATGAACCTAAAGAACATAGTCATCCATGTACTTTTCGAACGTCATTATTTTTCGGTGGATGAATATTTGTTCCGTTGTTTCTGGGTTTGTAACCTACCACAATCTGAAAAAATGAGAATAGTTATCCATGTAGTTTTAACTGAAATTTCCCAATATGCACTTGAAAGTAAGAACTCGATGTTATTTATTTCCTTTTCAGCAATAGCTAGTACCTCTATAGTTTCGAACTATGATTATAAACTTGATTATTTTCACCTAACCCATGATTCATTGTGAAGCGTAGAAGAAGCTATCTTATGTTCCACTTCCCTATCATTTTTCGCCTCTAGGAAATAATCCAACAATACCAGTATTGCATCAAACAAAATCATCGATCAGATAAAAGATCAGCTTGTCGTTAATCTTATTGTACCAAACTTCCAAAATCGAAAACGAAACGAAAGTAAATCGAATCTCAGGCTAACTGATTTACTATTCAGAGATAAATCTCTCTCCACTTCCGACACACCTCTATCGAAGAGGAAAACTTCGCGCGAGTTGTCGCAATGATAAATGAAGGATAAGTATATCAAAGTTGAGCTCGGCGAGAGGTAACAAAGCAAATTTCAATTCAGTCTGGTTAGCGTTTAGACGCTCCACTTGTTCCTGTTAGACGGTACGCGCGTTCTTCTGTCAAAGCTCTTCCGCTTTGTTGCGGCGGCACGCCTGACTAACGCTACGTATATGTAAACTTTATACACAGAATGCGAAATTTCAAAGTGTATTGTGCGCCTTGTGCGTCCTTTATGCACTGAATAAACCACCTGGTTCGCGTACGCCCGCTGACGAAAAGGAAGATCGAGAGGGAGCCAGCAGTAGAGTGGGCTGTTCTATTGGATCACTGATAACATAGGATGATTATTTGATTCACTTGTCAGAAATGTGACGTTTTTGGCATTTCAACCAATAATAGCGGGTTATTCTAGCCAATCATTGGGTGTTATACTGATTTTTTTTTCACTTGTCAAAATGTGACGTTTTTGGCATTTCAACCAATAGTAGCGGGTTATTCTATGGTTATTCTAGCCAATCATTGGGTATTATACCGATAAAACTGCCTGGTCCTTTCGATTGTTTCGATAAAATTTTGTTAACCTTTGAACTGTCAAAACTATAAGGTTTACCGCGTCGATTCTTTTGAACTGGCTCATATTTATATAAATTATCATGAATGAAGAGTTACCTTATTATTAATAGTCATTCACTTTTCACTTTTTCAGCATAATAATAACATAACACATTTCAATGAACACTCAAACACGTGAATAGCTCATACCCTCAACCTTATGACATATATAGCGATTCAAATATTTAAGGTTTCCTCAACTCAAATGAAGATGGCGTACAATTAGTTTTTATTAAATACAATTCATTTTTTGTTGTATGAGAAGAAACCGTTGTATGAAGATTTTGATACAACGACATAACGAATGATTTTACATTCCTTCTGGCGCGATTTTCATTTCATAAGAAATTTTCAATTATCAACCTTGTACAATGAGAGGTGTGACGCCATCTCTTGGTATCGTCGGTAAGCATTATCATATTCAATGCGTAAGCATCATATCTCTTCTGGATCATAGATGGCATACATCGTTGTTTGACATTTCAAATTTGTGAAATTTTCACCTTTTCTCCGTTCCTTCTTTGAAATACTGATCAATTAAATTGTTCTTCCTTCTATTTGTTCAAAAAATAATCTCTCCAAATACAACTCGTTCTTCAAATTTAATAAGATAAATTTTCATTTTCGAAACACTCAAACTTTTTTATTTTGAGGCAAAAGCATTCAAACAAACCGAATTAGATGAAATCACTCGTCCTACGGACTCGTGATTTTATCAATCGGTTTGTTTTCATACTTTTGCCAAATAAAAAAGTTTTTGTGGAAAATGAAAATTTATCTATTAAATTCGAAGGACTCGTGGTATCACCTTTGATAAAAATCCTGGTCCTTGATAAAACGTTGTTTACCTTTGAACTGTCAAAACTATGAGGTTTATCGCGTCTATTCTATTGAAATGGCTTATATGCAGGTAAACAAATTAATTTTTATGAATGAAAAATTACTCAATTATCAATAGTCGTTCACTTTCTCAGCATAATAACAACATAAACGATACATTTCAATAAACACTCAAATTTCACACACATAAATAGCTCATGAACATACAAGTTTATGACAGATGTTGCAAACGACGACTAACGTGGTTAAAATTACAGTCGCTTATAGACCGATTCAAATACTGAAGGTTTCCAGAACTCAAATGGAGATGGCCTACGATTAATTTTTGTTATATCCAATTTGTTTTTTGCGGTATGAGACGATCTTCATACAACAACATATCGAATAATTTTATGTTCCTTCTGGCGCGATTTTCAATTCATATGAAAGTTTCAATTATCAACTTTGTACAATGATAGGTGTGGCGCCATCTCTTGGTATAATCAGGAAGCATTAGTAAGGTCATCTTTGAACTTCATAATTTTTAGATATCTACATCATATGCACCGTGAGGACATCATATCTCTTCTGGGTCATAGAAGGCCTACATCGTTGTTTGATATTTGAAACCGACTGCCGCATTCTCAACATCTTGCAATGTAATACCGAGTGTTTCTGCTGCCCAATCCATTAAAAAAAATGTGTTTTCAATAATTGTTCATTCTCTAATAATTACATTTTCATCTTCGTTCTACGGGCTCGTGATTTTATCGATCGTTTTTTTAATACTTTTGCCAAATAAAAAAGTTTTCGTGGAAAATGAATATTTATAGATGAAATTTGAAGGACTCGTAGTATTACCTTTGATAATTTTCTGCTCAAGTGGAAATACAATGAAATCAGTTAATTTGAAGTCATCTGATCGAACACAACCAATCAGAACAATCTCATACTGAAAAGATCCCGTGGACTCTTCTCACTTTATTATCTTATTGCCATGGATACATACAAATTGATTTATTTCGATTTTGACGTTTCAAATTTAACCATTTAGTTCTAATACTATAATAATATCAAAGAAATTATAGAATCAAATATCAAAAATTACAGTTCACAGTAAAGAATTTGTAAGGAAAGCATTCATGAACTTTTGCAATGATAGAAAGTATCATTCAGATAGAAATCGGGAGGCGGATGAATTGACGTTAATTTTAAAGGATTGCGCTGTGAACATGAGATCAAAAGATGGTAGAGAGTTTACGGTCAAAACCATGTGGAACTTAGCAGGATGAATTGTTTTTTCTCTTAATTTTTATCAGAAAGCAAAAAAATTTCTATCCGAATGACCCTCGAAAAATCTGTCATAAATTTTTTCCGAACAAATATCAGTGTCGTTGGGTTTATTTTCATTGAAAATTTCATGCCAGTACTTTTTAACCAATCAAAACCTTGTTTTTTGACACTATAGCATAGTAACGAGGGTACTTTTTGGAAATTTTTCCTGCTAGGATAGGTAACCAGGATGAAATTGAAGTGGAAATTTTTTGGTTCAAAGTCGGTCAAAAACGTCTATGTGTTGTTGGTATTTTGTCAAGGCGAATATGAAGGAATGCTCCAAGGTAACGTTAATATTTCTGTAGGAATGTGCTTACTGAATACATGAGAATTGATTTTTCTTATCACGTTATTTTAATGGCGAAAAAGCTGGACTTGGACTCGAACATATTCTCTCGTTGATCAAGAATCTGTGCCTGATAATATATATATATATATATATATATATATATATATATATATATATATAATATTTGGATACCTTTCTATTCAGCTTATTCCCATTCACTGCTTTCAATCCTAAGTAATTTGAAAGCAAATATTGTTAAAGAATCTGAAACATATTCTCTTTTCTATTAGTTTGACCAAAGAGACAGTACGATAATTTGTTGTAACATCTGATAGTTCATTGCATAAAGTGCATACATACACTGTAATTTTGAAAACGACTCATCAAAAATTAAAACATTATTCATAGCCGCCCATGACCTCTTCGTTGGCATTAGCATATAAAGGAATCAAGATTGCGATTAGTTGAACTCAAAACACTTGACAAAAAACAAATTTCGCACCATTTGTACTACTAACTCAAACTGAATGTTAAATGAAAGAATATACCGTGCGAGTATTAAAATCAAACCGTTTTGATCCATGATATGAAAGATCACAAGTTTTAAATTAATAATTGAAACAGTGCAATCATTAAGATCAACCATTCTGAACTGATCCGTTGGTTAATAAGAACAGTGCAATCATTAAGACAAACCGTTCATCCCACCATATTATTCAGCTCTGAAATAGAACTGAACTGACACGTTGGCTAATGAGATTAATATTCCAAAATGAACTCCTGCGGTTAATAACAATTATACGCTTGAAGGCAAAGATTAGGATAAGACGATCATTTATCGATAACCTTTATCAAGTTAGCACCTAAGTAGAATCAACTGACCCGTTGGCTAATAAGATTACTATTCCAAAATAAACTCCTACAGGTAATGATAAATAAGTATTATGCTAGAAGGCAAAGAGTAGAATTAGTCTATCATTTATCGATCTCCTTCTTAAGTTAGCGCTTAAGTAGAGTCGAATAGATCCTGGGGCTAAAGAGAACTACAAGCCAACCATAAACCAATTTTCAAAACGACGTAAATGAACAACAAAATGAAACCATATAGATTCACAAATATACCAAGAAATGGACGAAGAGCTTCACAAATAAATCATTTACTCAATCAATCCTTAAAGGTAAGAAATTACTTGAACCCTTAAAAGACTGAAATAGGAACAGTAATCGACTTTTTGTTATATTATTCTCTTATCAAATTTCATCATCAATGATACATGCACTCTGATAATCGATTTCACGAAGTTATTGCAGAGCTCATTTTTTCATGAAATCTCTAAGGTTCGAAAAATGATCATCCCCTTCCAATATTTCATTCATCGGCGTGGCTTCCATTCGAACAAAAATTTGAGAAAAATCTTTTTTGTCATGAACACCTTAAAGTTCTTCATCAAAATGTTTAATCATAGAGTGAACATCGACCTCATTTTTTCATTTGGCGCCCTCCGTAAAAAATCAAATTTCACTGCGGAAAAACGAAAACACAAATTTATTATTCCTCTTTATTACAGACGAAAGTTTCCAGGAAAGTAATTAGAAAAGTTTTACGCGCTCATCTTCCGGAAGCAGTGGCTAACTTTCAAATACATAATTTTGTTCGACATTTCATTGCTCGTAAAAGGCTCACAATGGCTTACGAGAACTCCAGTTCCGAAATGAACGGTCGCATGATCATTCTGGTTTTCTCCATTCATACATTTCAATTGGAGGTGGATCCGAATGAGTTATATATGCTTTGTTGAATAGTCTTTTCACCAAATATATTCATTCGATTGTTTTCCTCTTCCTTTTTCTGTTGCTTCATTTTTCTGTTGCTTCATTTTAGTGGTTGATCCTAAAATGACTCGTTTTTGTGAATTGTTCGAATAAATGCTTGTTTTTAGAGACCCGTAGGTCTTCAAATGAAACTGAGTGCCCCTCTCAAATGACTGGACAAAATCTCATCAAACGACGGCATCAAATCTTCCTGTTTCTTATTCATCATCCGTAAATATAAATCCCACATATATTCTTGAGACTTTCGACACATTTCTACAAAGTCTTTTTTCAGTTAGGCCATTGCAAAAGATTTGATAATAATCAATGATATGCCTGCTTATATCAATACAGAATGCACGGGATAGAACTGATTCACTGATCAAACAATCGGATGTACACGATCACGATACTAGAAACGCAAATAAAATACGAACTAATCGCTTCCGACGGACTAAATGCAAAAACAATTCCCTTAACTACAATCTTTATAATTACCTACCAGATGGATTCAAGAGTTACGGTGTTAATAGATTCAAAAAATGCCTGAAAAAATATCTTTTGGGGTTCTGCTTCTACTCTGTCAATGAATACATTGATCATTTCAGAAGAATGTGATAACGTAATGTAATCATTTCATTATTTTAGACAAGCTGTAGTTAATAATTTTTATTTATACACAGTGTTTCGTCTTTGTTGCTATGTTGTCTTTATACTTTAGATAGTTCTATAACTCATCTCACCTTATCTCTCGACACGAGATACTCTTTGTGACTTGCTACAAACATTTCTTGTAAAATGTAACGTAGTCAATAAACCTTGTCTTGTCTCTTATGACAGAAAATTCAACGACCATTAGCAAACAGCGTCCTTGCTATTGTGATTTCGGAATCTACGAAATTCTTATGAATTCATTTTAATTCTCACATGAGCTGGAAATTGCATATATATCATGTATGTAAAAAAATACAGTATCACGCAATAATCCAAATGAAAAAAAATCACATATTCCGTATAATATTATTCTATGGGGTTGTAGTAGAAGTTCAAACCGGATATTCTTTTCCCATAAGAGAATAATTAGAATGATTGTCAAATTGAAACCTACTGATGAACGTAAACCGTACCCTAGGCAAAACAATACTAAGACTTTTCATTTGGTATACATATATCACTGGGTTATGTATTTGAGAAAGAATCTGAGTTTGAAAAAAGTTCACACAATCACGATCATTGTACAAAACTACTGCACTTTTCGATAAAAGTCCATTTTATAAAGGCATCCAGTTTTACAATCACTTACCTACAAATATCAAAAATGGAACCAGCTTTTTTACTTTCAAGACTAGGGTTGAAAAACTTTCTGCAGATGGAAGGATTATACTGTTGCCGTGTTGCCGAATACCTCATCAGTAGCTTTGATGTGTAACTGTGATATAAATCATCAGGTCTTTTGAAATATTCATTATTATAATATATAGATTGATCCATTGCTCGCACAAGTTTCTGCTTCTGAGGGTTGACGTTCGTCAGCTGGCTAACGGAAACGAACAATTATTTTAGATCGATAAATTATTTTTATATTATCTGTTTGAATTCATAAGTGCTGCCGGACTAACGTACTTTTGTTCGTGAAACGTATCCAGGCACTGGAAGTTTGCACTTCTAGTGAAAACCGGCTAGCCAGGGGAATTTTCATTTTCTCACAGGTGTTAGTTAATCAATCTACTGTAAATGTATCAAATACCTTATGAAATATCTGGACTGGCTGTCATGTCTCTTTCACATTCAAAGTGCATTCAACTCCGTGCCGAATACATAAGAGAGAGATACTGTGAAGGATCGAATCTTCATTGCAAATGACGCCATACTTATGCTTATTTACATACACACCAGAATATAGGAAGGGTTCAGACCTCCGCTAACTAGAGATTAAGAAAAGTACATGAATTCAATAGTCAAAGATGGAACTCAACCACGGCTCTGAAGATCGATGATTTCAATCTTAGACCCAGTCCAAGTATTTTGAAATGTTTATGGTATGTATAGCTGGGACTAGCATAAGCAAGTTGAATATTTAGTAAGATTGCTAATTTCAGTAGCAATTATCCTGTCGATATCCCTATTTATCTCTATTGTTTACGCGTTCCAGAAGTCTGTTCCAGCTTTTGCAATGTGCACGTAATGTCTATTTACTTTTCGGCATCATCAAATAGACAAAAGTCACGTGATGTACTCGGCGTTCTCTCTGGAACAGATACTAAATCGTGGTACGGAAAGTGCTAATCACTCGAACCCCGATTATCTATTCATTTATCAGCTTCCAGCGCGCGGTATTATGGTAACAACGACCTCTGCAAAAAATAGATGCTAGTCTTGCAACACGAACCGCGTTTGATACTTAATTTGACAGGTGTAGTTTATCAACGACCGGGGCATGGAAGTTTGCCAGAAGCGTTGATGAAATGAATATGCGATCGTTTGGTTGGCATTCGACTATTAGGAAGCTTATTATGAGAGATTTTTACGCGTCGGAAATGTCCTGACGGTTCGTCGATATTTCATAAAGGATCCTCTGTGCATATTCGATGACTATTTGAGAAACATATATCGAAAACGAAAATAACTAATGAGGTTTCGCAACACACCAAAAATACACTGAATGTACCTCAGGGGACATGTCGAAGGATCTGTGGGATATGTCATGGCTTAGAGCCCAAAAGAATCTACTTGATATATGTGATGATTGTCAGACCAATAACCACGCATGGAGCTATCGTGAAGGAGAGCTTCACAGCCAACGGTTCAGGAGAAGCTCTCTAGACTACAGAGACAAGCTTTCCTGGCTATCTCCGGTGCCTCCAGCACCACACTGTGAACGGCCATGGAAATCCTTCTACCAATCTTTCTGGAAATAGAGGCAACACGGACAAAAGAATCATGCATATTGCTAGTTTCACAAAACAGGCTTAAGTAGCTGGTTGGCAGTGAAAGTAACAACAGCCAACCTCGGCCTGAGTGTACTGTCATAATCACGAGTAGGGAGGACCGAAGAAAGGTACTACTAGGTGCAGAGACCCCTTGAAATCAAAACACTTCAATGTGTCTATCCTTTCTCTCTCTATAATGTATTCCGCATCGTGTTATATGGAAAACTGTCGTAAACAATGAAAATATTGCATTTGAAAGCACTTGGTACCAATCGAGAAACTTCGGAGCTGGTACCGATCTACCAAAAAAGACTCTTACCAATAGGTAGACTTAACAAATTGTCACTGGTATGGATTCCTGGTCATGCCGGACTGGAGAGTAACGAAACCGCTGATGAGCTCCGTGTTTTTTGACAGCTAAACTAAATGGTGACCGATGATAAACTAAATCTATTTATGCAGGAAGAGTCATTATATCCATTACGGACAAATCTGTCGCTCACACATCCCAATGACATTTGTAGCAGAGCTTGAGTTTGTGCCTGACGTCCTGACAATCTTTCCTATTCGCCATGTTTGTAAAAACACCTGGGGGAAACGAAATTTGGCAACATTTGATGACATGTAATGAAATTGCTATTTGAAATATTGAATACTACATGTAGCATATGTATATAGGAGCCAAATTCGCTTAGTATGATTGAGAAATATGTAATATGTATTACTTTGCTCTATAGCAGTTTTCCATAGCTAGTGTGGATCATGCTAGACGCTTACTGTATGGCACTATCAAAATCAATCATTTTGGAAGAATTGTAGAAGTTGAACCATCGTTGTGGCAGATGTATGTGGAATAAATAAATGTATAATCCTAGGACCATCCAAATTTTCCTGCATACATAATCTATGAATCATCATAACAAAAATAATATATAGTCCTAGGATCATTTCAATTTCCTTTCATACATTCTCAATGAATCCTCATAACAACAATAATTGCTCCTGATGGTTTTCATAGCCACATAGGACCGTTAAAATTTCAACGGTTCTAGGTCTGTTATATTAGGCAGGAGCAAACTATAAATACCTGTCTATTTCTTCAAACAAATAGTGTAGTTACTCTTTGAAAGAAGATAATTGGGCTCCTCTCTGTGGGTAATAATACATCATGACTCACTGCATCTTTTTAGTTACCAATATCTTAATCAATGTTAATTTCTTTCTATCAATCGAATATTGAAATTATCAACAATTATCTGTGAATAGGCATTGCGACAACGGCAAGCAAATTATACTTCACATTATACTAATAATATCAATTTCTAATTCCAATACATTCTTTCAAAAATCCAGACTTGATATTTTTGTAGGAATGATGAAAGGTACTGATCAATACTCAATAAATGTATCAGCTTCAGCTGATCCCACCTATCACAAAACTTGACCGTTCTGCTTCGAACTTGTTCTGGATGTAAAAATGTTGATTCGTTACTCAACAAATGCTCTTTCAATTTGTGTTAATATTCTCTTCAAACTGCAATACTGTAGCGCGACAGCGAAGTCATGTAATCCGTACTATATGTGGTGATAACCACATTCTGAACACGAATCTTATTTCCATTATGTTTCTTCTGAAGTGAAGGCCGTAGTTACTAGTATGTAATGTCATCGATAATGCATACATAAATTATTATGAAAATTCTTCTGGGTATCTTTCTGAACCGTTATTCTCGATAAAAATAAATTAATATGTATGCTATATATTACTAGATTTCATTTGCGTTGTCGTTACCTTATATACATAATGATTTTGAATTATGAAGTTCCACAGGGCAAAGTTTTGGGATTAGTTTTCATAGTCGATCGAGAGATTGCTATCAAGCCATGAACTACTTTTATCAGTATCATATACCAGTGATGAACATTTCGAACAGTTTGTGAACTGGGTAAAAGCTGGGAAATTGATATTCTCTTGTCAGAACTAACATCAGGACCAATTTAGCCTTTTCGGCTGCCTTCTATTAGGTCGGTAGTACACTTTAGTGCAACAGTCGAAACGTTAAGTAGGTACTCGGATATCAGTACTCTTGAAAATTATCGTCAAATTTATAATTCAAAGTTGGATTCCAAGAAGAAGCACCCAATCAATGAAATCTTTTATCTAGAATATTCGAATAATTTTATCGCGAAAACATTATGAGTAAATGATAAAAATATAATACCAGACATCTGTAAAACATATTATACGAAAAATAAAAAATTAACCGAAATAATGAAAATTCAGGCAAGCGTATTCAAATTCAGAAAGGAACAGACAAATAAGAAGCAGCAGTAATTCCACACAACGAATTAGTGGTAAGGGTGAAATAGTAGATGAAAAAAAAACGATGAACAAGTTATCTAGATTTGATACTAGTCGTTCATGATATTCGAGAATTGAAAAGACAAAGACTTGAATATGCTGATCAAGATCTTCTCCGTATAAGCAAAACATATCGGAATGCAAATAACTGCTAGTATATTAGCTCATCATATATTCAAATAGTGCTAGTTAATTTTTTTGTGATAAGATATTTTGTTCATTGATATCCATAATTATAGAAAAATAAAACAATGCTCAGCTCAGACTTTGTCTCTAGTAGACATTCGTTATATTCTGAAGAATATGCTTCTCATCACTATAGGTTTCTATCGATAACACTTAACAATTTTGTACTTTATATCAGAAAGGAAACGAAAAATTCTAACATTACAGGTATTGGAGCAGAACTTCTGTTGGTAGAAATTAAGCCTGAACAACTCTTTGATTTCTTATTCAACAATGATGTATTCATTACATTACAAATGCATCAAACTTCAACTTCACTTTATGTTCCAACTCATCGATAACGTGGCCTTTCAATAATAGATGAGAGATACGTGTTCCATACGTTTGAAGCCGCTAAATGGCAGGGAATTAATTTCCGATAGTTTTTCTTTTAAATAAAGTATACCTTAGATTTTGGTCTGGAATTCTGGTTGAACAATATTTGCGGATACATAGAAAAGTTGATCAGAACTTTGATGAAAGTATTATGTTTGAACAGCTTTCAAATTTTTTGAAAATCTTCCCCCGAATTTCACTGTATTTCTCGTTACTCGAAATCATCATAGTCCATGTCACCCTTAACAAGAGATCATCAAGAATTTTCAAGGTTCCACAGAAGAGACAAATCCACAACCTTTTTCACTTGAAACTCTATTTTCACGTTTGACTACTTCAACAATTTCAATTGTCTCTTCAACAGGTTCCAGCAGAATTAACGCTATTCCACATTCAAACAAAAGACAATATTTTCATTTGTTATTCTGGATAAACTTGAATACAGTTAACCCAATCGAATCTGAAGTGAATTGATTCAACAAAAGTAATGAAGCATACGCCGACGTTTCATCAAGCTGCGAACTAGCTGTTGTTAAAAAACGGCATAGTTGGGGTGAAATTTGGCGAACTGAGAATTCCTCACGACTTACCGGCGTATACTAACATCTTTTTCCATTTCCACGGCTTGTCAGCTCCATTGGGAATCGTTAGCCGAAATTGGCTACTTGTTGCGTTCAACACACCGTCTCTTTTTAGACCAGTAGAACTACGTATCCGAATGAATGCGAGTTGTTGTAGGGAAGGTAATAATGGGTTCGGATCAGAAATAATGTAACTAATGAAAATTTCGATCTCCGCAATGAGAAAAAGTTCTAGCATGCTAATGGAATCGGCTAAATGTTCAACTTCTACAAGTAGCATAGTGAGCTTGGTGAAATATTTTTTGGCTTCTTCTACGAATAAAAAAAAATCACAACTTTTATGGAAGAAGTAAAATGAAAAAAAGTATAAACACTCTTTGTTGATAGGGGTAATACTTCGGTCGCTATGAGCACCTTTTTTTTGTATTTTATTTGTGGAACTTACGTAATTCGGTTGTCTCATATATTTTCGAAGATACAGGACCTTTTTGGTGTAAAACTTCACAATTTTCCACATCAAATTTCTGGTCTTTGAACACACAAAATTCGTCCTTCTTCTGATCGAACACAACAAACTATCTTATTTACTCTTTTTTAACATTTTCAAGCAGAAAAACCAACAGAGAGTGTTTGTAATGTTCTTTGATTTTACTTTCTTCATAGAAGTTGTAATTTCTAAAAAGTCTAAAAATAATTCATCAAACTGCATTCTCTCCACAAAAATACTATTTCTATCTATGCTGGTTATTACTCCGATTCTGCGTGATAGTTTTTGGACCCAAGAAGAAAATAGCTAGTTTGGGATAATCAAGAGTAAAATGTTTCGTTTAGATTTCATTACCGTAATAATTTGGGGTAGGATTTGACCTGAAAATGAGTTTAAGAGAGTAATTTAGTGTAGAGTTGTAGAGCATACGTATATAAAAAGTGTTCTTAAAAAAACTCGTATTCACTGAAAATCACAAAATCAATAAAATGTTACTTATAACTCTCATCCACTCGTTTCTTCAATTGTCTCCTGGCGAAAATACTGCCAACAGTCTTTTTACAATAATTCGAATTCTTCTAATTTTCTTCCTGAAAATCGATCACTTCGAAATATCGATCTTTTTCACGAGGTTTTAACCTGTGTTGTTGTTCCCGTACTGAGCGAATTTTACACCAATTCAATCTCGAGTTCAAATTTCTCCTAAATGGGCTATTTAGCAAATCACTCGAAACATATCTTAAAAAAAAGCGATTTATTCGTTTTTGGCAGTGTTCAATTTCTTCTATAGGTAGCACTTCTGTTGATTTTGGATCTGAATATTTTGATTTGATACTTTATTGCCAAACCATCCCAACTAATAACTTCCAAGGTCACGTAACACCCACATTCGATTGGTTTTGTGACGAATTCTTCCGGTCTATTTTCCCGCTTATTTCGGCTGTACCTTCCGCAGATTCGGAGATCACTTCTTGAGCTTCATTCACTTCTTGCAGCGTCTTTCATTGATTCGAACGAGGATCGGGATAGACAGAATCTCCTCTTTTCTATCGGAAATGATGGAGGCGATAAAGACATGTTGATAGATTTTTTTCGCTTTGTCTCAACTATTCTCTATTCGTAGGGCGTGTAAGATTCAGATATCGACTTTTTCATTCATCGTTTTAACCGCAGCAGCTATTTATCCCGGGATTTGCGAAGACATTGAAAAGTGAGACATGAAAATAAAAAATCCAGACCTTTAGATGAGAAAGCTTTCATTTTCTGAAACTAGGAAGAGAAACTCAAATTTGCCGTATACAACGGTATGGTGCTGTATTGGTATTTCGAGAGTTTTCAGGTGCTCAGGCAGTAGTTAATTTCAGAAGAATAAATGTTGAACGTCAATTGATTTTCCGACAAAAGTTTCTTTTGCTGTTTCTACAGTTTTCATTAGATTAAACTTGATTTCATGGAATTGAATGAAAATATAATGAATCTGTTTGAATGGTGACACCTTTCAACGAGATTTGATTGACCAATATGGTCGCTATCTCGTAGGAAAATTAGTCTGTGTGTATGAGAGTCTCTTGAACTTCTGAATGAGAAAAGTGAAATTTTTATCAGTCACAATCGATATCACTTATTTTGTTGATAAAATAATAGACAATTCCACTTGGAAAACTATATAAATCAAGACTTGTGTGTGCATTGATCGTCTTTGGGTAATAATGATAATATACACACAGTGTTCTATTGTTTTATTTTTATTATTTTCTTGATTTCCCTCTTTTGTTCGAAGGAAAAGTCAATTTTTTTTTTTCAAAACTATAGCTTCTCCACACAAAAATAACCATGTTTCTGGAAGTTGAAATGATTGAACACCAGTATTGAATAGTATTTCATGATATTTGAAAACTCAATCGAAGAGAAATGATCGAAACTAATTCCAAGCAATGTATGATGTGTCTCGAGTAAATCTCGAGATTACAGGAGCCACAGATTTTTTTGGGTTTCTTTGGTTTTCAACAACATTCGAAGTAAGAACTGTTTTTTCATTCGGGTATATGAAATTGAGTCTATTCAACTCTTTCTACATCTTGGGTTCACTCCTGTATAGATTCTAATATCAACTCTTATTCTTTCAGATTGGAGTTGTTCAAAGACCAAAAAAACTCCGAAGAAGCATATTATTATGGAATGAATTAAGTATAATGAATATAAACAGTAATAAAATATATTGAAGAAGTTTCAATATTGGATATATTAGGGAAGTTTTAATTGTATTCATAGGTACCTGATGGTGATATCTGATAATCACGCATCTGAAATCAAGCAGCGTTCATCGTGATTATGATCTGGATGGCTAACCGACAGACTTTCACGTATGGAGACGTCAGTTGGTTAATGAAATCCCCATTTTAATCCATTTAAAACTTTGTTTCTTTCGATGGTAAGAATTTTGTCGAAAATCATTGTTATTTACAAAACGCATCATCATCTGATTGTAAAAAGAAATTTCATTTTCCTATTCTGAAAGATATCAAACGTACAGCTTGTCCAATTCATCTTGGCAAAATTCCAGATAGTTTTCCAGTTGCACACTGGTAGTGTAGAAAGAAAAAACACCTTCTATGGATAAATTTCAACACAGTGAACACATATAATAGGTGATTTTCATTTCAGTATATTTCACAGAGATTGTAAGGCATATACGTTATTAGTTCTGTGCCAAGATGGATTGGATAAGCTGTAGCAGTAGTGAGAGTGAAAATAAAAAACATCTGCCTGTCCTCTACAGTAGACCTTCAGTCGTCCATGTCCATCGAGAGAAGATCAGAGCACATTCGGCGTTATCAAAGCGGCGTAAATATTCAATTAAAAAAGGGACAAGTATTTCCTAGGAATCCAGAATACTTGTTCTAGATAACGAACCCCATGCTTCGGTGATCAATTTTATGCTGATTGCTGATAAGCATCATTTCTTGCATTGCGGCAGACGGACAGGTTTTCATTTGAGTTTGGTTCCGAGAATATATACTATATATTATGTTATCATTGGCTGCACTGAAAACCTATTACAACAAGAACATTTCAGCTAATCGGGAACCACCGAAGTCCATAAGGGTGTCTCAAAATTAAGCAGTCTTACCGCTACTCTAACCAGAATTTTTTGGTAGCGGTTTCCTGAAAAATGAGTAATCCTTGAATAATTTTGAAACAGTTTCGGTGACCGATAGTTTTGAAGAATGACAATTGATAAGTCAGTTACGATTAAGCAATTATTTCCTTGAATAGATCTCGAAGGTAAAAAGAACATAGAGAGTGGCAATTTGGTTCTTCAATAAAATCATCAGTTTAAATTTACGATCATCATTTGAGATTTCACCAAAACCGTTAGAACTAGAATTGGAAATCTGTAATCATTCGATTCTGATAGTCAATTATACAATTATCAGCTCCGTATGTGTACAATTCAGACTCAATTATAACATCATATTCAAAATAAACTAATAGTGCATGACGATATTACATAATAGTACAAAAAATGCATAGACGAAATAGCTTCCAGTTTTTGGTTTCGTTTTTGACGTGTCATCTGCCAGTGGTCGATTTCATCTTTTCACGAATTCGTGTTCCAATATTCAGCGGTTTTTCAGTGTCATCGCATCAACAGTGAATTTCACAACACCGATTTATATAAATTAACTTTCCGCACGGCAGTCAAAAAACCGTCAAACCCGTGAATCCTGTAAGATTTACAGATGGAATTATTAATTGCTCCTCCATATTGTTATCATTTGAATAAACACTTGACTGATAGGTTACTAATTATTCATGAAAAATAAAGAAAAAGAAGTGTTGTGATATAGGTACTGCTTATTGCCATATTTTCAAATAAACGGTAATCTTCGTTATTGCTTCATTTCACTATAAAAGTTATTGCAAATTCATGTGCACCTTTTATAGAAACAATACTCAAACATAAACTGATACAAAAAAAACTTGAGATTAGCCAGGCAACTCAATATACTAATTGTGTATTCACAGTTCACACTACGATAATGTCTATTCAACAGTTACATAATAAATGATAAGTATTTATTACAAAATTCATTACATTGAAGCAACGATTCTGGCCAACGCCATTAAACCTATATTTATCAATAGTCAATTGCAAGTACCCCTCTAAGGACTGTCAGCTGTCAGGTTGGTGTAAAGGTGAATTTATATAGGGAAGAATATAGACTGATGAGGGCGCTAGTGGTGGTCAAACTATATCCACCATTTTGAAATAGTTACCTTGTTTACATTTATGAAATAACGCGCTGAACCGAGCGCTAAACAGTCATCAGTTGCCCTCGGTAGACAAGATTCTGGTGGTTTTATTGCTATATTTTCATTGTACGAAAATTTTTATTATAACTACAGTGAACTGCTTGATATAACTGTGTTCATGATGCTTTGGATAGCCGCACAATACTATTCATTGGGGGTGAACATAGATGCATTGGGTTTCAAAATATAATAATATTTGTTCCAGGACATGTTTAAGTGTAGTGTTAGTGAACCGAAGAGGCTTTCATCACATGGATGATGAAATGCGCCATAACTTCGGCTAAAAATAGACAAACAGACTCACCAGGTAACAAGAAATAATCTCTTTTGAAATGCAAGGAACACACTGAAGCCGCTCTAGATGGTGATTTATGCACTTTCAGTTCAATTTTCCAAGCCTTGTCTATTTTCTCTTTCAATTATTTTCATTACTCTTCGTAATGTTTTTCACCAAAGATGTATTTCTCTTTGGAAACGTGTGGAAAGAAAACTTTGGAATTCGGTTCCTAGAGTTGCGGCAACTTGGCACCAAACACTTTATACGGCTCACTGAGCGATCTGCATCCATGATTGTCTGATATTATTAATCAAAAAAACTACAACTTTGGATGAGATTTCCTACATAAACAACAAAGAACTCAATGAATTCAACCATAAAAAATGGAAGCCGTTTGTTTGTCAGATTATAGCAGTGCGTTATATTTCCGCCAGACGTCGCATAAAATTATGAACGTCCCAATTGTAGCGTATATTACACATACACGATCTGAAATTTACATATTGTTTAATAAAAAAGGTGTTCCTAGGAAAAATAGTGTATGTACTTAACTAGTTCGAATGTCATTATTTTGTGATGGATTCTTTCTTCGTAGTTTTTTTTGGGTTCTCAACCTACCACAAACTGAAACAATAAGAATCAATATTGAAATCTATACAAGTGTAGAACGTCAACGAAAAGCATTAGTTCTTGTATTTTTTTGATAGTCAAATTATATATACGAATAGTTGATGAATAATAGAACGTGTTCCATTCAGAAGTAACTTATTTTGTCGTTAGCGCTTGCATTGTTCAATTTAATCCGAAATCTAAGGTCCTCAAACCAGTCGAGAGATTGACATACGAGTTGAGCTAAAATTATACACTTAGTACTGATGTTAGCACATCTTCTTGCAAACACGATCGTATCATTGCAACTAAAATCTGACGGTATTACACACGTCGTTCGTCACGTTTGGCATTAAACAACTCGTGGGAGAGATTAGTGAAAACGTATAATTCATTCCTCTATTATCTAACGTCATTTATTAAAAACGTTGCGTGCTGGCTCGCACTCCGAACGAGCTTGCCAACTCCGAAAAGTAAAAAAAAACAATGGGGAAACAAAAACGAGACGTGTAGTTAAGTTGCTTAATTGCGCGTCCAGTAATTCACTCGATTCTTTGTTCGACTTCCAGGCAATATTATTTCATTTTTACGCAAACTTCCTATAGAAATCTTCGCGGTATTATTTAATTATACCGTATTTAAATAGCCGTAAGTAAATAAAGTGAGAAGATTCACGGTTCAGAAGCGCAACTGTTACATATTAGAGACGGTTTTATGTAGTGCACGACGATTGCCCACTCTGCCGCAACCTTTCTCTATAATTTCGAACGTTTCATCTATAGTCCAGGAATTGTGAGTCAGAAATCATTCAAAAAAAATTATAGTGAGAATGGTATATCTACTAGAAATACCGACCTCCGCAAGCGAAAAAAGTCGTGCCATTTGCAGGAGGACTCAAAAATTAAGGAAAAGCACAAGAATCACGTTTTTTTCCTATATTTCTTTACTGAAATTTCAAATATAGGCAATTCTGTACGAGACAAAATTGATCCGAAATATGCATCGGTAAATTTAAATTTTTCACTTTATTTTTCCACCAATAACATTAGTGCAACTAGACTTATAACAAGGCGAGTCTATAAAACGAATGGTTTTACATATTGGTATTGTTCAATAATAATAAAGTTTCAATATCGATAATGATATCAAAGTATATCTCTCGCTCCCGAATAATATTTTCGGTTAATTGTGAATGTTTTCACATTCCATAGAGAAAAAGAAGGAAAACCACCTTTCATGGTTGACGGGTCCGCGAATAACCGGGCTGATCCTGAGGTAAGGCGTAGGGAGTTACTAAAAAGGTCTACTTGAAGGACTTTGATTGAAGTCGATGACGTTTGGTTTGGAAATACCATAAATAAATTTACTACTACTTGCTACATGGATTCAAAGATTCATTGAAAGCTATACAATATAAGCCAAATTATAGCATTATCCAGAAGGAATTTGCTCCCCTAGAAACATCATTCCAAAAGTTGACTTCAAATCTAATTTTATAGTTCAATTGGATGATTTTCCAGCTGTATAACGAACACTTCAAAATAATCATATTTTCACCGTTTTTTCATATCAATTTCATTTTTTACAAATTTCAATATTAATCAAATCCATAGGTACTAATTTTTCTTGAATTGAATATATACATAGTTAAATTTTAGTAGTCTCTATTTTTTTTCTGCAACTTATCCCAGTTACGGAGATCGTTATTAATGATCTGATACATTTTTTTGAGCCATTTCCACTAGTAATATTCCTACGCCGCTCTACAGGTAATCATATATGTAAAAGTCTTTGCCTATTATTAATACTGTGTTTGTAACTTTATGGGTACTTTGTTCTTGGTAATACTCACAACGAGTGGAACTACTCGCTAGGAAAAGTTTCACCTTGAACAATCGAGCATTTGAACTGTACTGATTTTAATCTTACGCATTAGTTTGCTGACAATTCATGAATTTTCTACATTTGGCTTTTCTCATTTGCATATTTATTTATGTGAACGATAAATAAGCTGTGACTGAATGTCTTGGAGGTAGTTGAGCGTTAATGTCTTTCAGCATTTTTTTTTCAGAAGGCAGCTGATTAATCATTAATAATCCGTTTCGATCCGAAGTTAATTCAATATGCCGTCTGTAGTGGACATAATAAAAAAACCCAATAATGAGATATTTAGTATATATTCCATTAAAATAAATCTATTTTGACTTTTTCATATAAAATTACCTCGTCTACCGACCGCAAATAATTATGAGTTGAATCATCAAAGAAAAGATCAGAAAAAACAACTTTTCTTCATTGTATGACTTTGAGAATTTTTTGTATTCCATGTAACATTTGCATTTACTTAAATCATTGGTTGCGTAAGAATCCAAGTGATACTTCGTTAACTCCAAGTACAACCTGTGCAAATGGCAAAATATGTTCTATCACTTTTTCTGTAATCTCTACATTAAGAAATATCGGAGAGAATAATGACTGTCACATCTTCGTAATGATCTTCAATCTCTTATATTCTCCTTCGACTTATTTTCTATGCATCTTTATCATTCAGAAACTAGTCTAGTTCCTTCTGTACCTGCATATCGCAAGATGTTGCGAAATGAACATGGTTCTCATTAAATGGTCTGAAATGTCCGCTTTGCGAGAATGCTGACCGCATGATTTATGGGCACTGTAAATCACGACAGGTTCTACAATTAACTATCAATCATCAGTTACTAGGTAAAAGAACCCTGAGAAAATGCATTGATCGAACAAAAACACAAACTGCGATTTCTACGTATAATTGATAACGTAAATGTTTCATAAACAGCTTTTTCATCGTGCAATAACAATAATAAAATGTTTGCATCATCCGAAAAACGTGGAATATATCGTGTCGATTCTCGTTTGCTAATCTAGTAATTTATTTTGTTTTAGAAACTCACCGCTTTCCGTGATTGTGGAAACAACACTCGAAACAACATTTGATTTGGGTGTTCTGATTAGATTAATTGATTTTGTTAGTGTATTATTGAAGTGAATGCAGATGTCTCCTAGGTCTCCAGAGCCGAATCGTGTACCAAAGGAACTCTTTTATGGGACGCCCTTTTTCATTTTGGGTATGTTTGGAATACGATCTTTTGTTCAAATTGCTATCAGAACGACACCGACTTCCAGCTCGAATCTAAACTCATTCCCGATCTGATTATATACTTTATTTCAGCGTTATTTCAGGATATTTATATCTAGTAATTTATTGATATTCAAATATCATAGAGTCATTGGTTACTCTAATGAACAAATAATTCGAAAAACTTCTAAGGTATAAGTAATCAGTTTCACATATATTGCGGTTGTGAAGAGTTTTGATAGGAAAATATTTCTAGGTGGAACAAAATCCACGTGGAAAGGCATAATTCCTATTATGGAGGATATTCTGGAATCCACTTTTTGGGTTCTCCCTCCCCTAGAAATGAAAAGGAGAAAGCTTCAAGTTCTTGGAATATCTGTTTTTTTTTACTTTTTCTTTTTCATTTCTAGGGAAGAGAAAACCCAAAAATGTGAATGGAAGATAGCCTTGTAACATGGATTGATTATAGGTTCAAGAATTTTTCAGAACAAATTATATAAAAAGACTTTTATATTTGAAGAGTGCCATATGCACAAGGGCCTAAGATCTGATTCGAAAAAATTGAATTGAATACAAAACCGTTTAGCGCAAATGATTGCTATTCATAATAATGATAGTTCAACAGTTAGTTGACATATTCAAGAGATGATTTGGGCCTGATCGATTTGTCATAGGCAAAATTGGACATCAAAACGGTCTATGTGCCATTCTAGTTGCACATTAAGAATATATTCTGTATCTGGAGTTCTTTTATTATGAAATCATGGAAGGAATACAATAATGAAAAAATCAACATTATACTCATTAGCTTAAGAAAATATCGAAAAAATTTGGCTTTATCTCTAGTTGAGGAATGTCTTGTGATGATCTACTTATGAAAGTCCTGATTTGCCGAGCTGATAAATGGGATCATATTGCCTTTATATCCTTCATTTGGTCTCTTTGCCAAAGTCGCATTTCCTGCTTGATTGGTTCAACATTCAGAGCTTCAAAATATTGCTTCGTGAAGTCGGGTTTCATAACATTCACCATTTTCCAAGGTACCGCTACTGAGTATGCTCTTTTGACTTCTACTTTCGAAATTCTAAGCATTACTTACCACTTGAGATATCCCTAAGCTCCAGGTGGACCAATATTATTTTGCGACTGCCATCTGATGACAAGAGTTATTATGAAACGGTTATCATTACGTGCATTTCGAATCGGGAAACAGGTACCTCTTAGTTGGGTGCTTTTCTCTGCCATAATGACTTCCCATGCTAGGGATTGACCAAATCAACTCGTTTGCCATTGACAGATATGTCGTCAGATACAATTCTTGCACAAAGAGACCTTTACTCGTTTCAAGGCGAATTCAAGCAAGCCAACTAAACTTATGAATGAATTAACCTATCAACTTAGAAACATAAATCATCAGGATTGAATGAGGGCATTCAGACAAATACTCAACTTGGAAACTCCCATGTTTTATATGTCACTTGAAAATTGTTAAGTTATTTATGAGTTGGGTTGCTTGAATCCGCCTTTAGTGTAATTCCAAAGTCGTACAGAAAGTATTTTGACAAACTTCTGATTTTCAAGAAATTATAAAAACCACCAAGATACGTGCCGATGCGAAGTTTTGTGATTCCCTAATGACAGTGTATGTGGAAGTTGGCACTTTGGACGTTTTGAAATTACTTTCATTTTGTCATCCACTAGCGGCAGCACTATTGGCACAGAATTTTGTGTGCAAGTAAAGCTGGACAGTTAGGCTGGATTCAGACAGATCCGAAATTCGATCGTACGACGATCGGATAGCTTTCTGATTGGTCTGAATTCAAATTGAGACCAATCAGAAAGCTATCGGATCGTCGTACGATCGGATATCGGATATATCTGAATCCATCCTTAGAGCCAGCTTAAAACGTTCATGGCCAAATGTGGCATTTAGACCCTTTTGCATATGGCACTACTTCACGAATGAAGTTAAACGAATGATGTCATGCAAATACCTTTTCATCAAAACATCTTTCCGTTTTACGGCAAATATATCCATCTTTTATAACTTCTCTCATCTTTACGTTAAGAGGCAAGGGAAACTTTTTCGAGTACACTAGAAAAATTATGAATATTTCCATAGTATGTTAAAAATCCCATATGAAGCGGGACATTTTCGATCAATTAAAGCGATAAATTCCCGGCGGGACATTTTCGGGCTTGTAAATACTCGGTAGGTATCGAAAAATACCCGCTCGGTCCGTGTGTCTATAGTAACGATTGTTAAAGTGTACATTTGTCATCTTGACAGGCATAAATACTGAATTTTAAACGTCGTTGTTTCAACTCCGGAAATATTCTGCCGAAATACACTCGTGCATGAAAATAAACCTGATAATTTTCCATTCAAGCATGTTGTCAGTAAAAAAACTGCATTCGGTTATTTTCATATTTTGCTAAAAGAACCCTTCTCCTTCGGAGTCGGGCTCTTTCGACAAAATATGAAAATAAACTCATGCAGTTTTTAGACAACATGCTTTCATAGAAAATTTTCGGTAATTTTGAAGCACTTGTGTAATTACTCCCGATTATTTTTTCGTGGTTGTAAGTAAACGACAATAATACTCTTTTTCGAAAATAGAAATCCACATTTGGGAAAGTTAGTACCAACAACGACAGCGATTGGCAATTGTGTGCCTGGGCACAAGTTTTATACAGTGTTTAACAAAATCATTTTTCTCTCTCAACTCCTTCGAATGGCAGTATACCATTTGTGGCACGTCATGTGAAAGGCCTTGTAGAAAAGAATATTTCTCTAGAATTTGAAATCATTTACATCAGCTCAAACAAAATGACGGCATTAGGTTACTTTGGAATGAAACCCTGAATGTTTCCGATCAGAGCAGATATAATATATCGGAACTCTCTGAAACCAGTTGCTGGTCTACCCCTACATACCCCCATCTACCCTCAAATATTTTCAGAGAGTATCTCAGCATATTCAGGCATTGATCGAAATCAAATCTCTTGAGGGTTGGCCCTAATTCAAGAAGAAATTATTCTTTGAGACCTTCCGAAATATATCTATATTATTCGTAATATATTGCCAATTGAAACTTGTGCACAAGTACGAGTTGTAACTCACTAGACCAAAATTTATGTCGTGAGTTTTCAGACCAATAATTTAAGAGTATTCATGCTTTTCCATTGTCAACCTGAATTATTTCATTTATAACCCAATATTTGGAAATATAAATGGGAGAAATATTTGATCCGCCTATGGTCACTACTTTTCTATATTTCCAATATACGTGCATACTGGAAGTATCGTAAAATACCTGGATTTATCTACCCACAGCTGTCTGTGCGAATGTGTGTCAGCGAATTAATCGGCGTCTACCCTTTGCTCGAGCATGAATTTATGGAAAACGCGACGTTAACAATATGCCCATTTCGTAATGGTACCGTTGGTATAAACATGGCGGATCGAAAATAGTAATAAACACTAATGCAGGCCTTCGTCACTGGAGCAGAAACTCTGACCACTTTCCCTTCAGGCTTAGCCGCAATTTACGAGGTCCATGCACTGCGAACTGTGCATTTGTCGTGATGGGAATACGTGCTGCAGATAGTGTTTCGGATCTTTTCGTTTGTTTTTCCAGGGTTTTCCTTTGTTTCCCGGCTACTGAGCTTTTTGCCTGTTTATTGATGATCCCACTCTCAGTCACTTCCAGGGTCCAGTTTCATAAAAGTACAAGTCTTATAACTACACGAGAAACACAAAGAAACACGATGCTAAATAATTGTTTTTCACTCGTTTTTTACCTGTGCCTACATTGTCGTTCTCTTGTAGCTACAAAACTCGTACTTCTACGAAACAGGCCCCAGGCTGTTCAAAACCTGCCACATTATCAAAATTTTTTATTTTCTTTTAGTTTTACAAACTTTTTACTAGATAGCAATGACTGCTACTTTGGTTAACTTCACGATATTAATTTGTTTATTTATCATGCCGCCCTGAGTGAGACTCTTGTATAGTGGTGTTTACCTCAACAAAGACGAAGACTTGAACTTATCATATCAGGTACGAGATATGATGATAGATGGCGTTTTTGCTTCGAAGGAACACCATTCGCACCAGATTCAGAATTTTGTTTCTCAAGCAACAGAGGCTTCGAAAGGTTTTGAGTTTAAGCTCGAGAATGCGGCTGAATTTCACTGATGAGATTTATGGCAAATCTCAACAGCTGTCTGACATTTGTGAATGCAATCATTAGGAATATAGAAATTCTGATTTTTGAGGTCAATTTTGAAATCATATTACTGAAGTTCATTGAAATCACTTGCAAACAAATTTCTTTTTCGTGCCATTGCCCCTCATCAGTGTAGGACAGAAAAATATGAATCTCCAGGAAAAAGTGTTATATGATATGAAAAATGAAAATAATAAGTGTATTGTTAAAAGTCATTCCAATAATAATGCTCGTGTATTTTTATGAAATCATTTTACTATTCTCATTGAAGTAATTCAGGTTTAGTATTACTTCAATTAAGGAAGTGACTCCCGGCTTTTTCTCATTAAGTCAATGCGAAAACAATACAAAACTTCTATGAAAGAAGTGAAATTTTCAGCAAACAGTCTTTGTTGAAGTTGATATGTGTATAATATCCTAAGACGTTTAAGTATTTCAAAAAAAAAGTAAGAGAGACTGTCTCAAACACTCGCCTGTCTATATGGCACGATGGGCATTGGATCACATAGAAGTCACCTTTTCTTATTCTATTTGTAAAGCAAGACACGCTTATGGGTGAATTATAGAACTTTTTTCTTACTGAATAAACCAAAAATTTTCGGAAAAGAATTCGATTTTGAAGCAATTTCCTCTAAATGAATTGACATTTCGATTACACATACAATTACCTCTTTGAATGATATACATATTCAACACAGTGTTTGGCTGAATATTTGAAGGTACGTCTTCCATAGAGGTTTTGTATTCTTTTGGCATTAACTTGTAGAACACAAAACCCACTTCTTCAAAACTCCCTCTGCACAAAAATAGTCTTGGTTTTTAAGTTACCTTCATTGAATTGAAAATTTGGTTTCCAGACTCTTCTCGGTTATAATCAACGAGTGCATAAAAATTACCGATAATTTTGCAAGAAAGCGTGATATCTAAAAATTGTAAGTTTATTTTCATATTTTGGCGAAAGTGCCCGAGTCCGAAGGACGAGGGCTCTTTCACAAAATATGAAAATAACCGAATGCAATTTGTATAAGATATCACGCTTGAATGCAAAATTATCTGGTCATTTTTATGCACGAATGTAATTCATTGGAATATTTCACGAATAAATAAATTCTCAAGGAAATGTTATTTTTTGTTCATTTATACTTTCCCCTATAGATTGTAGGAGTACTCACCTAAACGCGAAATGTTTTTCTATTTTTGAAGTCTATCTGACATTTATTTGTGTTGTTTACTGACGTCTAGCAATACGGTTTCAAATGTATTGTTTTGTTATGGTGACCTGATACAATGCAATTACCGCTGTAAGTTTTCGATAATTGCATTGCTCTTATGGGACATTTTATTTTTTTGTTTACTTTATTTGTTCTTCACCAGAAATTTAATACAATATCTATCAGTGAATATCTGACATTTATTTGTGTTGTTTACTGACGTCTAGCAATACGGTTTCAAATGTATTGTTTTGTTATGGTGACCTGATACAATGCAATTACCGCTGTAAGTTTTCGATAATTGCATTGCTCTTATGGGACATTTTATTTTTTTGTTTACTTTATTTGTTCTTCACCAGAAATTTAATACAATATCTATCAGTGAATAGACTAGGGTTTCAATTAATGGACTGACTGGTCTTTATGACAGTTTTGCATATAACACGATGCGGAATACAAAAGTGAGAGGAAGGATATGCACTTTGAAGTGATATTGTGAAGGACAGAATGATAATTCTATACTTGAATTACTCCCTCTTAATTTCTCTTCATCTGCTACATTGAGGAATTCGCTTAGAGGTTATATTTGAAGTATTCTATCTTGCTCACTCTGCAGTCCTCTCTGTCTCTCTCTCAGGGCCAGTCCATCAGTTGTAATGTCTATGATTCCAACCTAATCGTTCAAATTATCTCAATCATCGGCTGGTACTGTCAGCCCTCAGCCCATCTTTCATTTCGTCTGTCACAGTGACGTGCCCAATGGGTGAAATTGTCAGTTCCTATTCCTCTCAAACAGAGAATCACAAATGCTTCGTGCCCTTAAGAGAAATTACCGAACTTCCAAATGAGGAATCGCCTCTTTCGAATAGAATCAGCTCGAGGTCGAGTACCGCAAGATCTGCCAGGTCGAAAGCTACTTCACTCGAGGTCAATCTCAGTGCGGCTAGTGTGAACACCGTTTCTTTTTCAAATCTGGAAAGAGGCATCGGTAGAACCAGCGGTGACTACAGCAACATGTATCTTTCCGGGCAGGGATCGAGAACGATAGCTCCAACGATGACGTCAAAGTTCTTGGATTGGCTGATGGATGTTTTCTGGAAATGCAGCACTGGGTGTCAAGAGTTACCTACGAGCTAAGAAGATATATTTCCGGAATGGTATACCTTTCTGCATTACATGAAACTGAATGATTTTTTTGTATATTACTTTCATTTGAGCTCCCGAATAAAACTTTGACTGTTCAGATATTTTCAATTATAGCTTCACCGTTTGCATAATGATAATCGTGAAATCCTATACTCATTACCATTCCAAATATTTTCGGATTAAAGTACATTTTTGTTGAATTCTTCTTCAATAGAACCGACATCCCCTGAATCTTCTGTTCCCATTACTCATTTCACGAGAAATGGGCTTTTTCATGTCTTGATTACATTTATATGTCACGAATCCCTACAATTACTTATTGAATACAATTGTGATTTACCTATTACGAAGTTCGCTGAACAATCTCTGCATATTTTTCAATTCAGTGTGAAAGGAATATAATGAACGTTTCTCCACATGCATGTCGTATTCACCATACGAAAGATATTACTGTTGACTGTCCTTTCTGTTTAAAATGAAAGAAAGACAAAAGTGGAATTTGATACGGTCGAGCTTCTGTAGCATTCCAAAGAGAGACTTCAAAAGCTCATGAAATGAAATGGCTTTCCATTCGACATTTTATTTGCATGTATATATGTGTCCTGCAGTTTTTTGTGTCTGGTTCTCGTTTTGTGAAATACCACTTTCGGATATGTACGAATCAGATTCGAATTGGTAATTTTGAAGCTGATTTCGAAGCACAGAAGATCGGATCGTTTGAAATTTTGCTATAGTTTCAAGCTGCAATAATATTGATACGATGAAGTAAGTAACAACAAAACACATTAATATAAGTTGAAAAAGTATCAAATGACAAAAAAACGAATTTGAATTAAAAAATATTTGTTCAATCTCTCTCGAAATTAGAATCAGATCGTAGTTGGAGTTTTTTAGGGATTAAACTGAGACCTGAATCTCTTCAGTCCGTTCTGTGAATAAATACTCATACAGTTTCGTCCAAGATGTCACTATATCGACTAGTTTTTTTAACTTCATTTAGGCGTGTACTAGTGCGAAAAGTCAACCGATTTCCAACCAAGATATATGTCATACGTTGTTTCAGTGGGGTGGTTATTAGATTGCGAATAATTCATGTGATAGTGAACGGGAATATTCAGATGTTAGTCTACTTGCTATAGGGTTACTATGAACTTGTTGAAAATTGATAACGATTTCTACGCAATTGCTAATGAGTGACAATTTTGATTGGTACGTTCACAAATTTGTTACATGGAGTAGAACTATAGTTCATTGAGGCCGATATTTTCAAAAGTGAAACAATTACAGATGAATGTTTTCATGGACGCTGAAATATAGAAAATAGTCCTTTCGTGTATTAATCCGTGTGCGAGTTGTTGAAATGTTCGACGTTTCGACTCTGATGCTGGAGTCTTGTATCAAGAACTTGAAAACATGTCTCCATCAATTCAGCTAACCTACCCCCTTACAACTAGACCAGGAAAACTACATTATCAATTTCGTCGAAAAGCCATGCGTCTGAGTAACTGGTAGTTGATTAGCAAATGGTACCCTTTATATTTCTCTATACCTTTCAATAGAAGGCTTAATTATCTCTCTAATTTACTTTGGAGAAGAATATGTATCTTTGATACTATCGTCAAACAACTTGTTTTGAGAAACGAGACGAAATTTGCTCAATTGACGAAAACTCAACATTAATATTTAAGCAACTCTGTTGAATTTTATTATTATTCTTCAATTCCATCCCCAACGCCAATTTTCTCAGAAGTAAGAATTGGTACCTCAAACTTCAACCATGAAGTATACATACTGTCGCATAAAATGACGAATAAACTACGCGTTTAATTTTCCTCTTCTAGAAGAAAAATTGAGTGATGGTATTCCTTAGTAATTTATTAACTACTTCTTTAATAGCAAGATGAACGCATAGTATCATCAGCATTTTTTATAGGAAGATGTACAAGTACATTTATTTTCGAGGCGTGAGTTCAACAAATTTTCTCATAGGCTTTCAAGAAAATTGATTTTGAATAGAAAGAACCACTCTTGCCATACCATTGAAAAAATATTTCATGTTCTACGGAATGATCTAGAAAAATTTACAATATTTCATATTGAATTTCCGACTTAAATTCATTTCTGGTCAAACCGAGAGATAGTTGCAATTGTTTCACTCTTGAAAATATTGACCTCGATGAACTGTGTGTAGAATTTTTGTCACCCGGCATAGTACGCCAAACTAGGAATACCTTATTTGAATCTATATCAATTGTAGAATTATTTATGTTGTTTTACTCTACGAACAATGAAGTATGAATGAATATGAAAAAATACCATACAATATCTCATAAATGATCACTAGGAACACGTACCTATCAACAAAGAGTGTATGTATTCTTTTATTTTCCTTCTTTAATAGAAATTGTAATTCTTATTCTTCGATTCGAGGAAGAAAATCTGGAAATAATTCTACACTTCCTACTTTGGCAGAAGGGTTTACGAATCCCAACATCTATTTTTGTTTGTTTTGTTTATTTCCGTTGACCCGATGACAAACGTCAACCCTCAAAAGTAGAAACTTGTGCGAGCAATGGATTAACGAGGCCCTACCTTTTAACATGCGACTCCCAGCACAGAAAATTGAACCCCGGTTTTCCGCTTTATAGGCCGACGTGCTTACCTCTACAATACCGACGACACCACATGGCCGATCGATACCACCAAAAATGTGACTTTCCTATTCACCTCGCTCCGATCGCATACAATTTCGTCTTCCGACAACTCGTCCCACGCCCCAGACGGAAGATCCAATTCCGAGAGGCGAATGAATGGGAAACCTACCCAACCCTGCATCGCCTACTATGCTTATGCGACCCGAGCCCTTTCCGTCATTTTTCCATTGTTCAGAAACCGTATATACGTCCACACATCATATTGTATAATATGTCGATGTTTACATCGACCCGACTTCTAAGTGATGCACTTATTGAATATTCATGAGACATCAAAGGTTCATATGATGTCGCGTGTACTGTTAAATTATCAAGTAGACGGTCGGATTGGTTGTCATTTGTTTGCCGCCGGGTTCATGTGAAGAAGACGAGAGCTGATGTGTGACCGTTGGTTCGAACTTAATTATTATCGGTTATAATTGCACAAGTGCATAAAAATTACCGATAATTTTGCAAGAAAGCGTGATATCTAAAAATTGCAAGTTTATTTTTATATTTTGGTGAAAGTGCCCGAGTCCGAAGGACGAGGGCTCTTTTACAAAATATGAAAATAACCGAATGCAATTTGTATAAGATATCACGCTTGAATGCAAAATTATCTGGTCATTTTTATGCACTAATGTAATTCATTGGAATATTTCACGAAGTAAGAAATTCCCAAGGAAATGTTATTTTTTGTTCATTTATACTTTCCTCTATAGATTGTATGGAACACTCACCAAAACGCGAAATGTTTTTCTATTTTTGAAGTCTATCGGACATTTATTTGTGTTGTTTACTGACGTCTAGCGATACGGTTTCGAATGTGTTGTTATGGTGACTTGATACAATGAAATTACCGCTGTGAGTTTTCGATAATTGCATTGCTCTTATGGGACATTTTATATATGAGGGAAATATTCTTTGCAATTCGTGTGGATTGACGAAAACTGCGTAGAAATCAAATTTCTATTATATTTCACTTTTTTCAAAATACTTGATCTTGTCAATTCAATCTTTCTATTTCATTAGCAACCTGAATTCTCTTGTTTTTTCTATCAATGACTTTCACAGTCATCTGAAAAACATATACATGGTGAAATCGATCAAAACCAAAAAAATTCAATTCATCAACAACCGTCTTTGATTCGGGTTTTCTTCGCCACGTTGCCATTCAGGATTTTCGTAAAGGCTATCAGGAAATGTCAACTTTTTTCATCGATTTAGGTCTATTTCGATCCATAAAATAAATTTGTTTTGTATTGGTACACTACTTTGCTCATTTAAAGTACGCCTACGCGTGTTCAAAACCAACTTTAAAAAACAGGAGTGTTTTAAATTCGCCAAGGCAACATCAACAACCTACGAAAAGAGTGGTATAAGACACATTGGAAGTTATCTATTGTATTTCTCATTTCATTGAAAACGAAAGTTTTTGATGTCGCTTGAGATTTGCACGTGGAAAAATAGACGGAGTTCAATGTATTTGAAAAAAAGAATTCATCCATCGCAAAAAATGACTTGCAATCGCATGGGCGCCCATACCTATGAACAGGAAGGAAACCGCCCCCTCCTAGTTAGTGTAGAAGATACCATCAATTGAAGAACAACCTCGTAACTTCATACAGTTTAGAGTCGGAGTTGAAATTGAATTTTCGTTTGAAATTTGTTAAATCGATCTACACAATGAAGTCATTTCTGTACTTATACTGAGTTTAAGATCCGAGTATAATACTCAAAAAGGTGTAGGCCTAGATGCATTCCAATTTGCTCCTAACTGCTCCTCTCGTGTCAAATGTTGTCGCGGCATGTTTTGAAGCAGTGAAACTAACCAGGCATATCGTCAATTTGTATTCTCGTGAAAAAATTCAACAGTGTGTATTTTATTCGACACTACAAGAGTTTTTTGTTTTTTTTAACAACTACCGTATATTGAGATGATGGTTGTGTACAATGTCTGTATCCATTTGCAAGAATATACTAGGTGTTCCTGAAGAGTTATATGAATTTAAATTGTTGTTCCCTAGACTTTTTTGATGAGTATATTTCTGAGACAGGTCGACTTTAGGTGTACATTTTTGTTTGAATGACGCGCCCCACAATTTTTTCATTCTGAAGGAGTTAACACTTATTATGCTCATTGTATATTCCTTAATCGTGCAAAAAGTAATTCATCTGTCGACAATCTTCAGTGCGTAAAGTTGAACTTAAATTTTTATCGCACATTATCCATGACTATACTAACAAGGTGTAGAATATGACTTATAACTCGATTACTTCATATTTTCGCATGAAAGCACAAACTGTTGCGGAATATTTGTCAATTATAGTCTGGGAAATGTTCAATTTTTGTTTAAAACCTTCAAGCCGAAGTAAATATTCCTTTTGTTACTTTTTGTGTCATTCTCATTCAGATCATCATGAAACGAAACGAAAATTGTTTTTCTGGAATGCATGTCGAGAAATATCTCGACGGCAGAATGTTTTCCTCGCTGACGACATTTCGAGTCAATCAAACAATAGATTCATCAGTGTAATCGATGCTGATTTGTCCTATCTCAAAACCGTAGCCGGTCTCAGACTTCTATTCGACAAAGTGTGACCCAAATTATTAATGACCCTTGGTAGCCGGTTCGGCTTTGAATAGCAATAATAATACCACGTCTGAAGAATACTTCATTAAATTGGATAAGTGGCAGGCAGTCCATCGAGACGCTCGTTCCATTGAACCCGAACCTGTCTTCGCCAATTCCACCCTTCTACGGAAAACTCGAAACAGGCAATTATCTTTCTGTACAGGGTGATTCACGGTTGATGGCACATTAGACGTTTCTGGTGAACCAGACAACGGAACACTTTAAAAATTCAATGGAGGGTATATTCGGGCATTTTCTAACGAGCTGAAATATTTTCGACGATGCGGTGTTGCCATTTCTATCAGAAAGTAGTAGCAACTTTGATTTTTCAAATAGTGCACCCTGAATATAATACTATTCTTGGAATCTACAACATCAACCTGACAACTTCAACCTAATATCCGTAACTTCAATACAAGGTGGCTAAAAAAATGTTTTTTCGTTTGCTCGAAAAAATGACTGAAATTTGATTATTTCAAACGGAACACACTCACTGTATATTATTGAAAATTCAGGAAGCTGTTGAAAGTTGATAATTATTTAATAATATATAGGGTACTCCATTTGGGATAATCAACTTCCAGACACTTTTTCAATCAAGCAAGAGATTAGTTTGAAGTATGGGAAGCCTTCAAGTATCACCTAACTCTAAACCAAATTTCGTGACCATAGTGTCGGGAAGTAAGGTGGGAATTTTGGTCCTTCCTTGGGGTTAAAGTAGCTCAGATGGTTTTTGTGATAACCAGGATGGAATCAGTTGGTGAAAACACAAATACAAACTTTATTAAATTTCACATTCACTTAAAAAATCGACAATAATTCAATAAAACCTATACTTACAAAATAAAAACCGAACAACACTGAATTTACTTGCCCTATTGGGCAGAATCGTTTTACTGACTACATCTGACAATTTCGTAATCAATCAGAGGCTTGTTTTCAATTCCCCGATCAAAGGTTTATTTATCAATCTCCGAATCAGAGCCGCGACACTTCTTTTATAACACATTCGATTTACTGAGTGTGATATTTGCCAAAACATTCAGACGTGCATCAAACCATTGTCAACGAATGCTTATATGTACGTCAATGTCGCGACCTGATTCCGAAAAGGTTTTTTATTAAGGCCTTCTATACGACAATAGTATTTCTTAACTCAAAAATATCAGCATTTTTAGAAGTCATGATTTCCGAACAAAAAGAAATGAAATTATTTCATATTACGAAAACTGTAACAGATAGGTTAAAGGGAAATTTCAAGAAAAGTTATCCAGTTATTGTTGTTGATTCTGAAAATAATATTATATACAGGTTGTTTCATTTGAAAAATCAAAGTTGCTACCACTTTCTAATAGAAGTGGCAACACCGCATTGTCGAAAGTATTTCAGTTGGATAGAGAATGTTCGAATAGGCTCTCCATCAAATTTTCAAAGTGGTCCGTTGTCTGGTTCACCAGAAACGTCTAATATGCCATCCACCGTGAATCACCCTGTATGCTGTTCGACTTTTGTTTACTTGATTGGTGATTGAAGTTTCTTCGAAATAATTCACACTACACGAATAAAACTCTTTATTGACGCTATGAACCTAAAAAGAGAACATAATAAATTTACGTCTCAGTTATTACACTTTGACTATTTCGTTTTGTAACTGTACTTTTTCGCCGGATCGGGCTCATTTATTTACTCTCCAGGTTTTCCCCACCAAATCGTTTAGATTTTTTAAAATATCCTCAAGAATAACATATTTATTTTTGTGGAGAGAAGGGAGTCATGGGGCTCTTTCTTCTCCAAGGCAAAACAAAAAGAAAACAATACTTGTATGAAATAATTTTCAGCAAATATTAAATGTTACTTCTAAAGAAGTTTGGTATTTTTTTCGCTTCGACTTGAAAGAAAAAAGTATAAATCACTCCCTCGAAAGCTTCCAGAACCTTCAGAAGAGGCAGAGAGGACATTTTTTCTCTGACCAATGTCAGAGAAAAAGATATAGAGAAAGCGCTTTCACCACATAGGTATTTAAATTTCACTTCACAAGATGATTCCCCCGGTGCAGATGGTGTTACCATAAGACTCAAACTCCTGGCACACTAAGCGGTGGAGGTGTCTAACAACAATTAGCTGTTATCATGGATCTGTAGCACTTGGTGTGTTTTATTTTTTGATTTTTTGGGCACGTCTTCAGTAAAATATCAAACATCAAAACGAAATATATTCGTCTCTGTACAAAAAACTTATAAGATGGAAAAAATGTCGATTAAACTTATAGATTACGAATAATAAATGAAATTGAAATACACGGTAAAGCAATCAAATATATAACTTTGAGAATGAATGAGTTAATAGGAAATCAAAAAGAAGCATGAACAAATCCCGTCAAAGAAATGATTGATTTGATTGCCATTTTTTCATCTTATTTTTTTTTTCTGAGAGGTTTCCATATCTGCTGAATCTGAGAATGGCTATCAGGTAATGAAATCTGAAGGGAAAAAATATCAAGAGTGTGAAGATGGTCTGTCTGAGGGAGTCTACAACGAATAAGATAATTATGATAATGGTGTTGAAGATGATGAATTTGCTGTCGAATATCGGTGAATTTGCTGACCACGAGTCACTCGTATATGAGTCTTGGTCTACTGCAACTTGAACGTTTCGATCATCGCATGTCTAAGAACCGGCATTTCAATGTATATTTTAGTGTTAACGTAGCCCTTAGGGGAGACGTAAGTGCACTTCTTATTTCTTATTCACAATAATGAGTGCTTGAAAGGAGAATACAGTAACGAAGTATCGATTCTGAAATTGTATCAGGTGAAGACGATTTATTTTCACAAATTTCCAGTTGTGGCAAAGAATCGAAGGCTGCCATTTATTGATCGATTTCAATGTTGGGATTTTAGGTATAAATTATACTAATGAAATGATTTATGTCAAATTGAATATTAAGAAACAACGTTTATTGGTTTTCAAAAATTACAATAAGTTGTAATGTTGATTGAAATTTTCCTGAGACGAAGTGGAAGGAGTTATCGATTTGAAACATGTGAAACATCCATTTTCAATTTCTAACAGTTTAATTTCTATTTGGGAAATATCCGTTTGTGGTACTTCAATGATTTTTTCGGTACTGAATTGGGCTATTCTACTTCCTAGTCGACCTAGTTCGGAATATGGACACTCTGAAAATCAAAATGTTGTTCCTACGAATGTTCATACCTGAAATTCTACCAAAATATTCTGTCGCGTTCCAGAAACAATGGTTCCAACCTTTGTCCACATGGTGAATCATCTTTCCAATCAAAATCTTTGTCCACTTTGATACATAAAGATTCTTTCAGAAGAATCTTTCACTCTCTAATGTTTGTTACAAATCAAACTCATGTCATTTTGGGCTGTTCTTCGGAAATTATCACTTCTTAAAATACGTTAATAGAAAGCAATCGCGGAAAAATTGAAAAAATATCAAATATCCAATATCAATCAACTCTATCGAAGGCCTCCACATCAAAATGTTATAGAAGTAGCCCCATTTCAATTGAGCCCAAGACCTAGAACATATAGATATACTTCAATTGATTGTTACTCTTTACACAGATTTTAATAACTTCTTTTTTTTCCAGGTGAGTCGTCAAAACCGTTAAGAATGTTAATGAGTAAGTACCACTACCAAAATAATTCTCCATTTGAAGATTTTGTTCAAAATGAGTGACTCTTCAACACAAATCCTTTCAGACTGCAATTCGTCATACGCATGTGTCAAAGGTTATCATCATCATCATTTTCGAGATCGAATATATTTTTGTCTAAATCTGTCAAAAAAGTAAATTTTTTTGTTGCTATGGGTTTGTAATGAAGAAATCTTTTCATCGTTGAAATTTGGTTCTAAATGCTAGAAAAATATCGCCGCAATTCAATGTTTTTTCTTTATATTTGAAGTGCTTTTGAGCATAGAATAATGGCTCCACAATGTAGGGGGCTTGGATACCTTGGATTTCTATCGTGGTTTTTACATTTGTTCGGCTCCATTCTCTAAACTTACTGCAACACAAGCTTCGATTTTTCTGGCAAAAGATTTGCCAATGCGGTGTTCGTTGCATCCTGTATTCCTTCACTATCGCTATCTTAATAAAAATACTATTTTAAAAATATAGGTTTGAAAGTAAATATTTGTTGACAATTGAGCATTTCGATGATGATAAGAGATGAAGGAAACCTAATTGAATATTAGTTATTCATAGAAGTTCAAATTTCACTGATTTTTCTTCAATTTTGAATGGAAATACGGTTGTGAAAAACCGTATGTATTCCGTGAATTGGATCAGCACATTCGAAAGAATTTTTTGCCTCGAAAAATAACTATTTTTTTTATACGTCAAAAATAATGACGTTTTTTATTGACTTACATCAAACATCTCATGGGTTTAGAGATGAATGTGCTTCACGAGAGCTGGTCCCACAAGAATTGGTCACTATGAAATTATAAAAGTTGATAATTCAATTATCATTATTTCCGAGAATATATACCATGGTACATGATCTCGGTTTATTTCATCACCAGGTACCTTTTAATATCCTGAATTCGATGTCTACTAGGAAAAAAAAGGTACTCATCGGGTAAAATGGGACTAATCGTTCACTTTTCGAGATTATGGAGTGTGGAGAAATCGCAATGGGACGCCACTGTGTCTACCTCTTACAGATCGGCAATCAACATCGGTGAGCAAAGAGCAAAACAAGAAAGGATATAAAACAAGTTTCTGTATGAGTCACGGGCCCCGCCATATTAATTGCGCCTTGCTATTGCTGCCGTTGTCCATCTGACAACGTCGCCGACGTTGCCACATCAGACCGTTTTTCGCGAGAGCTGACAATTGATCCGGATCAATATGAACTGATTCAGATCTATGGCTTCTCGCACATTCCACTCTGAAGAAGATGGACAGGCTACTCATTCGATTAACTCTCCTCACTGCTGGTTCGATCCCCGGTCACGAAAAAAAGTTTTCTGGCAGGATTTATGCGATAGGTGATTGCTGGTTGCGTGGATACCAATTCTGGTAGGTGAGGTTTCTATTAGTATAATAATACACCGGTAGCACTGTAGGGTTCACTGTGGAAATCAATAAGATAATAGGGCGCTATGGCACGCAAAAACATTACCCCCCTCCCCCCCGACACACTTCTAGCTCACTCGTAAGACAAGAGAAAATATAAAATGTAAAAAATGAGACGGATCTACAGTCTGACAAAAGTTGGGAAGGCTGTACATGTCGAATCATTCACGATGGAACTTCAGAGGTGACATGACTATGACTATTGAATTTTGAAAAGAGCAATATCCATGCTGGAGTAGTTTGATGTGGGAATATTCAGGAAAGTGAATGACTGTCAAGTTTCACCGACGGGATCGATGGTGGTTTTCAGAGGCCACAACAGCGATATTCTCAGTTGAAATTATTTTTATTCAAAGTCGATCATTGGTTGTTTGTGAATAAATTCGAATAGATATGAAATATGAAAGAGAAAATACAACCGTAATGATGAATTGAGTTTGGAATTGCACAGCAACGAATTCATTAAAAAAATTGTAGAAACAGAATAGACTTAAAGTGTTATCTAATGGAATCAAAACATGGATAGTAGTTCCGACTCAAAGGTCCCATTAGGCCCCATATGTTTTCCCCATATAGGCTGGGATATCCCTCTCAGGTTCGGTTTCAAATAACTGACAACTTTCTGAGGGCTTGACCACCTCTGAGTGGAACACACAATCTCTGGACCCTTCCTTTAGATTTAAAGGTAATCAGATAGTGTGAAATTGGTCCTTAGGGATTCATCAGCCTACAATCGAGTCTACTAGTGACAAGAAAAAATATAAAATGGAAGTCACATATGACATACTCTTCTCTTTCCTGTTCACAGATCTCGCAGAAAACTGGGTCAGTTACTACTTTTATGAAGTAGTGTTGAATAACTGACGGTGACCTGTCACATTCGTCGTTGATACACTAACCGACTAGGTAGCACTGTGGGTTTTTCGGGATTTCCCTACAGTTGAAATAGCAAACACGATACCGTATGACGCCCCAGAGCGTTTCACCACCCAAGACAATTAGCCGACCCTTGCCCGCACAAGACTCTGCGTTCTGGGCACACTCGAAGGATTGTTCAACAAAGTGAAGTAGAAATAAATTCAGCTCAGTAACTATCGAGATATATTGCACCCTTCGAAATTGGCCATGCCGGTAAAAGGGCCTTGTCCCAAAAAATTGAGAAAAAGGCCAGGAAGTTGGAGTTATAGTTCTGTACTCGATTTATGATCTAGAGCCGTGGTTTCGATTCCCCAACGTGGCAGAGATTTTTCCTTGATAATTTTTCTAAGTCGTATCGGAATGACTCTGATTCGGGGTTGACGAGTTCACGAATAATCATGCTACTCTTAAGGTATGACGTAGGGAGATAGTAACCAGGCCTTCTAGCTGAAGATCTTCAATTGAAGTTGATGGCGTTTGGTATGAAAATACCATAAATAACATTACTAACTACTACTAACGTGTGTGAAAATTTTCTGAAAGATACTTGTTGCTTCTATATGTAACAATGCACAAATTGGTAGATAACATTATCAAAGAAGATAACTTCAAGTGTGGGGAGGATCTGGCGAATAAAAATGTTTTACATAGATTCATAGTGGTTAAGAAGATGCCGAAAATTGCCCCTGGCATTTCAAGGGTTGTAACTTGATGGCAAGAGGATAGCACCGATTTTGAGTTTGAAATCGTCTTCCACGGTTTTTCTTCCGTGGATCCCTTCGATTTTTCATGAAAAGCTTGTTATTATCAGATATAGGAGCCTTGCCCTTTCTCGCAGTAATGTTCAATTGGTAACATTGATTACGTGAATCCATTCGATTCTTCATGAAAAGCTTGTTGTTGTCAGATAAAGGAGCCTTGCCCTTCCTCGCAGTAATGTTCAATTGGTAACATTGATCAAATCATCTTTCGAACAATCTGTTCAGGCCAGTCTCAAATTACCTACACAGTAGGTTTCGGCTGGCACCTGTCAGAAAACAACTACTCCCCTGGCTAATACCACGAAGGGCATTGAATTATATCCGACCGGTGCCAGTGCAGGTTTCTTCACAAAAGTAAATCCTGCATTTGCTTTCGTCGATACAAATGAAGGAATTGATTCTCAATTATAGGGAGGGACACACTTGCAGACCGTTTTCGGGCTATTTGGCCACTCGTCAGTGCAAGGCAGTGTCATCATCAACATAGAGTCGATGATTTCCCATAATTAAAAACCAACCTCCTTCACGAGTATCAAGCCCCGGCCAAAGCTGATGCGAACAACGAAGTTATTACGCCATCTACCTATGGACGAGGTATTCCAAAAGCAAACCGAATTCGAATTTGAGACTGGCCTGAACAGATTGTTCGAAAGATGATTTGATTTAACGCCAGTCTTCAAGTATGCCCACTGACTATGTCAAGTGTTTGGTAACATTGATTATGTGAATCCCTTCGATTCTTCATGACAAGCTTGTTGTTGTCCGAAAAAGGAGCTTTGCCCTAACTCACAGTAATTTTCAATTGATAACATGATCTGTCAAAACATCAATGACTTTTTGAAACGATTCTGAACAAGCAGACCATTAGATTGGACGTACAACACTCATATTCGTTGAGTTTCTTTTGATTTAGCGTACTGGAAGTTGTTCGACATCGACTTTGTGAACAACCGGTCGGCAGACCTCAAATACAGATGACTAACTAACTGTACATCTCACTCCACGAGTGCAGTGCGATAACACTTCGCCAACAATTGCATCTTGATTGAATAATCCGGTCGATGCCTGTAGCTGTCTTGTTAACGTAAACATAAACAAAATAGATTCTGTTTCGTTTACCTCCGATCGCTGACCATACACTGCTGTCGGGATGGTTGTTGAATTGAGAGATCGCTAGCGGAAAGGAGCAGGTTGTTTGAACCGAGATAAATGCGAGAATGGATGCTGTTTTGTGACGTCACTGAATTTAATGATCAGAGGAATAGTTGGGATTAAGTCGAATAATACTTGAAATCAGTTACTTTATGGCCGATCCTGATAAGGAGAGCACCAGAACAATCAATTTTTTTGGTTTCCTCAATATTTATTTGATGAAAAAGTGGATTCGAAGTCTTTTGTCCCTGTCAGAGATTTATATGAATTGAACCAAATAATATATCACACTAAGGATGACTCCATGAAATTCTGAAAGCGTCAACAAAATGTTTTATTTACAATAGAGTACAGTATCCTATCTAGCTCTTGCTGTGTTTAATTAAATTTGATGCCTTCGATAAAGGTTTTCTTTGTACATCCTCAACGATCTTGAAGCATTTATTCATTCAATAGTGGTATCGAAACTTCGGCCATACTTTGCCTTCGAACTACCAAAATATTGTGTAGTGCGTTTCCTTTCCCCCCCTTACAGAACCTACATGGTGTTTCTCTGTTGGTTCCATATCAGAATCCTTATATTCTCTTCGAATCAACTGTGAATTTGAACGATCTTCCTTCACGAGTCCATTGGATTGTCTCATTCCTAGATATTCTCTTCTTGCTTTTCAGCTATTGTCATGCTTTCCTGGCTACTGCGTCACGTAAAAAAATTCGCCCATGTCACAGTTATGTATCCAGGATTAAATGTATTCATAATGAAATATTGACTAACTGATAGATATAAATATAATAATTTTAATTCCATTTGAAAAAAAAACTTTATCCATCTAGTTGATTTAGGAAGTGGCATCCAAAAACTTTGAACTTCCATGCGACCCCTCGTGTTGGTCCACTTGACTAATTCGGCAGATGAAGTGGTAGAGCCAAAAATTTGTATCAAAATCAAAATTGACTTCAAGTCGCACAGCAGTTCCTTATTCTGGGAGATGCAACAAAATCCATGTATTCTTCTACTCCTGGTTGTAACCACAAATACCCATGTTACTTCAGAATATTTCCAATAATGACGGACAACGAAATGGAAATCATTATATTGATAAAACGAAATGAAATTTCGTTCTTGCTGATGAAGAACCAACTGAGAAAATCACGATGGCTGAAAATCCTGTTTGAATCTTCGGAGTTTCAAGTATGCTTTTGGTTTTGATGAATTGCAATTCACACATTTCGAAAATACGGATAAAATACTGTTCTTCTTGAATTGTGTCGTCACAAAAAAATCTCATGTAGGAGTTTCTTTAATAATTTTTGATCGACCATTCTGAGCTTGGGAAACAACATGAGATGATTGAAATAAAATAGTAATATGATGGCGTTCAATGGATTTTGGATATGTATTCGAAAATAATAACTGAAATGAGTTATTTTCGTCTGCATGCTATCATTTCTCTTGAGACAGTGTATTTTTATCCCCAAGAGTCTTTCAAGGAAAATATAAGTAGTGATACAGGCGGAAATTAAAGAAAATCCATAATTGACTTTTTTGAGGCAACTCATTTTCATTTCGGAACATGCAAAACTTGATGCAAAATCCAAAATAATTCATGGGCCAGTTCTGTTTTTCGTTTAGTAACATTCACATTGTCACGCATCTTGAATTACCTAGTATTCTTTGCCTTCGAATCTGGAATGAAGTCTATTCCATTTCGTATCAAATTGCCTCAAATTATCATCCCACACCACTACGAAATTGCGCAAATTGCTCAGAATCTTCCATGAATTATTGGTCAACCTTCTTGGATATCATAGAACATGCGGCCATGAATCAAATATAACTTCAAACTACTTTGACAAATCGTTCTGGGAACTCGTTCGAAACTGAGCATACTCCCGCAGTGGGTACGTTCTCGGAATCCCGCATTTCATTGAATAACAACTATTTACTACACGTCTCCCCGAGAAAGAATATCAAAATTGGCACAGTTTCACATCATGAATGGATTATATCGGCGGGCGTAGGTAGTGGGTGCGCTACAAGTCGTGAATCATCCAATGAGAAAGCTCTCTCGGAGATTCTGTATTCATTTACCTGTAGAACACACTTCTCCGAGCTGCCATCGAGACAAGACAAAGAACTCGCAAGCAGGTACAAAAACGTGAACTTGATAACCGACGTGAAGGCTGCTACGTTGCCAAATCGTGCGTTCGCTTGGTCGCGTCTCTCGTTTCCGTTGGTGGAAAATGGAGAGAAATGTTTGATGTGAATTATCTATCTGCTTCACTTAGTAACTCTGATCATATTTCAATTACCCTCAACATGTCCTCCCCATCCTTTGCAACATTGCAAGTCAACTACTGAAATAAACAGAGTCTGGTTGTAGAACAGAATCTGATGAAATGAAGCTGGTTCAATAACAGCGTTTAATCGTTGGCGTCAAAATCCAGAAACAAAGTAGGCGCCAGATCTTGATGAGAACATATTGAGTGTCGGAAAAAGTCTCAAGTAAAGTGGGTGCTTTTCTTCTCAAAAGGAATAAAGGTCACCACCATCTGCTTTGCATATGATATAGCTATACATAACAATTTCTCTTCAGGGGACCTGCTCGTGAAGTTATAAGCTACCATAACCTGGTATATCAAGGTCAGAAGTGACTATTTCAACAAATTTGAACGCTACTCTTCAGTACGATCAGCAACACGCTAGTATATAAAAGCATCATGAGATCAGTTACCACAAGTGCCTCTATAATATGTATTGCATAAGCGTAACATAAACACATGCATTGATACTACTGGATTTCACCCAGCAGTTAGCCTTGTTGGTGATAGTTGAGTCACAAATTTGGCAACTTTCCAAGACCAATGCAATTTTGAATGGCCATTGAGCTTCTTATGTGAAGTTCAAGTATGTTCAGAAATATATGTTTCACCAAAACCTAAACGACTACTTACACATTGTTCTCGTTGATACCATTTCACTTTTCCAAATTTTAGAGGGTCACTTTTTGTGATACGCACGGTTACAAAACTTTAAATTCCGACATTTAGTGCTCTCAATTCGATCTCCCAGCACTGGAAGATAATTTATCTCACCGTCTAACCGGCTATAAAGTTTTTTTTGTAAAAGTAAAGTACTTCTGAAATTCATGATTTCTTTCTGCTATTCTTCCACGAACTCAAACGTAATGATGAGGAAATATTAAATGTTCGTCAATTGCATATATTCTCAAGCAATTATGGTTTGAACGTTCGTATCCAAATATTTATGCCTCTAACCGGAAAAATCATCAAAAGCCATTGATGTCTGAGTAACAACTTATTCATTCTGTTCATTATCTCATTTAGTTTGGCAACACCGTCGGTTTCTGATCACTCACTACTCTCTTCCAGGTAAAGCGATTGTGTAACACATCACAGTGGTGTGCGGTGGGGAGTGTCGCCACACACGTATTTTTTCGTTTAATCCGCCCTTTGTTGAAGGGAATTTCGTGCTCGCTGAAAAGGGATTAGAGTCGGGATTGTTCGGATATCGAAAATCGTGCTACAGAATGGGAGTTCGGAGAACTCTTGGTGCACCGTGAGGGATTATTTTTCTATCTGTGTTCAGTACAGAAATTTGATTTGGGTTTATTCAACCACTATTCATATATATATTTTGTTACTACTTCAATTATATTTCTTCAATGATCAGTCGATAAAACTGAATATTGAGGCGGACAAGTTCTATTTGGCTTCTCACATCAACTAATTCTCAATATTTAACCAAGATAATCAATCGATAAGTCACACAAAGCGTGTCAAATTTGAATAAAACACATTCTATTATCCATTCATACAATAAAGTCGGAGATTTTTTCCATTGCTTTGTGAAATATGATTCTCACCAATCTTTGTAGTTCGATTGGTCGTATTGTAGGGGGTATGTTTGATCGGAATACTATTGAGAGTGATCAATCCATTCTTGCAGTCCCAATATTTATTCTTCCAATCAGGTAACACTTTCTATCCAAAATTATTGTCCATTATTCCAAATAAAAACTCGTTCACAAATACTCGCTTCAAGGTTCGTTATTCGTAAAATTCGAAAATTTGAGATTTGACATGTCATTTTTGAATCAAAAATAGGACATACCTACATTCAACTTCATTCTATTGATTAGAGTACCATGAGTCTTCAATTTGAACTTGACAATTTCTAAAGTGTTGTTGATAGGTATGTTAGTAAACAGACTTTGTACATCGAACTTGTCTTCAGCTTGTATTTCGATTTGTTCTAATTTTCAGGTTAACTCATCGTATACTAATTTTCAAGGTTGTATAGATTCCAATATTAATTATCATTTATTCAGATTGTGGTAGGTTAGGAACCCAAAAATCCTACGAATAAAGAACCGTTTTTCAAACTATCAGAGCTCAACCGAGCTTTGATAACTTGGTTTTCCCATACGACTATTAAAATCAGAAACACATTGGTTCAGAAACCACAGCTAGTAGGCAGATAATTCAGATTCAGGAAACTTTGGAAGAGTACACGAATTGCTCCGATTAGCACTTATTTTTTTCAAAAAAGGAATTCCGAAGTATTCATTAGGTCCCCTACTATTTCTTCTGTTTCACCAAGAGAGTATGAAGAGAGTGGAAAAGTTTTTCGCTACCACCAACACACTCGAATGGAATGTTGAAAAACCGAATCATTTTATGAGAAGATATAATAATTTCAAAAATAATTACTACTGACTACAATATCCATTTACATAATAGAAAATGACTTATACGAATATGTTTTAAACTAACTTAACATATCTCTATCTGCCTATTAGAAGTATTCTTGTTCAAAAACATTTGTGTCCAGTAAAATATGATCTAAATCATCAGCCTGGTACTAACGATTTTACATCACATACAGGCAAGTGCTGTGGATTCATTGTATTGCATCTTCTGTAATTTTTTCCCACAACCAACTAATATATTTCATCAAATCATCTTTCGAACATATATTTCATTTTTTAGTGAATTTTTCATATTACAAATGAATATCACGCACAAAATTCTGTAGTTCATAATATTCACAAAATTCTGTAGTTCATAATATTCATCAGTGAACTTTGAGATGAATAAAACAATATTTTCAACAAACACTCCAAGTTGAGCATATTCAAGAGTTCTCAGAACTAGAGAGAGCAGAGTACTAGAGACCGCCCATACGAATTACGTTAATGATAATAATCCAGCCTAATTGCCTTCACGTTGAAACACACATGAAACATGCTGCTCGAGCATAATTTTAAACGGCATAGGAAAAACAAATTAATAATGAGTTTATTTTTAGGTGACTTCATTGTATTCAATGGAGCCTTAGGTACACAAATTACCACGGGCCGGCCCATTGTATGTAATAATTTATCAAATCGACTATGTTAAACAGTTAGTTAGCACGTGTAAGGAACAGTTTTACAAGGAATAATTTTTCGGGTTATAGTCCGGGAGATCGTGAACATTTAGCGAAGTTCAAGATAATTATTTGTAGTTGCGAGAAACTGTTCATGTGGTAAATTATTCCAAAACATTCACAGTTACAGTGTTATAGTTCAGTTGGATAGGCTGTTTGCTATCGTGCTCTACGCATTTTTTTTATCTGTTGTAAAAATGTTTTTTCTACATGAACATGTAAAAACATGTTATATTTTTGAGGAAATATTTTAACACCAATCGAAAATTGTATTATCAAGTGTTTATTATTTCTTCACTTTCAACTAAACTATTATTATAACACCCTTAGCTCGTTGGATATAATTCAAACAATAATAACAAATACTTCTCATTAAAGCCATGAACTTTGTATTGCTCACTACTGACTTTCACCAGAAATTTGTTCGGATCGGTCTGGTGTTTATATTTTCGGAGTTTCCTCCACCAAACTGAACTTCCCCGAAAGGCGCATTCGCCAAATTCTGAAAAAGGCGATTTCGCCATATTTTGAATTCTACCTTTGATCGATCGGCATAAGTGCTATCAAATGAAAAAAAGATTGAAAAATGCTACCGACAATTTGATGAATCTTATCAATATTCACAGTCGAAATACGAGGGATAAAACAATCTCAATTCGTCCCAGATTTAAAACACATAAGTTCATTCTGTTCGGCATAACACTATAGAATGAATTGAAAAAACAGATTGAAAAATCACTTATGAAACCATTGAAACTCTTCCTTGCGTAGCTGGTGTTTAAGTATGTTTTCAATAGCAGCGATGTCCAATTCTGCTCCCGTCAGGCGGCTATGATTGAATTGGAGGCCAAAACATAAAACTGTTAGTTCTTTCAATTCTGTGGATCAAACTGAAGAGACCAAAACAACTTTGCATGTTACTCAGATGAATTTTGATTTGAATTTGAAATCAAATTAAGCGAAAGAGATGGCGATTGAATCGTCACTTCATTAAAAATCAGTCAGGAAATAAAAAAATAACCCCTTCCGTACCAAATCGATGGAAAAATTAGTCAAATGACCTCCCACATATTCTACTTTGAATTTTGCAGAATACATGTCATTGCCGTAATATTGTTTCTAGTATCATCTCATGATTATAATAAATTACTGAAAATTGTGTAACACTTTCAAAAAACTTTTTGTCTTGAAGGATAAGTAACAGCTTAAATGAGATATTGTTTGTTTGTTGGGGGCTTGACTCGACAGTGCGATAGACGAGGGGGTTATAGGTTATAACTCACAAGATTTAGTATCGTCTTTTCTAGGTTTGAATTCTGCAGGTGCCATCAATTCCATCTCCCGAACTATGAATTATAATCAATACGTTCAAATGTACTCTCGTTCTAATTTCATTAGACATTCGAACACGTGTTAATTTTGTGTAGAATGCAATTTGTGTTGCGGCAGATACTTCCTGTTATACGCTGCAACGGTGGAAATTCTAATTGATTGATTGTTTGGAATGGAAACGTTAATGACGGAAAGAAACTCAATTGATTCGCCTTGAAAAATCTTGCTCGGGAGGAAACTGGAACTTTTTTGTCAATAATTGTTTCATGGGCAATCAAAGTAGAATAATATGTAGAATGAGCGCTTCGGCACCCAAGAAGAATTTTGCACAAGGCTCTGCCTTCTGGGCACACTCGCAAGAGAGTTTGCCAAATGGACAATATAAAAAATGAGCAAGTTATTCAATCAGCGTTGATTTTCTCATCTTTTATAATTGTATAGCAAGGCAGGCAGAGGAAAAACATCGATCTCCCAATAAGTTTATTCTATACGAATGCCTTACGTCTGAGTATATGAGTTGGAATTGTTTGCATTCGATGTGATTGAAAGGAAAATTTCGTTCGTTACCGATAATTGCAGAAACATTTTTCTCCTCACTGAATTGATCTCTTTCGTATTCAAGCTGTCTTAGATTTTTTCATGTGCACATTCACACGAAAGGGAAACCCTGTAATGTTCTAAGAACACCGCGTGAATCAAGGGACAGGAGATACGAATCAACATTTACTTTGAATTTCTGAAGTTTGTAAGCCTCAGGAAAAACCTGTTTTGGCAAGGAGTTCCAAAGCTCAGCTGTTCTACTGACAAAAGATCCCTGTGCAAGAGAGGTTCGACAAATTCACAACAAAGGGGTGGGAGTTCTGTACTCGTCGAGTCATTCTTGTAGATATTGCCAAGGGGGGGGGGGGGCAATTGATAACAATTCGGAAGAGCATCGACCGTGAAAGTATCTATAGAAAATACAGACAAGTCTCCGACCCTTCTACGATGTTCCAATGAAGTGGGCGAGTCTGTGAGCGAAGAATCACCTACAAGACGAATTGCCTTTCTCTTTTTTCCGGATACTAATCGATTTTATCAAGGTTCCCAATTTGGTATCCTTATCTTAATAATCTACATGAACTCTCTACAGGAATAAATAATAAGCGCCAAATTTTTTTGTTAAGATCGCCCGACTCGAAACATGGTTTCAGCATTTTCTCCTCGTAAATTATTCTTTCACTACAAAGTATAAAACACAGTCACTGTCCCTATACAGGGTGTCCCTGGACTTCCTCTTTTCCTTTCGGGAATGTATAGATGGGGTGAAAATATCACCAGTACTTCATATAACTTCTTTTCCTAAAATCCTTCGTTACCAAGTTACGAGCCCTCGAAGTTACAAAATGAAAAATGTTTTTCTTCGATAACTTTTCAAGTGAATATTCAAAATCATCCAAATTTTGGTAATTGACTAAACAAATGAATTCCTTCGATGAGCTTTCATGCAGGAGTCAGTTGTTTTGCTACAAAGTCAGGAACGGACTACCCCCGATGGTCCACACCCCAAAACTTTGAAATGACAGATATTTTTCAACAAAATAAGGTTACTTGGACAATTTTATGAATAAAAGTACTCGTGTGGAAAGTCGATCGGAGCAACGAGTCTTGATAAAAATGTAGTTTTACTCGACGACATCAAACCCGCTCGTCCACCATTATTTGAAATGAATAATTATCAAAGCAGAAATAATAATGATAACGTTAATTCAACAACATTTATAACAGGAATAATGCAAAGTATGCTAAAATGAAGTCGTAAACAAAAAGTACAGTATCTATATGGAAGTTTAATTCACAATTGTGAAAGCAGATATTTTTTCAAAAGAAATATCAAGTTCTGTAGATTCGTGGTGTTTTTAAACTAACAAGCTACTCTACTATGACATATCGAATTCATTCCATATTTTGTATGTATACGTGTGGAATAATCACGTTTCGTGTTATCAGTCCTTACTTACTTACTCGGTATTTATGATACATGCATAATATTGTAGAGAAACACTGATCATTTTAGAGGTTTCTCATGTGATGTCGCAAATCAACCCATTTTTTTGCGCACTCGCATTTATGAACCCTCTCCAGTCCAATCTATTATTTTTGGAAAGAAAACAATTTTCTCCATTTATTACATCAATTTTTGTTTCGAAATCAAGATAATGCAGAAAAAAATTGAGGTGATATCCTGATTATGCCATCATTGATCATAATGCATGTACGTGAGTTGGAATTGTTACATCAAAAATATTGAAAAACAAGTTCAGTTTTTGGTTCATTTGTAAGAATGCAAAGAGTGGTTTTATATTTTTTTATTTGGTTGATGTGTGCGATTTTGAGGTTAGGTTAGGTCACAATGCGTTAAACCTCGTATCGGAAATTATTTTTCGAGTTTTATATTGAAAAACGGTGAATACTTATAAAGAAGGTGGAATGAAGTCTACTGGACACCTAAGGAATAAAAACGTGTGGTTCTTCAGTGGGCCATAACTTAGAAACAAAGGGAGAACGCCTCGTTTTTACTTCGGATTATTTAACAGCGGCACAAAAAACATAATTTGGTACCAATTGTTTTTTGGAACTAGGTGCTGCCTGGTAAACGGATAGCAAAATATAGTTTGTGTCATTTATTATTTTTTCATCATTTATTCCCGAAGACTTCAATTGGCATCATTGTATTTTCAAACCAATTTCCAATTAAGTTTCAGAAAAGTTACACTATTCGATATCTAAATCGTAAACAAATGAAAGAAAAGACATGACTTGGAATCGATATCAATGATGCCAGTTTTCATCCCTTCAAAAGATTTCCATATAGAGATATACCTTTGGCTTCGTTCAAGAAACAAATCAAAAATATTATTTTGGACAGATCTTTGACACTGAACTTCGACTGAAATTCATGTGTAATTTACAAGGATTTTTGTTCTCGAAATATATTATACATTTCAACTGTATCATATTCGCAGATTATTAATGTTTCAACGTGCATCCGTTTGTGATGCACGTTTTATGGTTGAGTGGAAGAACAAGTTTTTTTCTTCGGACCAGACTTGAAGTCTGCTTTTTGGCTGATTTTATAGATGTTTCATTTTATTTAATACTCAACTGTTACCTGTTTATTATTCAGTCAATAAAAACCATTTATTATTATTATTATATGATTGGCTAACAAGTTATCTCTATAGACAATGATATAGGAAAAAATTGATGCTTGTGATTCTCGCCTGATTGATCACGTCTATGCCGATTTGCGAAAAATTCGCAAATGAACTGCCGACACGACGTTGAAATTGATTGGATTGCGGGTAGTGAGTTTGAATTATTGTCCGAAGGATTTTATTTTCGGGTGTATGAATTACCGCCCGCCAAAACCGAACGGGAAGTTTATGAGAGTCGAATAAATGGAATGCATTTGAGGTTTCGTTTTATTAACGGCTGAATGATTTGATTCGAAGAACGAATTTGTGCGGAAATATGAAAAAAGTCCTCGTTGAATTGCGTGGTTAGTGGCTAAATTTTTGCAGGGATATCCTCATATTTCCTTCTCAATCACCTCATAACCACAAAATGAAAAAGTATCAATCCATAATGATTATCTTCATTGCTATCTGGATAGGTGACAATCTGAAAAAAAATAAATATAACTTAGAATTGCAGGCTACCCTGAAAATTTGCTATTTTGTTAAAAAATGAAACCGAATTCAGTCAACAATTCGTTATTTTCTTCAAAGCGTATAAAAAAGATAATAAAAAATATATGAAATACTGTCGTTGACGTTGCAGCAAAAAAATATTATGCTGTTCGGGAAGCGGTATTTTTCATCATTTATTCATTTATTTCTGGTGAGCAATTTTTGACAACTCGTATTATTCTTTTTTCTCAACACTCTGCATATTGAATGATGAAGATCCTTGAAAAAAGAAAGTGAACTCGAACACAACTTTTCGGAATAGTATGGAAGTCAGCCTCTCTACATAGATTCCGTATAATTTTGTTTTCACGAATAACGTGATATCTGATAATGTGATATATTGAAGTGTGCCAAAAAACATTTGAATTTTCATACAGAATTTGACTGTATTATCAATTGAATGAAAATACGTAAATCAGTGGTTCACAAACCCTTGTCTGACGAAGGCGAAGGAAGAACTAGATATTTCAATCAAGTAACCATCTTCATCTTTTCGATGTCAAATAATAATGATATCCCAGTCTCAGACAGGTATTTAATAAATATCAATTTCCTTGTGAATGTTAATAGACAGTAAAACACGTCTACTGGTTTTATTAATTCAACTTGAATGAAAATCTAACAAGACATTCCAGAAGTGTGGATTTATATTTTTTGGGGGCATTTGTTATGTAGCAAAACGCTTGAAGCAATGTCATAAACGTTAGTCCAATGAAGATCTCACAGGAAACTGTACTAGTAGTAGTTGTAGTAGTAAATGTTATTTATGGTATTTTTATTCCAAACGTCATCGACTTCGATCTATTTTTTATACGATACCTATCTGACCCTACATAATATGATAATATTTCAATTCACATCATAGTATAATTGCTTATCGAGGCTCAAAGTGAATTATTTATCTATAGAGAAAATGTTATTTTTTGCCAAGTATTTTATAAGATTTTTCACGATGATTCGAATATTTATATCAATAATTTCGATACACATTTTCAGTATCTCAAGTAGGTATTGCTATGGGCGAACTTTATGAAGCTCCCTACAAATGTCATTATGTGCAAATGTCAATTCCCTGTCCAGGTTGTACATTTTGCCTTCGTTTTAATGAATGCCTTTGGTATCATGAGGATTGCTGCAAATTCATTCCTCATATTCAAGGTTTATCGGAGGTAACCAAACGAAAAGGTAAAAAAATGCAATGTTAGTTAGTTAGTTAGTTATTCAGAACAGAGAACACGATCATATCCCTATTAACTCCAAACAAACCCCTGTCAGAATTCGAAAAATTGTGTTTATAGTATCTATGCCTTATGTATTCATCTATTCCCTGTGTATATGACAGTGTTACTGATGAAACATCAAGGCCATTAGGAATAAGGACAGCTGAACACAAAAAAAAACTTGAGAAAACGAGAAATAGATGAGTCGAAATTAGCTGAACACGTATTTTCAACAAATGGTACACACATGGTCGGGTGGGATAACATCAATTTACTTATGACAGAACAGAATGGAACAAAAAGAAAACTCAAAGATGCTACTTGCATTTCTTTAAACGGAAATGAAGAGATTTCTACTTGTTCATTTAGTATGGATCAATGTTGGTTGCCTATTCTGAAAAGGGGAGTTGAACTGGGGAGATTCAATTGGAAGTAGGTTGTGTCCAAATCAACACTAGGTATAGCTATGGATGAATAAGTAATGCCAGTGTCATATTTTGGCACTACTTCCCAAAAATTGAATTTCATTGAGAATTTTTCAAAATACCCTCGAAAAAGAAAGCTGACTAGTTTCAGAAACATAACATCAGAATTGGACAAAAATAAATATGTTGTTGCAGTGTTCATTGACCTAGAGAAGGCCTTTGACACAGTGGATATTCCACTACTCATTAAGAAACAACAAAAAATGGGCTTCCGTGGAAAGTGTCACAAATTATCAAAAACTTATTCAACAGGTAGAAAACAATGCACCGAGATCAATGGTAAAATTGGTGAACTTGAAACAGTTAACGTTGGAATAACCCAGGGTTCGGTCTTGGGACCTTTGCAATATCTGCTTTATGTACAAAGCTTAAAATATGCTGGTTTAAAAGCAAAATATTTTAAATTCTGTGATGATACTGTGTTGTTTTTTTTTTCTGGAGTGAACAAAGACGAGCTTGAAGAAATGGTAAACAATGATCCAAAAAAGTATTTTGATTGGCTGTTCTTTAATAAATTATGTATTTATATTGAAAAAACTGTATACATGGTTTTGAGACAAACTGGCAAAAAAGACATGAATCCCATAATCAAATTGAACAACACTGTGCTAAAAAAAGTCCAGCAATATAAATATCTAGGTTTAATAATAACTGAAAATGTTACCTGGTCTTCACATATCAATTATATTATTGGAAAAGTGGCGCCAATGTTAGGTGCAAGTATTTGTTAAATGAAAACTCTGAATATATGTTGCATAACAGTTATATTGAACCTCACTTTAGATACTCATTGCCCTGTCATGGTAATGCAAATATAAGTGATCTAAATAAAATTGAAAGACTACAAAAATAAATCAATAAAAACAATCTTTTGTCTTAACTATAACACTCCTAGTAAAACACTTTCCAAAAGACTATCCATTCTTGTAGATTGACTCTCTGAAAATGCTCCAACAGGCTAAACTTATCTACATAATAAAAAATAATTCAATAAAGACTATGACACTCAAACAAAATAAAGACTTTCACAATTATAACCTAAGAACAAGTGTAAAAATATATAATAAAATACCAGAAACTGTATTGGTTGGAAAAAAAGTGCAGTGTACCATAATCTCAAAAACTTCCTGGGAAGCAGAGCCTGAAAATATGAGGATGACTTATAACTGTTATTATTTGAATTCTTTATTTTCTGTTATCTGTTGGATATTCATCTATAAGGCCTCGGTGCCAGTTACTGTAACTGATTTGAGGTCTGAATTAAATATCTTTGAAAAAAATATATATGTATATAAATGTATTCATCAGATCTCCAAATTCGTAAAAATACTATACGTAATTGATAAAATAGTCACTCAAGTTTTCAATATTGTAGTTACGTATCGGGGCAAATATACAAATGTTCCCAAAACACATACAGGGTGTCCCAAACTCAATGGCCTATTAGACATTTCTAGAAAACAGGACATAGGATTATTTTGAAAATTTGAATTCTGGGGTAATTAGTTCTGTTCTATCGATCTAAAATATTTTCAGCGCTGCGACGTTGCCGCTTATATTGAAAAGTAGCAACAACTTTGATATTTTAAATGGGACACCCTGTATATTATTGCATTTCTCGCTTAGTTATTGCTTTCCGATTATTTTTGTATAATACTTCCCTATACCTATCTTTAGTGGTTTTCGAGAAATTCATTGATTTCCTCATTTTGTGTGCGAAACGTTGCTTTCATCAAATTCTTATTATTGCGGTATTTGGATTCGAAGACGGCTGAAATTTTGAATGTAGTTTGACAATGCCCTGTGTATTAGTTGTGTCTGAGAAAATTTTTTCTCCATTATACAGGGTCGTTCAAAATTTGTGATTTTACCGATACATACAAAAGGGGTGAAAAGTGCATTATTTCAAATGGAACATCCTGTATATTATCGAAAATTCTGAAAGACAATTGGAGTTCCTTTAAATGATGTGTCATGTTCCTATACCTAAATAGTCAGGTTTCCGAAATAAATACAAGTTTATATAAAAATTGTATTATTTCGACATAATTTGTATTAGGTGGCTATGAAATGTCATGGAACATGTCAATATGAAAATTCGACAATTAATGCATCAATAATAAAACGTTTGCGCTTTCAATCACGTGAATTTGATTAGAAAATAATAAAAATGGAAATTGTTTATTCTTCATGGTCAATGTGATCAAATTATAGCAAGAACATGCAAAATGTTCTGTTTCATTCACTTCGTCTCCAGTTATCGGCATCATTTGATTTCTTGGTGCTTCAATATTCCCAAACACAGCATAATTCCGTTCAATTCTTCTGAATTTTCTTCTATTCATATGCGGTAAATTTGAATAAAGTTCATTGAATTTTCTGATGCATGTTCTCGAAACAATTCTTTGGCACTCACCGTGAATATAAAACAAATTTGAAATATCTACATTTGAATATGCATTATAATCCATTTTCAATACTTTCTTCTGACAGAAACACTATGAAAATCACTGCTTGTCTAACTTAAAGTTTGTTTGGCCATGAAGAATAATCAATTTCATCAAAACTTCATTTGAATTGTTTTTGCTTTCCATTTTGATTCTTTTCCAATCAAATTTACGTTGATGACGTTTCATAATTGATTATTTTCATAATGACATGTTCCATGACATTTCATAGCTACCTAATACAAAATATGTCGAAATAATACAATTTTTATAGAAACTTGAATTTATTTCGGAAACCTGACAATTTAGGTATAGGAACATGACACATCATTTGAAAGGAACTTCAATTGTCTTTCAGGATTTTCGATAATATACAGGATGTTCCATTTGAAAAAATGCACTTTTCACCACTTTTGTATATGTCGGTGAATTCACAAATTTTGAACGACCCTGTATAATGGAGGAAAAAATTCCTGACACACAACTAATACACAGGGCATTGTCAAACTACATTCAAAATTTCAGCTGTCTTCGAATCCCAATACCGCAATAATGAGCATTTGATTAAAGCTACGTTTCGCACAAAAAATAAGGAAATCAATGAATTTCTCGAAAACCACTAAAGATAGGTATAGGGAAGTATTAAACAAAAATAATCGGAAAGCAATAACAAAGCGAGAAAGGCAATAATATATAGGGTGTCCCATTTAAAATATCAAAGTTGTTGCTACTTTTCAATATAAGCGGCAACGTCGCAGCGCTGAAAATATTTTAGATCGATAGAACAGAACTAATTCTCCAAGAATTCAAATTTTCAAAATAATCCTATGTCCCGTTTTCCAGAAATGTCTAATAGGCCATAGAGTTTGGGACACCCTGTATATTATGAGAACTTAAAGCTTTTTCTTATCTAAGGGATAGAAAACCCAGAACATTTTTACCTCCCAAACAAACATTCAAATAATAATAACCTTTTTCTCCACCTCAGCAACTCTCGTGATAGGAGAAAATTGGGCCCTTATAATTGTTCTCAGTATAAGGTATAACTTCTGAATAAATTCTTTTTTTTTTTCAGATTGTGGTAGATTCAATTTCCATATAGCTTCCAAAGGTTCATTGTATTTTATTACAAAAGATGATATTTATCTTATGAATCTTGATGATTTAATTTTGAATCATCCACTGTAGAATCAATTAATTATCTTATGACCCAGTCTGGATCATCCGCAGTAACTATTAATTGTCCACCAAGGTGTATGATTAAACAACATTCCTCGGTGGTCTCTCACTTCCATTACGAAACGAATTTATGGCAAAAGGGACTGCAGAGGCCCAGCAACATTTCCATACGCTTGCAATGACCTTTCCGCTCTGGACCAACGTAATTGCTTGCGAGGAAAAGTTCCGGTAATGGTCGAGGGGATAGTGGTCCCATTTTTGGGGGTGTTAATGGCTAGACATTAATAATAATGTTCTTCGGCACACTTCACTTCCATACCGGCTCTATTCACGTTGATTGTTCAATCTTAAGGGTGATTATATTTTCCACTTCGCGATTCCAGAGAAAAAGAAAAGGCCGAAGAAATAATATTTGATGACTTGATGATGATCGAGAATATGAGAAACGTCAGCAAGTTATTGCAATTAGTTTTGTTTGAGAACAAAAGAGCCCTACTTCAGGTGTCAGGTGCTATTGGACCTGTGAAATTTGTCCGAGGGAAAAAGTAATGCAGTTTTTAATTTACCAAATTATTCTTTGGATCATCCGCTTCACAAGCGTCCAACCTCTAAAACAGATTGCATTTTCTTCACGTCTGTTCAAAAAAATTTGGGGTTTTTTCAGCTCAATAGTGAAAGACTAGCTATTTCAACATATACAAAATTGTTGGGAATTCATATAAATGACAATCTTAATTATGAGGTACATGTCGACTATGTGGCAAAAAACTAGCAAGTATTATGCAATGATTATCAGAGATCGGACAAACTTTTTAAAATGTGTTTATGATCAGTTGTGTGACATTGAGCTATAATCATGGGCAAATAACTTTTTTCAGTTTTATTGAATTTAAGCTTCGTACTTACTTCAATATCATAATTTTCTCTTTGCTCTATATCCGCGATATATACTTATTTTTTCCTGTCATTATTTCCATTTCCATTGTATTCACTTATGCCAAGTGATTTTATTTTCATTTATATTTATGTTGAGGTTGAGATACATTTTTGTTGTTAATATAATCTTTCTTCTGACTTAAAATTTATCAATTAATTAAATTTCAAACTTCAATGAATCCCTATCTACGTCCATGAACTGTATGTTTGTACTTTTTCATAGCAATGTAAGTCCACGGTTATAAATAAACTTAAATGTGTATCGATTTTAATGCAAATGTAATGAGAACATGCCAAAGGGCATTCCATGTCCGTATCTAAAGACACATTGTCTATATACCAAAAACGTTTGACGCTACTCGGCTTCAGCAGTGTCTTTCTAGTCGCCCCCATTTCTCAGGTTTAATAACCGACGCCGTTGGTGGAAATTAATTCAGGATGTGCCATACATCAAAAAGTGCACTAAATCATCTCGGCTTTAATATTATTTCGCGCCATTATTATTCTACTGAAGTGTTACGACATATCGTTATTTATTGGTAATATGGTCGTTTTAGGCCAATCAACCGAAATTAAACGGGGGAAATGCACGGAAGATGGGTCTTGGAAAATAGCTTCGTATTTATTATTTCGTAACGTGTATCTCTCACAGAAATTGTTATTTGTTCAACTAGTACAAAAAATTGATGTTTTCGTGACAAGTTAAAGAGTTGCCGGACGATGCGAGAAGTCCGGCAGTCTAAGCCTACCAAAAATGTTGGTTATTTTGCCCAGAAGCATTCTGCTTCGGGATAAGAGAAAAATAATAATCTTCTCGTATGGAAGAGGTATACCTGCCTATCTTGGAATCGATCGAGATCCTGACAAATGTATATCATTATAGATATTTATGTAAACTTTTTGTCAAATAGTGAGAGTTTGTTTGTCAATTGGTATATTGAAATATTACATTTTTTATGACACACACATTTCAAAATAGGTTTCATAGATCCGAAAATTATTCAGTCTCGAACTGGTAAATATGTATTCTAGGAAAAGTCAACAATTATACCAAAAATATATCTTGTGACGTGGACAAACCACTGTCCTGTTTTACCGGATGGAAACATTGAGTTTCTAAGAGAATCTCATAAACCTTGCTTATTCCAACCCCCTACGATTCGATCAACCAAAATACAATATTAGTTTCGATTGCTTGGCTTCCTGCTTCTTATATTTAACATGTTGAATTATTGTTATACGAGAGTATTGGGAGGATTCAACTAAGTTCAGCTTTTCAGCGAATAAAAAGATTGGTATGAAACTGTCAATTTTCTCATATACAATAGGGAAGATACAATGAGCAAACATTTTTCCATTTCACCGTTTGGATACTGCCAAAATATAGGAAATGAAAAGTTGAGATTTTTTCGTTGCTTAGTGAGACGAAAAGGGGTTCAACTTGAGGGTAGAGTCAGATTCACTGTCAAAATCATAATACACTCTCTGGAGGTTGAAGGACAACTTTCTGCTCTCTTACCAAAGGGCTTGTGATTATTCAAAATTATTCAGAAGTATCTCAAAAGGTATAGTGAAATGACTTGATGAAAGAACAAAAACTGTATGAAACAAATTGGAAAAAATGACTGAAGAAATCAATTTCATAAAAGCAGTATTGAAAGAAAATGGAAATCCAAAAAAATGTATAGGAAAAATATTGACAGAAATTTGAAATCAAAACACACCCCATATGTTATTTAAAATGTTTAGAAACATAAGTTAAATAGAGACACCATAAGAAACCCTAGTTACCTGACTAGACAGATGGGTAATTTGGATCTTCCCAAGCCCAACACTACACAAGTTAAAAATTCACTGATTTATAACTCAAAAAAAGTTTTCAATCATTTACCCCAGAATATAAAAAATCTAAATTCAGAAAGAGAAATTAGGAAAAGTGTCGAAGAGTTACTGTTTGATAAGGCATACTACACTTTGGATGAGTTTTCAAACTCAAAAAATTTCACTTATATTTTGTACCTTCATTAGTTTAATGATTATTTATGACACTTTGTCAATAAGAAGTTATTCTTAGACAATAAAGTATCCATCTATCTATCTATCAATGAAGACATACATATCAAACATTAAACCTTATATCTTTCGACGATATGAAAAGATAAAACGGATCGGCAACAGGTAATGTTAGAACAATATTCAGAACAACAAATACCTCACGTTCAATACTGATACATACCAACCCAAATAACACAACAGAAAAAAATTGTATATTTCGAATTCCTTGTTCGTGCGGTCAAAAATATATGGACCTTAGGAGTGCGAAAGAGTGGACACAGATCTCAAATTTTCCATTAAAAAAAAAAATGTTTTTCACTTAACGCAGCAGAACATCGAAACAGGTCAACCGCGATGGAACTGCCAAATGTGGAACGATTGAAGATATTTCTGAAATTCAACGGACATAAGTAGGTATCGATGATGACGAATTTAATCCATCAAATCAGTTACTAAATGCCTCTGGCGACACGAAGCAATCATCTCGCCCGCAATATTCACCGGATGCTCTAAATATCAAACCGAACTAATGATTCATCCAGTCAAATTAATTGGTATAAATTCGCGATATGCAAATACGGAAGCAGACTACCAGTTATCTTGTCGCCGGCTTTCTGTCAGCCAGTCGAGAGAGAAGACATTGGTTGGCGCAGGTATCTGCGGATATCGTCGTCGCCAGTCTCGATGATGTATGTAATTAGCACAGATCCTACTGATGGATTTTGACGTGCTAGGGTCGGGTCAATCTATGATTTGTTCTAACGAAGAAAAAGAGTCGGTTGAATCTTCAAAATATCATTTGAGTCGAATGAATGAAAGTGTCAGTATGCCACAATCAAATATTTATTTCGAAGATGTTTATATTATAAAACTAGATTTTGTTTGAATCAAGTGAGCACTTTTTCTTTATTCGATTTTATGTCCGATTGATTCAGGGCTATTCTGGTGGTCTATTGATTCTTGAATATCCACTAGATTATTGAGATATATTCAAGAATGGGAACAAATGCAATTAAAATGCACATCATAATTTTTCAATACTCAATTTTTTCGGAAATTGAATATTATATCGTATCAAAAAACCAGTACCTACAAGATATTTCAGAAATCTCGATGGTGCATCCTAATATTCGCCTTTAACTGTTGTCGATTATTTTCAATAACCAATAGGTATTCAATATGGAAATTTATTCTAAATTCACCAGAATAGACCTGCATGTGTATAAAATATTTTTCAATCGGGCGATTATCAAATGAAATATTTCTAAATTATTTATTGTATTCGACTATGAATGTTCTGATTGACAAAATATTCTTTTTTTTCCTCCCTTTTGTAAATGGAATTGATTTTATCTCAGCTCATGATCTCTTATTTCTTATAGAACAAAAATCTCACAACTGAATAGCAGATGCTTCTTGTTACAACTGCCCTAGCCAGAGAAAATATTCAGGGGTCTGTTGTTTGGAAAATATATTCAACCAATACATCGGAAATACATTTGCTGTTTGAATGTTGATCTCTCCACACATTGATTAATTATAGGCCAATTTACGTCACATATTTTTTCACATGTAGTGAATAAAGGAACAGAAAAAAAAAATGGAAAATTCTCGACGTGATGCGAAAAATCTTATTGTTTTCAAAACATGATGGTATCAATAAATTGCACATTCAATATCCAGCCTCCTCGCCCTCTATGCGAAAATATCTATAACCTCTAAAAAGTATTCGATTATATTACCATAACTGAAACTAACAAAAGTACATATAAAAATATAATGAATAGTGGAATGAAATGAATGACTTTTAATGAAAATCAGAAAATCGAAGGAGTGAATTGAGTACTTTACTTTTCATATGTTCTGTCATTCACTGGGGATTTGAATAAAATTGGGGGTTGACTTAATGAGTTATTCTTACCCAGTGGAAGATCTGAGATAAGTTCTCGAACGATTAAGAGTTGAAAATGACTAGACCTAGATTTTTAGAAGTTTGAAAATATTTTGGAAAATCATACAATTACATTCTCCTTGAGCCTCTATGGCACCAGATGGTCGGTACGAATTTGGTTTCTTCAGCCATGTCATCTGCCTGCAAAACATCTCATTCAGTAAACATTTTGTAGAGTGTACAAATGTTGTCATCAAAGTCAACATACCGATGAAATCATCGTGTATAAAGATTGATAATGCGAATTTATGGTCTATCAATCTTGACTTGAATTAATCTAAAAATGGAATCATGATAACCTCCTGAAATATTTTTCAGTCATATTGGCTCTGTGATTATGTCGCATAGCTTTTCGTAGAATCTTCATTTCCTCATTTACAGATGTGAGCATATTAAGTTTCGAGTCTACAGTCTCTCAGGTATCCTCAGTACTTTTCACCGCCAATTAATTAATTGAGGTTGAAACTATATCAAGAAAAGGAGACCGAAGTATTTTGAAGTGATTGTGTATACAGATGTAGAAAATAATATAGACAAAACTAAGTCTATAGTCAAATCACGTTAAAGATAGAGTGCGCGTGAACAATGCAATTAGCGTGATCAATTAGCACGTGGAGAGTCCTCGCGTTTCGATTGGCTGGCTGTGATATCTAAGAACGCACAGAGTTTTATCAGGCTGTCACAGTCTAGTACTGACTAGTATTAATTCTCATAGTTAGCAGTGCAAGTCTCAATATCAATTGTATCAAATGCCAATAGTCTTCGAAAAAGAATAAAGATAAGGCATAACAGTAGTATTTAGAAGAATATGATCTCAACGTATAGAAAGATGAAGTACATGAAAATCCCGAAAGATTGGTTGATCATATTCTCACGAAAGTAGCCAGTCATACAGGCGTATGTAAAGCCAGTGTAAATTAGTTTCGTTCGTGAATTTCTCTGGCCCAAAAAAGCAAAGAAGTCGATCTAAGATTGTGAATTCCGTAGATGGATCCAATGAAAACGCCAAATAACTCTTTTCAGTAGTTCCAAGTCCTGCCCTGGAATGCATTATAATAATTTATACATTTTATACTGAATGATGGATGATGTTTTCGGAATTTTCTTTGGGTGAAATACCATATATCTATCCCATATACCCAACCTAATGTAATACCCATTCAAGTTGCCGTGACCCATCCAGTGTCAACATACACCACCGTCCAGAAAGACACTGCGATCCTAAAGATCTCACCGACTGGTTTTCGGAAGAACGTCGCGCAATTTTTTCTCCGACGTCGAAGCATCCGATCCCGCAAAAAGGCCGGCATGTAGTTGCACATCGTCCGAATCAATGCAAACAATCCGACAAAGATGGACGCAGAGAGATAAACAGATATTACATTCCCATAAATGTTTGAATAGGCGCTGGTAAAAACAAAAGAGAGTTTTTCCCGGCTGGCATCCGCCAATCGCGCGCCGTATTGTTCGGGGCTGTATTAATTATGGCGGGCGATTGAATTCCGTTGTGTGTTCTACCTGGCCATGCCGTCATTCCGCACATTTCTCGCGTTTCCCCGCCTCCATTCTGATTGTGTGCTCCCGCTTTCGAAGCCTGCCGCTCTTTCGAATACACTGCCCGAACCGCGGCTTGTTTATTTTGGAGGACTTATAGCGTGTTACATAGGCGCAACCGGGTGATGTTTTCCTACAAGAGCTAAGGAGCACTGAACAAACAAATGTTGCTGCAATTTCTTCCTGCCGTCCCTTCATTACGGAAATTTGAGTACAACCTACCTTTCAACGAGAGCTCATAGACTACAAGCCCACAACAATATTCTAGAGGGTCAAATTTCCCAACATGCATCATATTCGGAACGAAGCTGCTATATGAAACAATAACTTTTAGCATTATGCTGGTACAACCAACCATGCACGGGGGTTACATGAAATTTCCATCCAAAAATGGGAAGTTACTGCCAAATACTTTTATACGGCTTTCTTCAATTTGATGGATCCAGAAAAACTAATCACGAAGAACCCAGTCCGCACAAAAAATGGTACAGGAAGCTATGACATTTTTTTTACTTTTCTAAAAAAATATGAACTTTACTTTTTTATAGTTACGGGTTCTTCGCTATTGTTTTTTCAGGATATATAATTTTGAAGAAAGTTGTTCAAGAATAATTCCCTATTTTCGGGTGAAAAATTCAGTTTTCCTTATGTAATTGAGTGTACCCACCGCTGAAAACTGACGGCATAGTGCTAGGAGCTATTATTATTACAGCGGCATCGTTTTGGACATGATTCATGTTGGGTCATAATTGCCCCCCCACCCAAAAATGTGTAATCAGCGTGTAGTCTCTTCATCTCAGTGATCACACTTATGTCTGCCATATAGCATTTGGAGCATAGGCTCGTCCTTATAACTTTCTTCTCTCCTTGTGGAATTTTTTCGTTTATATAGTATAATACATTTTATATTGATTGATTTAAACCTATTTTTGGAGCTTGTTCAGTTCTGCAGTTCATTTTTGACACGAATATCCTGTTCTGATGAAAAATCGTCCTTGTTTGTGACGGAGAGAAATAATTAATTTAGGATTAATTGAAATCAAAAAGAAATAATAATATCATTGAAACAAATTTCGGCAGATCCTACAGTTCCAATGAAAAAACTCATTAATGTCATAAAATACGAGTTCAAAGGGGTGCAATTTGTAGGTACACATGAAAGAATATTACACGAAAATTCCACCCTATGTGAAATGTAGATTTATCAGACAGAATTTGAATATGGAACGGTTCTCGTTGAGTTTCCTTGTCACATCTTTTCATAGAAAAGTACTCATGCCTCTATTCAGTAGACGGACGTTCAGATAGACATTTGGCAAGAAATAAATATATATTTTGCTGACGCCCGTGATCTATCATATTATCCGACTTGAGTTGGCTTGCAGATTGATACGTCACCTTTGAAGCCACCACCATTGATAATTTGCAGAAATGTTATATACCTCTGTCGTCTTTAACTGCACCTTAATATGTTCTTACTCTTCTTACAAAATCGCCTTACCAAGAAAATTTCTCAATAGATTGCACTGATATAATTGAACCTCAACAGTTGTTCCTCAGAATAAATCTCCCAAGTGCATCTGGATATTGATTGTGGTCTTTCAATTACATGAAAGTAGTATTTTTGTTACTTAGTAGTTTTAGGTATTTTATCTTGTGTTTGTGGAAGAACAAGTTGCAGGATACCTTACAAAAAACTGGGAATTATGAGAAGAGAGTTATAAGTATTATATCTACTGTTTGTGGAGAAACAGACTCCACAAAAAACTGGGACTCATGAGTCTTCCCATCTTTCATTGAACTATACGTACACATTATTATTCGATATTCTGATTTTGCTAAATATTGTACCGAAGCGACACTTTTCATTGACGATCTTCCCAATCAAAAAACGTCTTTGCACCAACCAAAGTATCACTCCACCTATGCTTCAACTACTAGAAATGTCTAGCTACTCAGGTAGCTTGCAGATGGGTATGATTGTGTAGTTGAATTGCTGAGATGATTCAAGAGTTTTTAATCGAACTCTGTCGCGATAAATGAAGATCAACTGGTCGTGGCACATATCCTCAGTTTTAGGCAATAATACCAATATAAGAGCCTCCTCACTTCATTGTCATGAATTTTGAAGGTATATTATACAACGACCATGTAATGATGGTTATTATTACACGAGTATTCACCAGGATACGAAACAAGCCGCAGGTGAATGTATTGAAAACCATTACATGAGAGTTGCATTCGCTATTTTTCCTACACATATTATATTCATATTTGTATTGTGGGTCCCACTGATTTCTGAGTGGAAGAAATATCAATATTTATTTCATTAGCCCCAGTAGAGTTTAGTATTGTATTGGAAATGCTGATTTTATCCTGAACCGAATTTTTAATCTGTAGCCGTATCCGTGACCAAATTTGAAAGTATCCGGTATCCGGGTACTTTTTTTGATAATAGGAATTATGTGGAGCAAAAAAGACTAAATTGGCAATAACTCGAAATTGTTATCATGACACTTACTGCCGTTTACCTTAACACGGCAGAGGTATGGTCGTATACAATCGTGATGTTGTTTCGCAGTTCAATATTGCTTTATCTCATACGAGTTATGAATTCGACAAATGTCTTCAGAGTACAGACAGGGTCCTATTCAACTTTTTTGAGTATTTCTCATTTTCTTTTTCCATTATTTTATGCATTGTTATTATTATATACAATAAAAATACATGCACATCACATAGATCAAACACTAGCAATTCATATTTCTCTTTCGAAAGTATCCTATGAAGTATCCGGATACATTTTAAGTATCCAGTATTCGCATACTTTTTTCCATTATCTGGCCCAACTCTGCTGGCACTTAAAAGGTAATTAATTTCAATTGATAAAAATCTATCGTAATGAAAAATCCGTATCATAATGACCCCATCACGATACGAGTTTTCATCCGTTTCATGATGAATATCATTATGAAACAAAAACAGATTTCGCAGCCTTTGATGAAAAACTTATATTTGTATTTCGAATGCATCCGTGTTTTGCTCTTAAAATGCTTCAATAATTTATTTTCGCAACAGTGCACTCATAATCATCGCTAATTGATGCTGCTCATATATTATTCATACGAGATGATAAATTGTTAAAACACACAAGAGTTTCAGTCTGTACAGCTTCTAGTCTCTAATAATACTAGTAGTGCACATTCGTTGTATGAAACATCCTTCAACACGAACCGTCCGACGTATTATTTGTATTTCTCTGCTTGGCGTGACTCATGGTTTTTATCCAAGTGATGTTTCGCCGTGCTATTTATAATCCGTGTAAATGTCATGAATATGAACATCCTCGCATCGTGTGTGTGTCTTTGGCGTGCGAATGGAAACATCGGTGGCGTTCAGTGGCCATGTTTTAATTACCATATCCGAATAAGAAAATATTGACTGATCAAAAACTCCGAAATCAAACTGAAATCATTTTCCTAGGTAATCAGAAGATTAAGTAAAAATATGGGAATATACAGAACCTATTATGGAGACATCAATGGAAATGACCACAGGATAATTGAAAAAATTCTGATCAAAAATGTGCATCAAAATAGGCTTCTCGGCGCCTTCAAGAGTTCGGAAATAACTGAATTTACTATCTGAGGGGCTGTCAAATCTAGCTCGCTTTAGTCCAATTTAAAAGAGTTGATTAGGCCTATCGATGATAATTAGTAGGAAGGCGAGTTTGAAAGAAGATAGTTCCTCAGCTCCTTAGTTTGTCTATTGAATATTACTAATCCTAGTTTTGCTGAGTTCAGTATCAATTATTCCTTCTCCTTCCTCTTCTATGTTGAACGCGAGGGTTAAAGATCTCAGCTTAGTGTAGGGTAGTTCATATCTCTTGAAAGTTCAATAAAATCGGAACTGTATCGTTACGACATGAGTTATGAACATTCAATCACCATATCACAAAACGGGTGTAGAAATAGTCATTAATAATCAAGTGAATTGTACTGCTCATTAATTCTCGAGGTAAACAAATAATTTTATTTCTGATCTATTTCAATAAAATTTTGTTCATTTTTAAAACGGAATGAATATTACAATTCATTACCTTCTCGATACATTCGAATAGGGAACCGTTGTTGCTAGGTTGTTGCTGAGTTACTTGTTATCAAATGCTGTGTTTGCGTCGAAAACATGTTTTTCCACTTCCACCCGTAAATATGCTAATTTCTTTATAATTTACTAAACGAATGAGTAGGCGATTCCAGTTAACTGAATCGTTATGATTTCATATCCACACAAGGCAGGTAGGATATGAATTCCATCAATCACAGAGAACAAAATACTTGGTTACCAGAGAAAACCTTTTAGAAATGTCACAATTCTGATCTATCTAATTATAAAAAAAAATCAACATCACTCAATGTAGTTCATAAATGGAGCTTTGATTTGCATGAACGGAAAAAACTATATTTTGGTTCAATCAACATCACAGAGCCACATAATCACTGCTTTCTTGTGAAGGATAGATAAAGTCAAGCCTCATTCTAGCAAAAAAATTAGAGACATGCTATTTATGGGTATTCGCTGGGCCTGTCCCTCAGAAATCATACATGAAATAAAGTTTCCTTCACCTAATTTTATGACTGACCGAAAGCGTTCCGAAGCTAACCAACTGATAAAAAACAATTACATTAATACCAATTTTGAAAGTAATAAATATCAAACTTCGTATATGAAAACTCCAATAACAAAACGTTGATATCGATCCAATCTGCGGTATGGCTACGATTAGAATCAACCGAGAGCTCTAGTTTTGATCAAAAACGCAACCGTATTGTTTTGATTAGTCCACCTGTTCGCGGAAATTTGTATAAACGGGTGGATCAAAGCCCACTCTCGAATAATTGAACAAATGAACAAAATGGAATGGAATTTTCTTTATTGCTCTACTGCTTTATTCCGCAGTGTGCATGCGATTTTATACGTTTCAATTTTCAATCGTCAGCGTGTAGCATTTTGTTGGAAAACATGGCTGCATTCCAGGTTCTCCGTTTTACGGGTTGGTATTTGTAATGAGATATGGAAGAAGTTTTGAATGTATTCGGCATATTACTAACTTCATTTGCTCCAATAACACAGATTCGAATGGAAAATGATGGGGTTATGCCGTCGTAATTATTGATGGAATCTGGTCTTTGATTGTATAACGATCTTCTAGAATCTAACGTAAGTTTTTATCTCAGAAAATCACAGTAGTGAGTACTGGGCTCTCCAAACGGGTCTTTTTTCGTTTCGATTTTCTCAAGTTTCACCTTTATCTCATTTCCCTTCTTCAATATACTAGATTAGACAGTGGAAAAAGTCTTATCAACCTCGATCTTATCAAATGTTATTAATAGATCAACTGGTGACTTTTTTGTAACGTTCTACAGATATCCGTCTATTCCCTGTTTTTTATCCAGATTATTATTTGTTGAATGATTTAATTCATTTAGAAGAAAAAAATATAGGGTTATTTAATTATCAATTTCAATAATAGGCAGTCTGAGTATCAAGAAAATGTAAGAGGTGTTTCAAAATTGAAGTAGAATGGAACTAAAAATTTTTTTCTTTTCAGTTTTTTCGGGTTAATGAACTACCGCAATCTGAACAAAAATGAGCATTAATTTATATAGGAAGAATATCTGCAGTTTGATGGATTTGAAGGATTCCATCCTCACAATGTACGTTGGTGTCAAAATAAATACATCATTGATTTTTATGAATTATGAAACTAATTTCCCACGAATTAACAGAATGCTTCTTCAAAGGTGTTCAATAGTTGCAGTTTTACAAGACGGATGATAAGTTGGTATTGGACTCATGTAAGCCTTGGGTTCATGAGCATCAATCCTCTTCAAATAAATATAGTGTACTGTTTTTCTGAATGAATGGGGCGAGATGATGTGAAGTATTTTCCACAACCATATTGTTTATATTCCCTCATTCCCGAAAATAGCTTATTCCCAATGGGGGTCTTCTTTCAATTTAGTATTCAGAGAAGATGGCCACCCTTTTCCCCGACATTCTTTAATGAAATGATATTCAACATGAAGCAACCAGTTTTATTTCAGATCCGCACTATCCATTGCAATGGATTTCTAAAAATAAATTTCGAGCAGCTGAAAATTGACCTCAGATAAATTATCCAGAAAATAGCATATTTTATGATGTAACTGAGCTTGAAGGAAATGATTCTTAACAAAACTCAAACCTCGGTTAGATGCAGTTTTAGACATATCGACCAACAGCAAGAGATGAATGTTTGATACCCAGTGATGAGAGTATGTCTTATGACAATACCGATACTACTGGTTTATCTTCCAGAGTGTATCAGCTAATAACGAAGATGCCAACGTCAAGTATCTGTGAATAATGTAAATGTGATCTTAAAAGAAACTTCAGATTGAAATTTCAATAACCTGATACAAAACGTTGTAGGCATGAGTATCAGTTATCTTTTCCTGAAGATGTTAACATTGTTAGCGAAATGCTAGTGCAAATAATATCAGTTTGGTGTTAGGGTAATTGATATTTACAAAAAGTTTCAAACTCCTGAAGTTTTCGGAGATGAGAATCCATATATGACAGAGTACCACTCTCGGTAAGGTGTTATGTGGCCTCCTCTTAATATAGTATTCGTAGATCTATGAGAGCTGGATTACTCTTCTTGACCATGTAAATACCATAACGTTTTCGTTGATTCAATGAAAATCCCTAACAGAAAATCACTTGAAGAATATTTCTTGTCTACCCTTTCAAGTATCTGCCAATATTCCATAACGACGTCCTTGATCATTTACCTTTTAGAATCGAAATGTTTCCAGGGTTCGCGAATTGAAATTGACAAGGCTCCAGACTAGTCGTACAGTCTGGGGAGAGACTACAAAAACACGATGAAAACTCCGCTCTCGCCATCTCAACTCAATCGAAAAATTCGCTGCATCTACAGAGACAGTTATTAATGACCGAAATTCTTCGGTGACGTTTCCCGCGAATATTTCGCTCTATATAAAATGGACCGTTTTAATGCGGAGTTGAGTTAAAACAACTCAAATTGTACTCTTTCGCCGACGATGGAGTTTCTTTGTGGATGAAACAAAGGAGAACGCACAGAGCGGGAGGGCCTCGAACATTATACCTCTGAATAAGAAGACAAAGTTTCGGGATCGCAGAATGCTTTGATGATGTCGGAGTTTGTTCAAATGGAAAAGTTGACGGAAGACTAGGTGCACTCTATAGTTTCGTTGCGGGTTTGTCGGCGGGATTTATATTGCACCGGTATCGATTATTCGTCATCATAAGATTGTCGTGAACTGGCAAAAAGCGGTTATTCATCCTGTAAACTTCTCTGGAGACGAATAGAACGTACGGGAAATATGTTTTGGACCTGAAGTTACCTCATACTACGTATGGTACGATCAATTCATAGAAAATACCTCGTCGGGATATTAGCCAGAGAAAACTGATTTATATCAAATAGGCGCTCAAGCAATGTTCATCGAAGAAAAGCATTATGAACTTTTTTGTTGAAATAAGATGAAAAACATTTCAGTCACCATGATCAAATTTCCATCTTTCAACCCCGAATCACAGAAACCGGATTATCGTTTAACTTAAATTGATCATTTTTCACGATGATCTCTTTCAATAACAAATATTATTTTTCAAATTTGAATCATCTGTATCACTACACAAACAACTATTTCTGAATTGAACAGATATGCCTTAAAAAACAACTGGAAGCAGTGTAGGACGAATATTTAAGTTTCATTGAGAATTCTGCAGAGGTGCTTTTTATTTCCGAAACAACCATTTTTCAAAAGTTTCGAGTTCCCTCCTTTCATTTGGACAGTAATCGAAAAAATCTTTAAAAAATGGTTTATCCTCTGATAAACAACATCCTTTCCTGGAATATTTCATTATGGAAATTTTCATTTATTTCTGGATGAAATGCCAAAATCCCTCTCGAAGCATTTTTCGCAAAAAATCAACATAAATTTGTTCAGCAAATGTTCAACGAACAGAAGCACTGAATCCAGTTTATGTGCGACTGTAAGTTATGAAGTTTAACAGCATTTACAATTGATGTAAAGGATTTAATGTATACTTTGTTCAACCATCCTTTGCCGTTACGTCACAATCGGTGACGTATTCTGCTGTTTTACGTTTGTCTTATATTAGTTGAATGTTATTTTACACTCAACCTCAAAATTATTATTAGTATGTACCTACCTGCAGAATACATCGCATACACTCGTGTTCTTATTGCATGTTGATGTATGATATGAATCGATGATCCTCGAGCAGAAACATGTCCGACATGAACTTTGATTTTGTAGTCTTTATCTGTTTTCATTCCACTAGTAGCTATTTTTTGAACAGTTCTAATAGATCTTTCTAGAGCATCAGCAACACGCTATAGAATTCAATAAAATTAAACCAATAAAAACTTACATTTTGCATAACATAGGTAGATACATACGTTGTAGACTATTTAACGGTAAAAGCGGCACTCCAGCATCTCTTTCCCTTGAAAAGTAGTCAATCAACTTCAAAATTGAGCTTTGCTTTTTCTCATTATACCGGAAAGGCATTTTGACAATGAAAAATTAACTGAAAAAGGCGAAAATGACCAAAAATACTGAACAAATCAAACTATGACAACTGAACTGTCAAAAATGACAAATAAAATTCACATCGACATTAAATAATGAGAAATACGTTAATGACGTCATAATTCCGTCTCATCCATTTCATGAATGAGAGATAAAGTTGGACAACGTATGACGTAACGGCAAAGGATGGTTGAACAAAGTATACATTTAATCAATACTGTTTTTCCTTTAATTTAACATTTATATGCTTTTAATGGTGATATATCAATTAGGATGAATTTTTGTTATTTCGTCAACGATAAAGTTGTACCTAGTTATAAAGAGAATGCATATTGAATATTGTGGCCACGAAATTCTGATTGTGCAATATGCATGTCGGTTAATCTATAAATATCAACTAAAACAGATAAAAATGTTGTATCAGTAAAGCCTGATTTCTAATTTTATAAACTTCGGTTTGCAGTTCACATCGCATCATATATTCTGATGCTTTGGTTATATACCTCTTATCAAGTATTGATTTTGCTCAGGTCTTCCTGCGTTAAAGCCCCTAATATTGGGTGTAGTTTGTGAATATTGAAACGGAGGGACTGATGATGAATATTCATTATTATCATCATTTACAATGATAATCCATAGAATAGAACCAGCGTTAGAAAAAAACATACGTTTTTTCAATGTGTGTTATATCAACTTCTTTTGCAGGCCTTGTAAAATTGTGTGCATCTAGGATGCCCATTTTTCAATCTTTTGAAATGTTGGTTTCATAATCTAGTAAAATTGAGATCATTACCGATTTCTGGAACTTCCATGTTTCAGAAATGAAAACTCTTTGAACAAACTCAGATCATAGTTCTGGCATCAGTATGTTAATTTTTTGATTTATGCAAAAAATTTTAGAATTCTGGACTACGATTTGAAATGATTGTGACGTGACTATCACCACACCATAGTCAAGTCCAGAACTTCAATCGGACATGACGTCACTTGTTGACGTCAAAACTGACGAACGAATCGAATTTATGGTGGACGCCCCGATAAAAATAGGAACGCGATTTGTGGATGGTAAATTCTCTACCGCAAATACGTACATATGTACAAGTGGCGTAAAAATGAATGAATTTACCATACAGATTCATGAAATAGTTCCAACAGTAGAGAATAGAGCTTCCGAGAATAGCATTTGATGTCTTATTCGACTATGTTCCCGAATTATTGGAATTGTACGAAATGGTTCTATAATTTTTATCAATCATTTATTATTATTATCAGCTATAGTTATTGATGTGAATTGTTCAGTGATATACAGTGTGTTCGTTGTTACTCATTCCCCGACTCACGAACAAGACGAGTCATCGAAATTTGGTAAAAATTTTCTCCGAGTATGTTTTTTAATGGTGTCTTCATATTTTCAAGAATACAGATAATTTCTCCGATCATTCGGGTATAGATCGAGTAAATATTCGTATTCCTTTTTTACCAATGGGTAATAAAATGCATTTCAATTCTTTGCCAAAAATGGTTCTGTAGGATTTTTTCTTCCGGTTCTTCGAATACCCGTTTTTTCTTCATGATTCATTTGTTTTTAAAGCATTACTCCTTTTTTTTTGCTCTTCAAATCCCCGGTTTTTCTTAATGATTTATCTGACTTTATAGTATTTTCCTCCTTTTTTTAAGTTCTTCGATACCTCGTTTTTTCTTTATGATTTATTTGATTTTATAGCAATTTATTCTTTTTTCCAGTTCTTCAAATCCTCTGTTTTTCTTAATGATTTATATGACTTTATAGCATTTTTCTCTTTTTTTTTTCAAACCTTCGAATCCTCGTTTTTTCTTTATAATGTATTTGGTTCTATAGCATTTTCTTTTCGGTTTTTCAAAGCCTCCTATGTTCTTAATGATTTATTGGATTTTATAGCATTTTTTTTGTTTCATTAGTTCTTCGAATCTTCGTTTTTTTCTACATAATGTATTTGATATTAGAGCATTTTTTCTTTTTTTCCCAGTTCTTCGAATCCTCGTTTATTTTTTGGATTTATTTCATTTTATAATATTTTTCTCTTTTTTTTCTGTTCTTCAAATCCTCGTTTTTTCTTAATGATTTATTGATTGTTGTTGATTTTATAATTTTTTTTTTCAGTCATTCAATTCCTTTTTTTGATTTATTTGATTTCATAGCATTTTTCTTTTTTTTTCAGGCAGCGCCTTGACAGCTGGCACAATTTCGTCGCCGTGGACACCAGTCACCGGGCCACAGGCCGATTCGAACGGCCCGGGCCCGGATACAAAGAATCTGGATGTTGGGGATATTAGTGACGTAAGTGAATCAAGTTTTTGTTTTTTCATCAGTTTTTTATTGATTTTCACAAAGAGATTCTCACCAGGTGTCATTCGCTGAAACTTAAGTATTTGCACCTGTAGCATTATGTTACTCAACAGAGCATGTCTTTCGATTAAATTTTGAATTTTCAAAAAACGAAAACCAAAATTTTTACATTTTCTTCAGAATTCTACATGAATTCCGAAAAATAAAATGTTATGAAAAATTGTAAATGGAAAAAATTCTAAGAAAAAAAAGAAACAAGGCATATATTTCTGGTCAATCGGGTGAATTTTTCTTTTACTTTCATTGTTGGGTGAAAGATATATCTATATATATATATATATGTACGCCCGAGAATTATGTGAATTTTGCCAATCATATCCTTGACACATATACAGAGCTTTATAGCGTACATCAAGTCCTATACACATCAAATATTTTCATTCAGGTAGTTCAGATATGCGTATAAAGTTGATTTCACTCACACCAAGTACCAAAAACGTTCAGAAATCGAATCTAAATTAATTTGAAATGTGTTTTCACTCAATTGTGTTCAGAAGCTGCCTTTTTTGTCGCGATTTCCGAGCGAAAAGTGTCTCTTTTGTCAAATTAGGTACTCATTGGCTCGGCAATCGAAAAACTCTTCTTCGTCCTGTTTTCCAACTGTTAAAAGTATTAAGACAACAAATAAAATACATTAAGAAGATTAATTCTGCTCACTATTATTCAGTCGTATAATTTCTATCAAAAACTGACGATATTGAAATCAGGAAGTGAATATTTTTTATTCATATTTTGAAGTGATTGTAATTTGACAGATTAAAAAAAATTTATTAATTTTATTTTACGAGTTTTTCTTACATGTTGAAGATATTTACTGAGAATAACGAACACAACTTTGTCTACAAAACTGCATTCAGACAATGTAGTTTCATTCAACAAAATGTGTAGAATGTTATAAATATTATTTGGTTGCTAGATTAGTATTACTCTGAAATAGCCATGATTGCGTTCCGAATAATGTTGGAATTTCAAAATGAAATAATGGACGTCTCACTTGAAAACTGGCAATAATATTTATTATTTTTAGGCTGGTTCTCGAATGAGAGGAGTAAATATAAATCGATGGGCTCCCTCCAAAATTGAACAACAACCTACCTGTTAACAGTGCCTATCCTACTTACCACTTTTTCGTCATTTTCTGTATCGAGGAAAACTATTAAAAAATTTTTGAATCACTCAATATTACTAATTTGCTCAATGCGTTGAATTAAGCTCAACCTGTTAATTATGATCAATAACAATCAAACTATTAGCGATAACAAAGAATAAACAAACATGCAACTCAGTCCCATTTTTACAGAAAATCAAATGAATGTACCGTAACAGTGTTAGTAATTACACAAGTGCTTCAAAATTACCGATAATTTTCCATGAAAGCGTGTTGTCTAAAAACTGCATGAGTTTATTTTCATATTTTGTCGAAAGAGACCGACTCCGAAGGAGGAGGGCTATTTTAGCAAAGTATGAAAATAACCGAATGCAGTTTTTTTACTGACAACATGCTTGAATGGAAAATTATCAGGTTTATTTTGATGCACGAGTGCAATTCGGTAGAATATTTCCGGAGTTGAATCAACGACGTTTAAAATTCAGTATTTATGCCTGTCAAGATGACAAATGTACATTTTAACAATCGTTACTATAGATACACGGACCGAGCGGGTATTTTTCGATACCTACCGGGTATTTACCAGCCCAAAAATGTCCCGCCGGGAATTTATCGCTGTAATTGATCGAAAATAATAATAATAATAATAATCGTCTTTATTGTTTTCAGTGATATTATACAAAATATTCATTGACAAGAACAACAATTGAAAACAAAGGGCGAAGTTCAGTTCTTGTGATGAAACATCATAAGACTTGTTCTTCCACTTAAGCCACTCAATGTACCGCTTCATATGGGATTTTTAACATACGATGGAAATATTCGATTTAAGTTGCAATAACTAGGAAATCTGATAAAAAGCAATTTCAGGATGAAAAAGACATGGCAGCTGCGGATGCGGAAGGAGTTTGGAGTCCGGATATTGAACAAAGTTTTCAAGAAGCCCTCGCGATATACCCGCCCTGTGGAAGACGGAAAATTATATTGTCGGACGAAGGAAAAATGTATGGTGAGTAAAAAGTCACGATTTGATTGTCAGTTTATCCGGTCTCGGATTGACAATGTTCCTTACTAGTGATGATAGATGACGAAATCGGCAAAGATGACGTCACAAGGCCTCTTTTAAAAGAGGTATCAAAAAACCTATTCAATGATACTAATTTTGTTTGTGTTTATGTCACTTTTGGCAACTCGCTTTCAAAAAATGCAAAACAGTTAATACTAGCATTCAAAATTCACAGTCCGCCTCTGGATAGTTGTCAAATAAGCTGACGTTTTTCAGTCTCGCTATTTCGACGTTTTTGTACTTGTCCAAGGTTTTGATAAGAGAGGGGAAGGGGACTGTTGAGACACAGATTATAATTCTTCTGATTGTGGGAACACGGTCGATGTCTAAAATCTAATGCCAAATGATTCTGAACCTATAAAGATTTCACTCTCTAACAACTCCATCTGTTCAGTGAACATATCTTCGTCTTCCGAGTAAGAAACTGTTTTTTTTTCATTATTTCTTAGGCAATGAAATTTCAAACAATCCGATGGCAAGCCTCTGTTTCGAAAATCAAAATAACATCCCTATAAGTGGGTAGAGGCTTCAGTTAGAGAGTCATAACGATTTTAACAGTATTTTTTCTGCGCTCCTTATAAAGTTCTAACATCATCCTGCTCCGCTTTTGTGTGCAAATAATATCAGTTTGCTTTAAGAATAATTGATCTTTACAAAAATTCCAGTCTCATCGATCGTTCATCCATATCATTACAGAAAATGGTGACCGTCAAAACGTTTTAAAATCTTTTCTAATTGATCAATCTAATTTGAATATATTAATATTCGAATTGATGTTTCGTTATCTTGATGCGAGATAGATGTTTTTGACATTGAACAAACTCCATACAAGGAAACTTGGATGCCTTTCCAGTTCACTGATTCGGATAACTCACCAACTACAGTGTTAGAAGAAACAATTTTCCAAGCTGCTATTCAATCAACATTTAGATAATAACCTTGATTCGAATCGTATACTGTGACCCCAATTCTTCCACCAAAAATTTATTTTTTTTTTAGAATCGCACTTGAATGATACCGAGATGATTATTTTGATTGTCAACTATTTTGAAGCAAACTTTCCTTGTGATCTCATGGAAGGTTCGCTGCCTTTAAAAAGAGTAGCGTTGGTGTTGAATTTTTTGATATTGTAAGTCTTGAGAAACATTGAGTTAGTTCTGAAGTCTGAGGAATGATTGATCTTCATGCTCACGACAAAAAGTGAATAATGGGTTTTGAAATAGGTTTCTCAGTTAACCAACTGACGTCTCCCTACGAAAGTCTTTTGACAACGCAAGTGAAAGATTGACGAAGACGCCGTCAAAGATTTGTTTACAATTCTGGTTGCCATGCTTTCAAGAGTTAGGTTCCGTTTTGTCGCTGAAAAACTTAGGGCAAAGTTTTTTCGCTGTCATAATGACAAAATCACGGCGACTTATGGGATATTTTATACATGAGTTAAATTGTCAATAAAAAATACAATCTTTATATCCGCGTAGCAAAGTTTTTTTCTCTGTTCGTTGCAAGTGACTAATTGCATCGTTCACGAGACGAGTGCTGCCCAACAGAATTTCTCGTATTGGAAATGCAAGGCGCAGGCTGTAGAGATATTGACCGTGTGTCCAGTAACTGTCCTGTCTCTGTCCACTCCTAGCAATGGCCCTTACGAACAAGGCGGGGGTGAGGACTCTATCATAGAAGGAGGAGGTCGGAAGGGGGAGTTTTTTGTTGCCAGTGCTACTCATCTTCTGAGATTTGTTGAGTTATGAATACATTTGGATAACTTGATTCATTCAACTTTGTGGAATCCCTTACTGAAATAATGGTGTCCCTAATAATAATAATGTTTATTGCACCAAAGGCAAAACCGTTACAACATAAAAATATCATAAGCTAACTTAAATGATGTAGAAAAAAGTGGGGGAACCTGTGAGAAATCAAATTCTTGTATAGGTTATATTTGGTCTCAGTATATTTTCTGGTGTTGATTTGTTTATCAAACAGCAGCAGAGTTCATCCATGTTGAGTTCCCAGATCCGTAAAATTCTGTACTGAACCAAAATTCAGAAATTAACTCCTTTTTCAAACAGTATTCGAGATATTGGTTCCTGTATTTGGAATTATTTTTAAGTGGTGTAATTCTCCGGATAACCAATAGAATAATGAATCGGTTGATTCGAAATGTATCCGAAAAAAAAAACAATTATGGTAAAGTGCTCAAAATCCTGGAAATATATCAGATATCAAATGCCATTCGTGATGGTCATCAAGAGTCTAATCATATTCTATGTTTGTTTTGTCCAATCTTTATATTATTAGGCGAACACAATCTAAAGAATTTCCATCTTTTATCCAGATGAATACAGTTTTTGAAATATTTTGAAGCAAATGTTTGAAAGAATCAGTTGAATCAATTTTTGAAATGATTTCAATCGACTTTATCAAGAACGGAACATATTTTTATAAATATAGGATTACTATATGACTGATATCTTTGGAAATGATTTACTTGCTGAATATCTCATTATCAACTTCTAGAGATTTCGTTTTCTCATTGTATTCACATAATTTGTGCAAATGAGAAACAGTGGGAGATAGGCACAAATATATATATTGTACTGGCACAATATATCATTAATTCCATTCATATCTATCCTGGAGTATTTTTATAATGTATAATAATAATTATGTAGAATTATGAATGAAGAACATTCATCATTGAAAATTCAACTCAGCCTACACAAGTCTATCCTTTCGTAATTTGAATGACCAACAAAAAGTTTGGGAATTGTTATTTTTTGCAATGACTGATTAATTATATTAATATATCGTTATATTTGCCAATTAATAGAACGTTCAGTTATTTTTATAGTAAAATGTAAAAATTTAGTAGGGAATACTCTGTTCCTCAACTGAAATGAGATTTTCCCAAGTGAATGTTTATATTTTGGTTCAATATTTATTCTTTTTCGGAAATCAATCACGAATACCACTCATTTACAATGTTGTCTAGGTATTTTTTCATGTACTTATACAAACCGGGTTATGAGAAAAAAAATTATTCGTCCGATTTGTTATCGCCTCATTTCGGAGTTGACAAATTTTGTTTAGCAATGAGAGTTGTCGATAAAATCATGCACTCCCTTGAAGTGATTATCGATTATATTTTAGTTGCTCGTTGTATACCAACTCTTCCTTCCGCCTTCCTACTTCGTTGCTCCTTCCCGTGACAACCGGACACTTCACGTTTGGGCTTCGGATTTCGCACGTCTTCTCTGCCGGAGTGCCGTTCCGGAGTCCGGACTATTTCCGCCCCTCCCCACCCCCCCATCCAGCAGCACCCCCTATCTTACGAATGACGTGAGCCAAATCGACAAACACACTGTAATAATACGCCGAATTCACACATTACATGGCAGCCGTGCGACGCCCAAGGTCCGGTCACCCGAAAACCAATAACCGTGGCTCTTCTTCCTCTCTCGTTTCCATCTTCGACATTCAAATTTTCTGTCTGGCAGCGCAAGAATTCGGATTTTTTTTCTTCTCTTGTCTTTTTTGGCGAGGGAGTTTTTTCTCTATTATAAAACCGTCGTTGAAAGAAATACATTAGGAGTACAATAGAGAATGTATGAATGATTTTTATTCTCCCAAAATACATACAGCATTAGTTTTGTACAGGATGTTACGCCCTTTTTTAGATCAACATGCAACATTTTTTCCAGAATCACGGGACCAAAAAATTATTTCACTCCAAGAGAATTTTCAATTTCCTTTCTCTCTCAGTTTGTGCCAATGCGAGTTATATCTCGAAAAAAAGACAAATAACTAGCTTATTTCTTGTTTACTCGGTGACCTGAGCGAGAAAGAACGACATCAGAACGATATAGGTAGATGCTATAGTTGATAAACTGATAACTTTTCATTTGTCGAAACTGATGTGAGTTCTGAGCCAGAGAGGTTGGAGTTGTTAATCAGAAATCAGTGAAGTTTTTTTCGACTCCATCTTAACCTGATAGTAGGAGAGCCCACGATGCTAAATCGGGATTTACTCCAGCGTCATAGAGACTTATTGGGTTGCGAAGCTTAGATGATAAAAAGAAAAAAATGTTATATAATGTATACCTTTTCGTCGGTGGGGGGAGCGGCTATAAATTTTCAAAAATGTGAAAAAAATATTGCATGTACATAGTCGAGCGCGTCAGATATTGATATCAACTGTGTCCTACATATTTTAAAAAAATGTACGTATGTTAATCTGATTGTTTCCATGATGGGGGTGGTCGTACGTAAGGGTTGAAAATGAAAAAAAAAATTTCTCTAGCGCGTCAGATGATCTGAGGAATGTTAAGTGAACCTTAAAAAAATTATTAGAATGTGAAAAAAAATTCATCATTTTGAAATACACAAGCGCGTCAGATTAAGATATATATGTTTCATCTTTACGCCCTAGACGTGCAGTCTCCTTATCTGACGATTATCAGGAGGGAATCGCCTATTCTGCCAATTTGATTTTTTAATTTTTTTTTTTCAATCATCGAACTTAATTTATTGAAAATCTCAGAGAAAAACATGCAAATAAAAAAAGTGTATGGGTCTTTTAGTAGAATACTTGTATTTAAAAGAAAATAACTATAAGCAATTGAATTTTTAAAATTTTAAAACGTTGGATATTCGTTGTAAACAATATCATGCCACCAACGACTCTGTGTGATCAACTGTCATGGCATCATGGCAACAGAAACTAGAGTGTGGACGGAGTGAGAGAGCAATAGATAGAAAAAGAGTGAGAGGGAAATAGAAACGTGGAGAGGGGAGTATAGGCATCACGTAGCTGCACGCAATAAACTTTATCGATAAATTTCATTATTTCGGGTTGTGGAAATCGTCAGATTATATATTTTTGCAATTCTTGAATTATTTCTTTCAAAAGAAAAATAAAATTAGCCACGCTCGAGAATGTCGAGATGACGTTTTTTTTTACAACTTTGTAGCCCCCTTCCTTCTTTAGGCCACTCTCGAATTGTCAGATTAGTGGAATGTACACGTTTCAGGATGTAATTAACTCACCCTACCTTAATCTGACGCGCTCGAGAATTTCAGATGATCATTTTTTTTTTACTAATCTGATCCTTTATCCTTGAAGGGCGGCCATATATAAAGGGCTCATATATGGTGGAAGTACTTAACCGGGTACAAGGTATCCCCCTGTATATTATTCTGCCACGCTTTAGTAAATCCCGAAATACCCTATTGGGCTCCCCTATTATAAATTGGGTTTCAAATAAGTACATTTTGAAATGATTGTGAATCGAAGAATAATAGTAACTTCAGAAACAGACCCTGAATATAATCACAGATGGTTTTCACCTCATAGAAAATGAGTCTCCAGAATGAAATTTATTCTTTCGGTTTTTCAATTGGTAAATATCTCTATATGTTATTCGCCGTCCGGTGATCCTAATGCAGGGAATGGTTCGTTCAGAATCACCTTCAGGCAGTTATCAATACTCAAAGGTGTGTTTTTTGCAAATTTCTTTAGAGAAACTACTGGAGCTTTTTTCTAAAATGATGTATGTCACTTCCAACAGTATTTTTAGGAATGAAATACAGACATTCAGATTAATTGGTACCCTGGAGCCTTAATTATTTCTTTGAAGATGCCAACTCGGTTGGCGAAATGCGCGTCGTCGATATCATTTTGGTGATAAGGTACATGAGCTCTGTTGAAGAGTTCGCTTTCACCCTGAATGTTCAAATCGTACGTACGATCGAACATCATTCTCGTCTCAGATAATACAATTTCTATACTTAGTTCCATTTCGTTGCATCATAAATATCAAAAGCAATTTATAGCCTGGTGTTGAACGATAAAAAATCTGATATAAGCGACAGTCACCTTGAGAATGGAACATATATAATAATTATGACAATGATTACGTACTCGCTTTCATTACCTATTTTATTTAATTATTATCAGTATTATCGATTGCCGTTTCCACATACGAAATGTACGTTATCGTTACAGTTCATTATTTCATTCTTTGAAATATATAATTTGCACTCGAAGAAAATATGAATAAGGATGTATTCATATAGAGTGGTCCAACGAAAAGTAGGAACTTAGCTATACTCTTTTGTTTGTATTTTGAAGCAAAAATGCTCAGATATGTAAGGTTGGATTGTGATAGGTGGGGGGCACATTCTTCAACATATGCATTCAACACCTAGCGAGAGGAGGTGTCACAACCATAATATTCAAATGGAAAGTGGGATCGAGTGATACATCATATGAAAAGGCACAAAATTTCTATTCTCATTGAAAATTAATGAAAGTAAAAATGCAGAAGCGGAGGAGAACATTAACAGAATGATTTTTGGGATTGATGAAAAATATAAATGAGTTGTGGTGGATATTAGGAATCCATACATTTACAATTAGTGGTAGGTTTCGATGTTTGTTATTTGAAAGGCAACAAATTGTTAAATTGATTAATTTAAACTTCAACTAGAGTTGAAAATGTGATCCATTTGCACCCATAAAACATTTTAGATTTCCTCGAAATTCATTTTTAAAATTGTGTTCTGATGGGATTCTGCGGTTGGTGTTTCAAATTACAGACGATTCAGGTATCGACAGACTCCCTGGCAAACTTGGCACCATATGAATCATTTTGTTTGGATGAATGTCCTGAAACAAGCCAGCAGTATGTTTAGCAAAACAATTTTTTTGGAAATGAGAGTTAACAATCTCAACTCGTTTTGGAATCGAATAAACCATGTTTTATGGTGAAGTTGTGAAAAACCAAACTGACTCAGTGACAACACTGAAATAAATGTTTGCCTAAATTATTTTTCTACACTCATCTGCAGTGTTTTTCAACAGAAGAGCAAACGATGAACGGGAAAATTTATTATAATGCAAAATTTCAACATTTGAATTTGCTTTCGTTAAAATGAACTAATATGAAAATTTTTGTAATTATTCTGAATTCTAAATCTCAAAACTCATTCGTATTTTTTATCAGTACCAAGAATATCGGGTTGATGTTCTCAGCGCAGATTTTGCATTGATTGTTTGTATAAATTCCAATGAGAAGGGTATCATTGGTAAGATAATTTTGTACCTTTCAACATGATATATCACTCGACCCTACTATCTATTCGGAATTTTGGAGTGTTGACACCCCTTTGATAAGTGTTTGAAGGTCAATATTCAAAAATATGTGTAAAATGTATCTATCCTTTCTGAAAGCAAACTTTACGTGTCCGAGTCTCTTTGCTTCAAATTCCAAATGAAGAAGAGAATCTAAGTGCATACTATTCGTTGGACCACTATGTATATTTTCACGTTTATAAAGATAAGTATTGCTGGAAGTTTTCTCGAACCATTTTGAGAATCATTAACGATATAACGGTAGTTTATAATTGCCGCAATTGCCTTATTGATTGAAAACTTTATCATAGTGAGTCTGACGCCCCTCTATCTGATCAGTAATGCTGAATGGGTCGATGTAATTACTTGCATTCTGTCATATACTCCGGTCAATAAAGGGGTTATATAGCGCATGAGTTAGAATCTGAGGGTTTTGTGCAGAAATGTATTTGTATTCAGAAAAAAACATTGATGTTGAAGTTATGCGAATTGGAAGAGGGGGAATGAAAAAGGAAAGTTACCAGTTTTAGGTTAAGTCTAAATCGGAATATGATGCTTTGTTTACTAATAGAAAGCTTAACACTTTCAGCGACGGGCCGTTTTGAAAAAACTTTCGAATTTTGTATGTTGTTTGTTCTTGATTGAATTTTGTATTGGAAATATCTTTCAATTTACAAAATCGTTTCCTGATCTTTCCGCCATTTTTTTCCATATGTATATTTCTCGCTACTCTGGCCTATTCAGGAAATCGTTTCAGGTTGTAGCCTTGTAGCCCATCTCTCAGGATATGGGTATCATTGAAGAAGAGAAGGCTTGAGAATTCAGAGTGAAAAAAAAATTATTGTGTTCTTTTACAATGAAATGCTAAATAGTTATCAAGGCATCGTAAGTCATTCACAAATTTTTCATTTATGATATTTCAATTGGCCTTGAATGTTTCAATGCAATTCACTCATAGTATAATCACTTTTTGAAATTATACATTCAGTTTCCAATAATTGTGTCCAATATTTTTTTCTTTCAATCTTATAGAAATATATTTCACGTTATAATTATCCAATCTCCAACCCAAGATATTCGTCCACGCTCCAGCTTCTTTTTTGCCACATAAAGTGAAGGAGAAACCTATGCTTGGGCGTTCACACTACCAATAATGAAAAACATCTGCACTGTGTACCATTTTCGATACACGACTGTTTAGCTCGGTGTAATCCAAAAAGATACGCACGACGCTGAATATGTTATTTGTGTGTTTTCTATTTCATGCACTTCTGAATTGATATGAGAATTTCACAGTAACCGTTTTCGAACCAATGGAATACGTAGTTATCTCATCTTGCGTTACTATGGCAACCCAGATATTTGTCGCAATTTTTTCGTATGGGTAATATTGAGCTGATTATAGTGGAAATTTTCTGACGTCAATAATATTTTGACATGACACATTATTTACACCCTTTGTAAGAAAATATTTGAGCAGAAGTCAACAGAATTAGTCAATTATTTATGATTTGTTGGAAAATAAACTTTTGCTAATTATGGAAGTTCAAACCTAGCGCAACAAAACTAATATAGTGTATTGAATATCTAGCTGATATTCATGCACAACTAAAGTTACTAGGGTTAGAGTGTTGGAGTAGTTGCTATGTATGAAAAATTTTCACCAAATGTTACCGATTATGAAACAACGAATTCATATGAACTTCAATTTGAAAAAACAACACCAAAACTACATGAATACATATCCAAAAGAAATTCTACAGAGTCGAATAATTTTCATTTCTTTCAAGGAAAAAGTACTATATCAAATCTTGAAATATAATTCATCTTCCAGCTAATTTGATACCGAATACCATACTTACTTGAATTATTGGGGTTGAGCACACCTCTGACGTCACAGACCAAGGTCCACGCTACTCGTGGCACAGAGCTACGCGTAAGGCAGACAGATCCGAAATCCGATCGTACGACGATCAGATAGCTTTCTGATTAGTCTAAATTGGTCTAAATTTGAATTTATACCAATCAGAAAGCTGTCGAATCGTCGTACGATCGCTTTCTGATTCTGATAAATTTGAATTTTGACCAATCAGAATGCTATCGGGTCGTCGTACGATAGGATTTCGGATCTGTCTGAATCCAGCCTAACGCTTCGTTTAAATGCGTCTAACGCTTTGTTAAATGCGACTAACGCTTCGTTAAATGTGTCTAAAGCTTCGTTGAATGCGTCTATCGCTTCGTTAAATGCGACTGACGCTTCGTTAAATCATTTGATGTTACTTCTTCCAAAGAAGTTTGTTTTTTTACAGAATTGATTCGATGAAGAAAAAGTAAGACACCGATTCCTAAACATTCTATCTTTAAAAATCGTCCTTTCGAAAAATTGTCTATCTGAAGAAATAAGTCTTTCGCATAACTGTTTTTAAATAATTGACCTGTAGGTATTGCAGTTTGAATTATCGAAATTCGTGTTCTGGAACACCCTGTAATATGAATAAACCCGATTAATACGGTTTAAGAGATAACCCGAGCAAATGAACAGCACAATGATTTAAATTCACGTCACACAGTGTGCGTGGGTCGCGAAAATACCGAACAAAAACCTCATGATCTCACCGTTTTCCTTCGATATCCTTCGAAAGGAAGTAGCGATTAACTTTATGACGGAGCGGTCTGCTATCTCGAAGAATTACACTTGCAAAATGGCGAAGCGACCCATATAAACAAGCAAACATTCGAAAAATTACATTTTTCCGCGGTAATCGATCCGATTATTCAAATGCAGTCCACAGCGGTCGAACGTAATCGCTATCGGCCGGGTTTGGAAAACATAAATGTTCACAACGATTTCATTTATGTATCGCTGGCATGTTTCTCAGATACCGATCGTTTTTGTTGAAGTCAGATTGTTGATGTATGTCAAAGGAATATTTCTGGAGAAATGGGTGTAATCGGTGGGCAGAACACTCGTTACGTTGTTTTCTACGGCTTCAATGAAGTACATTCCATGTCTTCAATTTCATTTCCTTACAATTACTTCATTGTGTTACAGTTGTAGTGTCAGGTCTCCCATGAAATGTAAAATTTCATGCAATGGCAGATCTATTCACTTACATATTCAATTGTAGCTAAATGGACATTTTGAATGGCATCAAACATGAAGTTCGCGTTATTTGTCAAATCATTTCGCCATTATTTGTTATATCCGTAGATAAATTATATTGTATAACTCGTATGGAATGTTAATTTACCTCTCGTATGATTTCACCTACGACTCATGCTATTCAAAATTAACTCTCCCTCAAAATCACAATAACTCCAATCTAGAACTCACAACTATTAGTCAAAATTCTAATCAGCCTCCTAGTAACTTTTCGTACATTTACGTTTACCATATATTACTGAGATCACACCTGGACTCGCCAGAATTTTCAGTAACATGGATACTATTAAAATAGCCAACAAAACTGTTCTTATAAATAATTCCCTCTTTTCCAAAGTTGAAGATAAAGTTCCGAAATTTTTCCAGTCAAATGTGCAATAATTGTGACTCTGAGTATATCAGACAGACAGGAAGACTGTTGAAGGATCGTATTTCTTCACATGAAAGTGACAGCAGACTCCATCCTGAAAGGTGTGCTCTGAGTGAACATACTTTCAAGGAAGGGCATACAATGGATTACAGTTCCACTAAAATTTTATCCATTGAAAGGAATGTTTCGAAAAGAATGTTCTTAAAAATGGCTTTCACTTCCCAATCTTCAAAATGTTTAATTAGAAGAACCGATCTCAATCATTTGAGTGAAATTTATTCATACCTATTATTAATTGATGGGAATTCGAATATTCTCGAAGTCTATTCGAGTGAAGTTACCTAATCAAAATATTAGATATATATATATCTCATATAATTTTCACAAAATTAATTTCACTTCTCAAAATTACTTATAATATTACATTTTCCTACCTCTTCTTTTGTAGCACCTGAAATTTTATTTATGTTCTCAGCGGCTTAGGCCAAATTGTTTCTCAATGAGAATTTTCAGTGACATTTGACATTTCCAACAAATGACTTTTGGCGCCTTCATAACCACAAAATTTCATTTCTTTTATCATCTCCACATGGTGTTCGTCACAACACCTTTTCAATCAAAGGAAGAAAATAGTTTTTAACTTGTATAAATGTTGTACTTTGTTCGTTTTTGTTCGTTTTTCGTTAACCAGCTGACGAACGTCAACCCTCAGAAGTCGAAACTTGTGCGAGCAATGGATCAACGAGGCCTTACCTTTTAACGTGCGATTACCCAGCACGGTGGCCCGGCGAGGATTCGAACCCCGGCCTTCCGCTTGATAGGCAGATATGCTAACCACTACACTACCGAGACCACTGATACGTATATTTGTTTTTAAGAATTTTAACTATGTGTCAACCGACTTTTTTAACCATTTCATTCAGCGACCATCCTCACTAACAATGTAAGTAAGGAAAATCTGTTTCATATTTTCACTCATTAGCATTATTTTTGTAGCTAGCCCCCTGATGATGACAATAACCGTTTGTCGAAATATTGGAAATATATTGTTATAAGAGTACACTTTCGCTCTTGCTGCTGTCCCAAAAATAATTCCCAAGTTTTGCAATATGTATGTATGTATGTATATATATATATATATATATATATATATATATATATATATATATATATATATATATATATAGAGAGAGAGAGAGAGAGAGAGAGAGAGAGAGATAATTTATTTATTGAAAAATAAAGGAATACTAATACAATTTGAATAGAAATTCAGTGAAGGTAAAATAAAAAAGATGTAAAAAAATTAAATATAAACTTACAGTTATTGAAATTTTGGATGAAAACTTCCCAAGAAGCTTTAAAGAGACCAAGGCCTTTAATTTTTTGACTCGAGTATAGCATACTATCTGGAATATCAGAGGGAAGATCTAAAATCTCTTTCAGGGATGATTTTATTATTTTATCCAATTCATTTAAATTTCATCGTGAATTTTTCCAGAGGTGTGCATTGAAATGAATAAGTGAGAGAGGGGCATATGGAACAATTTAGAATTTGAAATTTTTGTTTACATTTCAGGAGAGGAGAGGACACTAAATTTTGAGGACTATTTTTGAGATCTCTTATGATTTTTTCTTGATCAAGAGTGATTTCGTCAATGAATGTGACTCCGAGGTACTTGTATTGTTTACTCCTAGAGATTGTTGAGGATATATATAACAATATATCTACTTGATTATTCTGAGAAAACCGCGTTCTTGGTTATTTGTCGTTAAATGTAATATTTTAGATATTTTCAGAACGAAATAGAGATTTAATAATTTTGATCGAAATATGATAGTTTCAAATAAAATAGTATACAAACCTCGGTAGGAAGTTTCATTCCTGTCTCGAGATCATAGCTAACCTCGACGCTATGCGCCACGGTTAACTAACTGATCTCACGACAGAAATGAATCACTTCCCACCTCGGTGTGTAATATACTATTCCTCACAGTAAGGAAATATCATTAACTCACAGTGAGAAAATTTTTTTTTCTTTGAGAAATCTTGTGTGGAATGTCAAAATTTCCTAGCGATTTGCGGACAAATTATTTTCTTGAATTATTCATTGTTTTTTAGTAACACAAATAGAGTAGGCTAGTAATGTTTTCTTCTCATATTCCCTATAGGATTTCATTGAAATGACTGGGTCATAGAAGATCGCGTTTCTCGAATGAAATGCACTACTATCAATTTCCATTTTCTGCCCTGTTGCATTCTCTAAAACCAATCCAATCACATAAAAACGTGCCTCTTTTCTGTTTATTTCACCAGAACAGATCCATAAAAATTTGAAACGAAACGATCACATTCGCAATATCGTTTCATTTTATATTCTCGAGAACGCAGTGAAAATCGCCGTAGCCGCTTCCGTTTAAGCTTTTATATTTGCCACCTGTAGATCCGTCTGAATTCAATATTTAACTCTGAAGTTTAAGAACTTCTTTGAGCGAAACCGCCGCGTTTCTTGTGTTTGTGCGTTTACAAAGGGTACCTAACATTGTTCGTTGTGAAAGTTGTAGAAATGAAAAAAGAAGTAATTCGTAAGAAGCAATAGCAGTAAGCACTTTGCACTTTCATTATACTTTTCAGTGTTAACAGCTATTAGGTTGAAATTATGTTGTTGGCATGTTAGGATCCAAATGAATTGAAGTTTTGATTAACTAGATCGACTTGCTCGTGTTTTCGATGTCTTATTAAGACAACGTTAAAATTTCCTTGTCATGTCCGATATTTCAGAATTGAATTATTCGTGCTTGCAATGTCGATAAAAAATCATTGGAAGTTCTGCTTAACATCAACGATTTGATGATTTCTTATTCAATGCATACTTTTAGAGATGAGAGCGCATCTTCTTTATATCAGATTCAGATCTTTCGTATCTGCCAGAGAAACCTTGATTTAACAGGGAAATGGTGCGGAAGCTGTGAATGTGGAGTATTTGGTGAGGGGGAAAAACGAGCTAAAATCTGTACAAGATTTAAAATCTTTCAAAGACTTAAAGACTCAAACGCATGACTCAAAGACTTAAAGGCATGACTCAAAGACTTAAAGGCATGACTCAAAGACTTAAACGCATGACTTAAAGACTCAAAACGATGACTTAAATGACTTAAAAAAATTTAGGTGTACAAGATCGAAAGATGTTTCCCCTCGGTATTTGGACTTGGGAGGAATTTTACGAAGATTTTCCGTTAACTCTGTAACTCTGGAGTATAATATCGCAAGTGGCTCTATCAACGAATTTTTCTTTTGCAGTTCTGGTAGTTACGATGAAACAATACGCACTTATAGATATCATGTGCTAAATGAATATTTCAAAATCTTGGTCCTCTCATTTCCTCATGACCGTATTGACCAGCCATGGGATACGTATCCCATAAGTAAAGTTTGATGCCATAATGGAGGCATGTTTAACTTCCTAAGACTATATTCGTGGATTTCATTAGGGATATCAATTACTCTCACACCTAACTGATTTTTTGAGTTCATTGCTGATATTCCAGGGTATACACTCGGACCTCAATTTGTGATTTCCACTAGACGACTAGACAGTGATATACATGTTTCTTTATACAACAGCGTCTTCATGCGTGTTATAGTACTACCTGATATCACCTGAAGAAACTAATGTATAGTTGAAAATGTTATAATTAATTTTCAGAAAAAATTGTCAGCCAATTTCATCTAATATTCCTAACTGGATTTCATTGGAGATTTTAGAATTTACTTTTGGATTTCTGATCGGATTATCTGGATATAATTAGTTATTTCAAAATCGGCGTTGCTTTTCGCAATTTTGAGTTAGATTTCTGGATATCTGATCATGGATTGCTCATTGTGTACACCTGATTTTCGGAGTGAGACATTCCTCAAGTTGTTGGATGCCTTGTTAAAAAAGTAGTTCAATTAGATGTTCCATCTTTTGCAATTCAATCGTGAATTACCCAACTAACTCTTCTCACCCTTTCATTGGGAGCATAACTATCTTATCAACCTTTTCCATTGTTCATGGCTTGTTAAACAATGCAACGACCAAACTCTGAGACTGATTGCGTACGTCTTCAAGAATTCAAGGTATGGATTCCTCTCTCTTCTCCTTTTATTCACGCGATTTTATCTGAACATTAAATTGATTTCTATTTCACATATTGCTTCATTGTAGCAGACGTGCCAGACTGAAAAGAGCACCCGTATGAGCTTCTCTCCATATATCAAAGTTTTCCTTTTATCCCTCCCACGAAAGCCCTAATCAAGAAAGAGATCGCCGAAAAATTCCCCATTTATAGAGTTCTCAGCGTCGACTTCCGGTAAAGCGGAGCGTATCACAAACTCCAAACTTGGATGCTGTGCTCGGTTTTATTGTTATCTTGTCACATCTTTATTTATGTGTCGTTTTGGTGGCGGCGACATAGCCGAAAGTTCCGACCTTTCCATACTTCAAAGGAAAAGCTTGGCGGCAGTGACGTGCGCTCTCGTGAGATATATCTGTTGGTATCGGTTTCCGAGAATCTAATGGTTGGGTTATGGAGATGGGTGACTGTGATATCTTTTTTTCGCATGTTTCTTATGGAAACAGGCATAGTGTGAATTCATTACCAATATAAAATGTTTCGATGTCTTCCCACACTATACAAAATTGGATTATCGCAAATTCGAGTTCAACACAGCATTGCAATCATTTCAAGATAAAATGGAAGTTTTTAACAATAAAACAACGAAGGTTCCTTTGCCCCCTTTGACTTCTGACCTGAAACTAAATTTCTCACTCTCACACGAGAAAAATGATGAAAGTTGTATACCAAATTTATTTCTATACAAAATATGTTTTCCTCTCAAAGCTGCATCTTTTGGTACCCAAACGAACGGGAATATCGATAATATTCATATACAAAACGTGAATTTGAAAATTGGAAGAACGATGCAAAGTAATTATATTGCATTTCTTCTGATAGGCCAACTGATAAAACTGACTTGCTACTTCAATTAATTCAATTAAAATTAATTAAAAAGGGCTTTTTCGAATATACAATATGGTTTTTGAACATTCAGTCGTTTTTCCCGTGTGCTCTTCAATGATTTTATGCCATGTGAACTTTTAAACTTTGAAGCAGTATTAGAATCATCCTCAACTCGCCATGGATAAAGAAAATCTTTCAATGACTCTAGCAAATGTATATGTAGTTGTTGAGTTCGGGTTGAACCGCGTCTGGAGTTTTGTTCTCGACGTTTCGGCTCCGATTTTGGAGCCATTTTCAAGAGTAAATGTGACTTCACGCTGAGGTCTCAATCTGCCTACTCCTCAGGTGTTGTCACAGGGGGCAAGGGTTTGTGACTTGACGCCGGGGCCTCAATCTGCCTACTTTCATTTCGTGTTCTGTGGTTTCGATCCTCTGAAGGATAATTGTCACAACGTTTCGGCAAAGTCTCATTTGCCATCTTCTAGGTGATGTCTAGAGTTTCGACCTCCGAACTCGACTAATTAATTCGAGTTCTGCTTCTCAATATATAGGGGTGTTCATTGATGGTGATCTGGGCCCCTTCCACTGCAGTCGGACCAACGAAGACAGTGGGAGGGGCCCAGATCAAAGATACCATCAATGAACACCCTTATATATATTGAGAAGCAGAACTCGAATCAATCAGTCGAGTTCGAAGTTAGAAACTGTAGCAAATGACAAATTGCCGATACGTTGTGACAATTATCCTTCATAGGATCAAAACCACAGTACACGGAATGAAACCCGAAAAAACAACTCATCATATATATATATATATATATATATATATATATATATATATATATATATATATATATCTAATCTGTTCGAAATGGACACCGTCCAAATGGTTACAATGTGTCAAAAATAATCATGAGTTATTTTTTACGAGTCCGCCAAACTGTCAATATTCCTGGCACAGGCTTTTGAATTGGCGATAGGTTATCCCAAGTCCAAGGACAGTTTCGGAATGTGGGCGATGCGAAATATCGCCAAGGTGAATTTCAAAATCTATTTGAGCTTTCTCGTCGCTGAAAGTCATTCAGTGGCACTACACCAAGGGGGTACCCCTGACCGAACATAATCGTATCTAACTATTAAAGAATCAAATGAAAGTTGCCATTTCCTTTTCAACGAATCAATTTTACCAACTTTGTGACGAGTCAAGGAGGAGATTTGCTATCACAGCGATTTTTTTTAATGTTTCGTACAGGCTCATTTCAAGCTGGGAGAGATGTCAACATCATTTTCTCATTACCGTAGATTTGCTCATTTCCTTGGAATTCATAGATGTCCCTCTATTTATTGTCTTACTTAGTATGAATGATTGGGGTAACAAATTGAAGTTTCAACCATTCCATCTAGTTTCATCATACACCAAGTACATGATGTTGCCAGTGAATCTAACCTTGAAAAACACCCTATGTGAATCATTAGATTCCGTCAATAAATTCATAAAAATTATATAGTAATTTTTAACTGGCCGTACTTGATGAAAATTCATATTTCACAAAAAAAATTAGTGTCCTGATCGATCCTCACTAACAATGGGCTAGTGTAGTGTAGAATCGTACAGAAAACTGATATTTTTTGTCGAAAATGAAGAAATTTTCTCTCTGTTTTCCGATTATTCTTATTTATTTTATATGTTAGAATGTAAATGTATTTTTAACAAGATGAAATTACACACGAATATGAATAAAAAACTGGATAATTCGTATGAAAATCGGCCATATCCAATTGTACCATAGGTTCCATGATACAACTGAGTTATTCTGTTTTCATACCATACGCTTTCATTCAGTACTTGAATCTACTGCTTACTAATAAACGATGAGATTAGAACCTTTGGTGTAAAAGTTGAAACTTCTCCTAGAGATCAATTGCCCTAACACCAAACTGATATTTTTGCACCCAACTCGCGTTTCGCTAACAAGGTTAGGTTTGTATCAATTTTCTTTTCCTGAAGATGTTATGTTTCTAGGAAAAGTTTCTATTGCCTATTGGTTTTTGTATCTTTTAAAGATAAAAGACAAATCGAAATCGGTCAGCGATAAATATTCAGTTTATCCCACACCTGACACCATATATAACATTCCTGGGAAACTGCAAACGAATAATTAGAGTGAAATAATTATTGTCTCTCAATAACCGAGAAGAAAACCTCCGTTAGGCACGCTACTGCGAAAGTTGAAAGCTCGCTCAGCATAGGGCCAGTATAGCGAAACTGAAGTCACGAGAGAAATCCGTGTGGGAGTGGGGGTAGCTGGGGTGGGCGGCCGTGCACGCTCTGCGAAGGGGGTGAGGGTGCGGGCCCGAAACTATGTCAAGAATGTGCAATTAGTGAGCGAGCGCGAGCTTGGTGTGGGAGCCGACTGGGCTCCGAAGAAAATATAAAGAAGGGTAGTGGTACACTCAATCTGGAAAAATCGAAAATTAATTTTAGGTGTTTTCATCAGACGCCTCGACGACGTCTCGATCGTTACAAGTTGATTTTAGCGGTGGTTCTCAGATGGAGGTACAACTATCAGTTGGTGTAGTGCCAAAAATATTGATTCGGATTCTTAATACTTTTCATCCACACGAATCTTGCTTTATTCAGTTATATGCACAGTTATTATGTGGAAAGTGAAGAAAGGCTGACTATATGCCCATATTACTTTTTCAGGGGGTCAAATAATCCAACTATTTTGAACAATATCTTCCAGCACTAGGCCCTCAGTTTTTAGCAATTAGTACAACTGACCATATACAGAAGAAGACTTAGTTTCTCACCCAAAAATGAGAAGTTACGATCAAATATTCTCATATGGCTTTGTTCTAGATTCTAGATGATACATTAATAAAAACTCCCCATTAAAATTTGTTTTTCGAAGAAACAAAAAAATGTCACAGATTCTGATTCCATTATTCTTGAACGGAACTATTGGGGTCGTGATAAGTTTTTATGAATCTATCATCTAGAAGAAGCCATATCAAAATATTTGGTAATAACCCGGTTTGAGTGGGAAATTCAGATTTCCCCTGGGACTAGATTGGAGGCGAAGTTGAAAATTTACAATCTTTACTCAACATTAGTGAGGGCTGACAAATTGAAAAATAGACAAGATGGAGAAAAGATAATGATTTATACAAACAAATCTTGAGTATATGTATAATATATATGTTTAAACTTGTTATTAGAAATATCGGATCAGTCTAAAAAATCGTAGTTCTGATACTTATTTGAATAATAATGTTGTTCCTCTTCCTAAAAACTCAGTTCTTTTCGATGTTGAAGAGCTTTGTTTTATCGTTGATTCACTGGTCTTCAATTTTAAGACTATCCGGAGACTGTCGAATCTAGGTGTCGAGGTCGATCTATGGTAGGAATTGCCCTTTCTCTTTGTCAGTTTGTGATATCCGAACATATTTTTACCGGAACAACAAATTCGATGTGCATTTTGCTTAGTGATTCAACTCGTCCAGGAGATGGAGTCTACTAAATTGAAAAATAGATTCACGTAGCTCGAAAAAATAACAATTGATCTTCCTTCCAGCTGAATCGATTGAACTTTGAATTCTTTGGGAAATGACAGATGATAAATTTTGGTGTAATGCTCATTCAGAAAGGATCTATTTTCATTAGCACAGCAACTTTTTGGGGTAGAGTAAAGATCTACTCTAATGGTCGGTTCATACACCACACTTTTACTTTATCTTTTACTTTTTCTTTAACTTTAAGAATGGAATTGGACCGTTCATATACCAGTGTTAAAGTAAACAGGACGCATGCGCAGTGATCAAAAACAAACGAAGAAGAAGAAGTAATCGTGGGTTACGTCATTGTTTTGATTTGCAATTTGCTATTTTGTATCGGATGATCACAGATATTCCACAGAACACCCATTTTATATCATTTCTGTAAAATATTCAGAAGAATACGTTTCCTTATAATGTTGGTGGCACTGCTTGCTGTGATGACTTCACATGCACGCATTTGCAGTCCCTAAAATTATTTAATTATCTCATTCTTAAAGTAAAAGTTCTCATCCTTAAACTAAAAGTAAAAGTAAAAGTGCCGTGTATGAACGCCTCGATTGATTTACATTGTGACAACTTTCTTAAAGTAAAAGTAAAAGATAAATTAAAAGTAAAAGTGTGGTGTATGAACCGACCATAATACACCACCTGTATAATTTTTATTCTAATTGTTACTTACTTGTACTGTAGATAAGACCGATACATTGCGTTCAGTTTTCCCTAAGTATCATCACAATCAGAGTGTCCCAATTTTGTTTACCTCTCGTATCTTCCGAACAATCGCATGTATTTATTTACCTTGCTAGCCAACGGGAGCATCGCAGGCATTCCGTTCCCCTCCCTCCCCCCTTACCCCCCTACCCCGTCGTCGGGCAAAGCGCCAGCTATGTGCGTGTTTATAAATCAATCAAACGAAGCGTCTAAATTAAAATATTGCCCTTACTCGAGCCAATTCAGAAAATAATCCACTTTAATTATGAGTGCTGATGAAATGTTTTCGAGGGGTTAGGGAGAGCGATGTAGAAAAAGCCGATGCGTCGCTCCGGGGAAATGGAAAACTCTTTCAGGAAGGGGATTATTGGATAGGAAAAATGGGTGTTCGTGTCTATAATGGAAAGTGTGGTAAACTGGTTGGGTTGGAAATGCGGGTTTTAGGTTTAGACCGATTACGTTTGTTCAACCGCAGGTTGTCTTTGGGTTTTGCGGGAAAAATTCCTTTAAATTTCGTTGACTGAATACAAAAATGATTGAAGACTATTCGAGCATTGGAGTGGGGAATTGAGGTAATGTAATAAGTATGTAATTATTTGTGAATCTAGTTGAGGTCGCAATCTGAAAAAAATGAAATTATTTGAATGTTATCCGAGGAGGTTGCAATCCATTTTTGGGTTTTCTCTCTCCTGAAAATGAAAAATCAATTGAATTCTCATGATATCTGTTTATAGGGGCAAATTGGTATATTCGACCCGCTACGTAACTGTTATATTACGAAAAAGCAAAATTGACGGACTTTTTTGTCAGCTACGTATCGAATTAGTCGCAAATTTAGAGGTTGATTTTTAAAACAAATTTAAAAAATATTTCATACTTTCCCATTTCGGAAACTACTCTCTGTTTTCCTCAAATCTTTCGAAAAAATGTGTTTTAGAGAGAATCTAATCGATAATAACAGATGAGGAACCAAAAACTTTCCAGGTAATGACTCATTACCGAGAAATTAATTAGAATAAGTAGCAGTAACAAACAAAGTCCATATCGGAATGGAAAACACCAGGTATGTTAAGAACTAACTCTAGTCTTTAGATTTAGTATCTTCTTCTCCTGAAGATGCTAACCCTATTAGCGAAAGGCGCGTCCAGTGCAGAAATATCGGTTTGGTGTTAGGTTAATTATCTCTAGGAAAAGTCTCATCGTTTATGAGAGATTCTAGTTTTATGTGTCGTGTCAAACTGTGACTGGTTCAACTTCCATCTTTAGAAGAGGCATCCAACAATGATTTATTCAATGAGAAAGTAGCAATCTCCTGATTACCGTTAAATAATATAGAAGTAGTCTCTTCGACATTCTTTTCTGTTCAACTTTGAATTTTTCAAGTTTTTGAGCCTTAGGAACCACCTCCTTCGGCAAGGAGTTCCAAATTTTTTTTTATGTTCAGCTGTTCTTATTCTTAATGGTCTTGATGTTTCACCAGTGTAAACACTACCATATAACCATGGAATTTTTGAATTATGTTTCTGTTCAGAGGTTTGTTTCGACTCAACATCGATCTGATCGTGTTCTCTGCTTTGAATATTGTTCTTCTATTGAATATATACCTAGACGTTTGACTTGTTCTGATGAAGCATGGATTTAAGTAAAGATCATTTTTATCTGAGGAGTTTTCAGGGTCTGCTAAATTCTTCTCGAGAAGAAATGAAGAAATAACCTGCAAGAATAATTTCGACATTCAACTTTAAACTGATTTTAATTCAGTTTACATTTTTTAAATTAGGCTAAGTAGGTATTTCCATACTTTAAAATGCATCGAGAAGCCTGTTCTCATACTTTATGATCAGTTTCAAATTGCATACACTGATTAATGCATTTTCATTCATAAACATATTTTACTGACGATATTTATTTTTCTTCATATTGGATGAGAGCGTATGATTTGGAACTAAAGAAGTGACATCAAAAATATTAGTTGGTCAGTAAATCTTTCACAAACTACTTAATCAAAGGTTGAAAACTCTCACAGTCGGTGTCTACTGAATTGAGAGCAGCTTCCGGGTTTCTTATCACTTATCTACAGGTTTTTGGACCTGCCTTGGGTGACCTTAGTAATAGCAACACAAGACAGATCACTCCATCCATTGCCGCATCGCCTTTGAAAATATTTACAGTAGTTGTAGACGAAATAACAGGCCCATAAACCTGCAGACTATGGTCAATAAACCTCGCTATCAATTCACCCCAAATGAAATTTAGAAAACCGACCTGTCTGAGATTTTCCTTTCGGAATACTCTGTATTAATACTTCACGTTGGTCCCCGTTATGATAGAGTACACTACAGAGAGCCACATATACACTAAACTTTTCCGAAATAGATGATTTTTGCTCATCTGCTTAAAAAAAATGACAAATAAGCTTATTCAGGTTTGGAAAGCGAAGTGAAACATCCTGGATCAATAACATTTTAATACTAATATCTCTCTATTATGCTTTGAGTTGACTAACCTTCTATGTAAGCTATATATTTGATTTTCGTATGTTCGCTTCATTGAGTAAATAACTGCTTTTGAAAAAAAATCCATTGATTTGCACTTTCTATTCTTAACCAATGTTAGGACTTTGACATCGTTTGAAAATTCGAAACCGTTGGTATTTGGAGTTTTTTTCCTTTTTATTCGAATTTTGATCATGAATTGTGTTCGATTAACATACAAACATAGTTAGTTATTGACCAAGACTTCTACTAAATTCCACCACTTTGACATTGATTATAATTGTTATCCAGAGGGAGTGTCTCTCCTTTTGAAATCCCAATAGTCAGAGAGTGTTTTTTTTCAATGTTACTTCTTTCATAAGAGTTGTGTTTTCTTTTCCCACTTAAAAAAAAAAGAGGCGGAAGAAAGTTCCTCGAAATGTCTCACAAGGTTGTTATTTGGCAAGATCATTCAATCACGATGTAGAGAAGCAACAGTTTCCTGAAGTATAGTCATTATACCATTCACTCGAGAACACACAGTATATAATCAAGTGCCCCTTCATTACCCGAAGCGTGAAAAAATGCAGCCTCTGTCAAGAATTATGGCACATGCCTCCGATTAAGGAAAAACTGCCAATGGACCGAACCGTGCGACAGCTGGCTTACGAGAAATAAGTTGAATTTGCGATTTTATCAGAGCAACTGGCCGGTGCAGAATCGATTTCGAGTACGTGTGGAATATGTTCGACATACGATGTTGGTTGTGATACAAGTGTCGGTATTTCGCGAAATGCGTGTAAATTATGTTTTGTAAGTCAATGGTTTTTCTTCGGAATGCTCGCACTCTGCTTTCATCAACTACGATGGCCGATAGGTATAGCTAAGATGGTATAGCCATAACTTCGAAGTGGTCGCCATCTATATATTTTTTTTGAACTAACCGGACGGTGAACAACAAATATTAATTCTATGGAGTCTTATGAGTGTTGGATTTAAAATTATTATTTTTGGAAATATTTATAACTGAATACAGTACAGAATTGCGAAGAGTGGAATAGATATGAAGTGTTGTTGAAGTTTACAAACCAAAATGCAGCGAATTCATTGAAGTATTCCTATAAAATCTATAAAAATGTGCTGGTGTCTCAGTGCACATTATACAATACTAGTACTATTTCACTACATAAATTCCCCATTAACGACAAAAAGCTTTGTCTCCGGAGGAAAAGTATAGTGAAAATTAGTAAACCAATAACTAAAAATATGTTTGTAAGTAGCCTCCACTTTCTAGAGCGTCTGAAAATTAAGTTTAGTGGACGTTTCAGTTCCCACTCTGAAGCCATTTTCAAGAATTTATAATATAATATTCATTAATATATAGTTGAAGCAAAGTATGATTACATTTATGTAAATAAATCATAGTTTTCCAGTCTGGTTTTTATCCTTTCACACTATCCCCTAATTAGTCAGTAGAATAACTGCCAAGAAATATTCGTTTCTCCTTGGTTAGGCACATTTTTTTTAAGCATGATTCATTCATGATTGGTAAGATTGGAGCCTTTGGTGAGAGATCAGTTACCCTAACACTAAACTTATATCACCTGATATTATCAATTTTCTTCTGAAAATGATAACCTTGTGAACGAATTGAATAGTTAGTCGAGTGATATCAGTTCAGCGATAGGGTTGCTGATCTCTATAAATCAATGATTCATTTCACTGATGCATTGGCATCCATTGCTTCAACTCTTCGAAAAACAAGTTTGGTACGTTGGAAGTGGAGTACCCAACCTATTTCTCCAGCTTTTTCTTTTGAAGAAACCTTATGTTCTATAAGTTTTCTTCAAAATACTCAGTAATGAATTATACAATGTATAAGTACAGAAAAAGGTTCTGTACCAAAACGGGTTTTTCTCATGATTTATTTGAATAGTAAAAATAAAGCATTTGTTGAAACACTAATCGGTGACATGTTTTATTGAATCTGATATATTGATCCTTCATTTAGCACAAAAAGCTAATTACATGCAAAAATTTCATGAAAATCAACTTTTACTTCTATATAATATTTAGGAAATGACATTACCTACTTAGTAACATAATATAAGGGTTGCAATATGTTTGCAGAACTCAGATAAACCCGCTCTGCAGGAACATTGGCATTTCCATCCCACATCAGCCAGCAATATATTGATTTCATGTGGATGCTCTACTAAAGATAATGTTCACAAACGTAGGCTCCTTATTTTTTATGGTTACTTTCTTCCACTCCACTTGCAATGATATGCCCTGCTTTGAACACAGCTTCACCCTCTTTCAACGGTCTAGTTCTGCTTCCCTCGTAATCCAGAATACTAGGAAGCTCCAATTCTATAATAGACATTCTGATCTGGAATGTAGGCAGGTGGAGTAGTTCAAATTATAACACTCACGAGTAAAATGAGGCTGTAATAGTAGCCAAACATGTAACTATCTTAGCACACAAAACAACTGAAGATATTTAAACAGTAATTATCACTCAACAAGTCCTCAAGAATGCAAAACATGAACTAATAGTACCATTACTTCAAATGGCCAAAATTTGTTGTTCACCCTAAAGTGAAGCCATCTTGGATTTAGCAACGCCATCTAGCGGTTGACGATTTTCGCCTATTTTTCATCGATATGAGGTGTCGTAGCTATAGAGTTATATAGTTCATTTGCCAACCTTATATTAACAGTCTTGTTGTTAATCAGGCACTCGTTGTGAATTGACAAGAGAGGAAAAATCTTGAATGAATTAAGAATACTTGCGAATAAGCTTGTAGTTGAAAATAGATCAGAATTGAACTGGTCGATACATGAACATTCCATAAATGTTCAAAAGAGTACTTTCCACTAACCATTGTTAGTTACAAAGCCGAGAAAAAAGCTTCCCCAAGTAGATGTGCTTCTGGGCATGCGCAAATTGTGAAAATCACATAGCAAATGATAATTGAACTAGAACTAGAAGAAAAAGTTTAATTTGAAAACATCCTCCTTACATCCAATCCCATTAAAATACCTCATGAATTGTGCGCATTCTTAGTTCCTATAGAAACATCAAATACCTACATCTGTTAGTGAAAATTGCAAACTTGAAATGAAAATTAGGGTTACCTCGACTTTCGCACAGCTTCAATTTATGTGTGAATCAATTGACTTCGTTCCAGATCATTATCAATATTCCACATTCATTCGAATTCATTAGAGTAATTCATTCGAATATATCGAGAATTGCAGAGGGCCGAAAACAGAGTCCTGAAGTATACCGGATTTTAATGATTTTGAATTTTAAATGGTTACTATGTTACGTTATGAACCGTCCTTGTGTCTGACTCGAACTCCGTTCAGAAATTACCCTGTATGACTTGAACTGTTACTCTCCTAGTGGTATACCCAGTATGTGTTTCTGTAATTCGTTGAAATAGTTGTATAATATGTATATATCACTGTTGTTTACTTGTTACCTTGTGAAAACTAACACTCCCGTTTACCTAGTGGTAAACCCAGTATTTGTTTCTGCTATTCATCAAAATAGTGCTCAACTCTGTACATATTCCCGCTGTTCACTTGTCACTTCGTGAGAACTCACATTCCCTTTGAGAACCGAATCGGTGCACCCCGATAAATTGTTACCGTATCTTCCTCAAACCTGCACTCGTTGATGAATTCTTTTCATAGTTTTTTCTGTCGATTTTGTTCTGATAAACAGTCGAATCTTTCGTTAACGTTTCTTGCATTGGGATTCAGGTGCCTTATAACTCCAAGACAGACACCTGAAAAATTATTGAGATCAGTAAGTGATTGTACGGCAGGCAATTGCATTAGTAGATTGTGAAAATTTCCATTAGCAAGCAAAATAATTCCAATAGGTTGGTGGTTCTACAATAAAAGAATCGTTAACTTACCTTGGTTCAGTACGTAGTCTCCTTGAAATAAACTCAATCTCTGAATTGTGACAAATAAATATTGATTGGGATTCATTGTTTACAAATTCATTTCGATTTTCCTGATAACAACAAATCTCGAAGACAGTACTGACAGTTGCTCCCTATGACCTTGGCTGTTCCATTTCTCCGCACCAGTGTAACTATGGAATCGGTCGTATTCGAGTGTTCGTTTGTTGCATTTTATGCAGTATTATATAATTTTATTTGTTACCTTTGGTTGTTTTATAGTTAAGAAATGACCATAAGGCTAGTTAGGTAGTTTGGGTCCGTTGATGTTTCGTAATAATTAGGGCGGTGTAGATAGAGCAAACGGAACTGTTCCGTGTCAGGCAACAAAACGAACATTGCAGGAGAGAGACCTCTCTAGGCAGGAATTGGTTGGTGGAAGTTGACTCGGCATTTTGCGTTTGGTAACGGAAAACTGAAAGTGAACACAGTTGGGTTGCAGGATCTTTTTTGATTATTTTAATCATCCTTGAATGGGATTATTCCTGAAGCTCACAAATTGAAGAGTTATGAATCGTAGATGATTTGTGGTGAATATTTTGCGATTCATTTCCAGTCTCTCTCAGAGGATTTTATGTGATTCATTTTTCACCGGTTACCTGGAAGTAATCAGGATTATTGAAATTCAGGTGGGCAAATAAAGGCCATTGTCTCTCCACAGTCCCGGTGGAAAAGGAAATATTCGGATACTATCTTGGGAGGGATTATTTTCTTGCCTTATGAGAAAGAAAAACCCCTCGGCCTGGGGTTTTTTTATACTGAGGAAGTCTTGTTGCTTGTCATTCGATTGGGGAGTACAAGTACAACTCACTGCTAGCTGCCTGGTCACCCGACAGCTGCGAATTCACGGGCGCTGCAAATTCACGGATTCGCAGGCAGCATTGATTTGAGACATCTATTCCTCGCTGTGCAGTTCCATGAAGATACTTCCTGGGAGAATAACCGCAAGTTTCAAGATAACTCCATTATCTGTTTTTTTTTATGATTGGTTATTGATTTTTTTTTGCTATCCGCTATTTGCGCTAGCTTTAACTGTTCCATTGCTATCACCGCTACTCTTATTGAGAAATCATAATATCAGTATTACCTCGGCTTTGTGAAACGGAAATTGTAATAACAACAATTGCGCTATTCTTTCCGATGCGCCTGCGCCTGAGCTCTCGCGATGCGTATTTTTTTTTAACGGTGATTCAACTATAATTTAAAATGGTTTATTCGATTTCCGTGCTTCCTTGCGTTTAAACCCTTCTGCATAGTGATATGTTTAGTGCATGGTTACATAGTTGCTAAAAATTGATTATCCACTGCCTGATAATAAGAATTTCTTGGTATATTCGAGGTGTATGCGTGATCACATGTAGAGTTTGCTTACGCCTGGTATTCGCTGTTGACGCTCACGCTTACGCTTATTCAGTGAAAGCTCACTTGCATTTTTTTATTACAGTTATTTCAAGAATAAATTTGACTTCTCATGTTCGATCAATAATAAATATTTCAGCAGGATACTACTTGGTCTTTCATTACGACATTGTTTGGTAGGTTGATAGTGTTGTTACTTATTTTTGGGTATTCGGCTTTAACCTTCCTGGCGCCCTTGAAAAACGTTAACTTCTATGAATGGACCCCTCCCTTCTCCACTAGAGCTTAGCCGCAAATACCCATCTGTCATTTGTTGACGGTTGACCGTGTGCCTTGATTATTATTTGTTTATTATTGCACGGTGCATTTTTGGCGCCCTGGCGTGGGGCCTCAAGCGTGAAGTCTTAAGCGTTGAGCGTGAAGCGTTGAAAACTTGGCGTTGTTGCGGCTCTACATTTTCTTGAGCTGATTTTTTTTTTTTCTCTGAACTGATCTATTTTTGATTTTTTTATGTATTACCCATTGTTATCCATTGTTATAGTTTTATTGATGAGTTTTGCGCGCCGAATGGTCGAGGCGTCAATTCGTTATTTTTTTTTACTACTGTTTCTGGTGTATAGCATTTTTGCAATGGCGTATAAAATGCAACCCAATCGATTGACTCAGGACGAGCTCAATTATGAAGTGAAGATCCGAGGAATGGCGACAGGAACTTGTGAGGATATGCGTCACGCATTGGCGATGGCAATTCGATTAGAAAAGAGTGGTGATAGCGTGCATTATCCTTCATATCCTTTTTCGGTTGAAGAGGATGTAGAAGCTGTGGAGAATAAGTTGCGCGGAATCGAACCACTCATTGAAAATTTCTGTGATACTGCTACCAGTGGTCAATTCTTAAAATATGCGTCGAGACTAGCACATGTTCTCAATCGCATCGATCACATCAGCGAAGAATGTCCCAAACGTGCCAATCTTCGATCCAAAGCTTTGACATGTTTGGACAAACTTCATCAGAAGGCTGAGGAGGCTCAAAGGAGATTGGAGATTCCGGCACAACTTACTTTCTTGGAGCATGCTGACTTTGCAGCTGGTGTCGGTCATGCGCGAAGATCCTCAAGTGTCTCGCCACCTCATAATCCTCCTGTTGATATTAAACCCATTCTACCTAGTAAATGGGGTGTCAAGTTCTCGGGTGATAAGAAAGGCTTGTCTTTGGGCGCTTTTCTTGAAAAAGTAGAGGAACTTAGACTGGCACGTCATGTTTCGAAGGAGACCTTGTTGGAATCAGGGGTCGACTTATTCGTTGGGAGAGCTTATCAATTCTACTTAGCGTACAGACATGAGGCAAGTACGTGGGATCAATTTGTTGTTCTTCTTAGAGAAGAATATTTGTCTTCCACATATAACGAGAAGTTGTTTGAGGAAATAAGAAAACGGACTCAGGGACCCGATGAGTCCATTGGGATCTATTTAGCAGTTATGGCGGGATATTTCAATCGATTAACCTGCCCGATTTCTGAAGACACAAAACTGAAGATTTTGATGCGCAATATTGCACCATTTTATCAAAATCAACTCGCTCTTGTTGAGGTTACTTCTATTTCACAGCTCCGCGAATTAGGTAGGCGTCTTGAAGCTAGGGAGGAAGCAGTCGAAAATTTTGTTGCCCCGTCTAGAAGAAGTGGCATCCTTGAACCTGATCTGGCCTATATGCAGGTGGAGGAAAGCTTAGACAGTTTTCAATCTTCGGCTTCTTCTAGTCGAACTGCTGAGGAACCCAAAGCAGAAATTGTTTGCTATAGATGTGGCAAGCCAGGGCACAAGGCGATCGGATGTGTTTCAAAAAAAGGCAAGTTCTGTTATCGCTGTAAGAAGGAAGGCTTCACTGTAAAGACCTGTCCAGATTGTTTGAAGGTGGGAAACGTCAGCCAGCGTACTTAGGTGATCGAGGTAGGTATGCTGGTGCGGAGGTCTCGGTCAATAAGCTCAAGGTCATTTTGGATTATGTCTTGGAACATGTTAGTGGTGACGAACGTCCTTTCTTGACTGTTGAGATTTTAGGAAAGCCATTATTAGGACTGTTGGATTCAGGAGCATCACGGACTGTAGTGGGAGCTAAGGGGTTATTAGTCTTAAACCAGTTGGGGATACCCATTGATAGAAGTAGGAACTCCTTTTGTACGGTTGCTAACGGTAATAAGTGTCAATCTTTAGGTATTGCTAGTCTTCCAATCACGCTCAGAGGTAAAGTAAGTTTGATCGAGGCGGTTGTTGTTCCTGAGGTACCTCACTTGCTTATTCTTGGTATCGATTTCTGGAGGAATATGGGCATTATGCCAGACTTGCGACATGATGAGTGGCATTTCTCCAACGACCCGATCATTCAATTCAGTGGAACATGTTAATTGTCAGAGCCTTCTGACTCCTCTTGAAAAAGCTAGGTTGCAAGCGGTTATTGATAGGAATGTGTTGCTGATGGGTAAGGATTTAGGATGCACCAATAAGGCCCAACAGCCAACCTATCAAACAGAGGTATTATCGGGTGAATCCTGTCATGCAGAAGCAGATAGACCAGGAGTTAGAAGAGATGCTAAAGTTGGGGATAGTCGAACCATCTAATAGCCCATGGTCTTCGCCCATTCTTCTGGTCAAAAAGAAAAATGGGTCTTTTAGGTTTTGCGTCGACTTTCGCAAACTTAATTCTGTGACAGTAAGAGATAGTTACCCCCTCCCTCTTGTATCCGATACCTTGGACAAGCTGCGGGATGCCAAGTTTCTATCAAGTTTAGATGTGAAGTCGGCATATTGGCAAGTACCTATGGCTGAGTCATCGAAGCAATATACTGCTTTTACCGTACCCAACAGAGGTCTCTTCCAATTCCGGAGAATGCCATTTGGGCTGCACAATGCTCCGGCAACTTGGCAGCGATTGATAGACAATGTTTTGGGCCACGATCTGGAACCTCACGTATTTGTATATTTGGATGACGTTGTTATCGTCAGCCAGACTTTGGAACAGCATCTGTCGACGCTGGAAGAAGTATTCCGTAGGCTACGTGAAGCGAACATAACTGTTAGCGTAGAAAAATGTCAATTCTGTATGCCAGAAATGAAGTATCTTGGATATGTGGTCGATCGCAATGGCCTCCATGTTGACCCAGATAAAGTCAAGTCCATGTTGGAGCTTCCCGCGCCCACGAATGTCACCGAAGTGCGAAGAGTACTCGGCACTTTCTCGTGGTACAGGCGTTTCATCCCAGATTTTTCATCTATCGTTTCCCCGATCACTGCTCTGGTTCGTAAAAACTCCAAGTTTATTTGGACCAACGAATGTGCTGAATCCTTCCGGAAGATCAAGGAGTGCCTTGTATCTGCCCCTATTCTCAGTTGCCCTGATTATACAAAACCCTTCATTGTTCAAACGGATGCGTCTGGCTTTGGAATTGCGGCTGTCCTAACACAACCTGATCCTAGCGGCAAGGGCGATGAGGTGATTTCCTATCTGAGTAGGTCTCTCACCAAACAGGAACGGAATTTCACAACAACCGAGAGAGAGTGTCTAGCAGTTCTCTGGTCAATCGAGAAACTCAGACCATACCTTGAGGGTATTTCCTTCACCGTTATAACAGACCATTACAGCATACTTTGGCTACACAATCTTAAGGACCTCACGGGTCGTTTAGCCCGCTGGGCTGTGAGACTCCAGCAGTACTCATTTACCGTCATTCACCGTAAGGGTAAGGATCACGTAGTACCCGATACTCTCTCAAGGGCGGTACCAGTTGTTGATGAGGTACAGGTAGTCGAGAAGGAATCTTCTGAAGATAATAACCTTGGGTCCGATAAATGGTGTGTTAGAATGGTGGATAGGGTCCTCAAGAATCCGCTTAAGTTTGGGAAATGGAGGGTAACTGATGGTCGTTTATATAAATACGTGCAGTTGGACTACCCTGATTTGTCTCCTTCTACAGATTCTTGGAAATTGGTTGTTCCGAAGCAGGATAGACACAAGATTATGGTGGCTGCCCACGACCCCTCAACATCAGATCATCCAGGAGTCTACAAAACTTACGCTCGAGTAGCAGAGCGCTATTTCTGGCCCAAAATGCGCACTGATGTCTCGAAATTCGTCCGTCGCTGTGAAGTATGTGCTGCTTTCAAGTCCCCACTTGGAAGTCCTACCGATAAGATGGTGTCTCATCCGAAAGTAAATAATCCTTGGGAGATGATTTCCACAGATTTAATTGGACCACTTCCTAGATCCAAGCATGGCAATTCGTTTGTATTAGTTGTCACTGATTACCTTAGCAAATTTTGTCTTTTGTTTCCGCTCAGGAAAGCAAGTACTGATGCTGTCGTTCGAAACATTGAAAAACATGTTTTCCTAATGTTTGGAGTCCCAAAAATCATTATTTGTGACAATGGTGCTCAATATCGAAGTAAGGAGTTTATAAAACTCACCCAGAAGTACCACTGTCGTATTAAATTTACCCCTAATTATAACCCAAGGGCAAATCCCACCGAACGCATTAACAAAACTGTGAAAACCATGCTTGCAATGTACTGTTCGGAGAACCATCGATCGTGGGATGAGAATCTCGATCAGATCGGTTGTGCCATCAGGACCTCCAAACACGAGGTTATGAAGGTGTCGCCATATTTTATGAACTTCGGTCGGAATATGTGTTTGTCGGGATCGGATTATGATGACAAGTATCAAGTTGAAGAAGAGAACGGGGCTAAATCTTTCAGGAATGAAAATTTTCAACAACTTTTTGCTGATGTGCGAAAGCGTTTGGAAGAGGCCGATAATAAGGCTTGTGATAGGTACAACTTGCGTAGGCGTAATGTTGAATTTTTTCCCAATCAGCCTGTTTGGAGGAGAAATTATGTTCTTTCCGACGCTACCAAATATTTCTCCAAGAAATTAGCTCCAAAATTTATTGGCCCTTTTTATGTCAAAAAGAAATTGTCTCCATGGACGTACTTACTACGGGACGAAGTAGGTAATGATAAGGGGGTATGGAACGTTAAGGACTTAAAACCTGTTCCGGAAGAGGAGATAAGTCACTAATTTGTTCCACTTGCTCTAATGAGAAATTTACTGGGTAAATTTCTTGAAGCAAGGGGGGGGATTGTTACGTTATGAACCGTCCTTGTGTCTGACTCGAACTCCGTTCAGAAATTACCCTGTATGACTTGAACTGTTACTCTCCTAGTGGTATACCCAGTATGTGTTTCTGTAATTCGTTGAAATAGTTGTATAATATGTATATATCACTGTTGTTTACTTGTTACCTTGTGAAAACTAACACTCCCGTTTACCTAGTGGTAAACCCAGTATTTGTTTCTGCTATTCATCAAAATAGTGCTCAACTCTGTACATATTCCCGCTGTTCACTTGTCACTTCGTGAGAACTCACATTCCCTTTGAGAACCGAATCGGTGCACCCCGATAAATTGTTACCGTATCTTCCTCAAACCTGCACTCGTTGATGAATTCTTTTCATAGTTTTTTCTGTCGATTTTGTTCTGATAAACAGTCGAATCTTTCGTTAACGTTTCTTGCATTGGGATTCAGGTGCCTTATAACTCCAAGACAGATACCTGAAAAATTATTGAGATCAGTAAGTGATTGTACGGCAGGCAATTGCATTAGTAGATTGTGAAAATTTCCATTAGCAAGCAAAATAATTCCAATAGGTTGGTGGTTCTACAATAAAAGAATCGTTAACTTACCTTGGTTCAGTACGTAGTCTCCTTGAAATAAACTCAATCTCTGAATTGTGACAAATAAATATTGATTGGGATTCATTGTTTACAAATTCATTTCGATTTTCCTGATAACAACAAATCTCGAAGACAGTACTGACAGTTGCTCCCTATGACCTTGGCTGTTCCATTTCTCCGCACCAGTGTAACTATGGAATCGGTCGTATTCGAGTGTTCGTTTGTTGCATTTTATGCAGTATTATATAATTTTATTTGTTACCTTTGGTTGTTTTATAGTTAAGAAATGACCATAAGGCTAGTTAGGTAGTTTGGGTCCGTTGATGTTTCGTAATAATTAGGGCGGTGTAGATAGAGCAAACGGAACTGTTCCGTGTCAGGCAACAAAACGAACATTGCAGGAGAGAGACCTCTCTAGGCAGGAATTGGTTGGTGGAAGTTGACTCGGCATTTTGCGTTTGGTAACGGAAAACTGAAAGTGAACACAGTTGGGTTGCAGGATCTTTTTTGATTATTTTAATCATCCTTGAATGGGATTATTCCTGAAGCTCACAAATTGAAGAGTTATGAATCGTAGATGATTTGTGGTGAATATTTTGCGATTCATTTCCAGTCTCTCTCAGAGGATTTTATGTGATTCATTTTTCACCGGTTACCTGGAAGTAATCAGGATTATTGAAATTCAGGTGGGCAAATAAAGGCCATTGTCTCTCCACAGTCCCGGTGGAAAAGGAAATATTCGGATACTATCTTGGGAGGGATTATTTTCTTGCCTTATGAGAAAGAAAAACCCCTCGGCCTGGGGTTTTTTTATACTGAGGAAGTCTTGTTGCTTGTCATTCGATTGGGGAGTACAAGTACAACTCACTGCTAGCTGCCTGGTCACCCGACAGCTGCGAATTCACGGGCGCTGCAAATTCACGGATTCGCAGGCAGCATTGATTTGAGACATCTATTCCTCGCTGTGCAGTTCCATGAAGATACTTCCTGGGAGAAAAACCGCAAGTTTCAAGATAACTCCATTATCTGTTTTTTTTTTTATGATTGGTTATTGATTTTTTTTTTGCTATCCGCTATTTGCGCTAGCTTTAACTGTTCCATTGCTATCACCGCTACTCTTATTGAGAAATCATAATATCAGTATTACCTCGGCTTTGTGAAACGGAAATTGTAATAACAACAATTGCGCTATTCTTTCCGATGCGCCTGCGCCTGAGCTCTCGCGATGCGTATTTTTTTTTAACGGTGATTCAACTATAATTTAAAATGGTTTATTCGATTTCCGTGCTTCCTTGCGTTTAAACCCTTCTGCATAGTGATATGTTTAGTGCATGGTTACATAGTTGCTAAAAATTGATTATCCACTGCCTGATAATAAGAATTTCTTGGTATATTCGAGGTGTATGCGTGATCACATGTAGAGTTTGCTTACGCCTGGTATTCGCTGTTGACGCTCACGCTTACGCTTATTCAGTGAAAGCTCACTTGCATTTTTTTATTACAGTTATTTCAAGAATAAATTTGACTTCTCATGTTCGATCAATAATAAATATTTCAGCAGGATACTACTTGGTCTTTCATTACGACATTGTTTGGTAGGTTGATAGTGTTGTTACTTATTTTTGGGTATTCGGCTTTAACCTTCCTGGCGCCCTTGAAAAACGTTAACTTCTATGAATGGACCCCTCCCTTCTCCACTAGAGCTTAGCCGCAAATACCCATCTGTCATTTGTTGACGGTTGACCGTGTGCCTTGATTATTATTTGTTTATTATTGCACGGTGCAACTATGTAGGTACTTCTATTCCAAGCTACTTCGATTTTACTTTACGCGAACTCGACTCGAGTAACCTACTATTTTCGTACAACTATTTATAAGTCGACAAAGAAACGGAAATAAAGGAACTGCTCTAAAATGATATCATTGGAGATTATATCTTTTACGGGCGGTTATTTCAGATTATCCCACATAATGAAACATACCATTAAAATGGTGGACTCTAACAAAATAAACCGATCCCTAGTAACGTATTATGTACATGAATGAGAAAACAACCAAGTCAATGATGAATCACTCCATAAATGTAGGATCTGCCAAAAGAAACAGTCGATTGTCTATTGTCTACACAAACTTGACGCAAGTATACCAAATATTTATTTCTGTTTGAATCGTAGTTATCGAATGTACATCGATGATATTTTCCCTAATGAGTGTAAATTTGAACCTTGAAAAAGATTAGCTGAATCACCTTTACTAACGTCAACCCTCAAAAGTCGAAACTTGTCTGAGCTTAACGAGGCCTTACCTTTTTAACGTAAGAATTTCAGCACGGTAGTTCCGAGCCTGGGAATTGAATCCAAGTCTTCCCATTGATAGGCGAACGTACTTTTGTACATTCAATTGAAGACATTGATAATATGATCTATTGTGTGATCTGAACCAGTCAAGGAGAGTTTAAACAGCAAACAAGATAAGATAAGAATAAAAGAAGAAACTAATTAAAATAATTCAAGAATAAGAGCAGGAAACATGTGTTTATACAGATGACTGAAATAAAATAAGAATGGACCAATCAAGTTGCAGCTTTTTTGACAATGACTTTTGTGTTCTGTGGCCTCCTAATTGTCGATATTTTGAATTTTGATTCCTTCACATATAGCAAATATTATCAGAAAATGATATTTTTAGGTTGTTATTGTGAAATAGGGATATATAATAATTTGAAACATGAAACGTTAAGAACAGAAAATATTTCGGTCATGCACATTATCAGTTTCCAAACAAAATGAAACGAAATAGTGAAAGATGGCATCTTTTGTTGTTATTCTTATTTCTTATTTTATATTATTTCTTGTATGAACGCTTTCATAAAGATCTATGTTTAACTTTCTCATTTTGTTTTATTTTGTTCCTTATTTTATTTTATTTGTCGTTTAAACTCACCTTCAGATCCATTGACATCTAATACATAATAATTTCCTATAATAAAGCTCGGACAAAACTATAGTATCACAGCTGAAATAATGTCATTACTTCATTTAGTCATGTTCCATAAGTCGAATTATTTCACAGCAAAATATGGTCATAACCAACTTACTTACCTATTTCAAAGTTGACAACTAATGGAATATTTACCACCACTTCCACTACCATATTTTCGTCAATATTTTTTCAAAAACGAAAGAGGGCTAACTTTACAAGATCACTAGCTTACAATGAACTATCTGAAGTTGAAAAATACAAATATTTTTCTCGTGTCCAGTGAAAGTGATAATAAAAAAAATTTTTTATATTATCACAAATTTTGTGTTTCTAGTGACTTCCCAGTGCCCCTATTGAAAGGTTATCTTGCATGTACCGTTCTTTTGTGAGTCGTATAGCAATCTCCTCAATAAACATTCACTTTCGAATCCATTCTAGTTGTTGCATTAACCAGATTTATTCAATATAAATTTTATGCTGCATTAGACAGACTAGTTGTATTCATTGAAAGAGAGATACAGATCTTATAATTCTGAAGAGGAAACCGCAACTGCATTGTGATATTTGACACATAGTTTGCCAAAATAATAATAATCACCGCATCTTATTTCGAGAACGAAAGTGCACTGAGAAGACATTTATCACGCCTGTAAAATTGAGGCACCAAGACCGTAAACCCACTGTATATTTTGCTTCAAGACTGATCAAATTATTCGATCTGCTTACAAGAATACTTGTCTTCTCATTACCTATTATTACAAACAGTATTCAGTTGAACATTCGTGAGATGCTTTCTTTACCTCGTGATGTATCTGAACTTCAAAATGTTTTATTAATCGTTTTGTAATTTGTCGACGGCTGATGGATTACATACTCAGCACAGAAATTATACGGTTCTTTTATTATTCATTATTACGGAGTGTTTTTTTGCGGGTATCTATTTGGAAAATATATATGTATATCCTGAACAGTGCAAGTGTTTATACTTTTGGTGTATGTGCAGTTGAACTGCGTTGGAAACGATTTCACGTCCACTCCAAAACTTCCAATCATACTCGTGAAGATTGAAATGATAAAAAGAAATCGATCGTCCCCCTATCTTTGAATCATCAAAAGCTACACTGCGAGCATGCGAACATTACCATCACGTCAGGCCGCGATTGATTACTTTAATACGAGGCTATCTTGATTTGAATCTGACAGGAAGATTCGCTTGATGAAACTTGAACATTTCCATAACGAATACTTAATAGTGGTAAAAGTGGAGTTAACGGAGTAAAATCAAGTAGGAAGGAGCGGTGATGTTTTATTTTTAGTTTCTCTGAGTGTTCTATTTTGATGTTCGTATTCGATTATGTATGTATATAGTAGTGGCATATACATATATCTATAATGCTGCCGAAAATTGGCCCGCTCCTCTTTACTCCTCTCAACTTAACTTTTTTTCAAATGGGAAGGTTTGTTTGATAGGTCTTTTAACTATCTATGTCTTTCACTTCTGAAAATCGGTCTGGTCGTTCTGCTGCTTATATATTGGCAGTCACAGTGTTGTTCATAGAGATACATAGCTAGTCAACCATATAAAAATATCATTTGAAGGGATGGATAGATACTACGGGTAGATGGCACTGGCACTATTGATTTCGTGTCCAAATCATTTTTTTTAAGGAGAGTTTAAACAGAAAATAAGATAAGAATAAAATAAGAAACTATTTAAGAATAAGGACAGAAAACGTGTGTTTATACAGATGACTGAAATAAAATAAGAAATAAGAATTTTTCAGCTTTTTTGACAATGATTTTTGTGTTCTGTGAATATCACAATTTCGTTTTGACAGTGGCTACAGTAACTAACCTCCTAATTGTTGATATTTTGAATTTTGATTCTATTACATATAGCAAATATTACCAGTAAATAATATTCTGAGGTTGTTATTGTAAGGAAAGAATTTAAAATAATTTCAAACATGGAACGTTAAGTACAGAAAATATTTCGGTCATGCGCATTATCAGTTTACAAATAAAATAGTGAAAGATGGCATCTTTTGTTGTTATTCTTATTTCTTATTTTATATTATTTCTTGTATGAACGCTTTCATAAAGATCTATATGTTTATCTTTCTCACTTTGTTCCTTATTTTATTTCATTTGCTGTTTAAACTCACCTTACGGACGACGTAGCTTGAATCACGCATTTTTTCGATTACTTATACATAATACCAAAAGATGGCTATCAATCAATCAAGTGGAATCATTAATTATTTCGATGCCTTAACGTTCATTAGGTACTGTATGAACTTATTCACTCTATTTTGAAGCTTTATTACCTTTCTTTCGGCATTTCAGTCGTACCATTGTTTATAGAGATATAGTAAGTCAACCATATATGGAAATATCATTTGGAAGGATGGAACAGGTAGATGGCACTAGTGATTTCGTTTCCAATTCATGTCTTTTGTTTTCATTTTTTACAGACGTCGTAGCCCGAATCACACACTTTCTCGATTACTTACACATATTACCAAAAGATGGCAAACAATTCAGAGACAGTAGTGGAATACTTCAATTCTAAAAAGTGAACTAGTGTCAGATAGAGAAATGAATAACTTATCAGACAAGGTGTCATAGGATTCACCTTTCCATAAAAAAAGTTATATCGCCCTATCGATGGAGAGTGATTTCAAACTGTTGATTTTTCGGGGGTTATATCCACCATATGCACCAAAAATGTATGCTGCACGTCCATGATTTTCGAAATTTTGCTTAGCAAGTGACTTTAGAGTATGATAATTTGATCGAATCCCGATACCGCAGATCCAGTGATTTCATCTTAAATTATTTTACACGAAAGAGTTTGCTTGAATTCAAAATTTTGAAAATCATGGAAATGCACGCATTTTGGTCGATTGAGCTTGGTGAAGGAGGGATAAATGTTGAGATTATTTCCAGAAAAACTGTACACTCTGAAAAGTGAGCCAAACGCCTAGTTTATTTTGATCAGTTGAATCCGTTAAAAGGTCTAGTGCATTTAATCGCCATAAAACTTTGTAAAAGCAGTCTAGTCTTCAACTTTTCCATCACATCGAGGAAAATATTCTATGAAAAAGTACAACAAATGACGCCTTTCAAACATAAATTGAGAGAGGTGCTTTACGACCTCCCTGTATGTTGATTTTTGACCGAAAATGACATTATCTCCTAGACATTCTAAACACCTGCACACCGTTGCGTAATGAACAAATCAAACTCAGAACTAATTGACACTGATTTCAATCGAGCTCCGCAGGAAATGGTGAATTGTTTCCTCATATGCCAAACAAATGTAAAACGTTTGTAGACCGACACCTTTCCAACAATAAAAGTGAATTTCATCGTGTTTTGTTCTTGTACCGCGAACGAGAAACAGGTTTCGTTGCTCTTTCACACGACAATATTATAAAATCGATAACTGTAAAGCCGAGTTCGTATTTATCGATCGATCTTGATCTTTCGGTTATGGTGCGTGCTCATCTCAAACCCGTTTTCTCTCGCAGGAAGAACAAACTCGAGTCGATGTTCAGATTTTTGTTTTTGGTTGTTTTTTCTTGCTCTTCTGCGTTTGCCGACGATACACCTGTATATTGGGACCTGTATTTTGCAGAAAGATTCGGGAAGATCGATGACCTATATTGGATCTAGTATTCCATACACAGTACAACACAATATCAGTGACAGCATAAAAATAAATCGATTAAAAAAGGCCGTGTCTAGAACCACGCTAACGTGGATCTTGCCAAAATTACTCCACGCGAAATGCGTCATATGAGGAAAGTGACGTTGACGTTTCGCGTGGATCTTTCGCTCTTGATCAATTCACGACTGTGTCGCTTGAAGCATTACCTTTGTGATAAATGTTTTGCGCAGAGGGTCAACTCACTAATATCGTATGCCTAGTTTTTGTTATGAAGATGCATTATTGATTGTAACGATGTGAACATTGAAGTTATTTCCTAAAGTATACATAGGTATATAATAATATTGTGTATTTGGAATATTTATTAACGCTCCAAATATGACATAAAATAAATATTCATCATTAATTTGTACTTACTCATGGTGAGGTTATAAACTTATAATCAAATATATTTCAACGGCCACTACGTTGCTACTATCATTTACGTCATAGACGAAGTTTGAGCCCTCGTGTTGCTCAATTTAATGAATTCACCAAAGTTGCATTGAAGGCTCAGCCCATGCTCAAACTCGCAAAGATATTACAATATCTCTTACCTTGTTCCGGTTGAGTTTATAAAGTCACCATTCGTTCTTCTAATACATAATTTTTTATTACCTATATATGAAATCTATAAAACCATGAATTTGTTTCTATTCGGCGATTTCATCAAACCAACACATTCAAAATCATACCATTACATAGGAATCACACTGTGTGGATGGATTCCTCAAATCCTTCGAAAATTCTCCACGAATCCAATTTCCTTTATTTTTCAGAGAAATTTTGTTCATATAAATTCAATACCAGCGAATGGTCCAAGCGCAATTAGAGTGGATGTATGAAGAGCGAAAGATCCACTCGAAACGTTAACGTGACTATCTTCATATGACGTATTTTGCGTGGAGGAATTTTGGAAGCAAGATACACGTGAATCTCGCCAGACAGATCAGAAAATCGCTACATGTGATTCAAATATACAATAGTTTGGTGATTCAGTCCCCTCCTTCACGAACTTTTGCTTCAATGTGAATGATAACGTTCTTTGGTGATTGATGATTGCTTGAGTTTGATGCTGATGAAATGATAACGATTTCAGGGTTTTTTAGCCATGATCTGGTTTTTGTATCTCTAATATTAAGGGCACTAACACAATGTCAACATTTTTATATTTCGAAAACGTGAATGTTTCACAAACAAAATATCGATATATTCGTTAATGGAATCTTCTGTATGAATTTGAAGTCCGTTTCCTCGTACTTCATCATAAGAGAGGAGGATTAGAATTTAAAAATAGTAGATAGAAAAATCTTCAAGTTTCTCTAGAAAAACCTCCAAGTTTGTCTCGATCACTTCCGACTACTCTATAAATCTTTCGTAATTCACACAAAACTCAAATCTGTATTTTTTAACCATTTCCGTGTTGAATCTTGATTATATCCAAGTCAGTAATCGTCTTCTACCTGTAATAATATTGTTACCGAACTGCTTGATATTTCTTGAGCGTGTTTTGGATTCATTCCATTGTTTATTGTACTTTAACCTGCCGGCATAACACCTTGTTCAGGAACGATTATCTGTTCATGTTGCTTCACGGCGTTCGAATAGTTTTCCTTTTTGTAATAGGTGATTATCTCATAATCTTGTTATCAATTCGATTGTGGTGAACTGGATGAGTGAGATGAGAAAGATCATAAATCACTCACCGTTGGATAGGGATTTCTGTATGTCAAAATGGTTCAAAACTCTGCTCTTTGAATTTATACCATATCATCAATTGTGTTTTTTGAGATGAAATTTGTTCTCGATTTGCACTTCCTTCTCAATTAACTTTCAAATCCTTGTATCAACTTACCTTCTCAGTTATTTCCTCGACCGATATTGTAATTGCATCCAACAGACCCCTGAGCTTTCAAATCCTTCTATTAACTTACTTTCTCAGTTATTTCCTCGACCGATATTGGAATTGCATCGAACAGTCCCCTAAGCTTTCAAAGCCTTTTATTAACTTACCTTCTCAGTTATTTCCTCGACCGATATTGTAATTGCATCCAACAGACCCCTGAGCTTTCAAATCCTTCTTTCAACTTACCTTCTCAGTTATTTCCTCGACCGATATTGGAATTGCATCCAACAGACCCCTGTGCTTTCAAATCCTTCTATCAACTTACCTTCTCAGTTATTTCCTCGACCGATATTGGAATTGCATCCAACAGACCCCTGAGCTTTCAAATCCTTCTATCAACTTACCTTCTCAGTTATTTCCTCGACCGATATTGGAATTGCATCCAACAGACCCCTGTTCAAAATATTTCACGCTCTTTTAGTTATTGCTTGTGGTATGACTGTATGCAAAATCGTAAAGGTTTTCGAAGGAAATACTTATGATTCCATTCCTTCCATTGGGTCTCTGACATAAATTATTTGTTGTAGGTCGAAACGAACTTATAGCAAGATATATCAAATTGAGGACAGGAAAAACAAGAACGAGAAAACAAGTGAGTTCACACATACAGGTTCTGGCGAGGCGGAAACTCCGGGAAATACAGGCGAAATTGAAAGTTGTAAGTATACATTTTTCACAATTCTCATACAAAAATTAGCTGAATATTACTTCTATAAATATTCACTCGATGAGTTTATCGTTACTAATAGTAGGAGAGCCCACGATGCTAAATCGGGATTTACTCGAGCGTCATATGGACCTATTGGGTTGCGAAGCTCAGATGATAAAAAGAAAAAAATGTTACAAAATGTATACTTTTTCATCGGCTATAGACTTTCAAAAATGTAAAAAAAAACTGTTGCATGGACATACTCGAGCGCATCAGATATTGGTATCATCTATGTCCTACACATTTTCAAAAATGTACGTATGTTAATCTGATTGTTTCCATGGTGGGGGTGGTCGTACGTAAGGGTTGAAAATGAAAAAAAATATATTTTCTCGAGCGCGTCAGATTATCTGACAGGATGTTAAGTGAACCTAGAAAAAGCTCTTATATAATAATCTGACGGTTTGGATGCGACGCAGACTCGCCGCCTTCATTAGAATGTGAAAAAAAAACTCGTCATTTTGAAATACACAAGCGAGTCAGATTAAGATATATATGGTTCATATTTACGTCCTAGACGTTGCAGTCTTATAATCAGACGATTATCTGGAAGTAGAATACTTGTATTTATAAGAAAATAATTATAAGCTATCAAATTTTTAAAATTTCAAAACGTTGGATATTCGTTGTAAACAATATCATGCCACCAACGAGTCTGTGTGATCAACTGCCATGGCATCATGGCAACAGAAACCAGAGTGGGGACGGAGTGAGAGAGCAATAGATAGAAAAAGAGTGAGAAAGAAATATAAACGTGAAGAGGGGAATATAGACATCACGTAACTGCACACATTAAACTTTATTGATGATTTTTTTTTCATTTTGGCTTGTGGAAATCGTCTGATTATATATTTTTTGCAATTCTTGAATTATTTCCTTCAAAATAAAAATAAAATTAGCCACTCTCGAGAATGTCGAGATGACGTTTTTTTTTACAACTTTGTAGCCCTCCTCCTTCTTGAGGTCACTCTCGAATAGTCCGATTAGTGGAATATACACTTTTCAGGATGTAACTAACTCACCCTACCTCAATCTGACGCGCTCGATAATTTCAGACGATCAATTTTTTTTACTAATCTGATCCTTTATCCCTGAAAGGCGGCCATATATATAGGGCTCATATATGGTGGAAGTAGTTAACCGGGTACAAGGTATCCCCCTGTATATTAATCTGCCGCGCTTCAGTAAATCCCGAAATCCCCTCTTGGGCTCCCCTATTATAATAAGGTGATCAGAGACATCTATAGATAGATGTAGATATCGTTAATACGCATTATATTTCAAGTGATTTATAAAACAACTGAACTTATCGTCTTTATGACTAATACAACTTCCAAACAATTCAGGCCAGTCCCAAACTATCTACACAGTAGGTTTTGGCTAGCATTTGTCAGAAAACAACTACTTTCCTGGATAATACCACGAAGGGCATTGCATTATATCCGACCAGTGCAGATTTCTTAACAGAAGAAAATCATGCATTTGCTTTTGGTTATACAAATGAAGGAATTGATTTTCGATTAAAGGGGCGGACAAACAGTCCGGTTTCTGGCTATTTGGCCACTCATCAGTACAAGGAAGCGCCATCATCAATATCCATAATTAAGAGCCCTATGGAGTGGCAGCGCCATATTGAAAATCGTGAAAACAATTTGTGAAGAAATGAGATGTTACATAGAAAATAGTTAAATGGGAAAGTTATTGGGAATGTAACGAAGAATGTCGCCAGCTCATTTTTTTCCGTTTATTTAACCAAACATGATTTCAACTTTTTATTCCTTTGGCGAATTTCATAACTTTTACCCTAGCGACATTGTACGATTGAATATAGTCAACTTCTTCACAAAAGAAATATGTAATAATGTATGGCTAATTTATGAAACGTGTTTTTTTCATTGAATGAATTTTCACCTGTCAAGTGCTGCCATCTGGTAAAAACTTAACCCGTGTTAGAGCAGAAAATGGCTTGGCAACATCGCTTGACTGGACCAAGTGGACCTGTCATATTTCTGTTTTCCTCACTTTTACCGCTTTGATATTTGACAGTTGTGGAAAGTTTGGTTGTATCGATACAAGTTGTATCGTTGGTTCCGATTTCCGAGTTTCTGTAGAGTTCAAGTGTGTGACGGTGATTACCTATTTTCTTTTTATTTCGAGTTTTGACTCTAGTGTTCGGTATTTTCATTTGTTTTGTGTATTTGGCTATCCTAAAAATGGGACGTAGAAGTTCATACACAAAAAGCCCTATGCCCTCCAGGAGAAAGAAGAATCGAAGCCTTCTCTCCAGAAGGTATTGAGGTTCTTAATCATGGTGCTAGTTGATCAAACTGAAAATTTTTTCGAGGATTCTGAAACAGAAAGTGGCTCACAATGCCCAGTCCCAGGAAAACCCATCCCATCTATTACAAGCGACTGGTAGCAGGTAGGTAATATAAAAAACATGCTGATTACTAATCAAACTATTGTCAAAAGTGGAAAAATTTGCAGATAGTTATGATTATGTTATCCATATCAAATATTGATTCACAAATCTGAATACAATCATTCACATATCTTCATGCCAGGATAAGTTCAAAAATATTAATTTCGTTTACAGCACTACAGTTCAGGCCAATCCTTTAGTCAGTTATGATGACAATGATGACACTCTGTTTGAGGACTCAGCCAAAGAGAATTCTCTGGAAACTACTACTCCTTTGAAGGACTCTGAAGCCGAAAACTTGATTACTGTGGCATGGAAGTCGAAGTATCATACGAGTAAGTTACTCTCAAAATTTTATTTATACATTTTTCGAATATAAGCTTGAATGGAATCAATTTCCAGTTAGGTAAATAGTGGGTCATTTTCAGTATACCACCCTTGCTTGTCTCAGGGGCAGTTTTACACATCTATTTAGGGTGAGGCGAAAATAAAAAAAAGCTATTGAATTGCAGTTCTTAAGCCGAAAAACTGAATTAGATTCATTAAAATATATTGGAGCAGTATGTCGCCCCCCCCCCCCCCTAAAAACTGCCACTTCTCTTCTCGAATTCTGAGTTGAAAATTATTTATCTTTGTTGTTGGAACTAAGTACATATTTTTATTGCAGACTGGTTGGATAGGTATATTGCATAATTACAGATGCTAGAACATAGGGCTGGAGTGATAAACTTCAATTTTCTATAAGGCATTCCAAATAATGGGATGTCTGGGGGGCAAATACCAGTTTTACCTTAGAAATCACACCCTCCTGAAATAAACAAACGAAAGTCTGGGGACCAGGTGCAGCACTATTGATTCATTTGATATTTTTGAGAAGTATCTGGAAGGCCAGATGGAATGAGAATATTTTAATTCACATGATACAACCTAGGTTTCATTTCAATTTTGTTTACAAATTGTTACATTACTACTGGAGTAAAAACAATCTCATGAACACTGGATGGAAACATATATCAAACACACCAAAATTGATATAGTAACACCAAAAATATTCTTCAAGAGTCATTCTATACCAAATACAACTTCAATCCAACAACATTTCTAAGTTAACATTCAGATAATAGCTAAATTCAGTGTAATGAAAACATATCAATAATTTTTTCTTATGTTTGCAGGCAGGATTCGACACTCTCAGATATCTCTGGAAGGCATATTTCTGATATTCAACACTTATTCGCACAATTGTTGAATGGTAAAAAACACGAGTTGTATGACTGTGATTTAACAGATTGCGTTTTAATAAGGGAACATAGACGAGGCCTATATAGTGAATTTTTGTTGAAATGCAAAATGTGTGGCATAACTGAAACTATCACAACAGAGAAGTGTCAAGTACAAGGGCAATTAGCGATCACCAAGCGATTATTCTGTTACTTTATTGTCTGGAGTCCTCAAGGCATGCTAGTAGAAAAGGTAATTATTATTATCAATCTCAAATTATTCGTATTCACCTGGAATCACTTTTGAAATATAATCTCAAACATAGCTGCTCATTTAAATTGGACTAAATTCTATATATATATATATATATATATATATATATATATATATATATATATATATATATATATATATATATATATATATATATACATATATATATATATACATATATATATATACATATATATAAACCGTCTGAATTTGGAGAATCCTCATACAATAAAAATTAACCTTGGGGTTGCAGTCATCATAAATTGAGTTTGGCCTGATATAGTGAAATTCTTTATTAAATTGTCCAGCTTTCGAAAATCTTTATTTTCCTTTTCAAGACATCTGAAAAACAGTGTTTATTGTTACATATAGCACTCAAACATGTTAAAATTGAACTTACTAATGTGAGATTAGAATAAACACTGTTTTTCAGATGTCTTGAAAAAGAAAATAAAGATTTTCGAAAGCTCGACAATTCATTAATAAAGAGTTTCACTATATCAGGCCAAACTCAATTTATGACTGCAACCCCAAGGTTAATTTTCATTGCATGAGGATTTTCCAAATTCAGACGGTTTTTTCAACTAGTCCAGTCAAGAGACTACCCTTCTCACTCTATATATATATATATATATATATATATGTATATATATATATATATATATATATATATATATATATATCAAACTGTTGCTTATTTTTACGAATTTCAAAATACTCTTCTATAAATGATGAATTGATTATTTATCTTTTTCAGATCGAACGAGATATTTCATTTTGGAAAGAGAATATGTTGCCATAGCAGAAACACTTTTATTTCAACAAACTCTTACCAGAACTTGTTGATCCACAACATCCAAAGGGACGCCCAATAAGAATCAGTCAATACCCATTTCTCACCATAGACAACAATTTCATTTCAAAATATTTAATCAACTCACTCCAATTGCAGACTATACCTATAAAAATATATTCAACTCGGTCGTTTCTTTATCTTCACAAATAATATTTTGAGTGTATTCTTCATATAGGTTGAATTCATAAATAGATTTCCAAAAATTTCGGTGATCGATCTCGAAAGATTCTCTACAACAAAAATGTTCATAGGGAAATTAATTGTCACCATAGATTTTTCATTAGAAGGTATGGACATGAGTTATTATGTGGCATTCCACGTAGCTTCCCGTACCTTTAGGCACTTTGGAATCACACTTTATCTAGTAGCTTCTACACGGCTTTCAGTCGACACCCATATTTATGAAGCACATACCACAATGCACGCAAGTCGCCAATTCCCTCGAAATTTCTTGTTAGTGGCGAACATTTGTTTATTCTATAGACAGGGTGGCTTTTATTCTCAATATTGATATTGTTCTTAGTTTATTTTAATTTTTCTAGTATTTTTGTTTATTTTATTTCATAAATAAATTATTTTTTCTCAATTTTGAACCCTCTTTTTGAAAACTCCTTTCCTAATAGAAATATGATTTATTCTACTTTTCGCTCATACAACGTTAATTTTTTGTTATCAATGAAACTCTCTTTGAATATCAACCACAGTTCATTTTGTCAAGCCCATTTTATTCACTCTTCACTAATCGAGTATGTTTATCACATAACTTGTCAATTTGGCGTATTCTATAAAATTGATCAACTCTTGAAGTGATTTTGAAATTTGAAAAAAGACAAAATTACTGAACCAAGTGTTGATCCGAATTTGCACTTGTGTTGAGTGATTTAAAAGTTAGGAAGAATGATTGAACCGATCTCAGAATCACCTAATGAATATATATATATATATATATATATATATATATATATATATATATATATATATATATATATATATATATATATTTTTTTTTATATATATACACATAACCAACTAGGAATAAATTTCAACAGTGTTTTTTTATCTCACTATACTTCAAGCGGATTGCTGGCCATATACCTATGGTATTAGTTCTTTGGTAACATGGATTGGATAAGCTTTACACAAAACATGATGAAAAAAACATTGCTTTCATTATTTTTCATTGACGCTCGTTCCGCTAACAAGGTTAGCATCTTCAGAAGTTATCGAAAAGCGCCTTTATTACCTCTTGTGGTCCAATCACGTTTTCGAATAAAATATTACCATGGAAAAGGATATAACCAAACTCAAATTCCAACAAGAGAAACCTGAAATGAGTTCGAATGTTTGCACAATATAATTTTAGTATTTTCAATTTTTGACCACACCGCCACTGATCTCTGGCTCCGCCACTGAGAAATGAAATGAATGAAATTCAAAATGCTCAGCATCTTGACGAAATTTTAATCGGTTGCATTTGACCAACGTTGCCAAGTGATAAAAAGGCGAATGTGAGCATTCAATAAGAAATGCTGTATTTTATTCTCGTCGCACTTACTTCGAGTGCTTACTTCCGCTACCCGCCAGCAGGGACGTGTGTCTTTAATTAATTTGGCTAGAGAGAGTAAGGCCTGAAGAGAGATGAAAATATCGATGACAGATAATATGTTACTCACGTGATCCCACGGCCTCTTAAAAACCGAAATCTTTTCGTACTATCAAGCCTTCTACCAAAGCCGATGCGAACAACACGAAGTCATTACATTCGATGGCCATACTTCTTCTGTGAAGAAACCTGCACTGGCACCGGTCGTATATAATGCAGTTCCCTTCGTGGTATTAGCCAGGGGAGTGGTTGTTTTCTGACAGTTGCCAGCCAAAACCTACTGATTGGGTGGTTTGAGAAGGGCCTGAACGGATTTTTCGAAAGATGACTTGATTTAACGTCAGTCTTCAAGTATGCCCTTCGACTATGTCAAATGTCTTTATGACTTGTCATATTACAAAAAGACCACGCAATCTCCATTTTAGTATTTGTGAACACTCCTTTGAAAAATTATCTGATAACCAGGAAAAATTTCACTGATGAAAACATTCCATGATATACCCTTTGAAAAAAGTATGTGAATTCAAATTAAAAGAATGTTTCGATGAAATATCTCAAAAAAATATCTCCTGATAACTCCGCCCAAAAAACTTAGAATTGATCATTCCACTGTCAATTATTATGTTCAAGGCATTTTTTTTCGAATTTTTACCTTGATTAACATCATATTTCTAAGTTCACTTGTTGTAGATTGATTTATCTCTGTTCAAATAGAAGGTAGAAATCAGTATTAATCAAATCAAGCTTTGATCGCCAAGAGATATGTTGCCTTTGAAATAGAATACAATTAGTGATAAGAGCATATTCTAACAGAAGAATACAACTAAACTATTAGACAGTAATTTTCCATCTGAAATTCAATTCCAAGTGTGCGAAAACTGGAAGAAGTGGAGGTCATACTTCAACTCATTGCCCCCAACCGGCCTTATCGAGAAATATACTTTAGTGGAAAATATTTGAATTTATTCGTTTTATTCTTCATTGAAAACAATTTGCCATTCGTTTACCATTTATTGTCATTCAGAGGTCGAAGTTGTTGATCCCGCTACTGTTTTATTCAAATCAATCTAATAATAAAAATATTACTTTCAAATTTGCATGTGTGATATTCCATTCTGAACAAAAAGTTCCGTAGCACATATGCATACTCCCGTTCATAATCTACTTTTATTTGCCGGTAAAACAGTTCATTTACAGCGAGTTATATCGTTTTCGAACCGCTCTCGGTTCATAATGAGTTGTTAATAACTACGAACACATTACAAATTATATGGGCGGTTATCAGAGCGTGAAATTGTTTTCTCTCTTTGTTTCTACAGAAATTATCCGGATGCAAAAAAAATGTCGACGGTGCTTGATTTTTTGTATAGAATTATCACCTAACGGTGACATTTTATTAGCTGCAACTTTGGAAGGTCATAAATATCGGTTTTATTGATAGTAAAATCGTTGTGCAGTTCAGGACTGTCATTTTCATTTTGAATGAACATTTTCTACTTCGTAGAGAAGATATCTCGGTTATGATGGAGAAAACTCTTCTATCACCGATTAGTAACAGAATGCTCTGGTTAATAACATCATAATCGTTGATAATTCTGTCACCATAAAATACATCAGTCGTGCTATAAAGTGTCTGCTCTGTCAGAGCTTTAGTTCAATTGAATCGTCATACAAACTTAACAAATCAAAACAAACTCCCCATGATATTACTCTTCCTTTTGTTGGAATTGAAAGAGATAGCGACTGAATCGTCATAGCATTTATGAATGGATTATTAAGTACAAAGTTATTCACTTTCGTTTCAAAACATCGGACCGAGCACTGGTCCCTGAGGAACACCATGACTATTTGTTCCGTGATCCGCCCTCGGAGCTTCTTTTATTTCAACTAGTTTTTCGGAAGCTCGAACTATCCGCTTTTCTCTTTTTCTCTCCCCAATCGCTCTGTAAATAATTTCGGTGACGGTATCCGCCCTTGGTGATGGTGAATTTGATTTGTTAGGACCACGTGGCCAAAGAGAAGGCCCTCCAGACGATGTCGAGCATGTCGAGTGCACAGATAGTGTCCGCTACTACAGCAATGCACAGCAAGTCAGCTGGTCTGAACATCGGTCTATCTCATACCACCGTTCCCTATCCTGGAGCGGTAAGTCGTCCCCTCTTTCGATCCCGCTTTTCTCGCTTCCGATCCCCGATCCTTTACTCTCAGACTGAAGATGGCGATCTGATCCAAAACGTTGGGTGTGGCAAAATTCTAGATATTAATCGGGATTGAGAAGCCTCAAGAATCAAATTATTGTTTAACTCATTTGATAACAGTAGCACACCCTGGCATCTTGAAATTAAACTTTCAATAGTTTTTTTAGAGGTTTATCATGAAAGAGCTGTCCCTTGGATAATTATTGGACACGTTACAAAATAATTTAAAAAAATCGAAAAAATAATTTCAAAAAGTTCAGTGGACCAAAATGGTAAATTTTCAGTTTCCTTGCTAATTCAGTATCTTCAAACCGATAAATACTTGCAGGCCGAAATTCTATAGAATAACATGACGAGTATATCAATGGAAATATCCTTTATATCATTTGATAGTGTAGATTTAGTCTGCCATATATATATATATATATATATATATATATATATATACGATTCTCGAAGACTCCCCAATACCTGGAAACCACTTTTGGTCCGACATACTTCTATTTACTCCGACTTGGGAACTAATCCGTTCGAACCTCCCATCGACCGTCCGATACCTGATCCTGCCATAATTACTAATGAACCCTTAAATCCCACCAACCTTCAATCCTCGATCTCCAGTGATGATAGCCAGCTAGTGAGACAACTCAGACCTAGACGCAAGGTCACTCAGTCTTGAAAATGGCTCCGAAATGGGAGTCGAAACGTAGACAAGTCAATCTTTCCAGACGCGGATCAACCGGAAGTTCCAGCCAGCACATTTCTGACCGCGGAAGCCTAGCCGATCAAATATATATATATATATATATATATATATATATATATATATATATATATATATATATATGCTGGCTGGAACTTCCGGTTGATCCGCGTCTGGAAAGATTTACTTGTCTACGTTTCGACTCCCATTTCGGAGCCATTTTCAAGACTTAGTGACCTTGCGTCTAGGTCTGAGTTGTCTCACTAGCTGGCTATCATCATTGTGATGATGTTTTCGATTATAAATGCTAAACCGTTCAAATCAAAATTGTCAATTTTGGCAAATATTCCTCTGAATTCTTTCGACAAATTACATTTTTCAGTTGAAATAAGTGTTCTGTAAAAATGTATCAAGGCTCGAGCCAGTAAATGTCGTATATTTTCTAATATAAGGACTTTTCAAATTCTTCCCTTTCATCAGCAGTAGAATAATAGATGAGGAATAAAAAATACTTAAAATAGAACCAAATGATTCCTCATGAAATCAAATTTTCAAATATATTCTTTCGAAAATCAGATATTACTACCAATTTCCTATCTTCCGAGCGATATAACCGTATTATCCATTAATATATCATTCGTTATTTTAGAGAAAGCCTGCTCTTTCCACAGTGGTTACCATTTCTTTTTCTCAATGATGAATTGCTTATTTAATAATTTATTCAAAATTCATTTTTTCAGGATTGTGTTTAGTTGATTAGCTATTGAAAATTCGTTCTCAAAACTCATACCGCTACTAAACTGTAAATTTTTACTTTCGAATATTATTGATGAATTATAAATTTGAAAATTCGGTTGTTTATAACTTCACAATGAATGATTTTCATTACGAATATTATAACTTGTTGAAAAGGAAATTCGAATTTCTCTCAAGTAAGTCGCCAGTGTATTCACCCAATTGTGTTGAGGAAATATTCGTTACTTGATGGACTTCCTAGATTTTCAGAACATCCGTCTCATGAAGAACGGTGAATTCCCAAGTAATCCAAGTTCCTTCCTTTCAAGCTTCCGCTAGCTGCTGTTTTGAACGGATGAGCATAGAAAAACTAATCCCGATTTGCAGCATTCATACTTACGATTTGGGCTTACTTGCTGTGTGTTGCTAGACTTCCGCTACTTCAGGCTTGTTGTTTAACAATAATGTTGATGTATGATGTATTATATAACTGAAATAGTGTGTCTTTGTGGTACGATTTCATTATGTAAAACGCTTTGGGATGTTAATTTGTTGTATGTTTTTTCTATTCCAGCAGTTCTGGCAACCTGGATTACAGCCTGGAACTTCTCAAGAGTGAGTAGAATTAACTATAGTGTTTTTTGGTAATTGATGAAATTATAAAGTGAATACAATTAGAAATCTGTTTGAAAGTCGTCATTCTGTGATCGATGAGTTGATATTGAAATCTTTACCAGTGATAAAGGGTAGACTTTACGCCGAAAACTTTCTGTATTAATTTAAACATCTTGTATAAATAAAATTTTTTCATCAAATTGTATTTATAAAAATACTTTTCGTTACTGTTTCGTAAGCCAAAACCTCTTCCTTTCTCAAAACTCTTTCTCAATTAGAAATCTATAAACGTACCATCATTATCTATCATTTTTTCAACCGAACTCTATTTTCTTCGAAGAGAAGTATTTATAATAAACGATTTTTGACTATGACTCTATTTCCTTCCCCAGTGTCAAACCCTTCGCCCAAGCAGCCTACCCGGCAGGAAAACCGGCGACAGCTGTCTCAGCAGGTGACGTGGGAGCATTACAAACAGCTCCACCGCCCGTTTGGGAAGGAAGAGCCATCGCAACCCACAAACTGAGGCTAGTGGAGTTCTCGGCGTTCATGGAGTCGCAGAACAGGGAAGAAGCAGTAAGTACATTTGCAAAATTATTATCTTGTAATTCGCCCATTTTCCTTTTTCGATCCTGCCACCTCTTGTACCAGATTTGACCTATATTGACCTTCTTTTCATTTCCAGTATCAGAAACACCTGTTCGTACACATAGGAGGGCCGGCGTTATCCTACACAGATCCCCTTCTGGAAGCGGTCGATGTCCGGCAGATATACGACAAATTTCCCGAGAAGAAAGGCGGTCTCAAGGAGCTCTACGATAAAGGCCCACAGAACGCCTTTTTCCTCGTCAAATTCTGGGCCGACCTCAACTCCAATCTTCTAGATGAAGCGGGAGCCTTCTACGGAGTCACCAGTTCGTAAGTAACATTTAATATATTCGGTTAGGGATTGAATTGTTTCATACCCTTGAATACTTGTTTTTACCATCTGAGAGTTTGATTATCATTGTGCCCATTGCACACAAAAGGCGTAACCACAGAACACTGATGGCGGTTATTTTTTTCCAGTTGGAAGGGAAGATACTAATTCGCAAACTTCTATGTTGGTATCAATCGACTTTGACGTCTATCTGACATGTAAAGCGATTTTGAATAGTGTGAAGTGTAAAATTTGAATTCATTTCGACAAAATGGTTCTCTGTGAGTTATGAGCTGCATTTTATCCGGTTGAATGCGCCAGACTATTTTCGAAAATGTTTTTAGGGTTTGGGTTTTGATAAGTTGAACACAAATCGCAAGGCATTCAATAGCAATTGTAAATTGTATCACCTAGGGCCAATTTTTCAATACCTACAAGGATAAATAAGTTATCTGTCGGATAGATGATTGAAGTGAGAGGGGGCTCGTGACTAAAGTTTGGCAGTGACTAGGATGGAAACTGTTGGTTATTTTTATCTGATAGATATCATGCATTGAAAAACCGGTCCTTAATGAAATAAAGAGACAGTGAAAGAATTGAAGTTTCACTAAAGAATATTTGAATTTTTCAACCCATTCTCGATGTATAAGCAAATACATCTGGATTCTCAATCAATTTATTTGGAAGAAAAAACAGTAATATTTCGTTCTCGAAAAAATTATTAATACATGAAACTATGATTCATTTCCTTAGTCGATACTGTAAATTTTTGGGTTTGAAATTCCGTGAAGACAACAAAATCGTGCTTTGAAGTGTAGTCAATTGTGATAGTATTGACTCTATCGAACAGAATCAAGTGTCAGTGTCAGGCAAACAACGATAATAATTAAGAAAATCCTCAATAACTTATAATCCTCATTTTTTAATTAATCATGCTATCGTTGAAAATAATCTTACCCATTCAACTAGAAGTTGCGGAAAACTATGTCAATTTATCTCAGGAGCGATCTTTTTTAACTGACTCGTTATGAAACAAGGTCATATTTTTATTTAATTATCCATGTATAAATCCATACAAATAGTGCCAACCTGAAATGTGCAGATTTTTTAACAAACACATTAATGTAATTTTTGAAATATTCAAAAAAAGTGATGATGAATTCATCATCATTTATTTGTTTTTTTGAGAGACATCCGTTTATAAAGGAATCAATTAGCATGGTGATGAAAGATTAAACGATAATCTTGGATTCCATTGAACCACACTTCTGCGAAACCAACATTTCATTTTTTTCTGAATTCGTTATTATTCCACTGTTTCATTTCTGCTGTTGTTTTTCATTTTAATCTAAGGTTTTCGTAGTAGGCTAGTTGCATTTTCAGTTACTTTCGCTCGAATGCCACAGTTAGTATAGTATGCAACGATCATGTAATTATGGTTATTAATACACGAGCATTAGCGTGTGTGTTTTTAATTTTATATGAGAATTGCATGCGCTATTTTTTCTACACCCGATAAATGATGAAGAACTATAAATATTATATTTATATTTGTATTGTGGGTCCCACTGATCTGGAAGTGGAAGGAATATTAACATTTATTTCATTATTGCCAGTCTCAACAGAGTTCAATAGTGTATTGGAAATGCTGATGTTATTCTGAACCGAATTTCCAATGTTGCTTTCGGCCACTGAACTGGATTTCAAATTGATTAAGAATAATCTGTTATTATTTCGATTCACCTAGCTGTGCCCCGAAGACGCCTTCATAAAAGTTGGAGAGTTTCGACTTTTATGAAGTCGTCTTCGGTGGTTTCGACTAGAAACGTCGGTGGTGAAAATATATATTACTTTCAGTTATTCAAACTGATCCTAATTCTCTGATTATTTATCAGAAACATTGAAATAGTAACTTTAATTCTAATTTAGAATTCTTATTGAACATGTTTTTTTTTCATCGTTTTTATTGACGTGATATAAATACAAAAAACATTATAAGAAAAAACTTATGAATTATTCACGCCAAAAGGCATGGAATAATTTTGCTGATTTTCCGAAAGAAAACAAACTTTCGCCTAATGTATAATTAGCGAAACAGGAAATAAAATGTTTCTCATTCATAGAAACTCCATGAAAAAGCCAAGTAATTTGAAAATCTTGACCACAGATTACAGAAACAAGTTAAAATAGGCAACAGCATAATTGTAAAAAACCAAAAAGTGCTGCGGTACATTTCTGTAGCTTTTGTTGCCTGCAACTATTCAACCAAATTGTATATGGATTAGAAAAACTAGAAACTTCAATTGCAGAATACTGTATTATCGATCAGCTGATGACGGATTTTCCATACTTAAATCGTTTGATACAAACCAACCAATAATGCAAATTAATCTCGCCACCAACTACAACACATATCCTGTGCGAGAAGCAGTTTTTTTCGGAATTCATGGCGTCACATACCCTAAGAAGACTTACATTATATGACGCAACTCAAAAAAATACCTTATTTTCTGTAATCTGGAATTTTAAGAGAAATGAGAGCGTTATGTTAGTGTCTTCTTTCATATAGGGGCAGTGAGAATTCCGAAGAAAACTGTAGTTTGGACACAAATATGGCTTGAAAATTTGATTCTGAAGAGATTTTTATACTTTGTTGGTTTAACTCACTCTATCCAAGTATAGAAAATCACCAGGTTATTCTTGGAATAAACGATGACTTTTCCTCGAATTTTTCAGAAAGCATGGTCTCCATCTACTGTTGAATAAAAAAAAACAGCTCATGATTCACAAAAAATTATTTTGTTGAAATACTTTTGGAAGTTATGCTTCAGAGTTTTCAAAATTTCAGAAACGTATTGCATGTCAGGTAGATGTCAAAGTCAGTTGACACAATCACAAATATAATTCTAAATGTTGGTGTAGAAATAATAGTGAAAATTGTCAAGCTGTCTGCGCGTACCAATATACTTGGAAAAATATAAGTAAATATAAATATTTTTGTGCACGAAATACAAAAGTCTCCCTATTTCCAAGTGGAAATATTAGGTTTTTCTGACGAATTCGTTTCAACCTTTTCCACCAAATAATCGAATATAATGATAATTATGTTGAAAATAATAATACTTTGCTTGTGAGCACTCGCATGGGTTAATTCAGAAGCATACTAGTGCGGGTAAGGGTCGGCCGTTCTAATTTGTCGAAGCGCGTTGTAAACTCCAATTTCGGCTACCAACCTCAACATAAATTAATATTTATCTACACCCGTACTCTAATAATTCACTTATATGCCCACAACCCGTTTTATAATGAAATCCATTACGATACAGATTTTCAACCAATAGAAACCCATTATTTTTCAATCAAGCATGATGTGCAAGCTTTGCATTTTGACGTTTGTCAAGTCAAAATCAGTAGGTATTGAATTTTTGAAGAATTTAGTCAATTTTCGACAATCGTATGAAATTATAGCAGTGATAGAAGAATTGCCAGCGATCCTCTAAAGATGTCTTAGACGAGAAAAAAATACAATCGGAAGGATTATAGTTTTCATTTGACAAATGCAACACATATGTTTTCATTTTCAACCAAATTATATGGGCTCTCATGTCCGAGTGATCAAAGGCGTCGCCTGTGATCAGTTACGTCCGCGTTCAATTCCTGACCTCGGCAAAATCTTTTTTCATTTTTTCTTCTTTTCATTTCTCATTGTTGTATTTTCCGTGGTTATACCAATAATTATAATTTTGTAGAATTTTTCAAAGAAATACGATTGATTACCTACTATTATTGTGTTCAATATAAATACCTAATAATATAATATTTTTAGTTCTTCATTATTTATTGGGTGTAGATGAAATAGCGTATGCAACTCTCATGTAATGGTTATTAATACACGATCGTTGCATAATATACTATTTCGTTTTTGTTTGCAGGTACGAGAGTAACGACAACATGACGATAACTTGTTCGACGAAGGTGTGTTCGTTCGGCAAGCAGGTAGTAGAAAAAGTTGAAACCGAGTACGCCCGATACGAAAACGGAAGATTTGTATATAGAATCCATCGGAGTCCGATGTGTGAATACATGATCAACTTCATACACAAACTCAAACACCTACCCGAGAAGTATATGATGAACAGTGTTTTGGAAAACTTCACGATCCTACAGGTGAGTGTTTTTTTTTCCCAGTCAACATTCATAGTGAGTCAGTTCTTGATTTCATCTTTTCAAATGGAATATACTGATATTGTGGGATATACAAATAGTATATTATTTATCGAGGCAGAAAGTGAATCATTTATCTGGGGAGAAAAAATTTCTACACCGTACAAGTTGTAAACTGAAGAAAAAAATAATTTCTCTTGGGAAAAAACCTACTATCATTTGAAAAAATATTTCTTATATATTGAAAAAATAATATCATAATTATTTGATAAAAGAGCTCCAATAAAATAAACTAGAAATAACTATTTTGTGAACAAAGTACATGATGTTGCCAACAAATTTTTCATTATTGCCATCCTTTGTGAATGTAAATAGACACCAGAAAGTTTGGCAGAAGTGATCAACGTTGGATGCATTTTTGGATAGTAAAATTTATAGGTGCTCGAAACATGTCCACTCACGAGTGCCATATTCTTTAAAAGATGACCCTGAAAGGATATAGATAGTTGCCGAGGTTGACAAATCGTATGATAAATGAATAACTTTTCACTTCTGGAATCATAAAAAGAAGCTAGTTGAAAATCGAAAACAATTTTTTTCGCCACCAGTCAAAAGGTTATTTGAGAATACTAAGCTTCAAAAGAAAGTTCATTTTGCAAATGGAATTGAACTATTGATAATAATGATAATCACTTTATTCCATAATACTTCACAGTGTGGAACGAATATGTATAAATAAATAAAATAAAAAATAATCAATTATAAAAAATCTAAAACACAATAAAATGCTTTTTCTGATAAATACTGCTTGAATCTCAGTTTGAATTGTTTTTTTGGTAGTTTTCTGAATTCTTTGGCAACATTGTTCTAAATTCTTAAAACTTGATTAACAACATTTTTCTGAACTTGGGCATATCGTGTTTGTTGTAATTTAAATTTTGTATATCTGGTGTTTTAAAGATTTACTGTTTCATATTTCTTCATGGATTCTTCATAATTCTTCATTGCAAAATATGCACATTCATATATGTATACAGTGTGGTCCACTAAGTCTGCAACAAATGGGAAACTTTTTTATTATCGATTTCTCAGAAAATTTTATTCTTGACAAAAGTTGGTGCATGTTCCAAAACTATACCAAGTGTACCTGAAATGGCTTTATGACAATCACCATACAGGATAGGCCAAAAAATATAAAGTTCGTTCAAGAGTAAAGTACCCTTATTTCAGAAAATATAGAAATATGTTGAGGAGAAAAGTTGCTTAGAATTAAAAGTGATGTTCAGATACGAAGTCATGGCCTGCTATTCGAATTTTTTTTCTTTTGGAAAATTTTGAATTACCCCCGTATGATACATATTTTTACTATTTTGATTCAATATGTATTTGAAGTAGCTACAATCAAATCGGTTTGGAGTATTTCTTATCAAATCAAAGTGAATTTGAATAATTTACATGGATTTGTATTTTTTTAGGTGACCGTCAACTTCTTGTTTGTTGCAACGATATTTAACAGAACTCTGAAATAACACAAATACTTTTTTTAACGAGGCAAATACTTTACTAACTACGTAAAAATATTTGTGTTATTTTAGAGTTCTGTTAAATATCGTTGCAACAAACAAGAAGTTGACGGTCACCTAAAAAAATACAAATCCATGTAAATTATACAAATTCACTTCAATTTGATAAGAAATACTCCAAACCGATTTGATTGTAGCTACTTCAAATACATATTGAATCAAAATAGTAAAAATATGTATCATACGGGGGTAATTCAAAATTTTCCAAAAGAAAAAAAATTCGAATAGCAGGCCATGACTTCGTATCTGAACATCACTTTTAATTCTAAGCAACTTTTCTCCTCAACAAATTTCTATATTTTCTGAAATAAGGGTACTTTACTCATGAACGAAATTTATATTTTTTGGCCTATCCTGTATGGTGATTGTCATAAAGCCATTTCAGGTACACTTGGTATAGTTTTGGAACATGCACCAACTTTTGTCAAGAATAAAATTTTCTGAGAAATCGATAATAAAGAAGTTTCCCATTTGTTGCAGACTTAGTGGACCACATTGTATACATGGCAGAGTGAGTATTCCCTGTTCCTTGAAGACTTTGTTGCCACTGTCTCTTGAAAATTCCGGTAATTTCGACAGAATTTCCCCAAAATATGATTGCATTCTTCATTCTGGAATATATTTATAAGCGTAATATGCTTTGATGGCTGCATTTTGGTTAACGAATAATTTAATTGTTCGCAATGCAAATATAAATTAGCGAAGTTTCTTTGTCAAGCTGTTAATATGTTCTTTCCAATTTACCTGGGCATCAATTTCAATACCAAGAAATTTTGTATGTTGACATGTTTCAATTGTTTTATTTATGGGTAATTTTCAATGTCGGTTCCTTTCTAAAACTGAAAATAAAAAGTATCATTTCGAATGTTTTCACTTTGACTGTATCACTCGAAAATCTATTGATTTCAGATTTTACACAATTTTGAAAACATAAGATTACTGAATTGGGTAGTGAAAAAGCATCATTATATTATAAGTACACAACATTTAAGGCCACTAATTTTTTCAGTGAATAGCATTTCCATATGAGCGTCGTTTGTGAGTTCATTATACAATTCAATACCCCGATAATTCATAATATTTTCTCGGAATGTTATGAAAAATATTCAAAACACCGTTATCTTCAGTATAATGATAGTTGCTGGAATTCTAGAATGTCATTAGCATATATTACCGAGCTGAAAATTTATACAAATTGTAGTGGAAATTCGAATATCCTAATATTTCGGTGACAATATATCTCCTTGCTTAACAACCAATCAGTCTATTTCAAATTTTGAAATTCAGCCAATAGAATCCGAATTACACTGAAAATATAGCTTGTCGCTGTATTTTCACGGTGATAAACCTGCTTAGTTTTTGTTTTACTAGCTGTCAAGTGAAAATAATGATTTAAATTATAAACTTCGAATCTATGTGTTTTAATTAGTTGTTTTTCTTAATCAATATGAGCGATCGTTGGGGACAAATGGCGATTGGTATCATAGATGAAGCAGTGGAAAAGAGTATTCCCTTGAATACGGCCAGAAATAAAGAATCAATTACCAGGCAATTCAACAATTTTTGCTCAAACAGGGGTTATATTGTCGTCCTAAATATAATTCGTGGTATGATTAATAACCTATAATTTTTTGGAATATCAATTCATTGGCAATCCCAATGCAAGAAAATACAACTCGTCCTGCGGACTCGTTGTATTTTCAGCTTTGGGATTGCAATTCATTAATATTCCAAAAAATTATCGGTAATAATTATTATTATATTACCCCTGAAAATATTGTATATACGAAGATATAAATAACAGCTTAATATAATTATATTTACAACTTCTATTGACCACTCGTCTCGGGCGAATTTTTTTTCACCAACAGCAAAAACTCATTCTAATTTATATATCTCCTGTGGCAGCCATTGGTACCGATCGATATTTTTGAAAGTGTGATATGTTTATGAACCCTGGTGCTGGGACTTTTTCTAGAAATCTATCACCCTAACACCAAACTGATATTACTTTCATTCGACACTCGTTTTGCTCACAAGGTAGCATCTTCAAGAGAACAAAATTGTCAGTGAATGTGAAGTCTTGAGTCAGTATAGGTTAGTGTTTACCATTTACCTGATCTTTGGGAAATATCTTAACATTCACACCAAAGGTTCCAATCTCATAGTTCAAACCCTGATTCGTATTGGTTAAAATCCTGGGCGAAAGACAATCGACTATTAGGAACGCTTACAATACCTTTGTATAGAAGGAGAATTTTCCATAATAGTATATTATGCAACGATCGTGTAATGATGGTTATTATTACATGAGCATAAACCGGGATACGAAACGAGCCGAAGGTGAGTTTCGTAGGGTTATGCGAGTGTATTAATAACCATTACATGAGAGTTGCTTACGCTATTTTATCTACACCCAATAAATAATGAAGAACTAAAAATATATTATTAGGTATTTATATTGAACACAATAATAGTAGGTAATCAATCGTATTTCTTTGAAAAATTCTACATAATTATAATCAATGGTATAACCACGGAAAATATAACAATGAGAAATGAAAAAAATCTCTGCCGAGGTCAGGATTTGAACCCGGACGTTCCTGATGACTGCCCTCACCATTGACCACTCGGCCATGAGGGCTCATTAAATTTGTTCGAAAATAAAAACATGTGTTGCATTTGTCAAATGAAAGATATAATCCTTTCGATTGTATTTTTTTCTTGTCTAAGACATCTGCTGAGGAATCACTGGTAATTCTTCTATATCACTGCTATAAGACGTTTTCATTCGATTATCGAAACTTGACTAAATTCTTCAAAAATTCATTACCTACTGATTTTGACTTGACAAACGTCTAAATGCAAAGTTTGCACATCATGCTCGATTGAAAAATAATGGGTTTCTATTGGTTGAAACTCTGTATCGTAATGGATTTCAATATAAAACGGGTTTTGGGCATATAAGTGTATTATTAGAGTACGGGTGTAGATAAAATATTATTTTTGACAGTGTGAATTTCGCTTCCGTCCAACTTTGACATGAGGCGGCTATTCGTTATCCATTTCTTCTAGCAAATGAAATAATGTATTTTATTAGAGAGCACTCACTCAATGCTACCCGTCGTGCAATTTGAAGCCTTCTTTTGCTCAGAAATGAGGCATCTTTCGCCAAGTTTATCTCAAATTCTCAGATGTATGTGTTGAAGCGCCAGTCCAGACAATATCGCATATAACAAACACTAAGATTTCAATAATTCAATATTATGAATATGTCTCTGGAGAGTGTGAAGTTTTGGGTAATAAAAAAATACTTGTATGTCAAAATAGTTGAGGCTTTCGCGGCCGAGGTTTTCAGTATCACTACTTTTATTCGGGTTTGAAGGCCGTCGTTTTTTGGAATTTCTTCCTGACGTTTCGCTGGCTCGAGTGGCTAGCTTCTTCAGAGGTTCATTCATCTTGGAATCCACTCCGAAACAATCTCCAGTCATCGGAGTGAATTCCAAGATGAATGAACCTCTGAAGAAGCTAGCCACTCGAGCCAGCGAAACGTCAGGAAGAAATTCCAAAAAACGACGGCCTTCAAACCCGAATAAAAGTAGTGATATACTTGTATGTATTTAAATGCAAGTAGGCAAGGTAGTAAAATTCTGATAGAGTTTTTAACTTTTTATATATGAACCAATATATAAGCCGGCTAAATGGAAAACTGTATTTTCCGCAAATTGCTAGGGAATTTTGACATTCCAAACAAAATTTCTGGAAAAAAAATCGTTATTTCCTTATTGTAAGGCGATTATATTTCCTTGTAGTTGTTAGGATTCTACATAAATGATTGAAAACAGTTTCCGTACTAATCTAAGTAATTTTGTTAGGAATTTCAAAGCAACATTCACTTGTGAATAAAATTACTCGCGAATTTTTCGAAATTAATTAATATCTGTCGAATTTTAAACGATTTTCAGAGTGATAACTCCTGTGGTGTTATAAAAATTAGGCAGGGGAGTAGCTGTTTCAGATTGACTCTTTTTTCTTTTTTGTCAATGAATCAAACACCTTTTACTGATAAACAAGTACCCATCAACAGAGAGTGTTTGTAAGTATTTTTCACTCCTTTCTTCTTTCAGAAAAATTGTGATTATTAATTTTTGTTTCCGAGAAGAAGAAAACCAAAAAATAAATAAGATAGATTGTGTTATAGAATGAGGTCCAGAACTGATCCTTGAGGCATATCAACTGAATTTCTACAATGGTCGATTTGTGATGAATTGTCGTCGCTGAGGAGACCCTTTTTCGTATTTTTTCAGGTGGTGAGCAACCGGGACACGCAGGAAACGCTCCTTTGTACGGCGTACGTGTTCGAGGTGTCGACGTCAGAGCACGGAGCGCAGCACCACATCTACAGGCTCGTGAAAGACTAGCGGGTTATCGGTGAAACCTTAACCTACCACTTCAGTGCCTACACTCTCACAATACTAGTATTATTATCGGTTACATACTTATTAAGTAAGTAGCTAAGTGGAAACAATGCGAATTGCCATTTGAAGAAGGTATCTAAAGCTACTTTGAATGTCTTGGGACAGCGACGGACCGGTTATTTTTCAGCTCCGATGAAATTCGGGGTGCGAACCAGAGCAGGGCGGCAGAAGCGTACGTATTTGCAAAAAACAAGTCGTTTCTGGCAATATTTCTGAAAGAAAAGGATAATATTTTCATACATCTAGTGGTTTTGCCAAGAAACGAGTAATGGCAGATCATTACTGTTAAGTCGGGAAATATTATTTTTCTACGACTATTGAAAAATGTATACATTATTAATGTGGTCTCAAACAGTTAATATGACACTTTACCCACCTCGCCATCACCCCACTACTGGCATAAGGTGCTTCAAAGGTGCACAAATACGATAATTTGCTTATGTTTTCGATAACTCATTTGTTCAATAGTTGTAGAAAAAGTATAGTATGCAACTCGCCCGGAATAATCACTCCCTCTCGTATGAATCGTGGGAAATGAGTAACTTTCAATGCATGTGAAGCAGGAAGGGAGGGTGAACGATTTATAAAAAACTTGCATGTATATTTTGTAGGAACAATTCACATTTCTTTTTCCTGTTAGGCATACAATCTACTAGATTACTAGATTGACTTTTCGTGAACTCAGAGTCGTCTCCATAACTTTATTTTCATTGTTCAAAAAGTTCTCATAGGAAATAATTATTATAATGATGATTTGTGATGAAAAATGAATATACGCAATTGAAAGTCAAAAATTAGTGGCATAAAAGGTATATCAACAAATATCAAAAGGATTTTGCCATATTTGAGGGATTCTCAAAGGGGTTTAATTTTTGATAGGTTAAACAGTACGTTACATAACAATTTTTGGTAGAAAATTCGACTCGAAAAATTGTTATAAATGTAGCATTTAATGTTAGAAATTAAACCCATTTCGAGGAACTCAGTTATCGGTTTCATTTTTTTTCTACACTTGAGTATATCACTTCTGATTGTTACACAAATCATCATTTAGAACATGCGTCGTCGTTGATCAGTCATCCTTCAATAAAGTTGTGAACATGAATTTGAGAATAGTTTTTGAAAATTCAAAATTGGAATTTCTACTCTCATGTTGTTGAGATTTGTTCGAAAGACAATTCTTCGTGATCTTTGTAGCTGTAGCTGAAAAAATAAAGAACGATTCTGATATGCACACAAGTGTTGAATTGCAAACTTCTAGCCAGAGTGAACGCTCCAAATAAGAAAAACGCCCCTTCTGAATAAGGAAAACACTACATTACTGAGCAACGTGTATCAATTGAATTCACCCACCGAAAGAAGAATAAATGATTTGATTTCTATAAAAAGCAGTTATTTGTGTCATCTTTCAGACACACTTATGACTGTATCCAGAGACGGCGATTGTGAGGTGGTACACTTTCTGCGACTTTTGGAAAATATTAAGAAAATTCAATTTTATACGCAAAGTAACATCAAATAATTGACAGATTAGATCAACTTTTCAGTTCATGGAATATAGGGGATATACAATTTCTAGAGGAAATCGTATATGTTGGAATACAAAAAAACTGTTTTTAATATTATGGCCCCACAATTGAGAATTTGTATATATTGCTTAGGTGATCAACTTGATGGGGAAGAAACCAATACGAACAATGAATAGGATGCCCTTTTGTGAGGATAAGTTAATAACAATCAAAAGTGAAATTTTGTTAAATTTCAGAGCGATCTCATACCATCCCAATTTAGAACGGCATAAAAGAAAATAATTTTTTGCTATTCTTGGAAAACAATGTACCTATCTCGAATAAATATGTCTGATTCTTCACGAATATATCAGTTTCAATTTCTTTCATCGTTTGAACATTAAAAAGAATTAAGTCCTAAGGAGAGAATTAAAAGGAACAGTTAATTTTTCAAAAAAACAAAAGTATAAAAAATAAAATTCAAATTAATGAAATTGAAAAAAACAGTAATGAAACAAAGAACTCAAAAACGTATTGTAGATGTAAGGCTTTGATATCTAAACTCTGAACATTGATTTGAAAGAAAATAGGGATATGGAAATATTCGGAAAAAGAAATGTGAACGATCAATAATTAAACTAAATATAAAATTTGAAAAAGCAGTAGAATCATAAAAATTATTGGAGACTTCAATAAAAATTTTGGAAACACGTTAAAATTTGGGTGTACTTATATTTGTCAGAAACGGTCTAAGTGATAATATGCTGGAGAGAAAATATACTGGAGATAGACATTTGACATTTCAGTCCGCTGTGGCGAAATATACTTTCGTTATTTTTGATGGGCAGCTTTCAACGGTTATCATAACTACATTACGCCCTCTTCCGTTACCGCTCTGGTTTTCGCCCAGCCAAATAGTTTGTTTTTATATTTAATAGTTTTTATTTTACCCACAACGTACTTTTAGTTTTATAGCGTTTTCCCCAATAAGCCAGGTTGTTCAGTTGGATACTTATCTTTTGTTTTTTTTTCGATTGGTAACAATATGGCCTAGTTTTGATTTCGTAAGGTCTCGCCCGCATTTTGACTTTGTACAAAACTTTCAGATATTTATTGCTCCCGTTCCGGGACCCTGCGGCATGGGCGTACCCAGGATTTTATTTCAGGATATTCCCGTAGTGGACATTTTTAATGGTTTTGTTTTATCTAACCAAAAATATTCATTTGGTGGAAAATTATTCAAGGAGGATTGATTCCCTCTACACCCCTGGGTGCACCCCTCAGCGGCATCTCAAGATGCGGCGGAGACTGCTCGACACAAAGTGGCCCATAGATCAGCCGAAACTATTTATTGTAAAAAATTTATTGATCGTTGAGATTGATATGATCTATGCTCCACTTTTCCTTTCAAGAATTTTTTACTTAGATTAATTTAAGTTGAAGTTTGCTATTTGTGATGATAATTTTTAACAGTTTTATATATACATATATATAGATATACATATTTAGATTTCTATTCGATTTTTTTTTTGAGAATAAAATACCCAGTATTTTACCTATTTTAATTTTTTCGCCAATAATATTGATATAGCT